>OY740785.1:80637175-81237175 GCA_963514005.1 Raja brachyura | reverse complement strand
GCTGGGCTGACGAAGAGGCACAACTGGGCGGCATGGTGGCTCAGCGAGTAGAGTTCTGCCTTACAGCGAATGCAACGCAGCAAGATCAGGGTTCAATCCCGACTACGGATGTTGTCTGTACGGTATTTGTACATTCTCCCTGTGACATGCGTGGGTTTTCTCCGAGATATTTCCTCCCACACTCCAAAGACGTACAGGTACAGTATGTAGGTAAATTGGTTTGGTAAATGTAAAAATTGTCCCTAGTGCCTATTGTCATCGGCTCTGACCTTCCTTCCATCATTATTGTCATCGGCTCTGACCTTCCTTCCATCGAGGGGATTTATCACAGTCGCTGCCTCAAAAAGGCTGGCAGCATCATCAAGGACCCACACCACCCTAGCCACACACTCATCTCCCTGCTACCTTCGGGTAGAAGGTACAGGAGCCTGAAGACTGCAACAACCCGGTTTAAGAATAGCTACTTCCCCACAGCCATCAGGCTATTAAACCTGGCTCGGAACTCTAATCATTAATATCCCTCCATCTGTTATTTGTACTTTATTAATTTATTAAGTCATGGGTGTATTTATGTATAGAATTGTAGTCAATGCCTTCTATGTTCTGTTGTGCTATGCAAAGAAAGATTTTCATTGTCCTGTCAGGGACACATGACAATAAACTCTTTTGACTTTGACTTGACTTTTTAGTGTGTGTAGGATAGTGTTAATGGGTGGGACAACAGACAATAGACAATAGGTGCAGGAGTAGGCCATTCGGCCCTTCGAGCCAGCACCACCTTTCAATGTGATCATGGCTGATCATCCCCAATAAGTACCCCGTTCCTGCCTTCTTCCCATATCCCCGGACTCCGCAATCTTTCAGAGCCCTATCTAGCTATCTCTTGAAAGTATCCAGAGAACCGGCCTCCACCGCCCTCTGAGGCAGAGAATTCTACAGACTCACAACTCTCTGTGAGAAAAAGTGTTTCCTCATCCTCGTTCTAAATGGCTTACCTCTTATTCTTAAACTGTGGCCCCTGGTTCTGGACTCCCCCAACATCAGAAACGTGTTTTCTGCCTCCAGTGTGTCTAAATCCTGAACAATCTTATATGTTTCAATAAGATATCCTCTCATCCTTCTAAACTCCAGTGTATACAAGTCCAGCTGCTTCATTCTCTCAGCATATGACAGTCCCGCCATCCCGGGAATTAACTTTGTAAACCTATGCTGCACTCCCTCAATAGGAAGAATATCCTTCATTAAATTAGGGGACCAGAACTGCACACAATACTCCAGGTGTGGTCTCACTAGGGCCCTGTACAACTGCAGAAGGACCTCTTTGCTTCTATACTCAACTACACTTGTCATAAAGGCCAACATGCCATTCGCTTTCTTCACTGCCTGCTGTACCTGCAAGCTTACTTTCATAGACTGATGAACAAGGACCGCCAGACCCTGTGTTAAAGAAGGAACTGCAGATGCTGGAGAATCGAGGGTTACACAAAAAGCTGGAGAAACTCAGTGGGTGCAGCAGCATCTAAGGAGCGAAGGAGATAGGCGACGTTTCGGGTCGAGACCCTTCTTCAGACTGCCAGACCCTACTGTTCTTCCCCTTTTCCCAACATGACACCGTTTGGATAGTATTCTGCCTTCCTATTTTTGATACCAAAGTGGATAACCTCACATTTATCCACATTAAACATCATCTGCCATGCATCTGCCCACTGTCCCAACCCGTCCAAGTCACCCTGCACTCTCATAGCATCCTCCTCACAGTTCACACTGCCACCCAGCTTTGTGTCATCTGCAAATTTGCTAATGTTACTTTGAATCCCTTAATCCAAATCATTGCTGTATATTGTAAATAGCTGCGGTCCCAGCACAGAGCGTGGCGGTACCTCACTAGTCACTGCCTGCCATTCTGATAGGGACCTGTTAATTCCTATTCTTTGTTTCCTGTCTGCCAACCACTTCTCTATCCATGTCAGCACTCTACCCCCAATACTATGTGCCCTAATTTTGCCCGCTAATCTCCTATGTGAGAACATATCAAATGTTTTCTGAAAGTCCAGGTACACTGCATCTCCCTTGACTCTCCCTTGTCCATTTTCCTAGTTACATCTTCAAAAAATTCCAGAAGATTAGTCAAGCATGATTTCCCCTTCATAAATCCATGCTGACTTGGACTGATAGTTACTGCTATCCAAATGTGCATCTATTTTATCTTTTATAATTGACTCCAGCATCTTACCCACCATCGATGTCAGACTAACTGGTCTATAATTCCCTGTTTTCTCTCTCCCACCTTTCTTTAAAAGTGGGATAACATTAGCTACCCTCCAATACACAGGAACTGATCCTGAGTCTATAGAACATTGGAAAATTATCACCAATGCATCCACGATTGCTAGAGCCACTTCCTTAAGTACCCTGGGATGCAGACTATCTGGCCCTGGGGATTTATCAGCCTTCAGTCCCGTCAGTCTACCCAACACCATTTCCTGCCTAATGTGGATTTCCTTCAGTTCCTCCGTCACCCCAGATCCTCTGGCCACTACTATATCAGGAAGATTGTTTATGTCCTCCTTAGTGAAGACGGATCCAAAGTACCTGTTCAACTCATCTGCCATTTCCTTGTTCCCCATAATAAATTTACCTTTTTCGGTCTTCAAGGGTCCTACTTTGGTCTTAACTAATTTTTTCCTCGTCACATACCTAAAGACGCTTTTACTATCCTACTTTATATTCTTGGCTAGCTTACCTTCATACATCACCTTTTCTCTCCGTAGTGCCTTTTTGGCTATCTTCTGTTGCTCTTTAAACATTACCCAATCCTCTTGCTTCCCGCTCATCTTTACTACGTTGTACTTCCTCGCTTTAATTTGTATACTGTCCCTGACGTCCCTTGTCAGCCAGGGTCGCCCCTTACTCCCCTTGGAATCTTTCTTCCTCCTAGGAATGAACTGATCCTGCACCTTCTGTATTATTCCTAGAAATACCTGCCATTGTTGTTCCACTGTAGTCCCTGCTAGTGTATCTTTCCAGTCAACGTTGGCCAGCTCCTCCCTCATGGCCCCATAGTCCCCTTTATTCAACTGTAACACTGACACCTCTGATCTACCCTTCTCACTCTCCAATTGTAGATTAAACATGACCATGTTATGGTCACTACCTCCTAATGGCTCATTAACCTCATGTTCCTTGATCAAATCCGGTTCATTACGTAACACTAAATCCCGAATTGCCTTCTCGCTGGTAGGCTCCAACACAAGCTGTTCTAAGAATCCATCACAAAGTCCCTTTCTTGGGGTCCAGTACCATCCTGATTTTCCCAGTCTACCTGCATGTTGAAATCTCCCATAACAACCACAGCATTCCCTTTGCTACATGCCAATTTTAACTCCTGATTCAACTTGCACCCTATGTCCAGGCTACTGTTTGGGGGCCTGCAGATGTCCCATTAGGGTCTTTTTACCCTTATAATTCCTTAGTTCTACCCATACTGACTCCACATCTCCTGTTTCAATGTCACCCCTTGCAAGCGACTGAAATTCATTCCTCTCCAGCAGAGGTACCCCACCCCCTCTGCCCACCTGTCTGTCTTTTCGATAGGACGTATACCCTTGAATGTTCAGTTCCCAGTCTTGGCCCTCTTGCAGCCATGTCTCTGTAATTCCCACAACACCATACTTGCCAATTTCTAACTGAGCCTCAAGCTCGTCCACTTTATTTCTTATAATTTGCACATTCATATACAACACTTTGACCTCCATATTCACGTTACTCTCACACTGGTCGCAATTGGACCTGACCGTACTCTTTTATCCTTTCTCTAACTTTCCTTCCTATTAATTTGAGATGGAATCGCTGGTCCGCGCGGACCTGATGGGCTGAAGGACCTGTTTCTGTGCTGTATCTCTAAACTAAACTGAACTAAACTAAGCTGCTGCCCCACAGCACCCTGGGTATGATGGTGACCTTCAACACTGTCTGCGTGGAGTCTACATGTTCTCCATCTGACCTGTTGCCTTTCCCCCTAGTGATCTAAGACGTGAAGGGAGAAAGGTTAATTGGCCACTGTAAATTGCCTCGAGTGTAGGTGAGTGGAGGGGTGTGCTGGACAGATAGAAATGGGTTTGGTGCAGGATCAGTGCAAATAGTTGTTTAATGGTTTGCTCAGCCTCAGTGAGCCACAGGGGTGGAAGATTGCAACCTTCACGTGGTCCGCCCTGTTTCGACTAATGCAATCAACTCGATGTGCACAAACGGAAGATCAAATAGAACAAGTTGTCCAACAACTTTAGGCTGTGCATGTCACACGAAAGAAGAAGAAGAAGTGAGCCACAGAGCCACTTCCCATGCTCTCTGACTCATTGCATTGCTATTACTACAGTAGAAAGTTAAATGTCTGCCACCTAGGTTCATGGAGGTGGTGGTGGGGAGGGGACAATAGATCACAAGAGCACAAGATCACTAGCGATAGGAGCAAAATTTGTCCATTCGGCCCATCATGTCTACTCTGCCCAATTGGCTGATCTATCTCTCCCTCCCAAGCCTATGCTCCTGCATCTCTCCATAACCTCTGACACCTGTAGTGTCAATAATAATGGTGATAATAACAATAGTTGCAGGTATTCCAAGGCATCCCTTCACTCTCGCACCTTGCTCTTTCTTGGTGTCAATAGACAATAGGCAATAGGTGCAGGAGTAGGCCATTCGGCCCTTCGAGCCAGCACCGCCATTCACTGTGATAATGGCTTATCATCCACATTGTTACCTGTTCCTCCATTATCACCAGCTTTCTCCCCTTATCCCCTGACTCTGCTATCGTTAAGAGCTCTATCTAACTCTCTCTTGAAAGCATCCAGACAACTTGGCCTCCATGACCTTCTGAGGCATTGAATTCCACAGATTTACAACTCTCCGGGTGAAAATATTTTTCCTCATCGCCGCTCTAAACTGTGGCACCTGGTTCTGGACTCCCCCAACTTCGGGAACATGTTTCCTGCCACTAGCATGTCCAATCCCTTAATAATCTTATATGTTTCAATAAAATCGCCCGCTCATCCTTCCAAATTCCAATGGATACAAGCCCAGTTGCTCCATCCTTTCATCACAGTCATAGTCACGAGGTGCAATTCCAGGAGAATGCTCTCTTGGTACAATAGTATGAACAGTTCTCCTACCACCCATTCAGCTGGTGTCTTGGTTGATGCTTACAGCAGCTTGTCCAGCCTTGCCCTGATATCAACTGGGCATGACAAGAAGCTCGAATCGGAAGAGCGTGGATTTGTGAAAAATATTACAGGACTGGAGGAAGTTTGAGATACAGGGAAAACTAAAGATAGACACAAAATTCTGGAGTAACTCAGGCAGCGTCTCTGGATAGAAGAAATGGGCGAAGCTTCGGGTCGAGACCCTTCTTCAAGAAATCAAGGGTTCTTCAAGATGCTGCCTGTCTCGCTGAGTTACTCCAGCATTTTGTGTCTATCTTCGGATTAAACCAGCATCTGCAGTTCCTTCCTATACCTGACAAACCATGTACCAACACCTCTACTTCCTCGGCAGATTGAGGAGATTTGGTATGTTGACGAGTACTCTGTTGAACTTCGACAGATACAGAGCATTTTGACTGGTTGCATCACAACCTAGTCTGGCAACTCGAATGCCCAGGAATGTAGGGGATTACCAAGTGTATTGGACTGCCCAATACATCACAGGTACTGACCACCCCATCATCAAAGGGATCTATAGGAGAGACTGCCTCAAAAAGACAGCCCGCATCATCAAAGATCCCACACCAACTTGGCCACACCAACTTGGCCACACTCTCAATTCACTCCTACTATCGGAACGAAAGCAGAGGAATCTGAAAAACCATGATGATCAGGTACAAGAATAGTTTCTTCCCAAAAACCAATAGGCTCTTAAACACTACGCAACACTAACATCAACTATGAACTATGGACTGTCTTTTGGGGCTTATATTTGCACTCGTATTTATTCAACTAAATTTATTCAATCTTTGTTTGTAATATATTATTTTAGTTTATGGGTCTGTTGTGATGCAATAAGTAAAAATTGTTCTGTAATCTGTATCTGTCCGTGGTAGGCACGGACTGGAAGGGCCGAGAGGGCCTGTTCCGTGCTGTAATTGTTATATCTATCTATCTATCTATCTATCTATCTATCTATCTATCTATCTATCTATCTATCTATCTATCTATCTATCTATCTATCTATCTATCTATCTATCTATCTATCTATCTATCTATCTATCTATCTCTCTCTTCGACTTGTTTGTGGCTGTGTGTGTGTCAATTTCTATTTTCTTATTTTCTTCCAAATGCTAGGCCACAGCCTTCCCATTTTCACACATTCTACTCACATTTCTCCCGCCGAGGTGATAAACATCTTCCCATCGCATTTCCACCAATATTTCTGGATATTTTAATAATTTAAAGTTTTTAAAAATCAGAAAAGCCACCATTTTGGAAAAGAAACCTGAGTGACGTCACAATGGACTCGCAAGGCAGGACGGGACACTCCAGGAGGGAGGGGCACTCCAGCGCACCCGAGTGATGTCACAATGCACTGGCAAGGCAGGACGGGACACTCCGGGAGGTAGGTGCACTCCAGCGCACACGCGTGACGGCCGCTCCAGACACCCGACAGGGAGGGTGGCCAGTATAACAGAAATGGGAGAAGACAATCTGGGCTCTACATTCCCACATTTTTTTGTTTCTCTCTATTGAATTGCCCTACCACTTAAACCCTCTCCAGTCCTCTGTGTACCCTAAGCTTTTTATTCCTCTCCGCCCAAGGGTTCCCAACCCAGGGGGTAAATGTTACCTGCCCAGCGGATACATTTGTTGATTCTGGATTTGTACATATTTTTTCTCATTGACTGACTGTGTTTGGTTCTGGTATACTAGTATCTGTTCATCATTAGTTGTTCATAAATAAGTGAAATAACATTGTTATGTGCTATTAAAGTTGCCAGCGGTAAATGGGATGATAAAGGTTGGAACCCCTGCTTAGACCGTACTCTTGTGTGCATTATCTTTCCTAAGTTGCTCCAATATTAATGGAGGTTTAGTGTAGATATATGTAGCCTGCCAGCTTTTAAACTCAGGTAATGTTGTAGTGCCTCTGGTTAAAAGCAGTTGCTTATTTTGCGATCTATCAATAGCAAAAATCAAAACTGCAGTGCCATCCGCAATTTTGCATTTTGACTGTGCAATTTACCAAAATTGCTGGGAGGATCTGAATGGCCCTTTAGTGTTGGGGTGGGTGGCACTTGAATGCACTCTCAGGTAGTCTAGTCCAGTCTAGCCTAGTCGACATGGCATGATTTATTCCTTAAAAACTCCTGAACAGCAGTCAGAGAAATTCACGCACCACTTTATCTTTTACCCTTTGGGGAAATGACACACCTCCTTTTGTTTCCTTCACAACAACCTGAGAGAGACTGGGAATCACAAGGGTCATGAACCAGCATCAGCACAGCAGGCCCCTGCATTACCAACCAGGCTGCTCTGGCCATTGAGCTTTTAAGTTGCACCATCCCTTTTACTCTCCATTCGATCGCAGAGCAAGATGTACAAGTCTACGTTGTGCCCCGCTTTGGACATCGATCAATATTTTACCCCTGTAGAATGTTTGTAGTTCTCCAAGATAAAAAAGATGATTAAAAAAAAAAAACTGTAATATAGCAACAAATTCAAGAAGTCATTCCGTGCATGCTATTGTACAGCATTTCCCTCTGTGAACCATGTATTTTTGTACATTTCCCAGAACAACACTGCAAGGCTGGGATTGCAAACGAGAGTCTGCCATCTAGAGCGACTGCCCCTGCATGGCACGCTGCAGCCAATAAAAAAAATCCGCGTCCTTTGGGTACCAAATATCTCACAGCTGCTTCCTTCTTAAGTAGTGACCTGGAGATATTTTGTAAAGTAATCCTGTGCTGCAGGAGATTTTCCAATCTGGTTTATTTGAATGTACTCGCAATGCAGTCTTCCTGATAGTTTCATTTGTCTCTCTCTCACTCTCTCACACACACCTGTACACACACACACAGATTCATACACACACATTCTCTCTCACGCATACCACACGCAGATACATTCACACATTGTCTCTCAAACACACACCCAAACACGCAGATACACACACTTAAAGTCTATCTCTCTCTCATACATACCACATACATAGAAACACACACACACACATTCTCTCTCACACACACACCACATATTCTCTCTCGCACAGACACCACACATAAAGATACACGCACACACACATTCCCTCTCTCTCTCATGCACACACCATACACAGAGATACACACACACATTGTCTTTTTCTTACACACACCACACACAGATAAATAGGGACATATTCTCGCTCTCTCACTCTCCCCCCCCCCCCCCCCCCTCCACACACACACACACAGACATTAATGGGCGGGGATTAACATTTATGAAAATGACCACAATGTGATATATTTTGGGATATACTGAATAATGCGCTATATTTACTGGTCACATTTTTATCTTTTCATTTTCTAAGGGGTTAATAAAAGCTGGAGGCTCTCTCTACTGCTGACATTCCACAATATGTGGAAATGATAACATAGAGAAGATTATATATGTAGTTTTGCCCACAGGAGTTCCCAGGAATTAACTAGACATCGGAGCTGTCAGACTCCCATTCTATGCCAAGGACACTGACAAAAGATTTTTGCAAATGAGCCTTTAAATCCCTTAGCAGTCAATGCATAATGCGTGAAAGAATGTGAGTAAGTACAAAAGGCAATATTCACAGCATATCACAGAGTGATGGATAGGAATTGACACATGAACCTGGGTTTGTTGTTGTGGGCAGCGGACTCCAGCTGAGACCTCCAAGCCCTCTCTCTGTAGCCTCGTTTACATTAAAGCTGTACATTTGCATTTGTTGTGAATTTACAGCTGATTACCATCCAAGATTTTGGATGTAAATAGCACAGCAATTGATCCACCTCATGTACCTCGAAGGGCGGACCTGACACAATTAGGGTTTATCTTGGGCTTGGTACAGAAGAAAATTGAAAAAAAGTTTAAATTGCATTTGGCTTCTCAGGTTTATCTAGTCACAGCGGGAGTGGGGTGTGAAATTAAAGTGAACATCTCACGCTCTCTCACTAAAGTGTGAGATGTCCCAAAACATTACATATCCAGACCTGAAACGCCACCTATCCACGTTCTCCAGGAATGCTGCTTGGGATCTGCTGAGTTACTCCAGCACTTTGTGTCTTTTTGTTGTAAACTATTCCCCGCAGTTCCTTGTTTCTCCTCCAGAAATGCTGCATGACCCATTGAGTTACTCCAGCACTATATGTTCTGCACCAGATCCCAACATCTGCAGTTGCTTGTGTCTGACATCTCTGTCGTTCTTCCACTGCATAAGTTCCACCGATGTCCATTGTAAACAGGACAGTGAACACCTTATCGGCTGACCAAAACATTTCAACAATGAATTTAACTATCAGCATTATTAGCATTCAACAATGAATTTAACTATCACAAGCAATCACCCATTCCTGTTTTCTACTACTTCAGTGGGAACTGTTTATTTACCTCTCCATTTTAAAATATTGCCATGGGGTCGTATTCATCTACCCAATACAACAGGTAAGGTCTCAGTTACTTATCTACCCCATACTACAGGCAAGACCTCATCGAAAAGAAGCATCCTCCAACAGAGGCACATTCCCTCAGAACTGCACAGGAGCCGAGGTTTATGTTTAAGTTTCCACCCTGAGCCTTGAGCCCACAGCCCTGCAAGTGACAGCAGAGAGGGCTCAAACTCAGCCACTATCGATTACACTTCAGGTCAGGCAGGGGGTGGAAGATTGCAACCTTCACGTGGTCCGCCCTGTTTCGACTAATGCAATCAACTCGACGTGCACAAACGGAAAATCAAATAGAACAAGTTGTCCAACAACTTTAGGCTGTGCACGCTGCACGAAAGAAGAAGAACAAGGTCAGGCAGCAGAAGAGAAGAGACACACTGAGATAATGCTTCGAGTTAATGACCTTTCACAGGAACAGTTCTGATGCAAGATCATTGATCTGACAGGTTACATTTACACATTCTGTCTGACTTTCTGAATACTTCGAGCATTTTCTGTTTTAAAACAGATGAGGAGGGGACTCATTGAAACTTACCGAATAGTGAAAACCCTGTATAGAGTGGATATGGAGAGGATGTTTCCACTAGTGGGAGAGTCTCGGACCAGAAGCCGTAGCCTCAATATACAAGGACATACCTTTAGAAAAGAGATAAGGATGAATTCCTTTAGTGAGAGGGTGGTGAATCTGTGGAATTCATTCCCATAGACAGCTGTGCAGGCCATCAATAGATATTTTTAAGGCAGAAATTGACAGATTCTTAATTAATACAGGTGTCAGGGGTTATGCGGAGAAGGCAGGAGAATGGGGTTGAGAGGGAAAGATAGATCAGTCATGATTGAATGGCGGAGTGGATGTGATGGGCCGAATGGCCTAATTCTGCTCCGATAATTTCTGAACTTATGAACTAATATTAGGATCTCCAGATCAGGTGCCTAAGTTTAGTTCTTTGAATTAATTACCTCAGTTTTGAATCCCAGAGAGTTCAATCATAAACTGCATTTTTATATAATTCAATCGTAGAATGATGTCCCACTGGAGTCCATTAGAATCAATGTGGCAGAGCCAGCTGTTTGTAAAAGCTATCCAATTACAGGCACACCCCTGCTCTTCTCCATACCGCCGTAATTTTCTCAATTAATTGTTTATCCAATTCCTTTTTTATGTTACTATTGATTCTTCGACCGGCCTTTCAAGCTGTGCCAATCACATTAAAATCTTGATTACCTTGTGATCCTTGTGCTATTGCAAAGTTCACCTTATTTGCACTATCAGAACCTTTAGGGAACAAGGATGGCCTTATAAAATCTCCTTTTATCCATCTCATGGTTGAAGAGGATAATCCTTGCTTCCCCGAGCCTGTCACACAATATATGCTTGAAATCCCTGGTGTCATTCCAGTAAATCGTATCCTCAGCTTCGCCAAGGCTGCTACATCTTTCCTATGATTTAGTGCCCAGAATTGGCCACAAGCATGAAGTGATGCCAAACAAGTGTTTTGTAAAGATTTAGGATAAATCCCTTGTGTTCATGCTTTGGGGCTGCTGTCTATAAAATGAAACAGAAAGAGGTTAAACCCAGAGTGGAATTTGGAGAACAATTGAAATGTTTAAAAAATAAATCACATGTAAACTTAGTGGGAGTGCTTTTATAAAGAGGTACTTTAAAGGTGATCTTAGAGTTATGAAGGAATCAATTTGTATTGACAGTTCAACATTATTTTTGTTAAGCACTTACATTTGACACTGTCAGTGGTCTTCAGAATCACTGAATTCAACCACATAGAATTGTTAATCTTCCCAATTTTACATGATTTAAGTGATGGCCTCAAAACAATATTTTAACAAATGCTAATCTCAGCAGAAAACAAACCTCAAATGTCTGAAACATCCATTTAAACCTAAATTTTACCTTTCATCCTGTCATTATATCCGTTACCTTGGTAACCATATTATATCTACTTATATTGCTTATTATAGTGGTATTTATCCCATTGGGTTTGTTTCAGATTGAACAAGAATAGTCTGCATGACAGCCATCAGTATCATGTTAAGGATAATTGGTCTATAAGTTTTAAACAGAATTCTGTCCTCTTTTATGAAACTGGTACAGTAACCTTAACATCAAGATACAATAAACTACAGATGCTGGAACATTGAGTATAAAACAAAGTGCTGATGGAACTCAATGCGAGGGAATGGTGTTTTGGGTTGCAACCATTCTTCAGACTGAAGGAGTGTGGGAGGAAAGCTGTAAAGGAGAGATAGGAGGGGCATAGCCTGGCAAGTGATGGGTGGATAATGGTGAGGGGGTGATTGGCAGAAGGGTGGAGTAAGTGACAAGGGATAGAGGTGAAAAGAGACAAAAGGAAAGAACATGATCTTGATCAGCTGGGCAAGTGGGCCGAGGTGGGTGAATGGAGTTTGGGTGGCATGGTGGTGTCATGTAGGTATGTTACAATACTTACCTTTAGCAGCGCTGCAGTTCTGCCGCTCCCCGTGTGCGTGACTTTGGCGCCTTTCAGAGGGGGGTGGGTTTAAAATGCCGTTTTTTCCTAGGCAGTCCAAATCGATCCATGTCGGGCGATTTCGTCGCTAAAGAGAAATCGCTCCGACATTTCATTCATGAAGGTATTTTTAAACTACGCTAGATTATTTATTAACTAGAGTAGTTTAAAAATCATCTTCTAAAGCTGTGAACACTGACAGCAGAACGGAGCTAACGTAGGGGAGAAAATAAAGTGCACAGTATATTTTTACATTAAAACTTGGTTCTTAGGAAGGCTTTAATCACATTTTCATGTTGCGAAAAGGGGACCAAAAAAATGTATGAACCAACAGTATTTTTCATACCGACTTCACCGCAAACTGCAACGTTCCAATCCACCGCGTTCCAATTAAACCCACTCGCTACTTGATTTAAATGGCCATTAATTTACAGGCATTAAACACTAAATACCTTCCATTTGGCCTATAAATTCATGAAAATGAGAAATAAAAAATCATGCTATATTGTGGATTATTGTGTGAATGTTATTTGGACACTTAGGCAATTTAAAAAAGTTTATGTTTTCTTAAGAAATGGATAGATGTTTAGATCTAGTAATTGAATTTTGTAATTAGCTACAATTAGATAACTAACTAATTATATGCTTTAGTTTCAGGTCATCCAAGTAAGATTGTTTCATATTTGTTTCAGAATGCTTCAATCTATAATAACTGAAAATGTCATTGAGTTTTCTTACTTTTTAAGAAAGTTATGGGCTTTTGACTGTTCTAGATCACAGCTTTTGAGTTCAGTCAATGGAAAGGCAATGGGGAACAAGATGCTAATTTCCGAGTATGAAAATGGCCATAACTTTTTAATACTGAAGATATGAAAGTGAATTAGGTGTCAAATAAAACTTCTTTGTATGCTTTATCTGATGGGATAAATTGCAGACTTGATTTTTAAAATCTCAAAATTTTGTAACATTGCTATGTCATGGTAGAGTTGCTGCCTTACAGCGCCAGAGTCCCGGGTCCTGGGTTCAATCCTGACTATGGGTGCTTGTTTGTACGGAGTTTGTACGTTCTCCCCGTGACCTGCAGAGGTTTCATTGAGATCTTAGACAATAGACAATAGATGCAGGAGTAGGCCATTCGGCCCTCCAAGCCAGCACCGCCATTCAATGTAATCATGGCTGATCATCCCCAATCAGTACCCCGTTCCTGCCTTCTCCCCATATCCCCTGACTCTGCTATTTTAAGAGCCCTATCTAGCTCTCTCTTGAAAGTATCCAGAGACCTGGCCTCCACCACCCTCTGAGGCAGAGAATTCCACAGACTCACAACTCTCTGTGTGAAAAAGTGTATCCTCATCTCCATTCTAAATGGTTTACCCCTTATTCTTAAATCTTCGGTTTCCTCCCACACTCAAAAGATGTACAGGTTATAGGTTAATTGGCTTGGTATAGATGTAAAATGTCCTTGGTGTGTGTAGACACTGTTAGTGTGTGGGGATCGCTGGTCGATGCAGATTTGGGAGACCAAAGGGCCGGTTTCCATGTTGTATCTCCAAACTAACCTAAACTAAACTAAACCAATGTCAAAGATAGACACAAAAAGCTGGATTAACTCAGCAGGACAGGCAGCATCTCTGGAGAGAAGGAATGGATGACATTTTGGGTCGAGACCCTTCTTTAGACTGGATAGGGATAAGGGAAACGGGAGATTTAGACGGTGATGTGGAGAGATAACGAACAATGACTTAAAGATATGCAAAAAAGTTACAATGATAAAGGAAACAGGCCATTGTTAGCTGTTTGTAGGGTGGAAATGAGAAATTAGTGTGACTCTGATGGCGGCTAGCTGAAGTGAGAGAAATCATTATTCATACCACTGGACTGTAAGCTGCCCAAGCGAAATATGAGATGCTGTTCCTCCACTTTGCATTTAGCCTCACTCTGACAACGGAGGAGACCTAGGACCGAAAGGACTGTGGATGAATGGGAAGGAGAATTAAAGTGTCCGGCAACCGGGAGATCAGGTAGGTTCAGGTGGGCTGAGCGAAGGTGTTCCGCGAAACAATCTCCCAGTCTGCGTTTGATCTTGCCGATGTATACAAGTCCACATCTTAAACAACCGATACAGTAGATGACGTTGGAGGAAGTGCAAGTGAACTTCTGCCTAACCTGAAAGGACTGTCAGGGACCCTGGACAGAGTCGAGGGAGGAGGTATAGCGACAGGTGTTACATCTTCAGCGGTTGCTGAGGAAGGTACCAGGGGAGGGGGTGGTTTGGGTGGGAATGGATGAGTTAACCAGGGAGTTGTGAAGGGAACGGTCTCTGCTGAAGGCAGAAATGGGTGCAGATGGGAAAATGTGACTATGTCAAACCAGGGTAGGGCGCTCGCAGTGAACGGTAAGGCCCTGAAGAGTGTTGCAAGGCAGAGGGATCGATGAGTACAAGTACATAGTTCATTGTAAGTGATGTCACATGTAGATACGATGGTGAAGAATGCTTTTGGCATGTTGGCCTTCATCAGTCAGGAAATTCGTTATTCCATTAGCTAATTTGGACATCATGTTACAATTACTGTAACAACATTTAAAAATCATTTGGACTGGTACATGTATAGGAAAGGGACCAGCTAAATGAGCATCTTGGCTAGCATCAACGAGTTGGGCGAAGTGTCTGTTTCCATGCCATATGACTATGTCTCTATAACTAGATGACCACCATAGACTAATCACTTCCTCTCTATTGTACATTCTAGTTCAGGTTAGTCTATCTGCTTAGGCGTCAAAAATCTTAGAGGAACATAAGGAGGGGTAAGAATGTTAATAATCTGATAAGATCAGGCAAGATAAGGCTTTGCAGTTTGTTTCTTCAGGAAATAGTTGAGCACTGCAGTATGCATTATAGTTGGTGATTTAACAATGAATGCAGTTTGACATTTTTTCTCAACAAGTGCATACATTAGAAAGAGGAGCAGGAGCAGGGGTAGGTTATATAGCCCCTTGAGCTTACTCTATTGAATAAGATCTGTGCCTCAAATCTGCTTTGCCATCTGAATCCCATCATGTCCATATGCTGGAGATGCTTAAAAAAATGAGTGGTCTCATTTTTAAGACAGCAGATGGATTTTAATGACACAAACCCAATACATCTTTTACTGTCAATGCTCTCTTCTTTTCATGTCCATCTTGTTACACTGTCAATGCTTAAACTGATTGAGTCTTCATAAAGTTAACCATCCCTTCCACATAGTGAAAGAATGTTAATCCTGGCCAAATTGGAGAGGCTAGGACTTTAAAATGGGGTAAAAGCTTCAGGGCTGCTGGGAGATTTGGTCAATTTGGAATTTCTCGCTGAAAAGCTGGGACAAGCTGCGGAGTGGTGCCAGTGTGTCTAGAGCCTAGATACAAGTTGCAGGAAAAGAATAAGAACATCTGCAGACCCTGTCAATTAGGTGCAAAAAGCATAGAATGGATTGGATGACTGCAAACCAGACATAAACCTTGTAAATAATTGTAAATAATGTTGCAGAGTTCTACTTTGCCGAGTGTTGATTGGATGAGGTATTGAGCCTTGTATGGGTTTCTTGCAGATCAGGGTAAATGTTTCTAAGTTGGCTTCCTTGAGAAGTCCCGTTTGAATACAATGTATTAAGCTGCTGTATTATTGGGATAGGGAAATGTCTGTTATGTATGGGGTTAATCAATATCTGTAATTGGATTGTTCAGAGACCAGCCCCATGTGATTTGGCCCCTCAAGGTCCCAAGACAGTGGGGGCGCTGCGAGCCGGCTGCCCTGCTAACAGCGTGTTAGTTTTTTCAACTTTTTTAGTTTTTTGTGTATGTCCCAATGTGTGTTTTTAATATTTTTCGGTTTGTCTTGTGTAGTGTGGGGGGGTAAGGGAAAAACCGCTTCGGTCGTCTCCTCCATGGAGAGGTGACTTTTTCCATGTTGCCTCCCTTGTGGCCTAACACAAAGGATCGGTGCGGCCTTTCCCGGAGATGCTCCCGGGGCTTCAGCAGCGGGTGCAGCATAGACTTTTTCTATCGCGGAGCGGGCGAGCCCTTGCCAGAGGTCGCCAAGAGAGAGCACTCTGTTTGCTGGCCCGCGGCAGCCCGAAGCCGCAGTCTGAGAAGCTCCAGCTAGCGCGGCGTCCGGAGCCTGGGATCCCTCATTGGGGACCCCGGAGGAGAAGAGCTCCGACTGGCGGCCCGCAGCCTACTTCTAACTGCGGGCGGAGCAGGGACTTACCTTCCGGAGCGGGATCCCTCGCCGGGGATCCCTGGAGAAGAGCTCCGAGCGCTGGCCCTGTGGTCTGCAGTGCTGCTAACTGCGGCGCAGTGGGGACTTTTGATCTTCGACTGCCGACCTGTGGCCTACACCATCTTGAAGTCGCTGTCTCCGGTAGGGAATCATTGATTCAGGACTTATTTGTCTGCATTTCTGGCCATCCGCAGCAGCGACTGCAGAGGATTGTGGTCCCGACCACGGGGGAAAATGGAGGAGGACTGACTTTGTGCCTTCCACCACAGTGATGAATGCTGTGTTACATTTTGCATCCACAAATGGATGTTTGTGTTACATTTTTATTGAATTTGTGTGTTCTTTTTTATTTTACCGCTGCTGGCAAGTTCATTTCACTGCACTTTATTGTGCACGTGACGAATAAATCTGACTATTGACTATTGACTATTGACCTATAAAAGTCCGCTGCCACGAGGTCCAACGTTGATCTTCTGGGAGAACGCTTGGGACTGCGTGACCTTCTGGAGTGTCTCTGTTCGAGCGAGGCCTAGAGGGCTTGATTAGGCAGATACGAGGATCGAACCCACGGTGGGATAGGTACAGTAGTGGGAACTGTAATTGTGTTTTGTCAAAATAAAGATTAGTTGTTTCAAGTGCTTGATTCAATGATTTTTGACTGAAACTAGACTGGGGGGAAACTTAGAACGAGCAATTTACAAGAACACCCTGTTTAGTTTTCCAATGCACTCTCCAATTATTGCCAAAATAAGAACTGCCCACTAATGGATTTTAAAGAGAACAATTGCAGCTGCTCAGAATAAATATAAATAACCTGTTCTTACTTTACCTGAAGATAACTTAACCACAGTTTGCATAAAATTTAGTCATCTAAAATAAAGAGCAGAAGTAAACCACTCATAAATTGTATACACCCTTTAAACGTACACAATAAGCAAAGAAAATTATATGTGACTTACAGCATCATATATGTGCTTATCATGCAAAAGTTTGACTGGCTAATTGACTGATAAAATGCATCCCTTTCCACATCCCTTTTCCTGTTACTTATGAATTATACTGAATAAAAGAAAAGTCCAAGTGCCAAAGCCATGTTCAGTCACTTCATTGTTCGCTGACACTCCTGGGTGAGGTAACTGTGAATTATTGCAGTTAAGTGCAATCTGGCATTACTGGTACTTAAAATGTATCTCTCTATTAAAAACTCAGCATGAAAGAAAAAGATTTTATCTCCATCCGAGGACCTCGACAGTCTTTTCAGGTGAGGCAGAGGTTTACTTGTACCTCCTCTAACATCATCTACTGTAACCGCTGTGCCAGGTGCGAACTCCTATACATCGACGAGACCAAGTGCAGGCTCCCGGTTGCTAAACACTCTAACTCCCACACTGACCTTTCTGTCCTGGGCCTCCACCATTGTCAGAGTGAGGCCCAGCGCAAATTGGAGGAACAGCACATCATATTTCGCTTGGGAAGCTTACACCCCAGTGGTATGAATATGAACTTTAACTTTCAGTAACCCTTGCCTTCCATCTCTCTCCATCCCTCCCTTTCTCAGTTTTCCGACTAGTCTAACTGTCCTTGATTGCATTTCATCTGTTTGGTTTGTTGTTACCTTCTCCTAGCTAACAATGATCAATTGACATTTTCCTTGATTCTCATCTCCTTTGTCTCATTTTTGCACCTTACCTTCCTTATCTCTGTATCTCCCTCTCCCCTGACTCAATCTGAAGAAGGGTCTCGACCCGAAACATCACCTATTCCTTTCATCCAGAGATGCTGCCTGTCCCGCTGAGTTATTTCAGCATTTTGCATTATTTCAGTTATTTCAGCATCTTCAGCCCCTCATGCCTGTTCTGCCGTTCAGCAAGATAATGGTTGATCTTTTATCTTCTTGCACTTACCCATTTCCCATGAATCCCTTAAGAAGCAGAATCTTTACATTACAGTGAATCTCTTTGAAATTAAAACCTTAAAGAGATATGGATTGCTTGCAGGAAGAGGAGGCTAGTTTAACTTGCCATTATGTTAGGTGCAGATATAGTGGGCTGAAGGGCCTCTTTCTAGTTCTATGTTCTAAGATATTGGTAGTTCATATACCCTGAGGTAATGCTTAGGAACTTACACAGATCTAGAAATTGATTATATCTTATTGTTGGGACATAATCAGTGATGTGCCATTGTTGTACGTCAGAGATCAACAATTCAAGCCCAATAATCAGCCATGGCCCCAATGCACGTTACGTAAGAATAAGGGGTAGGCCATTTAGGACTGAGATGAGGAAAAACGTCTTCACCCAGAGAGTTGTGAATCTGTGGAATTATTTGCCACAGAAAGCAGTGGAGGCCAATTCACTGGATGTTTTCAAGAGAGAGTTTGGTTTAGCTCTTAGGGCTAAAGGAATCAAGGGATGGGGAAAAAACAGAATCTGGGTACTGATTTTAGATGATCAGCCATGATCATATGGCGGTGCTGGTTTGAAAGGCTGAATGGCTTACCCCTGCACTTATTTTTTTACGTTTCTATGTTCCTAAAATATTATGGTACCATATGAATTTCCACCATTTTAAGTGGATGAAATTGAGGGTTAAATGCTTTGCTATCTGCGGTGCAAGGCAAATCCAGTGTTTCAATGAATTATGGTAAAAGAGTAATCACAATTATCGTGGGGTCAAAATGAAAACTCCTGCGTCACCTCGTTCAACAACAACTCTGTTAACTGTGGTCAATTTCCCAACCATAGCAACCCCTGAAGAATCCGAATACTGCCCCACTCATCCTAACGTAATTCAGCGTAGAGGAGAGGAAAGGCTGTGGTATAGTGGGAGGAATAGTTGTGTTTAAGCAGTCGTGCATCCCTCCAATGATGGACGTTAAGACCAAAGGCTTATTTAAAAAAGATCTTGCTCAATGTCAGGTCAAACATCATTCAGATGCCTTTGGGGGATGGGATGCTGAGGCTGAAATCTAATCCTCAAAGTCCAGTTTCTACCCCGTAAGTTGTTCGCTGCACTCTGCGTGGAAGTCAAGCGTTCCTTTGATGAACAAAACCACGTTCACTTCCAAGTGGATGATGCTTCAGCAAAAGCTGCTTAAAATAGTTGTTCTTTTCAGGAATAGTAAACTGATAAAAGGCCAACAGATGTGAACTGCATAATAATTCCTAAAGTTCATGACATTTTAACATACAGATATCCTCATTTTATGACTTGCTGCAATAAGCTTTTACTTCATGAGAAAGGTGGGGGGGGGGTGGTGGATTGGGAAGAATCCCTAATAAATTAGTTATTGACTTTAAATATTATGCCTCTTTGGGATTATTGCTACTAACAAAAAAAGTGCCATTGCCATCATGGTAAATGCATTAGCATCGCTGGGAAGGCTTGAGAAAAGTGCTTTGCAAGATTTTCATTGTATCATACAGATAAAATGTTTGCAAAGTGCAGGAAATCAGAACTAACAGTAGAAAGTTTCAGAATTATGCAGGATCTTTTTCAATATCTGGGAAGGAGTGATAGGTTAATATTTTCTGACCAGCTTTAGGATGCATACAGCTGCCAGAAATGTACTGAGAGAAGTCGCAGTCACGATATATTCCATTTTTACCCCTCAGGATTGGAACGTTTACATGGGTTGTGCCAGTGATTTCCTGTTATGCTCTCCTAGAGGGTGAGATTCTCCATCAGAATACATTAACAAAATTAGATTATTGTGGGGGCATAACCCTTCATCAAACTGGATAACATTCCAATTAATTTCAGACTTTGAGGCAATTCTATTCCTTGATTCCTCACAGTTAACATAGAGAGCATTCTCATAGACACAGCTGCTCCTGCATGGTTATTTCCTCTCGACTCTGACCGAAAGGGGCTTCATATGGTATTTTGACATGTAGTTGCAGCAGGAGCTCAATCTGTTGCAGATGGTCAGCCTTGATTATGTCCTCAAGACCTGCAGTGGGGCTGGAACCAATAATGCCCTGCCTCAGAGAAGACAGAGCTACTATCTGACCGTTTGTGCTATAAGCCAAAGCCCATGAGGAGATTTTAACTAATTCCCATGCTGAAGTGATTCTCCAAGGGAAATGCTGTCCCTCTGATTCAAATACAGTATTTGAGAGAAGAGAAATGTTGATTACAATCTGATCACAGATTTTGATCCTCGGTCAAACATCAAACGCAGCCAACCAACACCTTCCATTTGTCTAGTGCCATGAACATTTTAGTTTTAATTAATTTAGTTTATTGTCACATGTACCGAGGTACAATGAGAAGCTTTTGTTGCGTGCTATCCAGTCAGCAGAAAAACAATACATGATTACAATTGATCCATTTGTATAGTGTATAGATAGATACATGATAAGGGAATAGTGTTTAGTGCATGGCAAAGCCAGCAAAGTCCAATCAAGGGTTGTCCGAGGTTCACCAAAGAGGTAGATAGTACTTCAATACTGCTCTCTTGTTGTGGTAGGATGATTCATTTGCCTGATTAACATCTGAAGGTGCTCTCTAATACTATTGAGTCAAAGACTCATATAGAATGACAACAGGCCCTTTGGCCCAATTTGCCCATGCCGACCCTTGATGCTCCATCTACACTCGTCCCACCTAACTACGTTTGGCCCATATCCCTCTTTCCTATACATGTGCTCGTCCAAATGTCTTTTAAATATTGTTATAATACCTGGCTCGACTACCTCCTCTGGCAGCTCGTTCCACATCCTCATTACTTTTTCTGTGTGAAAAAGTTGCCCCTCAGGTTCCTACTCAATCTCTCTCCTCTTAAATCTATGTCCCCTGGTTCTTGACTATAAAAACAAATCAAACTGTATGTCAAGCTATGTATGGATGAATGAGGGCAGGTGACTAAAAAAAAAAGATTTTGAGGAATGCCTTACAGGATGGTGAGAGGTAGAGGTTTTGGGGAAGATTTTCCTGAGTTTAGGACCATTCAAAATAAAGATGCAGTGGCCGCTGGTGAATTAATTGAATTTAGAAATGAACAAGAGTCAGAACTGGAGGAGCAGAGATATTTCAACAGGTTACACTGCTGGGATCATTGACAACGATAATAAGGTGAAAGGCTATTGAGAGAGGTTTTTTTAAAGTCAGGTTTGTTTTTGAGGTATTGGTCAACTAAACCATAATTTAGATTTGGACTCCTGTGATAATAGAGTCATAGCCATACAATTAGTTAGGTATGAGGAGGATGCTTGGAGGCTGCAGGGTGATTTGGATAGGCTGAGTGAATGGGCAGATGCATGGCAGATGCAGTACAATGTGGATAAATGTGAGGTTATCCACTTTGGTGGCAAAAACATGAGGGTAGACTATTATCTGAATGGTGGCAGATTAGGTAAGGGGGAGATGCAACGAGACCTGGGTGTCATGGTACACCAGTCATTGAAAGTAGGCATGCAGGTGCAGCAGGCAGTGAAGAAAGCAAATGGTATGTTAGCATTCATAGCGAAAGGATTTGAGTATAGGAGCAGGGAGGTTCTACTGCAGTTGTACAGGGTTTTGGTGAGGCCACACCTGGAGTACTGCGTACAGTTTTGGTCTCCAAATCTGAGGAAAGACATCCTTGCCATAGAGGGGGTACAGAGAAGATTCACCAGACTGATTCCTGGGATGTCAGGACTTTCATATGAGGAAAGATTGGATAGACTCGGTTTGTACTCGCTGGAATTTAGAAGATTGAGGGGGGATCTTATAGAAACCTACAAAATTCTTAAGGGGTTGGACAAGCTAGATGCTGGAAGATTGTTCCCGATGTTGGGGGAGTCCAGAACAAGGGGTCACAGTCTAAGGATAAGGGGGAATTCCTTTAGGACCGAAATGAGGAAAACATTCTTTACACAGAGAGTGGTGAGTCTCTGGAATTCTCTGCCACAGAAGGTAGTTGAGGCCAGTTCATTGGCTATATTTAAGAGGGCGTTAGATGTGGCACTTGTGGCTAAAGGGATCAGGCGGTATGGAGAGAAGGCAGGTACGGGATACTGAGTTGGATGATCAGCCATGATCACATTGAATGGCGGTGCAGGCTCGAAGGGCCGAATGGCCTACTCCTGCACCTATTTTCTATGTTTCTATGTTTCTACAACATGGAAGCAGGCCCTTTGGTTTAATTTGCCCATGCAAACAACATGCCCCATATACACTAGTCCCATCTGCCTGCATTTAGCCCACATGCTTCTAAACTTACCCTATCCATGTACTTGTCTAATTGTTTATAAAATGTTGCAATAGTACCTGCCTCAACTCTGGCAATGGATGAATGACATTGCAACAACATGGAAACTATCTTTGTACTTTTACTCTTACACCAATAAGACTTCAGTTAGATATTGAGGACTATTTGTAATCTTTGCAGGTAAATTTCACAACCACCTATCCAAATTTACTCCTTGCCTTGGGATTGTGGATGATTTATTTCTACTCTAGCTCTGTGGGTTCTGAGATGAGTGGTAAGGTCATTGTGGGTCCTGCAGCCTTTGCTATCAGGTTGGCAGGTTAGATGGATGGTTATAAAAAAAACATGGTCCTTCTCTTCCAATATTTACATTGGGCTGCAAAGTGCTCCTGATGAGTAGACTCAAGGTTCTCGATGGCATCCCAGATGTCCATTCTCCACTTTAAGTGTTCAGTAATCGGAAATTCCAGGGAGTCAGAGGAAGGTCTGAATGACAATAAAGGCTGTTCATTCATTCATTCATATTACATTTCTAGGAGGATTTGAGAGCATCTTTGTGACATTACCTCTGTCCACTTGGTAGTTTTGTGCTGCAGCAGCGTTTGTGGATTTTTGCTTGTTTCAGGGGTCTGGCATTGGGCATCTTAATGATGACATGTGCGGCACAGTGGTGCAACGGTAGAGTTGCTGCCTTACAGCGCCAGACACCCAGGTTCAATTCTGACTCTGGTGCTGTCTGTTGAGAGTTTGCACATTCTCCCTGTGATCGCATGGTTTTCTCCGGGTGTTCCAGTTTCTTCCCACATTCCAAATACTTGCAGGTTTTTAGGTTAATTGCCTTCTGTAAATTGTTCCTAGAGTATAGGATAGAACTAGTGTACAGGGTGATTATTGGTTGTGTGGACTCGGTGGACTGAAGAGCCTGTTATCATGCTTTAGCTCTAAACTAAATCAAACATATCCATCAGAATGGGATGACTAATGATGATCTTGGCCTGGAAGAAGATACTCATGTTGTTTTCTTCAGTATGCCAGAGGGTATGGAAGATATTGTGAACATATTTGTGATATTGTACCTCGCCAGTGCTTTGAGATGCTTACTGTAGGTAGTCCATGTGTCTCTATCATTGCATTTGAAGTCTTGATCTCTCAATGCTCTTTCCCTCAGATGACCAAGAGGAATGTTGATGCAGTGAGTGTGATGGTGAATTCCATCATTGACATCGACATCAACCATCACTCAGCGATGGCTCCTCAGATGTGGAAAGTGGTCTACTTTTCCCAGGATCTTGTCATGGACCTTTCCTGTTGGAATAAAGTGATGTTCTGCATGGTCAGGTTGATAGAGGACCTCTGACTTGTGAACGCTCAAGCTTAACACCATTTCTCTCCTAGGCTTTAGTGAATGAGTCAAAGATGATTTGGAATCACACTCCCTTCCTCAATCTCAAAACTGTGCAACTCCTCGCCTGCGTAACTTTCCTCTCGCCCCTGTGGTTTTTGCTGTAAGGGCACTGGCCCTCCACCAAGCTTTTCAATCATCGACAAATCAGCTCAAACTGTTCCTCATCTGAATATGTGGATAGCTTTCACGGAATAAGGAATGCTGGCCTGAAGCTTCACCAGCTGGGAGTACAAGTCAGGAATATGCATGAAGGGGCTATTGGATCCCAAGAGGTTTTCCATCATTTAACAGACAAAGCAGGCAGTGTTCAATCAGATTACAATAAGCGTATGGAGTTGTCAGGAGGCAACCTAACACCATAGAAATCCGCACAGCACAGTTGGATTGCTAGGCCCTTAAGTAGTTTTTTTGTAGCTTGCTACCAGTTAGCAATAGTAGGTACAGTAAATAGATCTTTAGCTCCTATGGGATTCCAGGCTCTCTTAGGACCCATGACCTAATGAGAATATCTATTCAGAACCTGAAATTGGGAACTAACATTTTACAGAACAAACTGCATTTTCATCATTTTTTGTTGTCACCAGCACTATCTAAGAATTCCTGGAAAAATAGCCATAATCAATGGAAGGTAAAATTTAATTCATTATAATGATGTATTTTCAATGTCCTTTCATCCTCATACTTCATGAGGTGGAATCATGCGCATACGTACACAATGTGTGTGTTCTATGCCATAAGACGAATTCAGACATTTTGAATATGGCAATTTCCTTACTATGCCCATGAGTGCCATAATTCATATTTTTCTGTAGCATATGAATGGTGGCTGAGCTACAAATGTAAACAGGAAAACGGTTGAGAATAGTTCCTGCTCATTAATATCTCATTAATCTGAGAGGAATTTATCTTTTTATGTAAAGTTGACGTGTGACTGTGATGGATCAGTGCTGCTCAAGACTAGATCACTCTGCAGCAATCTTGAACCCAATGACTATGGCATTTCGCCAACTTCCTGTCTTTGCAGTGCAGGTACATGACAGTTGGACAGAAACAATGAAGCACAGTTTTGGCATTGAATGCTTTTTTCATTCATTGGTTCCGCTGTGGTAATTATGTTATATTCCAAAGGGTCTTTGTCTTAATTGTGTAATTGAGTAAAAACCTTAGCAATAGGTTAAAAGACAAATTCATCAGAACTTTTCGCCGCTTTTCAAATTAATTATTTGTTCCTCACCTGAAAAAAAAGAGTTCAAACGGGATGACGGGCTATTCAGTGAACTTTCAGCAAGGGCAAAGCCTTTAAAACCAGCCTCCTCAATCTCAGAGTTATATATTTACAGACAGAAACTGCACATACATTTCCTGGTCTTCACCCCTGACCCCTGTTTGATGGACTTACAGATTATTGTGCAGCAGAATGTTGATGGAATAATTAACCCACAATTGGGCAAAACGCAGCTATGCTCACAATTCAGCAATTAAGCAATTCAGTAATTAAACCTGCTAATTGGATGTCTCCACTTTTTTGATTTAGATACCCATGTACAGGAGTTTGCAGGGAGACTGCACTGGACAATAATGTTTAAAGGGGCATCCCTTTCTTCAATAAAACCACCAAAGCTTTTCCTTGCTTGGAGGTGTTGGTGTGCTGTTTCTGTATGAGTCTGAGAGATTGAATGGTTCAGTACCTAGTTGCACAGCACCACAATGCAATCATATAGATACTTACCACAGTACATCTGCAGAGGTTTGTTAGAATATTTGATGACACACCAAATTAATTTAAACTGTACATATTTTTTATATTTATATATATTTACACATTGATGGCAGAGCTGCTGCCTGACAGCGCCAGAGACCTAAGTTCAATCCTGTCCGTGAGTGCTGTCTATGTGGAGTTTGCACATTCTCCCTGTGACCACATGGGTTTCCTCCTGATTATCCGGTTTCCTTCCACATCCCAAAGGCATGCGGGTTTCTAGGTTAATTGGCCTCTGTAAAATTACCCCTACTGTGTAAGTAGTGGATGCGAAATTGAACGACAGTGAACAGGTGATTGATGGTCGGTGTGGACTGGTTGGGCCAATTTCCATGTGTTGGCAGGAACTGCAGATGCTGGTTTAAACCGAAGATAGACACAAAATGCTGGTTTAACTCAGCGGGCCAGGCTGCATCTTTGGAGACACAGCCACATCTTCCCATCTCCACCTCTTTCCGCTTTCTGCAGAGAACCTTCCCTCCAAAACTTCCTGGTTAACTCGTCCCTTCCCATCCACACCACACCCTCTCCAGGTACTTTCTCCTGCAACTGCAGGAGATGCAACACATGACCCTATATCTCCTCCTTCGATTCCATCCAAAGACCCCAACAGTCTGTTTAGGTGAAGCAGAGGTTTACTTGCCCCTCCTCCAACCACATCTACTGTATCCGCTGTTCCTATATATTGGTGAGACCAAGCACAGGCTCGGCAATGGCTTCGCAGATCACCTCCGCTAAGACCGCCTAAGCCTACCTGATCTCCCGGTTTTTGGACACTTTAACTCCCCCTCCCATTCCCACACTGACCTTTCTATCCTGAGCCTCCTCCATTGTCAGAGTGAGGACCAGCTCAAATTGGAGGAACAGCAACTCATATTTCGTTTGGGCACCTTACATCACAGCAGTATGAATATTGACATCTAACTTCAAGTAACCCTTGCTTTCGCACTCTCTCCATCCCTCCCCCTTCCCAGTTCACCGACCAGTCTGACTGTCCCTGATTATATTTTAGCTCTGTTTCATTTGTGGTTACAATGTTCTCCTAGCTAACAATGATCTATTCTACATTTTGCTTGAACTTCACCCCCTTTGATGTCTCGTTCCCACACCTTACACTTCCTTATCTCTGTATTTCCCCCTCCTCTGACTGTCAGTCTGAAGGAGGGTCTCGATCCGAAATATCGCCCATTCCTTGTCTCCAGAGATGCTGCCTGTGCCGCTAGGTTACTCCAGCATTTTGCGTCTATCTTGGGCCTATTTCCATGCTGTAGACTTCAATAAAATAAAGGAAATGTGTGTGTGGGGGTTTCCTCCAGGTGATCCTGGTCCCTCACACACTCCAAAAACATACTAGTTTGTAGGCTAATTGGCTTTGGTGAAAAAGTTGTGTGTTGGATAGTGTAAGTCTAGGGGTGAACATTGATCGATGCGCACCCAGTGGGCCAAACGGCCTGTTTCCATGCTGCATCACTAAAGTGTGTGTGTGTGTGTGTGTGTGTGTGTGTGTGTGTGTGTGTGTGTGTGTGTGTGTGTGTGTGTGTGTGTGTGTGTGTGTGTGTGTGTGTGTGTGTGTGTGTGTGTGTGCGCGCTTGTGTATGTGCTTGTGTGTGTGTGTGCGGATGCGTGTGTGTGCATGCGTGTGTGTATATATGTGTGTGTGTGTGTGCATGTGTGTGTGTAGATGTGCATGTAGAGTGCATTTGCAAGTGATTAGAATGTGGAAAGGTATGGGGGTGTGTGTTAAACTCACATGGGTGGGCCCGGCCTTCAATCATCCTGGACCTACTTGCCATTGCACCAAGATCCGGCACTCTCAAGATTGTTGCTGGAGTATAAACAGTCACCCCACATTAACGCAAATCACCCACAGGCAGCTCCCATCTTCACCGCAGCGGAAGCAAAAGAGGAACTGCAGCACCACAAGAAGCGATGTGAAATGATTCATTTTAATTAACCCACGAATGCTGTGCTTATTAACAAATGAAAAATGGTGTTTTCGTGTAAATGGTTCTCTTCCAAAAGTAGCTGTTGCTCTGAAATTTAAGTCGACTTTCAATCTCTGAGCATGGTATCTTTAGGTTATTTCATGTAACTCTTTCAGAATATTCCTGATAATTGCCAAAGATATTTGGAATTCTCCACTTCTCAGGTCCCAATTTGTTCATTGAGTTCCACACTAACTCAGTCATTCATGCTTTGGAAAAAAGTCAGGTTGTGTGGGCTTAAAATATTGCGAGGTACTAGGTCATTTTGCACCATACACCTACTAGTAAGAAAGATACACCTACTACCTTTATTTTTCCCTTGCATTCTGCTCAGTTTGCTCAATAACCTAATTTCACTCAATCTCATGCTTAAAAATAAACACGTAATCATTTTAGAATTAATTATGCAATTTTTAGCACAAGTTGTATTTTGCCGAATCAAACTGTGAAAGTGGTTTTGGTTTTTAGATTAAGTTCTATAGTATGCTTTACCGGGTTAAAAGCCTTCAGATTAATCTTGCCCTTCATGATACATGGAGTAACGTTTTGTGGTGACTTATTATTCAGGCTTTAATAGAATGAGGCACATGTGTTCCAGGCTGTAAAACAAAATACTCAGCAGGCCAATAAAAGTGAAATGTAGCCCTATATGTTTTAATGGGTAAGGAAGCTAACCGCGGATAGCATAGTGTGTGAAGCAGAAACCAGTCTGGAAAAGTTCTGAATGAGGCCACCATCGCTGTGTATGATCTGCTGTGCCTGGTGACTTCAAGGACCTTTCTTCAAAGTGTTCTGATGTATTTGAAAGTTCGCAGCATTCAGGATCGCTTGATTTCGCTTTTGTCCGCAGTCATCAGACGAGAGTGACATCTTGAAAGCCTCTGAAGATTAAATAGCAAAGCTCAGTCGGAAGCAAGAAAGAAAGGGCCAGGTCGGCCATTAAGGAGCAGGTCCTTTCTTGTCTGTGAAAGAGCTTTCAAGGAGCACTATTGGAAGCAGAAGGCTTGATAAAGAATACAATGAGGGGGAGAAAAGGAGAACCCAGAGTGGAACCAGAGGGAGGAGGCAACGTGAATGAGGGATTAGTGCAGCTCCACAGCAAAGAATGGGGAATCCTAGTTGAGATGAAAATGAGGTATTACTGTTTGGGAAAATTTGGTTCACTGAGCAGTAACAATATATGTTGGGGTAGAGGGGGGGGGGGGGAGGGGACTTGACATTGCACACCGTTAAGCTGTGTTGACTCTCATCTTAGGCCATTTTAAAACAATTTTATTTAAGGTCTTTAGGATATTTACATTAAAATATCTAATTGAACTGTTTTGAAACGTGCAAGTTCATTCCATTGCATGCATTCACATTTAAAACATCATTCAATTCAGAACTCTGTCATGTTTGGTTTACAGTAAAGTCTGCAAATACACCAGACCAAATTAAAGTCCAATCATATCCAAAGCACTGACACAAATTAGAGCCCCACAGGAGAAAAACACTGTCCTATTTAATTATAAACCATATGTCAAAGGTCTCATTTAAAACACAAGCTTGTTACTCAGGGTAAATGTTTCACTGTATCGTAGCCTCATTGTATTGCTCTACATTGAAAGCAATGACAAGGTGGAGTGGATGTTAATGCACCCAACAGTAACTATGCTGATGTGCAGGATGGAATTGCAGATGCTGGTTTAAACTGAAGGTAGACACAAAATGCTGGAGTAACTCAGCGGGACAGGCAACATCTCTGGAGAGAAGGAATGGGTGACGTTTCGAGTCGAGACTCCTCTTCAGATTGCGCTGAGGTTGGCCAGCAGCTGAGCCAAATTCAACAATGAATAAATAACGCTAACTACTTCCACTGCACTTTCAAAATAAACCTATGTGTTGGAAGAGCGATAGTAAATGCAGAGCAAGAATGAATGATGGGGGTTTTGAGGGAAAACTAAGATATTTAAATGAAAACAAGGAATAGGACATGTTGATGTGAAACTCTTTCAACAAATGAGCTGGTAAAGCTACTGCCTCAGAGTGCCACAGACCCGGTTTCAAAGCTGCCTGTGTGGAGTTTGCACGTTCTCCTTGTGACCATATGGTGCTCCGATTTCCTCCCACATCCCAAAGACGTGTGGGTTGGGTCAATATACACAGCTTTGGAAGAAATAGATGTTAAGCACTAAATGGCTTTTACCTTTACAGGCGTTTTTATGATATTTAGAAGTGAACAGCATAAGCTTCTTCTAGCTTCAGGAAAGGCATGCGACAGAGCAGGCGACAACAGTCACTCATTATAGATTTTATGCATTCACCAAACATCTCAGTTGGAGGCAGGGGGATTGCTTTCATTTTTGGAGGACAGTCAAATTAAATGCAAATCAGGCTAGCTATTTCATATTTTAAAATGAAAATATGCATGAAGCTATTTACCAATTTAATGGACTAACAAAGTTTGTGGTCTCTCCTCTATGATATGCGAGCTGTTCACTCCACCCTTCGTAAGACTAAAGGCCTGACAGGGTGGGTCATTTGATCCCTGGCATTTGCGTGTCATTGCATAACACCTGATTTGGCATAGTGGATGGACCACTAAGGAAAAGGATGAATTGTTGGCAGATATTCTTGAGGACAGAAAGCCCTGGAGTAATTCAGCAGGTCAGGCAGCATCTCTGGAGAACATGAATAGGTGATGATATGGGTTGAGACCTTCAGATTGATTGTGGGGTGAGAGATGGACACAGATGAGGGGAAGAACATGGATAGGTTATATTTCAGGTGAGAACCCTTCTTGAGACTGCTCATTCTGAAACGCCTGTTGGCTATTTGCTCTGAAGCAAACAATGATTGACTAATGTTCCCATAAATTCAATGTGCGCCCATATCCCAATGGAAGGGTTAAGAGAATGTAACAAAGCATTAGAGTACCATAGGCAACCATACTGACCCATGCCCATGATCTCATGACTAGTTGAGCTCATGGGTGTAGACATAGTATCAAGCAGCCAGAATTCCAGACAATTGATCCAAAGGCATGTTTGAAACTCACAATTATAGGTGAAAAATGTTATGTCAATTGATTGATTAAATCTGGAACTTAAAATTTTGTTTTTGTCCATTTAAATAACCAGATGGTTGTAAAAATCATGTTCACTATTGTTCATCAGGGAAAGAAATCTTCCATCCTCAGATAATCTACCTCATATTGGACTCCACATCTATAATATTACTAGACTAAGTGGGACCCATTGGGTCCCAGCATCACACGGGAGGGCTGGTCCCCCAATGCAATATTCCATCTCTCCACCAATTCCAATATTGGTGGCCAGTGGGAGAGGGGGGAGAGCTTTCTGGAGCACTAGTATGGGTGTTGTGGGCTGAAGGGAATGGTTTCCAGAGGGCTAGTATGGACATTGTGGGCTGAATAGATTGTCGGGCTGGCGGCTCAGTCACTCAAGCCTGTTGTGTTGGCAGCTCACTCACTCATGGCTGGTGGGCTGGCAGTTGACTCCCGGCAATTCCTTGAAATTCCATTTCAAGCAGGGTGCAAGGCCACCAAATTCAAGTGCAGTTTCATACCACTTCAAGCAGGGTGCAAACAGCGAGTCACGACTTCTCCCTCCTCCATCTTCCAGAGACTGAGCCATGCCCACACTTCTGGGTTTTATAGTCCCTCTCCCTCTCACACCAGAAGGGACGTGGCCTTCATGGCGTGATTGACAGGAGGGAGAATCTCAACATTTTTAAAACACTAATACCTCTTTTATTTTTCATCGATGGAAAACATCCTCAGCACCTGATGAGTGGAGAGGGATTCTGAGTAGGATGGCCAAAAATCACAGCCGTACGTGGTAGCGTTTTTTCTAAAATCAATATAAAGCGCAACCAGGAAGTGGTCAAGATAAGACTTTTAATTATATAGAAGGCAAGGCAACTTTAATTAGGCAAGGCAACTTTAATTAGGCAAGGCAACTTTAATTAGGCAAGGCAACTTTAATTGGGCAACGCAGCTTTAGCATTTCGAAACCAAAGGCAACACAGCTTCAACATTTCCAAACCAAAGGCAACACAGCTTTAGCATTTCCAAACCAAAGGCAACACAGCTTTAGCATTTCCAAACCATATTTTCAAACCACATTAAGGGCACTGACAGGTCAATAAAACCACTCACAGTTTAGTAGACATGTGTTTGGTGTTATTCACAGCACAGACTGAGAGACGTGACCCTCTCGCTCCCCCATCTTGCAGAGACTGACTAAGGCACTCAACACTTCCGGGTTTTATAGTTCCTCCGGGAGGGGCATGACTTTTAGGAGAGAGAATCTCAACATTTTTTAAACACTAATATCTCTTTTATTTTTCATCAATGGGAAAAATCCTCTTGTCCTGCGCAGCAGAGGGGGACTGAGTAAGATAGCCAAAAATCACAGCCGTAAGTGGCAGCGTCTTTTCTAAAATCAATAAACAGAACAACAGGAAGTGGTCAAGATCAGACTTTTAGTAATATAGATTATTAGAGGTGGCACAGTCCTGTGGTTGGAGAACCGTTGCCTCACAGCGCCAGAGACCTGAGTTAAATCCTGACATTGGGTGCTGTGTGTGTGGAGTTTGCAACTTCTCCATGTGAAAGCATGGGTTTCCTCCAGGTGCTCCTGTTTCCTCCCACATCCCAAAGACGTATGGGTGTGTAGGTTATGTAAATTTGCTCTAGTGGGGTGCAAAAGTGGGATATCATAGAACAAGTGTGAATGAGTGATCGATGGTCGGCATGGGCTGAAGGGCCTGTTTCCTTGCTGTATCTTTGCATCATTCAGTCAACATATTTGGTTCTCAATTGCACAATCCACTGGCAGAAATGGATAGATGATAAACAGTATCTTGGCCAGTGATGCCTACACCTTATGAATGAGTAAATTATAAAGAATTCTTAACTGTAACCGTCTCAGAGATATTGAACTAATACCAATAGAAAGGATGGAAGATGAATGGGAAAGTGAACCATGCGGTTTCATCAATGTTTCTGGCTCATTGTATGGCTCATTACCTGTTATTTTGTACTGGGATTAAAAAAATGACAGAATAAAACTAAACATGGTAATATTTATTTTTATTGAATTTTGTGCTACCCCTACATTTTGACTTTTTAAAATTTGACCTCTTCGATCAAAAAGTGAAAAATTGCATATGCTAAAAAATTGTGATTGCAAATTAAAATTCTGATAAAGGGTCACCATTCTGAAACATTCTCTTGTCTATCTATCCACAAATACTGCCTGACCTATTGGATATTTCTAGCCTTCTTATTTATTTGTTTCTTCTCGCTAGTAATTTGTTTTTATTTGTTAAAATGTTAAAAATGTTCGTAAAATGTTTTACAAACGACATTTTAATTTTTGTTTTTAACTTGGAAAACATACTTACCATTTACATTTTTTAAATTCATTTCGATATTAGATTTACATTGGGCCCCGGAAATCTGACATACTTCCAATGTAATCATGCGGGCTGGAAATTAGCAATACTGGATTACAGTCTCCTGTTGAACTTTCACAGATCGCTCACATTTGACAGAGCTTCCACCTTTAACAAAAGCAGCTATTGATGTAGGGTCATGCTAAACAAAAGTAGGGATTGCAATCATCAAAGCTTCTGTACCCTCAGTCTTAAGCATCACTTGCTACAGGATTTAAACAGATTTAAAGAGAGAATCTGGTGGCGAGGAATTAAGTGGAATCTCTCTGGATCTCTAAGGGTCTCGACCTGAAACGTCACCAATTCCTTTTCTCCAGAGATGCTGCCTGTCCCGCTGAGTTACTCCAACATTTTGTGCTTATGTTTCTCCATATAAACATATGAACTAGGAAATGTTTGCTTGTTTTTAATCCATTTTGATCCTCTTGCAATGGGCACAAGGAGCAGTTTCACCAAAATTCACCTGGTTTATTGGATTATTATCACTATTATTATTATTATTATCATGTGTACTGAGGTACAGTGAAAAACATGTTTTGGGTGCTATCCAGGTAAAACAAGCATGCATGGATACAATCAAATCATGCCGAATACAATGTTAATTAGTTTAGTTTGGAGATACAGCATAGAAACAGCCCCTTTGGCCCACTGAGTCAGCGCAAATCAACAACCACCTGTACACTAACAGTATCCTACACTAGGGACAATTTACCATTTTACCTAAGCCAATCAACCTATAAACCTGCACGTCATTGGAATGTGGGAGGAAACTGAGGCACCCAGAGGAAACCCACATGGTCACAGGGAGAATGTACAAATTTCGTACAGATAGCACCCATGGTCCGGATCACACCCGGCCCGGATCTCCGGTTCTGTAAGGCAGCAACTTTACCGCTGCGCCACTGTGCCATTACTGTTACCAAGAATGTGCAGATAAAAGAAAGAATACATGGGCCGCAAAAAAGTGGACAGGGAGATTGGGAATATATTTGCATGAACATCATTGTGGGTATGGTCTCTCCTGCAGCATTTCCAGCATGATATCTGGGATACACCAATCCAGGTAGCTCTTCTTGTCTTTGATCGGGAGAATGTTAAAGACTCTGAGCTGAAGGTTCTTGGGTGACTTGCCAGGACACTAATAAAGTAATGTCCCTGAGCAAAACCAGGTTTCACCGTATGTGGCTTTGCAACACCTTGGTAATGCTGGTGCTACTCTCAGCATGGTGCATAGGGGATGGCCAAGATTGATCTCTCTCTCTTGACCTCCCTCTTGCTAAGAAAACATTACATCAACCTTAGTCTATCCATGCAGTAATGTTTCAGAGACTAGGAATGCAACTGCATAATGGATCATGCAGACATCTAAATCTATCCTCAAGGTATACATCAATGTGTCCTTTATTTAAATAAGTCCTACATAGAATTTGTGATTATTTTTGCATGGACAGTTTAGTGAATTACTCAAGAGTGAAGGTTTATATGATGCCTCTGATTGCAGACACTATTTGTTATCTCCATACATGAATGCAGGTAAATAAACATTTGCTGCCTGCAGCTAAAGAGAAATAAGTTATTTTAAGGTGAGTAGTTTCCCTGTCTTTTGATTGTAGTGGGGAGGAGGATGAGGAAGAAGTGGAGGTGGAGGAGGAGTGAGGAGTCGGAAACCTGGATGTCAGATTTTGTTCAGGTGTGTAGATCTGACATTATATAGAACTAACATAAGACAGGTAGGGCGGCATGGTGGCACAGTGGTAGAGTTGCTGCCTTACAGCCCTTGCATCACCAGACACCCGGGTTCGATCCCGACTACGGGTGCTATCTGAAATCTTCGGTTTCCTCCCACACTCAAAAGACGTACAGGTTTGTAGGTCAATTGGCTTGGGTTTGTATACTTGGTATAAATGTAAAATTGTCCCCTAGCATGTGTAGGCTTGTGTTAATGTGCGGGGCGGACTCGTTGGGCCGAAGGGCCTGTTTCCACGCTGTATATCTAAACTAAACTAAACTAAACTAAACTAAACTAAACCAGTCTGTATTGACATGGCTCCGAATGTAATGAGGACAGATTGTTGTACTGCCTGGTGAAAATAAACATTTTACAACATTCTCCCTATCCTCACCATTCTCGGGACAAGCTCTGAGAAAGCTTGAGTTAATTTTTGTCACAATTTATTGACCTGACAAATTCTTCTGTGTTCCTCTCAGCGCAATTAGTGGCCATTACCTATGCAATTCCTGTCGGAAATTTGCCCTAAAGCATCAGATAATTTAAAGGGCTTTCTTTTTGTCTGTCAACATTGGATAATGCAGTCCTGGATCCCAACAGAACAAAAAGCATAAAGAAGGTTGGTGCATGAGGAATGTTAAGCTGCATAGAGGTTGTGAGCTTTGTTTTTGAGGCTCTCATTCTGGAGGAGGTGAAGATAGATTATAATTGCACCACGAGCCTTGAACAGAGAACCCCTGTAGGTAGAGTGGGCCTTTCAATCTTCTGATCAACGGACCTGAAACAAGAATGCAGGAGGGCTGTTTTCCCACGTTCTTTGACAGTTCGGTCCTGAAGATAGCGTCCTTTCAAATCTCACTTGCACTTCTTTCATGTCATTAGAAAAATGAATAATTTGTCCTCCTCTTTTGACATGTCGTCAGATTTCATCTGCAAAAAAAAAGAAAGCAGTCCCTTGTGCATTCAATTTTTGAGCCCCCTATCTTAGTAAAATGATTTTGATGGGCTTTTGCAGCAAGGGCATATTTTGCCAGTATAACATTCTCTGTCTAATCACAGCATAGCAGTTAGACCCAGCGAGATAAGCTGACGCTATGATTCTTTCAAAACAAGAGTGTCAAGATTGTGAAAGTAATTCAATGCACCATATAATTGGAATTTAACCCATCTTACTGAAGTCTTCAAGCAAAACTTTCAGATTTTCATATTTTTCACAGTGATATTTGTCAATGCAAGTTTTGTTGTGGTGTTAACTCATTTCGATGAAAGTAATCTGTCGAATTCCCCAGTACCAAAGAACCGAATAGTTATCTGTCTACTCTGAACAAAACATTTTGTAATAATATTTAAGTTCAGTGATTTTAAAAGGCTAAAATTGAATTACTCTGTGCTTTGTGATTAATGTGTAGTAGATAGCTCAAATTTACAGAATAGGATCAGGCCATTTAACTTTACCACCTGCTAGATTATCATCCTCCACATAAGAGGTAGTTCCACTTCCATCGTCTATTCCGGTACAGTGTCGCAGTTGGGAGAGCTGCTGCCTCACATTGCCAGAGACCTGGGTTCGATCCTGACCTCAGGTGTTGTCTTCGTAGAACTTGTATGTTCTCCCCTGTGATCACGTGGGTTTCCTCTGGGTGCTCCGGTTTCCTTCCACACCCCAAAGACGTGCTGGTTTGTAAATTAATTGTCCTCTGTAAATCGTATCTGCCACACAGAGAGTGGATGCAAAAGTGGGATCAAGTAGAACTAGTATGAACGGGTGATCAATGATCAGGGTGGACTGAAGGGCTTATTTCCATGCTGTATCTTTCATTTGATCGATCAAACTCATTTTTATTATGTTGGTTTTCATCAATTATTTATCTGAGGTGTCCCTTAAATATTGACATGGTGGGTTTTTTTAATTACCGGTACTTCCCAGGCACACCATTCCACATCCGCAGTCCCTCATCTAACCAGGTATTCCAGAAAGTCTCAGGTTCAACATATAAAGTTAATATTTCAGTTTGTCTGCTGTTAACATAGCCAAATAACCTCTTATTGGAACATGAGTCTGAAGAAGGGTTTGGGCCCAAAACGTTGCCTATCTCCTTCGCTCCATAGATGCTGCTGCACCCGCTGAGCTTCTCCAGCATTTTGTGTACCCTCTTATTGAAACATCTTTGTTGTTTTTTCATTGCTTGAGTTTGCTTGCTGGAAATTATCTCCTCATGCAGAGGTGGGGAGGGGTGCCAATGGTTGTGGAGTTGGCATCCCTCCCTCCCCAAAAAGGCTACTGATGGGTGTAAATTGAAATGCATTCTGCATACCGAAGGTCTGGTATGTTTCTCACAGATCTGCTGTTTTAGTTTTTACAGCGCAGAAACAGGCCCTTCGCCCATCGAGTCCGCGCCGATCAGCGATCCCCGCACATTAACACTATCCTACACATACTAGGGACAATTTACACATTCACCAATTAACCTACATACGTGCACGTCTTTGGAGTGTGGGAGGAAAACGTAGAACTCGGAGAAACCCACGCAGTCACAGGGAGAACATACAAACTCCGTACAGACAGCATTCGTAGTCAGGATCGAACCTGGGTCTCCGGCGCTGTAAGGCAGCAACTCTACCGCTGCGCCACTGTGCCACCCGCCCTGCGCTGTGTTATGTTATGCTGCTTCTCATAGCATAGGATGTGGGACTGAGCGCACTGAGCTAGGGGTGTTTAGACTTTATTTTAGACTTTAGAGGTACAGTGCAGAAACAGGCCCTTCGGTCCACCGAGTCTACACCAACCAGTGATCATCCCATACAGTAACACTATCCAACACACAAGGGACAATTTACAACTCAATTAACCTACAATTAATGCACGTCTTTGGAGCGTGGAAGAAAATTGGAGCACCCAGAAAAACCCACAGGGAGAACGTTCAAACTCCGTACAGACAGCACCCATAGTCAGGATCAAACTCAGGTCTCTGTCACTGTAAAGCAACAACTCGACCACTGTGTCATTGTGCCATCCCAAGACAGAGGGTTAGAGTGGGAAAATCTTCAGCATTCAAACTTTTGAAGTACAATTTGAAATTCAACAATGATCTCAGGCCAACCTAATGCTGTTTTCATTTACCAGTTTGTAACATATCATTGCATAGCATGGCAAAGAGTTGGGATCCCAATAACCGCTGTGCAAATGCATGTCAACTGGGGCATGATGCACAGCAAAGATGGGGAAACCAAGGGATGAAGACACAAGGAACTGCAATTGTTGGTATCTTGCTTAGTACTGGAGTAGCTCAGCAGATCCGGCAGCATCTCTGGAGGATATGGAATGACAAACCTTTGGATTGGGACATCTGAAAAAGGGTCCAGACTCAATCATGACCTATGCATGTCCTCCATAGATGCTGCCTGATCCCTTGAGTTAGTTGAGCATTTTGTTCTATGCAGACCAAGGGAGGAGGTCAGTAGTCTCAGCATCCTGGTATGCTCTGGTTAAAAGTTATGTCAGTATTGATAGTTGATCCAACACAATTGGGAAGGATATTTTCTCACTGGCCATGTTCTGACATTGGGAAATACATGGGTGATGGTCAAATTTGAAAGCTACTGACTGACCTTTGGTGCCTAGCATGGCTCAGCTCGGCTTTATAGAATGACTGTACAAATTACATGCTGATAAACTGCTGGCAGCCATGGGCCTGTGCAAAAGCATGGGTTAATTCCAGCAGAAGCAGAAGGCATTAAATTGTCCAGGAATAACTGGGGGAAAAAATCAAAATGAATCACTGAATTTGAAAAGGAGTTTAAAATCAATAGTAGAAACAAGGAACAACAGATGATGGTTTACAAAAAAAAAGACACAAAGTGCTGGAGTAACTCAGTGGGTCAGGCAGCATCTCTGGAGAACATGGATAGGTGACTTTTCAGGTCGGGTCCCTTCTTCAGTCTGAAGAAGGGTCCCGACCCGAAACATCACCTATCCATGTTCACCAGAGATGCCGCTTGACCTGTTGTGACTTATCCCAGCAGTTGGTGTAAAATGAAGAAGGGCTTGACCCGTAACTTCACACATTCCTTCTCTCCAGAGATGGTGCCTGTCCCACTGAGTTACTCCCCCATTTTCTGTCTATCTTCAGTGTAAAATGAATGTTGGATGGCTTCACTTTTACTTAACTTTCTTGCTTGGTGACAAATTATTTAATTTCCTTCACTAATAGAATAATATGGTGACCAACACATTCCTGGGTGGATTTTCCCCATAAAACCTCTTTGAAGACATCTAACTTTCATGAATGCTAAGTACCCATGCTCATTATCCTTCTCATTGTGCTTTGTGGTCAGCTAATGATATTCAAGTAACAAATGGCGCCTGGGATCATTGTGCTACTGGCAGTGAATGCCTCTTTTAACAATCACTTTTTGGGAGTGCGTTAGACAGGATCTTACTACAGGTTCAAATAGGATTCACTGGTTTGCTGCTGAGAGAATGAGAGAGATGAATCAATTCCTGACCCTAGCCAGATGGTCTCTGAGTCACGTGAACTCTAACGCACTGTTTATGCTGATTCCCTTCACTGGACACAGCTATCCGATCTCTATACATTTGATTCAGTGGAGCTCTCCATTTATTAGACCGAGTTGCTGATGAAACTCGCTCGTGAGCCATGTTACACTTTAAGGACTCTCCTACTTGTCTCTTTATGTCCCTTTAATTCATCTTGTGCTGTCTGTTGTAACTGTTTCAACAACTGAATATCTTGCAAAGCTAGAATAAAAATAATCAATAAACAATCCATTTTCATCTACATTGTAAAACATTTTTTTAAAGCATTTGTTTCCTACAAATAAAATGATGAAGTATGTGGATGCAATAAACTGCTGTATATTTAAGCTCAATATTTATCACACTTTTCCACCAATCACATTTTATTCTATTCGAATTAAAAAGCACTTTTGCATTAATGTTAACATTTATATACACCTCGTATATCAATAGTTACCGTATGCATTCCATTAAATGCAATGTAACCTAAATGTTAGTGTTAAATGCTTCTATTGTAATATGAATGCCTTACCCTTTGGTCTTTATATCTCAGTCTTAGAATAATTTACAGACAAATGATAACCGTGGTATGAATATATTATCCCAAATGCCACCTCTAACTCTAACGCTTATTTTAACTTCTTCACACTCAAGCCATACTGCGGTCGACACCCCTTTAACAAATGGTTTGGGTCAATCTTGTTCACTGTGTCTGTTGCAGTGGTGACTTTCTCTGTGGAATTCCACGGCCCTCTGCCTATTCAAAAGCTGTAAATGAAAGGTCAAGCTGAGAAACATCCCACATCGCAGCCACAAGGAGTGGTTAAAGCAGATAGCACTGTCGGCGAGGCTCCATGTACACATGAGTGAAAAGGCTATCGTGGAGACTGGGTGGGGGAAGGGTGGTAAGAGGTAATTAAAGTGGAAGGAAGCTTGTAAACAGAGGCAGAGATCAGATGGGCCAGATGACTAATTTCCATACTGTGGATTCTATGTCAGTATGCAGCTTCTAATGTCTTTTCTTCATTAATGTGGTATCTCATTAGACTAAACTGGCTTCAGCCTAAATACAGTATGAGTAGCATCCCACAAAAATTCTGAAATATAGTATTGAATAAGGTGTTTTATTTTATTTGGACAATACATTTTATCAGTGTAAAATGCAAATGCATGTAACAAAACATTCAAGTTGACAGTTTCAGCAAGAGCCATGTTATTCCAATTAATTAACATCAACATGAAATTGAATTTCATGGAGTGAACATTTTTGGGGGTGGGGGATAGATTCCAGCTCCTCAAAGTACAAAGCAGGAGAGTCTAACTGTAATGAACCAAAGGACTGCAGATGCTGGTTTATATCAAAGATGGCCACAAAGTGCTGGAGCAACTCCTTGGTTCACTCTTTCCTTCCCACCAAACCATTGTCTCCCGAGGTATTTTCCCCTTCAACAGCAGGAGATGCAACACCTATCCTTATACATCCTATCTCAACTCCATCCAGGGAGCTTCACGTGACCTCCTCTAACCTGAACAACTGCATCCGGTGTTCCCGATGTGGGCTCCTGTACTGACCTCTCTGTCCCGAGCCTCCTACATTGCCACAGTGAGGCCAGACTTAAATTGGAGGAGCAGCTCCTCATATTTCCCTGGGTAGCTTACAACCCAGCAGCAGGAACATTGAATTCTCTAATTTAAAGTAACTTCTACCAACAATCCCCTCCCCTCCCCCCTTGCCCACTTCCTCCACCCTAGTTGCTCAACCAGTTCCAATGTTCACCACATGTATCCTTCTTGAGATCACACCTTCCCTAGCCAACAATAGCCCTATCAGGGCACTTCCTTGTCATTTGTTACCAGTCCTGTCTTTTTTCACCACCAGCTTTTCACATCCCAACCAAAGAGAATCTGAAGAAGGGTCCCGACCCGAAACGTCAACTATCCTTTTTGTCCAGAGATGCTGCCTGACCCACTGAGTCTTCAAATATGTTTTTTTCTTTAGCACATCCCTGGATACAACACTTAGTCCAAACCACCCCCTTGCCATGTACCTCCCCCTGCAACTGCAGGTGATGCAACACCTGTCGCTATACCTCCTCCCTCGACTGTGTCCAGGGACCCCGACAATCCTTTCAGGTTAGGCAGAGGTTCACTTGCATCTCCTCTATCCTCATCTACTGTATCCATTGCTCAAGATGTGGACTCTTATACATCGGCGAGACCAAATGTAGACTGGACGATCATTTCACGGAACACCTTCACTCAGCCTGCCTGAACCTACCTGATCTCCCAGTTTCCCGAAACTTTATTTCTCCCATTTCTGTACAGACCTTTCTAGCCTAGGTCTACTCCATTGCAGAGTGAGGCTAAACGCAAATTGGAGGAAAAGCATCTCATATTTTGCTTGGGCAGCTTACAGCCCAGTGGTATGAATATTGATTTCTCTCACTTCGGATAGCCCTGGCATTCCCTCTTTCTCTATTCTCCCCCACCCAAGTCACGCTAACTTCTCATTTTCAGCCTACAAACAGCTTACAATGGCCTGTTTTGCATATCTTTTATTCGTTGTTCTTTATCTCTCCACATCATCGTTTATATCGTTCATTTCCCTTATCCCTAACCAGTCTGAAGAAGGGTCTCGACCCGAAACGTCACCCATTCCTTGTCTCCAGAGATGCTGCCTGTTCTTCTGAGTTACTTCAGCATTTTGTGTCTATCTTCAGTTTAAACCAGCATCTGCAGTTCCTTCCTACACATTTTACAATCCTTGTCAAGGACACATTCCACCCCCGGGCTTACCCTTTGTTTTTGGCGCATCCCCCCCAGCTCCTCCCACGCCAGGTCCCCTTTGTTCTTCACAACCTCAGCCCAGGGACTCTGACATGTTCCATGTCCCTCCTCGTTCTTGGTCAATGCTGATGGCTCGAACCCGAGTTCTCAGTCCGTGGTGTGCGGGCCTACCAGTCCTACCTGTGGTTGGTCCGCGCGGCGGCAAGCTGGGCCTGCCCACCGGGACCTTCCCTCACCACTCCGCCTCGGCTGCCCTGAAGGCCACTGCGCCCTGATGATATGCTGCCAGCAACCATCATTGTTTGTTACAGTTTACAGTATGTGCCTGGGAAGTGAACAGTGCAGAGTCCTGCATTATAAAATTGTTTGGGATAGACTTTGACAAAGACCCCCATTGCATCCTTTTCCAAAACTTGGCAAATAGTTTTCCAAGTATTCAGCTCGGTGATAGTGGGTGACACCTACCTTTATTGCAGTTAAGGAGGTGGCTTGTTCAGTAAACAGCAGTAAGTTTAAGAATTGGGCCACCCCAGTAACTGAAATAGGACTATGCAGAAGTCAAGAGACCTTCATTAAGGAAACATTAGGTGGAGGTGTTACTATTTTTCAATGAAAGTACTGTAATATCCTTTTGTTTCTGAAGCTCTGCAGGACAAATCTGTGGCCATTATATTGCAAGATTTTTTTAATTAGACCGCTGAATGATCTCATGAACTCCTGTTTGCTCCATTTGCTTGCTTTTATCCTTGCAGCATCCTGTTGCGAGGGAATATTTTATAGTCCATTTGCCCTTGCAATATTTCACACTTGTTACTGAAATAAATTCAGCAGATGAAATTCTATGGGTAGCATTGTGTGGAGTGCCTAAAAGCCCAGTGGGTTAAATAAAGCTAACAAACAACGGCTTCTGTTTCCAAACTCAAAACTGTTGAAATATTTCTGCTGTTGTTTTATGATCTTTTTTTTGTGGAACAGGATATTATTATAAAGATCTAAAAATAAAACAAAAGGGTTTCTTGGAGCGCCAAACGATGTGAGCAATAAAAATATTTATGCATGTTTTTATTTTAGAAAAGACCCATTGTCATCTGTGGCTTTAATACTCTTACCTCTGTGTTAATTGTTCTGGGTTAAAATCCCCCTCCAAAGACTTGAGTACAAATATCCAGCTTGTCTCTTCACTGTAATACACAAGATGTGGCACAGTATCAGAGTTGCAACTTTTTAGTTGAGTCAAAAGTCCATCTGTTCTCATGAAAGAAATTAAGTGAACTGACTTATGGAGGGAAGGACCATTCAGATATGAACGTTCTGTCTGACTATAAAATCCAATAACGCACCACTGTTTGTATTTCAAAAAATAGCTAGATTCGACGTAATGTGCTTTGATACACAAATCAGCTGGTCTTCACCTAACAGTGGCGCTATTGTTCAAATATGGGGACTTCTGCTGTTGGTCCCATACCTTGGCTTGAGATCGCTTCTATGAGAGCAGTTTTTAAGAATCATTAGGAGACAAAATGGATCATCTCTACAGAGTTGTGGCTGGCTGAGTGCTTGCTTAAAACTGACAGATGAGAAAATATCTGGGGTATTCCTCAGACATTTGCTTATCTCACACTTTGTCCTTCATAATCATCAGCACAGGGGCTCCTCAAGGTTGTGTGCTCAGTTGAAGACAGACACAAAAAGCTGGAGTAACTCAGCGGGACAGGCAGCATCTCTTGAGAACAGGAATGGGTGATGTTTCAGGTCGTGACCCTTCTTCAGCCACAGCAGGTGCTCTACTCATGCTATGCCCATTACAGTGCAGTCAGGCACAGTTCCAACTCCATCTTTAAATTTGTCGACACACCACCATTGTTGGATAAATTACAGGTAATGATAAGACTATCGGAAGGAGATCGATCATCTGATTGGATGGTGCAAGAACAACCTTTTTCTCAACATCAGTTAGACCAAGGAAGAAGTAGGGTGTCGAACCGAAATGTCACCCATTCCTTCTCTCCAGAGATGCTGCCTGTCCCGCTGAGTTACTCCAGCTTTTTGTGTCTATCTTCGGTTTAAACCAGCTTCTGCATTTCCTTCCTACACAGTTAGACCAAGGAGCTGGCACAAAGTTCTCTGATAGTCTGCTCCTCAACAACAATGGAGGAAGAACATTCAGAAAGCAGCTAACTCCTGAAACACCTCTTCTCCACCCTTGAGCCTTGTTAACCATTCATCCACCCTGGCACACCAATTTTGCCATCCACAGCTGATGGAGAACTCTGGCAGAAATGGAGAGACTGAAGACACCCATAAATGTGCAGATCAAGGTGTAATAATAAACATCAAGGTGTTTAGTTTAGAGTTACAGCATGGAAACAGGGGCTTCGACCCACCGGGTCCGCACCAACCAGCGATCCCCGCACATTAACCATAGTCGGGATCGGACCCGGGTCACTGACGCTATAAGCGCTGTAAGGCAGCAACTCTACCGCTGTGCCGCCATGCTGCCCAAATCCCAGATCAAGCCAAGAAAGTCCCTTTCAATCTCGGGTCTAATTTTGCAGTTCCTCAGGATACCTGCACCTCATGGGGCATCTGACCTCCAGGTAATTCATGACTGAATGGCAGAGTAACTGGCAGCTATCCTTTTTAATTCACAAAACGGTGATTGTTTTACATTTTCAAACTGGTAGGAAAGATGTAATAGCTGCCTTTAAATGGGAAGGAGCTTTACATTCCCTTCTGAGCTCCAATAATGGTTTGCGATCATCTCAGGTAATTATTACTAAACTAAAGTCAGTGCCCTTATATGTTACGTAATTGTTTCTGGGCGTGCAAGAAGTTTTGTTTTGATTTTCAATGGTTATATGAATGTTTCTGAATGTCAGGGACAAGCACGAACATTCAGAGCCCTTGAAAATGTTGATAACTGGCTAAGCCAGGACTGTTTTTCACTTGCCTGTCATTTCTGAGCTGTCAATGAAAGGATGAGGATTTATGGTTCAACTCTAATTGCCTTTGAGAAGACGGTAATGAACAGTCTATTAAACTGCTACTCATCTTGGTGATGATCTCTCACAATGGTTCTGGGTGGATAGCCTGATTGATAATGAAGCAATGGTAATATCTCTCACTGGTTTTGTGGATAAGGTTTGGATGTGATGGCGTTACATCAAAGATGTTGCTGTATCATGTTGGGGGGATAGGCGAGGATGTAATGACTACCTTAGACTGGACTTTCAGTCCTAGTGCAGTGAGAAGCAGGGCAGTAGCATTCTTGTTAGTAGAGTGGGTCCATCATTAACATGCAGGCCACCAATGAGCATGGACACCACACCTCTTGCAACTAGTTCTAGCCCATGGTCCAGGCAAGATACACAGGGCAGGCACATCCTATATTATGTGATGTATTGGCAGTAGAACTACAGCAAGTGCCTTAGTCAGTGGGGGCGCTGCAAGCCGGCAGCCCTGCCAGCAGCGTGTTAGTTTTTTCAACTTTTTTTGTTTTTGTAGTGTGTTTTAATGTATGTTTTTGTCGGTGTTCCTTCTGCAGTTGTACAGAGCCCTAGTGAGACCACACCTGGAGTATTGTGTGCAGTTTTGGTCCCCTAATTTGAGGAAGGACATTCTTGCTATTGAGGGACTGCAGCGTAGGTTTATAAGGTTAATTCCCGGGATGGCGGGACTGTCATATGCTGAGAGAATGAAGCAGCTGGGCTTGTATACTCTGGAGTTTAGAAGGATGAGAGGGGATCTTATTGAAACATATAAGATTGTTAAGGGTTTGGACACGTTGGAGGCAGGAAACATGTTCCCGATTTTGTGGGAGTCCAGAACCAGGGGGCACAGTTTAAGAATAAGGGGTTAGCCATTTAGAAAGGAGATGAGGAAACACTTTTTCTCACAGAGAGTTGTGAGTGTGTGGAATTATCTGCCTCAGAGGGCGGTGGAGGCAGGTTCTCTGGATGCTTTCAAGAGTGAGCTGGATAAGGCGCTTAAAGATAGCGGAGTCAGGGGATGTGAGGAAAAGGCAGGAACAGGGTACTGATTGGGGATGATCAGCCATGATCACATTGAATGGCGGTGCTGGCTCGAAGGGCCAAATGGCCTACTCCTGCACCTATTGTCTATTGTTTTTAATGTTTCTTTGCGTGTCTTGTGTGGGGCGTGGTAATGGGGGGGTGAGGCGGAAACCGCTTTGGTCGCATCCTCCACGGAGAGGCAACCTTTTCTATGTCGCCTCCCCCGTGGCCTAACATCAAGGATCGGCGCGGCCTTTCCCGGAGACGTGCCCCGGGCTTCAGCTGCGGGCACTTTTGTCATGGAGCAGGCGAGCCCTCGCCGGGGTTGCCAGAGGGGAGCGCTCCGTTTGCTGGCCCGCGGCAGCCTGAAGCTGCGGTCTGTGAAGATCCAGCTGGCGCAGCGTCCGCAGCCTGGGATCCCTCGTTGGGGACTCCTGGAGGAGAAGAACTCCGACCGCCGGCCCGCGGCCAACTTCTACCGCGGGCGCGACGGGGACTTACCATCCGGAGCGGGATCCCTCGCTAGGGATCCCTGGAGAGGAGCTCTGACGCCGGCCCTTCCGCCTGCAGTGCTTCTGGCTGTGGCGGGGACTTTAAATCTTCGACCGGCAGCCTGCGGCCTGCACTATCTTGAAGCTGCGGTCTCCGGTGGGGAGGCACCGATTCCGGACTTATTCAGGACTTACCTGGACTTACCTTGTCTGTACATCTGGATGCCTGCAGCGGCGACTGCGGAGGGTTGAGGTCCCGACCACAGGGGAAAATGGAGGAGGACTGGCCAAATTTTGTGCCTTCCACCGACATGCTGTGGTGGATGTTTGTGTACATTTTTAAATTGTGTATTGTGTGTCCTTTTTTATTGTACCACTGCTGGCAAATTCATTTCACTTTCACTTATGTGCAAGTGACGAATAAAACTTGACTGATTGATTGACATTTCTACTAAAATAATAGAACACACTGCTTGGAAATAATTCAGCTTGTTAGGACACATCCGTGGGAAGAGAAACGTAGTTATTTTTTCTTTAGCTCAGAGACCCTTCTTCAGTACACTTTGGCTCTTACCTGGAACGTTGACTATGCTCCTCCACCTATGGATGTGAGGTGACTTGCTGAGTAATTCTAGCATTTTCTGTTTCTCATTATAGATTTCCAGCATTGGCAGTTTAATTATAAGAATTTAGGGAGGCTTCAGTGACAAGTGGATGGGCGTTATCAGCGAATTGCAATTGAGGCAGTGTGGGGGTGGTGGGTTGTCAGGAATCAGGATTGGGAACAGTAGCATTCCTGTCTGGATTTTTTTAGATATGGGGAAGCATTCATAGTCCTTACTACTTACTACTTAAGAAGGATCTTTCTGCAGGAGTTGGCAGCTGTTGCTGGCTCACTGCTCTGGTCAGTAGCACTGGCTCAAATGGCCATTGTCATTATCATGGCAGCAATGATATCAAATGGTCAGTATATTAAAGCCAACCAAAGAGGAGGCTACTGACTCATTTCTCAGAGCACTGGGTTGAAGCTCCAGTCCCATGTGGTCATCATCTCTACACTCAACCTCTTAAGTGAGGTAAAAGTGTAATGAACTAGCCTTTAGGAACCCTCTTAAAAAAATAAATTTAAATCACCTTTTCGTGTCACCTATCCATGTTCTCTTTTGCTCCCAAAAGACTATCCAGATATTCCCAGGATGCTCAGAAATTAGTTGTTAGTTTGAAGAATAATTTGTCTCAATCTTTCTTACATTATGATATATACATCTTTTTTTTCAAAAGCATCTGATAATTCAATTTAATCCAGAGAAGTGTGAGGTGATGCATTTGGAGAGGTGCAGTAACAAGGTTAGGAATTATATTTTAAAAAATAACAGGATATTGCGGGGAGTGGAGGAGATAGATCTTTAAATGTTAGTTCGCAGATTCTGAAAACAGGGCAGATTAAAAAGGCAGAAGTCGAGTCTGAAGGAGGGTCCTGACCCAAAACGTCACTTATCCATGTTCTCCAGGAATGCTGCCTAGTTTACTGAGTTACCCCAGAGCTCTGTGAGTTCTTTTTTGTAAACCAACATCTGCAGTTTCTTAGTTGCTGGTTCATATCAAAGATAGACGCAAAGTGCTGGAGTAACTCAGTAAGTCAGGCAGCATCTCTGGAGAAAAAGGATGAGTAACGTTTCGTGTCTGAGGAATGGTCCCGACCTGACACGTCACTTATCCTTTTTCTCCAGAGATGCTGCCTGACCCACTGAGTTATTCCACGACTTTGTGTCTATCTTTGGTACAAGCCAGCATCTGCATTTTTTTGTTTCTACATTTTATCTGCATGTCCTTGTTTGTTTAGGTTCAAAAGACATGTGGGGTTTTCTTTATTAGTCAAGACAAAGAGAAAGAAGGAGCTGGGAGGTAGGCTGGAAGTGTGTATAGCACTTGCAGGATTACAGTTTGAACACCGCACTCACTTCTGTACACAAAATTACTGGATAACTGCATTTACACTGGAGAGGGTGCTGAGGACGTACATTAATCTAAGTCATTTTCAGACTGGAAAACAGTGGCTGTGATGAAATATTCAATGTTAAGTTAAAGACAAAGTGCTGGAGTAACTCTGGCAGGCAGGCAGTAACTCTGGAGAACATGCACAAGGTGCTGGAACAACTTCACTCTGAAGAAGGGGCCCGACCCAAAACGTTACATATCCAGAGATGCTGCCTGACCTGTTGAGATACTTCAGCACTTTGTGTTGTTTTCTGTGGATGAATGGACAGGCAACATTCCGAGTCAGGACTTTGGAAGAAAGTGTCACAACCTGGAATTCCATCTATTCATTCCCTCCACATGGGTTTATTACGTCACGAATACTAAGTTACAGTGAAAAGCCTCTGATCCACTGAATTACTTCAACACTTTGTGTTTTGCTCAAGATTCGATTATCTGCAGTTCCTTGTATTTCCATTCAATATTTGTTTTATATTCTTTGGAACAAAAGGAGCTGAGAAGAGAATTGATATGAGAGCCTACTTCACTTGACAGAGTAAGAAAACAAAAAGCATAGATTTAAAGAATTAGAGAGAAAGAATTATTTTCAGCCATGATGGTTGGGATCTGGACCTCAATGCCTGATAGTGTTGCCTGGATAGATAAACAAGTGCCTGGATAGGTGCATTGTCACCTTGTCATGGTGGAGAAGCTTGTGTGGAACTGAGATCCTGAGAGCGATGCCATCTGGAGCTATGCTCCTGGTAGGGACACCCATGGCGGTAAGGTAGAAGGGGAGGACTCTGACAAAGAGCAATCCAACCAAGACCTCAATGGTGGAACAGGCAGAAGACGATGGCTGACCTTAGTGGAGCGTCACAATGGCAGAGAAGGCGGATGAAGGCTGCAGCAAAAAAGGGTCTCCGGTCATCTTGGACTCCATGCCACTGGGTCCTGACCCAGATCTGTCAAGAACCGTGGGGTGGCTGTCTGTGCACCAGTCTCCCCACACTTAGCAAAGTCACGCCCCAGGTGTCCTCCATATAGGGAATTGCACCCTCAGCCATGACCGCAGAGGGCCAAAGAAGGATAGGTACTTGAAGGGATGTATCCTGGAGGGCTGCAGTCTGACTGCTGGTAATGCAACCAGACATCACAACTCTGTTTCAGTCAGCAAAGACATGATGGACTGAATGTCCCCCTTCTGTGTCAAATAATTTAAATATTGTCAGATTTCAATATCCTGCCAAAGACTTAGAATCTCCTTTTTTACAATTATCAGCATGGGTTGGCGAATCCTGGACCAAGAAACCACTACTCTGTAAATTGGTCCCTGTTTTAATTCAGTCCCTTAACTGCCACAACCACTTTGCTGTTACAGTATACAACAAAGCATTCACATTTGTTTCCTGGGTCTAACAAAACTGGAACAAAAGTAACATTTCAAATCCAACGAAGAGAATTGGGATGCAATCTTGCCTTCAGTGAATGTAAACCAATCCAAATTTGTGCTTTAGTTTTCTGAATAAAATTAACACTTTTTCCACTCTGATACAATACACTCATTAAAGTAAAGGGTTCTAAGTTCGATTCAGAATTGTGGCTCCAAGGCTCGGTAAATTGAAAGAGATTTTAATCCATGTAAAGTGTTTGTTTGTTAATCTGGTTGAAGTTCCTTGGTATCTAGCCTTCTGTTTTAGTCTTTGTGGAATATTCTCTCCTATCCTGTGAGAACATGTGACCTCCATTCAGTTTTGTCTGGGATTGAATGCAAAGCATTTGGTTGCTTGTTTCCCCCCACCTTCACCACCCCGCCCCATCATCTTCATTTTATTTCTTTTATCATGGCATGCTTCATTTAAGTTTGGCAGATTTACTCCAAAAACCTGGCTTAGTGCAGACCTGTGTTTCACCCGGTGATAAACAAGAATATCAGGGAATTAGTTGCTGGCCTACTGACAATGGGTAAATCTATCGAAGTGGAGCTGGGTAATTTAGTTCCTTTTGTCGACTTTGTGTCAGTGTGTGGGAGGATTAAGCAGTTAAATAAAATTGCTTGGAGTCTTCTGGTAGAACTTTAATAGCTTCCTGTGCCAGTAAAGATTAAATTGCCCAATGGTTTGCTCATTCCTGCATTTGAATTTAGAATGTTATCATTTAAAATGTAATTTAATCAGAAATTACTTTAGCAAAGCTAAGTTCATCCCTTGTTAAAACAAACTAGTGCCTAGAAATTGGATTCCAATCTATTTTACATTAAAAATGATCCCTTTGAAAATTTGTGAAATTTGGGCAAAAACTGTATGAGCAGTAGCTCTGTTTGCAAACAGAGGGGATGTGCAAAAGCAGATCTGTGTGGATCAAGTCAGAAGCTGCCCGCAAAACTTGGAACTCCCATGTTATTGTCACACTGATCATTTGGAAGAGGGCAGACCTCTGAAGCCATCTCTTGTGTAGCCACAAAACAGTTGTGTAAAAATACTGTCATGGAGATGAGAGAAAACATAAGGGGATTAGGGAGACATGTCACTCCAGCGTGCAGGCTGATCTAGGGGCAGAGTTTGCAGTGCGCTACTCTGACGACTTTTGTATATATAAAAAAAGCTATAATCAGTGAAGATATGACCAATGATGCAGTTTCCTCCAGGCTGAGCATTTGAAAGATAATATGTCTTGTTGTTGCTTTGTGAGTATTCAATAGAGAATGTAGGTGGCATCCAAAAATGTGAAATATATCAGCCATGGAGAAATTATGGAGGAATCTAGATACTCAACAGATGCTGGAAAACTTCAGATGAACCAAGATGAATTAATCAGAGAAGTTCCCGACACAATTTCCCACTAGTTTTCCACCTGGAAATCATCGCTGGCGCAATTTAATCCACGTAAACAGACTTTAATTCACAATTTTCACATGAGCAATTGGCACGAAAGGACCAATTTCAAGTCCACAAAATGTGCTGGGGTGATTAACGTTTGATATTGCCATAGTTAGACCAGGTCAAACCAGTTGACATCAAGAGATCATAATAGCAAAATGAACCTCAATCTCCCATCTTGAATCTGGAGCACTCTTTCCATGTCATCTGGGAGTCTAACAAAAGGCCTTATGTCCCTTTCCATTTTTGAGATTGAGGTGATCTCAACAAATTGAAAAGGATAGGCGGGAAGATTTGCAGATAATATTTTGGCTAAACGTTTTAAACTTAAAATCTTTGGAAGTAAAATCAGAAAGAAAGCACTTCTACACAATAATATGGAATTTTCTCTCCCAAATGCTATTGTCGTTTCATTAATTACAGCATTCAAGACAGAGATGGATGTTTTTTTAATTAATGACATGAAGTAATTAGGATGAAAGCCACACAATTAGAGTTAAAGGTAACTTCAGAAGCAATGTATTTGAAGAGTTAAGGGGCTGTCCCACTTGGGCGACCTAATTGGCGAGTTTAGAAGAGTTTAGAAGAGTTTGAAAAAATGTCATGTTGAAAACCTCCTTCGACTATGTTGAAGAATAGCTTCGACTAGCTATGACTAGCTACGACTAACTTCGGGAAAATTGGACACCGAATAGTGGAGAGTGAAAACGACCTGCTTCGAAGACCTTCAACCTCCCTTCGACCTCCCTTCGACCTCCCTTCGACTATGATGAAGACTATCTACAACTACCTTCGGCTACCTTTGATTACCTATGACTAACATGCTGACCTACTACGACTAAACCAACGAGTAAAAAAAGTATCGATTTTTTCCATGGCGACCTTTTTTTACACGCGGGCATTTTTCAACATGTTGAAAAATATGCCGCGACCTAGCTGAGGCCTCGAGTACACGGGGACAACTCTCGAGCATGAAGGAGAGTTACAAGGACCTCCTACGACCTCGTGTTGACCATGCTGCGAGTATGAGTCGAGGGCAAACTCACCAGAACTCACGGATTATGTCACCCAAGTGGGACAGCCCTTTTAGGCAGGCCTGAGGGGCTGAATGCACTTAATCCATTCCCAATATACCAATGAATCAGACCACAACAGGAATAATTAGGCCCCAACCTTTGTGTCGTGTTTCCACTGGGGTCTCGATTTGGGGAATTATCACCTGTCCCCATAAATTGGAAGGATTACAAGCAGGCAGAGGGCCTCCTAGGCCAAGGCTTTCTGCAGCACCCAGAGTACATGAAGAGTTTGGTCATGCAGACCTGCCACCAAGTGTTTCACATGACCTGCCAGAGAGGAGCATAGGGGAAAAGATGGAAGGAAGTCAAATCCAGTGGAAGCAACCGACTCAGCCTGATTCTTCCAGCTTTTCCCTGCAATCCCATCCAATTTCGAATTAGATATTATCATAGCCCAAATCCGCTTATAAACCCTTTGAGGATATCAAGCACAGTTTAACCATCAGATTGCTTAAAGTGTGTTTAGTAAAGCAGAAGGACATTGTTTTGTACATTTCCCCACTAATGTTTAGACAGAGCTTTATGGTCCTCTATCTATAAACTTCCGTCATCAAATCACAAATGGATTTCACTAAAGTCACAAAGTGCTGAAATAACACCGCAAATCTGGCAACATCTCTGGAAAACATGGATAGGTGATGTTTCGGGACAGGATCCTTATCAACCAGGTCTGAAAAGTCACCTATCCATGTTCTCCAGAGATGTTGCCTGACCTGCTGAGTTACTTCAGCATTTTGTGTAATTTTGTGTACACCAACATCAGTAGTTCCTATATATTATAATATTTAGCCCAAAACTTGTGAATAATATTCCCTAACAATATGTTTAGAAACAAATCAACCAACATTGAAGTAGGTATAAGGCACATTTCTCAAAATAGAATTAAATAAATTAACTATTTAGAAAATAAGAATACCAACTGTAATAAAGGTGGATCACTATCATATATGCTTCAAAATGTTGCTCAATTAATAGGAATAAAGATAATTGAAATAATTGTAGGGTACAAACTCATAGGAGCAAAGTAGACTTTGCATTTGTTTTCAATATCTCCTCAGACGTAGTCATATTAAACAATTAGCTGGATTGGGAATTTCCTTCTGTGTGGTGATCTTAGATTTGTATAATGGAAGCAACTTGTATTGAAGTAACTGTCGGACAATATTGGTGGATTGCAGTCGATATTTCCATTTCACGTAAAACAATTCTGATGCCGTTGACAGTTCCAGCTCTATCTACGATCAATAACGCAATGATAATAATAATGGGAGGGCCAGCGGATATGGTGTATTTATATTTCAGAAAGGTATTCAATAACGTGCTGCCTAAAAGATTATGACACCAGAAAAGTGCCTGTGAGGTTGAGGATAAAAGGATATCAAGGATAGACTATCAGACTGTAAACAAAAGTAAATGGGCCATTATCAACAAGGCAAACTTTAACCAGTGGGATGTGCCAGGAGGCAATACCAAGGTCTCAGTTTCTTGGTTTAAATAATTGAGTGGAATGCATACAGATTTGCTGATGATGCAAAGATTGATTGGAAAGTTAATTATAAAAAGAACACAAAAAGCCTGCAAAAGGATATACATGTGTTAATGTAAGTGCGAAAGATGGCTGAGATACTGTATGGTTCCCAAGTTCTTAAAACTTGCAAACTGCTCAGCTATTTGCTCCTTTGTGTCCTCATATTTTTTTAATTGTATTTGTGGATCCATGGCCTGCTAAACATGCCACAGAAAGTAGTGGTGAAGATTCACAAGCATGGTAATCGCTCCTAACGGAGATGTTGAACAAGGTAAATTGGTGACTTTCATCCTTTCAATTGCTAACTTGTTCAGAGATTTTAACACAGTCAAATTTATTTAAAAAAAACGTATTTTCCCTCTCTTAATCCAGTCTTTGTCTCTTTGTCAGTACCTAATTAAACTCTAATTTACCCTTCTTCTCCATTGTTTCTATTTCATTCTCCATTTTACTGTTTAAGGAGATTACGCCTTTGGGGCATATCATTCGCTGAGGTCCCAGAGGTTTTGTTCCCTGAACTGCTTACAAATCCAGCAAGTTACAGTGCTGAATATCTTTAAACTGAACGTTATATGAGAAAGGCTTAATGAATGGCTTCAGCCTACCCTAACAACATCGGCCCTAATGTGTAACATGTTCAACAAATCCTCCAGTCCTTGTGCCAGCAGCAACCAAAACTCACCAGCACTGTTTTAATCAAAAAAGTAGGCACAAGGAACTTCAGATGTTTAGACATCAGATGTTAGAATATCTAGACTTTCAGAAGGCTTTCGACAAGGTCCCGCATAAGAGATTAGCATACAAACTTAAAGCACAATTTGCTTTAAATTTGTATTGGGGGTTCAGCATTGATGTGGATAGAGAACTGGCAAGCAGACAGGAGGCAAAGGGTAGGAGTAAACGGGTCCTTTTCAGAATGGCAGGCAGTGACTAGTGGGGTGCCGCAAGGCTCAGTGCTGGGACCCCAGCTATTTACAATATATATTAATGATTTGGACGAGGGAATTCAATGCAACATCTCCAAATTTGCAGATGGCACCAAGCTGGGGGGTATAGTTAGGTGTGAGGAGGATGCTTGGAGGCTGCAGGATGATTTGGATAGGCTGAGTGAATGGGCAGATGCATGGCAGATGCAGTATAATGTGGATAAATGTGAGGTTGTTCACTTTGGTGGCAAAAACATGAGGGTAGACTATTATCTGAATGGTGGCAGATTAGGAAAAGGGGACATGCAACGAGACCTGGGTGTCATGGTACACCAGTCATTGAAAGTAGGCATGCAGGTGCAGCAGGCAGTGAAGAAAGCAAATGGTATGTTAGCATTCATAGCGAAAGGATTTGAGTATAGGAGCAGGGAGGTTCTACTGCAGTTGTACAGGGTTTTGGTGAGGCCACACCTGGAGTATTGCGTACAGTTTTGGTTTCCAAATCTGAGGAAAGACATCCTTGCCATAGAGGGGGTACAGAGAAGATTCACCAAACTGATTCCTGGGATTTCAGGACTTTCATATGAGGAAAGATTGGATAGACTCGGCTTGTACTCGCTGGAATTTAGAAGATTGAGGGGGGATCTTATAGAAACTTACAAAATTCTTAAGGGGTTGGACAAGCTAGATGCTGGAAGATTGTTCCCGATGTTGGGGGAGTCCAGAACAAGGGGTCACAGTCTAAGGATAAGGGGGAATTCCTTTAGGACCGAGATGAGGAAAACATTCTTTACACAGAGAGTGGTGAGTCTCTGGAATTCTCTGCCACAGAAGGTAGTTGAGGCCAGTTCATTGGCTATATTTAAGAGGGCGTTAGATGTGGTACTTCTGGCTAAAGGGATCAGGGGGTATGGAGAGAAGGCAGGTACGGGGTACTGAGTTGGATGATCAGCCATGATCACATTGAATGGCGGTGCAGGCTTGAAGGGCCGAATGGCCTACTCCTGCACCTATTTTTCTATCTTTCTATGTTTCTATGTTTCTATATTGGTCTCCCAAAAAAGACACAAAGTGCTGGAGTACCTCATCGGATCTGGCAAAAGGTTAGGTCCAAGGAAGGGTCCCGACCCAAAGCATCACTTACCCATGTTCTCCAGAGATGATGCCTGGCTCACCAAGGTACTCCAAAAAGGCACTTTGTGTCTTTTTGTGTAAACCAGCATCTACAGTTCCTTGGTTGTCCACAGTGGCTTCTTGACCGACTGACTTACTCCAGCATTTTGTGCCTTTTTTGTTTTATCAAATATATTTAGACTTTAAAGATACAGCCTGGAAACAGGCCCTTCGGCCCACCGAGTCCACGCGGAAGTATGCCACTGTGTGAACCTCAAACGAGGCATCAATTTGATGTATGCTGAATATGCAGTCAGTATCAGTTGCACAATATTTTATATATATCTTTATTCTTGCACTTCTATCATCTGAGATGAATAATTTTCTTTTTTTTTCAAAATGCTATCTATTTCTTTATTCTAACATATCACTGTCCCTTCTTTTCGAACACATTGACTCCCTGACAGAACTTTGGTTCCATGAGAGTGTTCACCAGCCAGTACTTCACTCGGGTCAGAGTTATTCATGCACACGCTGTAGGGCGGCATGCTGGCACAGCCGAAGAGTTGCTACCTTACAGTGCCAGAGACCAGGGTTCGATCCTGACTAAGGGTGCTGACTGTATGAAGTATGTACATTCTCCCCGTGACCTGCGTGGGTTTCCTCCCACACTCCAAGGACGTACGGGTCTGAAGTATAATTGGCTTCAGTATAATTGTAAATTGTCCCTCGTGTATGTATGATAGTATTAATGTGCAGGGATCCTTGTCGGCGTGGACTCGGTGGGCCGAAGGGCCTGTTTCCACGCTGTATCTCTAAAACTAAAGAAACAAACCTAAAAATTGAACTGGTTGCAAAAATGTAGGGAAGTAACAGCAGAGCCTGATCAAGGAACTGGTCTGTTGAGAAGCACTGGTTGATAACGTTTTTACCATGTGACATACGCATCACAGGTAAGGTCAGCATTTGCCCAACTGTATTTGCCCTTGAGAGAGGCAATTCCTAAACTACTGCCCTCCTTGTAGATATGTTACAAAACTTACCTTGAGCGGCGCTGCAGTTCTGCTGCTCCCCGTGTGCGCAACTTTGGCGCCTTTCAGAGGTGGGCGGGTTTAAAATCCCATTTTTCTCCAGACAGGGCAAATCGATCCATCTCAGGCTATTTCGTCGCTAGAGAGAAATCGCTCCGACATTTGTTTTATGAAGGTATTTTTAAACTACGCTAGATCATTTATTAGCTAGAGTAATTTAAAAATTATCTTCTAAAGCCGTGAGCGCCAACAACGGGAAGAATATTCGTAGGGGATAAAATAAGGGACACAGTTTATTTTTACATAAAAATGTGCTTCTTAGGAAGCATTTAATCAAATTTTCATGGAGCAAAAAGGGGACAACAAAAATATACGAACCGGCAGTGTTTTTCCTGCCGACCGTGGGTTAAATTCACCGCAAACTGCAACGTTCCAATCCACCGCATTCCACTAAAACCCACTCGCGTTGATTTAAATGGTCATTAATTTACGGGAATTAAACACTAAATTCCTTCCATTTGGCCTATAAATTCATGAAAATTAGATTTAAAAATCATGTTATATTGTGAATTATTGTGTGAATGTTATTTGGACACTTAGGAATGTTATAAATGTTTATCTTCTCGTAAGAAATGGATAGATGTTTAGATCTAGTAATTGAATTTTGTAATTAGCTACAATTAGGTAACTAACTCATTATATGCTTTAATTTCAGGTTATCCAAGTAAGATTGTTTAATATTTGTTTCAGAATGCTTCAATCTATAATAATTGAAAATTTCATTGAGTTCTCTTAATTTTTAAGAAAGTTATGGGCTTTTGACTGTCCTAGATCACAGCTTTTGAGTTAAGTCAATGGAAAAGCAATGGGGAACAAGATGCTAATTTCCGAGTATGAAAATGGCCATAACTTTTTTAATACTAAGGATATGAAAGTGAATTAGGTGTCAAATTAAACTTCTTTTTATGCTTTATCTGATGGGATAAATTGCAGACTTGATTTTTTAAATCTCAAAATGTTGTAACATTGCTACTCCTTGTGTATTCTTATGACGCTTGGCGCCATTGGGGTGGCACATTGGCTCAGCGGTACAGTTGCTATCTTACAGCACCAGAGACCCAGGTTTGATCCTGACTACGGGTGCCGTCTCCACGGAGTTTGTACGCTTCCCCTGCAACCGTGTGGGTTTTCTTCAGGTGTTCCAGTTTCCTCCCACACTCCAAAGACGTACAGGTTTGTAGGTTAATTGGCTTCTATAAACATTGTAAATTGTCCCATCGTATGTTAGTGCTAGTGAACAGGTTGATTGCTGGTTGGCGCGGACTCGGTGGGCTGAAGGACCTGTTTCCACGCTGTATCTCTAAACTTTAAAGTCATGTCATTTTTTATTATAGTGATGTGGCAATCCATTTTCTAGAATGCATTGCTGTTTCTGAAGTCTTGCAGATTCAAAATCGAAGAAGGGAGTGTATACTTACAGTAGCTTCCCAGGTGTTGAAAGGCATTATTGAATCAGATAGATTCTTTACAAAAGTTTAATTGTTTCACACTCACTATCACTGACCAATGTTTAAATTGTATATTATTTAATTAACAAATTACTGTGATGGGGCTTGAGCACTTATCTCCAAATTACCGTCTTTGGATCTATAGCCTAATCACCAAACTACTGATTTCTTATCTCCTTGACAAAGCCTCACTCCCTCTAGCAGCATAGCCATTATGCTGGATATAAGGATTGTAAACTGAAATTAACTAACAGGTATCAAAAAGCTGGAATAACTCAGCGGGACAGGCAGCATCTCTGAAGAGAAGGAATGGGTGATGTTTCGGGTCGAGACCCTTCTTCAGCTTTTTGTGTCTATCTTTGGTTTAAACCAGCATCTGCAGTTCTTTCTTGCCCATAATAGGTATCAAAAGTAACACCATTATTTTTGCACCCTAACTGGCATCTTAATCCATTAATATATTTGTCAGTAAAACAAAAATGTAAATGATGGATAAAAGTCCATTTATTATATATCACAGAAGGACTCATGGAAATGGTCATGTTGTTAATATATCCATGGATATATTATGGGTGCTGTCTGTACGGAGTTTGCATGTTCCCTCTGTGACCACATGGGTTTTCTCCTGGTCCTCTGGTTTCCTCCCACACTCCAAAGATGTACAGGTTTGTATTTTAATTGGCTTAGGTAAAATTGTAAATAGTCCCTTGTGTGTAGGATAGTGCAAGTGTACGGGGTGATTGTTGCCTGGCATGGATTCGGTGGGATGAAAAGCCTGTTTCTCTTAAGTCTAAAGTAGAAGATAGACTTTGAACGTGTAATTTGCACTTTTGTGGTACAATTCGATAATATATGGTTTCAATTGTTAGTTCTATGGAGGAATGCAAAAATATAGTCACTGGCACCAACAAATAGTGTAATGCTTTAGTGTCATCATGGATAATGAAATCTTTTGTTGTAAAGGAAAAAAATCCTTCCTTTCCTCTGCTCATTAATGTCACTCGCAGATCTCAAAGAGGCATTGTATTACTACTCAAAAAAATGTTAGTGGTTAAATTGTTTGAAATGATGATGTCTCCATTACAATGTTCAAAGTCGTGCAGTACTTCCTTCTTTTGTACACACACATCAAAGATAATTTCTGTAGACAAAGTGCCTTTAGAAAAATATAAGTGGCAAGCTCTTGCATTGATTATTTTAGGCTTCCCATTCAGGTTAAGTCTCCTTTTGTTTGGACATGCATGAATATCTGTGGCAGATTAGAGCATGGTAGAAGCACAGAGACTCTTGGAAAACCCTTGACTGCAAGACCACGATGGAAACACTGAAATGATTGTTCCAAGGGTCCACAACCACCAACAGTCCACATAACAATTCTGGAGAGGAACTATAATCCAGGAAATAGTTCACTGCAGATTTTTTTAATCGATTTATCCAATTTCCTTAAATATATTTTTTAAATTTAGAATTGGTTTGCATCAATATGTAATTGGAAACTGATTCTAAATTTAATGGAACATGTTTTCCTTTCTGGTTGTTTAATTACTCTGGATGGTTACTCTGGAAGGTATATTTAATGTGTAGAAATGGACAATAGGATCTAAATAAATAACTTTTTTTAGTGCTTTAAGGGCCTGTCCCACATAGGCTATTTTTTAGGGCACTACAGGTGACTAGGCTGTTGCCACTTGGTCGCCGGGGTGTTGCCTGTATGGTATGAGTAGTCTCTTTAGTCACCCAAAGAGTCGTAACGTCTTTCTGGTTGCCGCTGGATTTTCAACATGTTCAAAATTTTTTGCCGATAGTCGGCGATGGTGGGTTTACACCAATGAGCGTAGCTTGACCTCCTGATGTAGTTGCTGTCGTAGGTTGTCGCCAGGTGACATAGGTTGTTGCCAGTGCTGACTTCGGTGAATTCCATTGGCGACTACCTACAACTACCTACTGAATTGTCTTCAGTTGTCGCCGACAAGGTCGTAGCTTATCGTAGCTTGTTGCAGGTGGACGTAGGTTGATTTCGGTTGTCATAGGTTGTTGCCTATGTGGTTGTAGGTTGTCATAGGTGCGTTTGTAGGTGGACATCCTAATGGGTCGCCGGTTGTCGGTAGCGTGACGTTGACTAGGGGGGTCCAGTCACCGTTTTTTTCGGCCACCTGCTACGACTATGACAGTCGTCGGCAGTCGCCTAAAAAAATCGCCTAAGTGGGACAGGCCCTTTATTTAGGGCCTCATTGGTGACCCTCAGACTATCTTTGATTGGACTTTAATGGACTTTATCTTGGACTAAATGTTATTCACATTATTCCCTTTATCATTTCTCTGTACTCTGTGGATGTCACAATTGTAATCATTATTGTCTTTCCACTGACTAGTTAACACACAACAAAAGCTTTTCACTGTACAATAAACTAAACTCTTTTTTCAAGTTAAAGTGTTCAAACTAGTTTCACTTAAAAAGCCGGTATTTGAAAAAAAAACATCTAACATAATACATTTCAATATTTCATAGGGTGATACATTGTAAGGCACAAAATATGCTTTTTTAAAACATTTATTTATTAGAAGTAAGTACATTACATTTTAATGGTACCTTTTTACCTTCTTTCTAATAGAAAAAAAAGACAAATTCTTAATGAGTTGGTCTCCATTTATTGATCTTGTGGATCCATGGGGTGTAATAACATCGTAAAATTAAATACTCTGGGTTTGAGTGAAAAATGATTAAGAACAAAAATATATATATATATCGACTTGTGATAATCTCCTTTCTGCTTCACTTTCTCACATCTCTTTCTTTACACTACACTCACTGGACTATTTACTCTTCGATGCTTCTTTCTTTCTCATTTCTTTCTAAAAAAAAAGGAAGTTGTACAAAGAACGTTTTAATAATTCTGGGAACCTGTAAAAAGGCACAAAATATGCTGCCTCTCCCCAATGAGTTACTCCAGCACTTAGTCTTTTTTTTGTAAACCAGTATCTGCAGTTGCTTGTGTCTACTTATATTTTTAGAGGTGTAATTATATCTGATAATGATTCTAAGTCCATTTTTGGAAGACTGCAACATTTTTGCATCACATATAAGCTATACTGTATACTGGAAGCCTTACAGCAAGCTTGACGCTAGATGAATAACTGGAAGTATTTAACATAATATGTAAAACAGTTTTTAACCTCAAACGTTTCTTCTGTGTAGATCCAGCTATCCTAATTCACCTGGAAATTGAATTATTCCTACACAGAGCTTCTAAACCTGCAAGCAACACACCTTATAGAATAAATGTGCAGGAAGGAACATCCAATGCTGGCTTAAACGAAAGGCAGACACAAAAAGCTGCAGTAACTCAGTGGCTTAGACAGCATCTCTAAAGAAAAGGAATAGGTGACGTTTTGGGTGGAGATCCTTCTTCAGAGTTTCTTCAGAGTACACTCTGGTTTCTCTTCAGATCGTATAAATCTTTCGCCTTTCACCTTTCGCCTCGTATAAATACTTACCTGGCAGGGGAGAAACCTTGATCACCAAGGAGGTTCTCCCAGGACGAAGTTGAAGAAGTGAAAGAGACTATCTGTTCTTATTAGAACGGTTCTGGCGGTCCCTTGGGGACAAGGGCCGTGGATCGCGGAGCGGACTTGGAGACGAGGAGTTGTGGCTGCAGGCTTAGAGGTGGATGCATGCTGGTTGGGTAACCAACCTAACACCTTTAGCCACTATGTCAGCAGGAGTACAGGGTATTCGCAATACCCTGAGAATAAGCGTGAAGGACATCAGCGAGGGTACCCTCTTTTCAAGAGACCTGTTCGTCAAGAAGGTCTTGCTAGGGGCCCTCAAATTTGAGGCGAAGGAGATCTACTGCCTCCAGGATTTCCCGGGTAACGGATATTTTGACGTTACCTTCAAGTATCCGACGGGATGGCAGAAGGTGATGGAGGATTTTCGGGAGAGGGGGAATGAAGCTCCGCTGTCGCTGCTCAAAGTGCAGCCGCTTTTCACCCTCCCCACCCAGAAGGAAAGGTTGATCACCGTGCATATGTTCAACCCACATGTGCCGGTAGTCGATGTCCTCACATTCCTTGCTCGCTACGTTGAGGGAACAGGGAACTGTGTGGACGTGAAGGACTTGCATGGAATCTGGACGAGCAAGAGGCAAATCAAGGTCAAGCTGAGGGTGGACAAGGACGGAGAAATTGTCCACCCCCCCTCGGTTTTCGCCATCGGAGGGAACCGAGGCTACCTCAGCTACGTAGGGCAACCCAGGCTGTGCAGGAAATGCAACAAGCCTGGGCATGTGATGGCCCAATGCACTGCAGTTGTCTGCAAAAACTGCAAGATGGAGGGCCACGAGACAAAGGACTGTCAGGCCAGTAAGAACTGCAACCTGTGCGGGGAGGCAGGCCACCTTTACAGGGCTTGCCCTAAAAGAGCCTGCACTTATGCACAGGCGACAAGAGGGGCTGCTGCCAGCACCCCCAAGGTGGGCGAAGCACCCCCCACCACTACCAAGACCCCAGCAGAGAAAGGAAACGCCGATGAGGACAGCCCAACCACCTTGAAGCCCCAAGTGCCAGAAGGAGACGCCCAGCATCTCGCCCAGGAGGGAGAATCGATGGAGGAGGAGGAACAAAAGGAGAATTGGACAACAGTGTCGTATAAGAAGCCGAGGGTTCAGCCCAAGGAGCCGAGGCCGCAAAGGACTGGTAAGTCTAAAAGCAAGCAAATAAAAAGATGCCTTTCTATTACAGAAGGCAGCAATCTCTCCTCTTCGTCGGAGGATGAGGCGACCGGGAAGTCCCAGCGAGGGAGACAGAGGAGGAAAACGGGGGAAGAGAAGAGAGAGGCCACGACGATCACGACCCGGCCCCAGGAGACCGAGAACAGAGAAGCGGCGGAAGGGCCCCAACCCCAGGACACCAGGAGCAGTGCAGCGGTCGAGGGGCCCCAGGCCCAGGACATCGGGAGCAGTGCAACGGTCGAGGGGCTCCAGCCCCTGGAGACAGGGATCATCATCACAGCAGCAAATGGGCCCCAGCTCCGGGCAACCGGGAGCAGCGCAACGGCCGATGGGCCCCAGCTCCGGGCGACCGGGAGCATTGCAGCGGCCAATGGGCCCCAGCTCCGGGTGACCGGGAGCAGCACAAAGGCCGTTGGGCCCCAGCTCCGGGCGACCGGGAGCAGTGAACCAGCCACCGTGACCCAGCTACAGGAGACGGAGGAAGCCGTGTGCCCGAAAGGGGGTGGAACGAGAAGGCCCCCCTCAACGACACCACTAGTTGCGCCACCAGAAACCCACCTCATCACTGGATTCCTGAGCCCAGGAAAGCTGAGGCAATTCACCGAAACGGTGGGAATGAGGGGACACGAAAACGGTCAGTGACTCTAAAGACAATGGAGCTCAAACTGGCATCTTTAAACGTGCGCAGTATAAAGAGCACTGCGCGATGTGTGAACGCCTTACAGTACCTGGCCAAGGTCAAGGCAGATGTGACTTTTCTTCAGGAGTGCGGGCTGCCACACCTCCGCTGCTATCGGAGGTGGTCGCGATGGTGGCCCCACGGACTGTCGGTGTGGTCGGGGGGCAATGACTGTCGTGCTTCCGGCCTGGGGATTTTGCTGCGGGGAGGGAACTTCGCCATCAATGAGGTTAGGGAGGTGGTTGGGGGGAGGCTCCTTGTGGTGGATGTTATGTACCGTGGCTCTCCGCTCCGGCTGATTAATGTGTATGCCTCACCCACGCAGAGCGAGAGGCTGGCCGTTCTCCAGCAGCTCCCAGTGCTGCTGGCCACGTCCCGGCAGCTCGTTCTGGCCGGTGACTTCAACTGCATCATTGATGCGGCTGGACGATCCGGCAGTGCCGACAGCAGACTGGACAGCACGTCCAAGTTCCTGAGGGATATGGTAAAAGATGCAAAGCTGCGCGATGCCTTCAGCGACCCTGCAGGCGGGTCCCAGCCACGGTTCACCTGGTCGAGATCGGACGGTTTAGCCCGATCTCGGATAGACTTTGTCTTCACGACGAAGGCCGTCACGGTGAGACACACTGACCTCACGCCGGTGTTCTTCTCCGACCACTGCCTCCTTCAGGCTTCCTGTCACCTACAGGAGGGCCGGAAGGCAGGCAGAGGGACGTGGAAGCTAAACATGAAGCTGTTGACCCCAGAGAACATCGAGGAGCTAAAGAGGGACTACGCATGTTGGAGAACGGTGAAGCCCCTCTTTGACTCCCCCACACTCTGGTGGGAAGCAACCAAGGAGAACATTAAGAGGTTCTTCATAAGTAAAGGGGTTCAGAGAGCAAGACAGAGTCAGAGGGAATTGTGCCAACTCCAGACAGATTTGCAACAACTGCTCCTTCTGCAGTCGAGAGGGGTGGATGTGAAGGAGGAACTTAGAGACGTGAAGGACCGGCAAGCTCGGCTCTTTACCTCTGAATCCTCCAAGATCATCTTCCGATCCAGGGTCCGCCATGTGGAGCAGGATGAGACGTGCTCACGTTTCTTCTTCCATAAGGTTCACAGGGGGAGCTCTGTGATGAACAGCCTTAGGGAGGAGGACGGCTCGGTAGCATCCTCACACACAGACATGCTGAGGATCTGCAAATCCTTTTACACAGATTTGTATGACCAAAAGGCCATAGACAGCACCTCCTCCCAGAACTTCCTGTCCTCGATCACGGAGGTCTTGGAGGACAGCAAGCGGGAGAGTCTGGACCAACCACTGACCCTAGAGGAGCTGACTGGCTCCATCCGTTCCTTTGACTCGGGTAAAACTCCCGGAAGCGATGGCTTACCGGCCGAGTTGTATTCGGCTCTGTGGGACTGGATGGGCCCGGACCTGCTAGAAGTGTACAACAACATGCTTCTAGCTGGTAGCATGTCAGACTCCATGAGGAAGGGCAACATCACCCTAATCTACAAGCAGAAGGGGGAGATGAAGGACATAAGGAATTGGAGACCCATAACGCTCTTGAATGTAGACTACAAGATCCTGTCTAAGGCCATCGCCAACCGGGTCAAGTCTGCTCTGGGACAGGTGATCCACCCGGACCAAACTTGTGCTGTACCTGGCAGGAAAATCTCAGACAGCCTAGTGCTGCTGAGAGATACCATCGCCTACGTGCAGGACAGACGGGTGGATGCCTGCCTAGTCAGCTTGGACCAGGAGAAGGCCTTTGACAGGATTTCGCACACGTACATGAGGGACGTGCTCTCCAAAATGGGTTTTGGGGAGGGAATCAGGAATTGGATCAATCTGCTCTACACCGACATCCGTAGTGCAGTCCACATAAATGGGTGGGAATCAGACAGTTTCCCTGTAAGGTCTGGAGTCAGGCAGGGTTGCCCTCTCTCTCCTCTCTTGTTTGACTGCTGTATTGAACCCTTTGCCGAATCCATCAGGAAGGATGCGAGCATAAGAGGAGTGACACTGCCCGGCAGTGGGGGCATTCAAGTAAAGACCTCCCTGTACATGGACGATGTCGCTGTCTTCTGCTCGGATCCAGGGTCGGTCCGCAGATTGATTAGTATCTGCGACCAGTTTGAGTCGGCCACGGGAGCCAGGGTGAACCGCAGGAAGAGCGAGGCCATGCTCTTTGGCAACTGGCCCGACAGATCTTCCGTCCCCTTCACCATCAAGCCTGACTTCTTGAAGGTGCTGGGGATCTGGTTCGGGGGGGCTGAGGCGTGTAACAAGAATTGGCTGGAGCGGATAGCCAGGGTGGGGAAGAAGCTGGAGCTGTGGAGGCAACGCTCCCTCTCCATAACGGGAAAGAATTTGGTCATCAGGTGTGAGGTGCTCTCGGGCCTGCTGTACTTGGCACAGGTGTGGCCTGTCCCTCCTTCCTACGCCACAGGGATCACCCGGGCCGTCTTCCAGTTCATCTGGGGGTCGAGGATGGACCGGGTGCGACGGGCCACAATGTACAAGTCGGCAGACAACGGGGGTAAAAGCGTGCCCAACGTCGCCCTCATCCTGATGGCCACCTTCGTGTGTGGCTGCATCAGGCGGAGTGTAGAGCCAAGGCACGTGGGCACCAAGTGTCACTACCTGCTGAGGTTCTACCTGTCCCCGGTGTTGCGAAGGATGGGCCTGGCGCAGATGCCACGCAATGTGCCAGTCAGCTGGTCACTGCCGCCCCATCTGTCGTCTGTGGAAAGGTTCTTCCGGACCAACACCTTTGACCACATGTCCATTGGGCAGTGGTCAGCACAGAATGTCCTGCAGGTACTGCAGGGAAAGGACTCGATGGACCCGGTGGCGTGGTTCCCTGAGCAGACTGCCCAGCTTGTCTGGCAAAATGCCTCATCGCCAGAACTCACCAACAAGCACCAAGACCTGGCTTGGCTGGCGGTGAGGGGAGCCCTCCCAGTCAGATCCTTCCTGCACCATCGGAACCTCACTACCAGCGCACGCTGCCCTCGGGACGGCTGCTATGGAGTGGAGACGGTCGCCCACCTCTTTGCAGAGTGTGGATTTGCCCAAAGAGTCTGGAGAAAAATGCAAGGGTCCCTGGTACGCTTTATTCCAAACAGCTCTGTCACAGAGGACTCTGTGATTTACGGACTGTTCCCAGGGACACATTCAGAGACTGACATCAAGTGCTGCTGGAAGGTTATCAACTCGGTGAAAGACGCTCTCTGGTCTGCCCGAGCTTTGTTCACCACCCAGCAGAGCGAGATGTCCGTCGGGGAATGTTGCCGACTGGCCCACTGCAGACTGCAGGAGTACGTACTAAGGGACGCACTGAAGCTCGGTGCAGCCAACGCCAAGGCTCGGTGGGGGAGGGCCACAGTCTAAGGTCCTTCCGCTGCTGGACATGGGGGCACTGTATGGTGGAGACGCCCCTCAAAATAAGGGAAGGTATCCCATGCCGGGGGGCCACATGAGTGGCACGGGTGGGGGATTAATTAGTAAAATTTGAAAAATGTATATAGACTGCATGGAAGAATTTGTATAGCCTCCGAAAATGTCGGATGGATTTTTCGCACGGTTGATGTATTGTAAATATTTATTACTTGAATAAAGTCTATTTTGAAAAAAAAAAAAAAAAAAAAAATCCTTCTTCAGAGTCTGAGGCTGAGGCGTGTAACAAGAATTGGCTGGAGCGGATAGCCAGGGTGGGGAAGAAGCTGGAGCTGTGGAGGCAACGCTCCCTCTCCATAACGGGAAAGAATTTGGTCATCAGGTGTGAGGTGCTCTCGGGCCTGCTGTACTTGGCACAGGTGTGGCCTGTCCCCCCTTCCTACGCCACAGGGATCACCGGGGCCGTCTTCGAGTTCATCTGGGGGTCGAGGATGGACCGGGTGCGACGGGCCACAATGTACAAGTCAGCAGACAACGGGGGTAAAAGCGTGCCCAACGTCGCCCTCATCCTGATGGCCACCTTCGTGTGTGGCTGCATCAGGCGGAGTGTAGAGCCAAGGCACGTGGGCACCAAGTGTCACTACTTGCTGAGGTTCTACCTGTCCCCGGTGTTGCGAAGGATGGGCCTGGCGCAGATGCCACGCAATGTGCCAGTTAGCTGGTCACTGCCGCCCCATCTGTCGTCTGTGGAAAGGTTCTTCCGGACCAACACCTTTGACCACATGTCCATTGGGCAGTGGTCAGCACAGAATGTCCTGCAGGCACTGCAGGGAAAAGACTCGATGGACCCGGTGGCGTGGTTCCCTGAGCAGACTGCCCAGCTTGTCTGGCAAAATGCCTCATCGCCAGAACTCACCAACAAGCACCAAGACCTGGCTTGGCTGGCGGTGAGGGGAGCCCTCCCAGTCAGATCCTTCCTGCACCGTCGGAACCTCACTACCAGCGCACGCTGCCCTCGGGACGGCTGCTATGGAGTGGAGATGGTTGCCCACCTCTTTGCAGAGTGTGGATTTGCCCAAAGAGTCTGGAGAAAAATGCAAGGGTCCCTGGTACGCTTTATTCCAAACAGCTCCGTCACAGAGGACTCTGTGATTTACGGACTGTTCCCAGGGACACATTCAGAGACTGACATCAAGTGCTGCTGGAGGGTTATCAACTCGGTGAAAGACGCTCTCTGGTCTGCCCGAGCGTTGTTCACCACCCAGCAGAGCGAGATGTCCGTCGGGGAATGTTGCCGACTGGCCCACTGCAGACTGCAGGAGTACGTACTGAGGGACGCACTGAAGCTCGGTGCAGCCAACGCCAAGGCTCGGTGGGGGAGGGCCACAGTCTAAGGTCCTTCCGCTGCTGGACATGCGGGGCACAGTATGGTGGAGACGCCCCTCAAAATAAGGGAAGGTATCCCATGCCGGGGGGCCACATGAGTGGCACGGGTGGGGGATCGATTCGTGAAATTTGAAAATTTTGAAAAATATATATAGACTGTATGGAGCAATTTGTATAGCCTCCGAAAATGTTGGATGGATTTTTCGCACGGTTGATGTATTGTATATATTTATTACTCGAATAAAGTCTATTTTGAAATTAAAAAAAGATCCTTCTTCAGAGTCAGGGAAGGGGAAAAAGATATATAGATGGTGATATAGAGAGATAGAGAGGTTAATACCTTACAGGTTATTAGTGCCCAGGTCATGACTAGTATTGCCGACCTATCCTTGCACTAGTTGACATGTTGGCCTTCATCTGTCATGGCATTGAGTATAGGAGTAGGGACATTACGTTGCAGTTGCACATAATATTGGTGAAGCCGCACATAGAGTGTAGTGTAGAATTTTAGTCACCCTGCGATAAGAAATACATCATCAAGCTGGAAAGAATGAGAAGTTTTATGAGAATATTCCCGGATGAGGATTTTATTTCTTGGAGTGTAGGAGACTGATGGATGACTTTATGGAAATGTATAAAATCATGAGGGATAAGATGAATGCGCATAATAAATTTCCCAGAGAAAAATAATCAAAAATTAGAAGTGACAGGTTCAAAGTTAGAAAGAAAATATTTAATAGGGACCTGAGGGGCAACAGAGGAGAGTGTGTATATGAAGAGCTCCCAGAGGATGTGGTTGAGTCAGATATAGTAACATCACTTAAGAGACATTTGGAGAAATGCATGGATAGCAGAGATTTACAGTGAAGATAGACACAAAATGCTGGAGTAACTCAGCGGGACAGGCAGCATCTCTGGATAGAAGGAATGGGTGACCTGAAACATCGGCCATTCCTTCTATCCAGAGATGCTGCCTGTCTTGCTGAGTTAGTCCAGCATTTTGTGTCTATCTTCAGTGTAAACCAGCATCTGCAGTTCCTTCCCAATGATTTAGAGGAATATGGGACAAACGTGAGCAAATGGGACGAGCTCAGATGGGCATCTTGATCATGGACAAGTTGGGCTGAAGGGCCCATTTCCATTCTTTATAACTATGAGTACCCTTAAAGATATTCACCACTAAAATGCAGAATTAGTGGAAGAATGTGTGCTGAGTATTTGCTTTTCAATAAATCCTTATGACTGCAAAGGTGGCTTAGCAAATGAGAGAGTGCTTCTCTGACTGGGATCTCAGCAGTTTGATGTGATGTTTCAGGTGGAGAATGGGAGATGTATCGCTTGCCAAGTCAGGTCAAAATCAATTTTATTATCCTATGTCCAAGTACGATGATGCACAAGTGCAATGTAAATCCACAAGCACATGGTTTCAGACAGCACAAAAACATAAATTATACATGAATTACACATAAATTTGACAAAAAGACTGCATGATAAAAAAACAAACAGAAATTCCCAGAGTCGTAAGAGAGACTTGGTGTGCCTAGTATGGGTGTCTGGGTTTATGGGGAGAAGGCAAGAGAATGGGGTTAGGTGCGAGAGATGGATCAGGCATTGTTGAATGATGGAGTAGACTTGATGGGCTGAATGGACTAATTCTGCTCCTATTACTTATGACCATGAGCCTTTGAAATTTAAAATATGCCAAGATTAATGCTTTGTGACTTCAAACTGAACCTCTTTTATTCTGTCTTCAACCAGATGAAACTCTACCCTTTAGATCTGAGCACACACATAGACACCCATCCACCATGACAGCCATTTCCCCACTGGCCCTATTATGCTCCTCGCAGTCTGAGTCTTCACCACGGCTCACTCCATTCAAAGCACAGATTACCCACACACAATCACAGCAATTGAACCATGACAACCATATCATTATCACACCAGGAAATTAACTTTCCCCTCTGTTTTCCAGGATAAAGGGCCCTGCGACTCGAGCTTGTCTACACAAACTGGAGGTAAACCGTTCCAATCCCATTGTCAGTCGAGCTAATGGAGAAGGTCCTTTGCCTGGTGGACATTGGGGTCTCAGAGACTGTGATAACTACTAGAGTGGGACAGGCAGAATCTCTGGAGAGAAGGAATAGGTGATGTTTTGAGTCAAGACCCTTCTTCAGACTGAGAAGGGTCTAAAGAAGGGTCTCGACCCAAAACACCACCAATTCCTTCTTTCCAGAGATGCTGCCTGTCCCACTAAATTACTCCAGCTTTTTGTGTCTATCTTCAGTTTAAACCAGCATCTGCAGTTCCTGCCTACACATACAGTAACTACTAGAGTAATAGCTATTGAATGTATGAAAAATGTTACCAGGCTTTTATCATGTCACTTTCCATGATGGCTATATTTAAGAGGGAGTTGTATGTGGCCCTTGTGGCTAAGGTGATCAGAGGGTATGGAGAGAAGGCAGGTACGGGATAATGAGTTGGATGATCAACCATGATCATATTGAATGGCGGTGCAGGCTCTAAGGGCCGAATGGCCTACTCCTGCACCTAATTTCTACGTTTCTATGTTTCTATGATAGCAATTAATATTATATCTACCTGTACAATATATATTCCTACATCTACATTCCTACATGCTCCACCTGACTGCACCCTGCACTCACCTCTGCCCCACTCTTCATTTGGATTCATTTTTGCCTTAAGAGATAATGCCCACCCTGCCCCACCTCTGTAAGAGCAGCATTCTTCAGAGAAGGAGCATGATAACACTTCATCGTGTCTGACAGCACAGAGTATCAGTCAAATTATTGTCATTCTAAGGTCCAAACAGTCTAGAGGTACCGTAGCTTCACATCAGGTATATCTGGGAACACCATTATGGATGCACATCGAAATGATCGACACATTGCCTGGCCTGTATCGTAAAATGCAAGAAATGTCAAGAACAAGATTGTGTCCATATCTTCAATGGCATGGGATTTAATGAAGCTAGAAGACTGTAGACTTTAGATTTTCAAGACACAGTGTGTAAACAGGCCCTTCAACCCACCGAATCTGCGCTGACCAGCAATCACCCTAAGACTATTCTACATGCTAGGGACAATTTTACTATATGTTTTTACTGACACAAATTAACCTACAAACATGCACGTCTTTAGAGTGAGGGAAGAAACCAGAGCACCCGGAGAAAACCCACGTGGTCACGAAGAACATATAAACTCCATGCAGACAGCACCCATAATTAAGATCGAACCTGCATGTTTTCCGTTGGAAGTCAGTAAATCTACCGCTGCGCCACTGTGCCGCCCTGGCATCTATTCCAATAAGGAGGGAGAGTACACTTCAGTGCCAGGTGATGTTAGTACTGTCTGCTTCCAAGAAGGCCCAGGCAGAGACCAACCTTGTCCTTAAGGGCCTGTCTTACCAGCATGCGACGGCATGCGGCGAGCGCGACCAAACGTGGTGGCTTGAAGCGTACAGCCTCGCGGGGCCGGTCCCACTTCCAACCGCGGAGCCGTATGGGGCTGGTCCCGACATCATACTCACCAATCAGCTAGGAAGGAGGCGGGCCGACTGAATTTGGACGTCGCACGGTGTCGGGCGGTGACGTCATCACAAACGACATGCCGGGCAGTGACGTCATCGCGCAATGCCACGCGCTAGGCATGCACCGTCAAGACGCTGTGTACGGTGTCCAGATGCTGCGTACAGCATCAAGGCGCTGCGTACGTCCTCAATGAGGCTGCGGGCCGACCGGCCGGTGCCATGCGAGATTTTTGAACAGTGTCAGTTTTTCGGAGCCCCGCGCGATGTTGGGACCAGCCCCGCACAACTCCATACGGCTCTGGCGATCGAAGTGGGACCAGCCCCGCGAGGCTGTACAGCTCAAGCGACCATGTTAGGTCGCGCTCGCCGCATGCAGTCGCATGCTGGTGGGACAGGCCCTTTATGCCTGCCACACAGGTGTTTATCATGTGCATTGGTGCATGTCTCGAGACTTAAATGGCTGCAGTACAGTTGACTCAAATTAGAAACCCATTATAAAGGTCTTATAGCAGAGTCTTATAGCACATTAACAGGCCCTTTGGGTCCACCATGCCCATGCCAACCAAGATGCCCCATCTACATTGCCGCACCAGCCAACATATGGCCCATATCCCTCTAAACCCTTTCCTATCCTGTCCTTCCACATTGACTGCAACTCTCCGCCAGCTCATGCACCCAACCTCCCAGCCCCTACTATGGCCCTAAACTGTGTGCCTCACAGTCAGCTGGCCCTGGCTGCAGCTTTGGAGGCACTCCAATCATGAGCTTGTCCTTCCAGGTCCTAAACTGCTTTGTATTCGTTCATCACTGCTACCGGTAGTTCACCATTGAAAAGCAGCACCATGCTGACAGTCACAATGGGGGACACTGTGTAGAAATAGTAGGTCCTACAAACACAGTTGTGAACGCATCGGAAAGGGAAGACAAGGTTAATTAGGCTATATCATGGTATTGTCATTGATGTTGCGGGGATTAAGTTCATTACAATCTTTTGTTTAAATCAGTAATACAACTACTTTCAGTGCAATATGCAGATGAGGTGACAAAGGAGCCATTGAATTGATGGGGCAGTGCATTCTGCAAAGGTCATTGTTGGTGTAATCTTTATTGTTCATGTTTTTATTGAGTGCGTTTGAAAGAGAGGACCGATCATAGAAGGGACCCTGTGATTTAATGTGTGCACATTCCTGAGGTTCAAGAAGATGGTAGTTTTGCAGGGGTAAAACAAATTTCTGACTGATATATGCAAGGAAAATAGTGCCGGGGAGCAATACTGTTGCCATTTACATGTATTTTTTGTTCTCTGCGTTGATGTAATTTTAATTTTCCCTTCCTACTGCCACTTGGAAATAATGCGAGCAGTAGGGTCTTCCTCTGGATCTGATTCCAAGAGGAGACTTTGCTGGAAAATCATCTGCAAATTATAATTGCGGTAAATTATAACAGCGGTAAAACAGCTATGTCACAGCTCCTGAGTCATGGCTTCAGTCGTGTCTATGCGGAATTTGTGCATTTTCCTTAGGACCGCGTGGGTTTCCTTGGGGTGCTCTGCTCTGGTTTTCTCTCACATTTCAGAGATGTGCCACCCATATTACAAAAACCTTCAGATTTGTAGGTTAATTGAATTGAATTGCCTTTATTGTCATTCAGACCTTTCAGTCTGAACGAAATTTCGTGCCTGCAGTCATACATATATAAAAAATAACAAAACCACACAATAAATACAAATTTAACATCCACCACAATGAGTTCACCAAACACCTCCTCACTGTGGTGGAAGGCAAAAGTCTTAGAGTCTCTGTCTTCTTCCCTCCTTATTCTCCCTCTGCGCTGAGGAGATCCAGGCCTCCAATGCCGCTGTCCACCAGGCCCGCGGCCGAGCCTCCAAAACCGGGCCACCGCCGTCGCTGGAACGCCGGAATGCCGGAACACCGCCACAGGGCCCGCCGCTGGAACGCTGGAGCACCGCAGCCCCGAAAGCCATGTCGCCGCTGGAGCACCGCAGCCCCGAAAGCCCCAGGCCGCCGCTGGAGCACCGCATCCCCGAAAGCCAGGTCGTGGCTGGAGCACCGAAGCCAGGTCGCCGCCGGAGCACCGCAGCCCCGAAAGCCAGGCCACCGGAACACCACTGGAGCACCGCATCCCCGAACCCAGGCTGTCGCTGGAGCACCGCAGCTCCGAAGGCAGGTCGCCGCTGAAGCTCCGAAACCATGCCGCCGCCGCTGGAAGCTGGAGGCCGCCAGCTCCGCCATTAGGGCCTCAGCACAGACGGAGACGGTGACGGGGGACACGACAAGAAAAGTCGCATCCCCCCGAAGGGAGAGACTAAAACCCCGTTTTTTCCACCCATCCCCCCCCCCCAAACCCATACACAAACTAATAAACCAAAAATAATCACTAAAAACAGGCACAATGACAAAAATAAAATAAAAAACAGACGGACTGCAGGTGAGCCGCTGCTGCCAAGCAGCGCCGCCACTTCCGGTATTGGCTTCGGTAAAACTGTAAATTGTCCCTAGTGTATTTGATAATGCTACTGTATGGGGTGATCAGACTTGGTGGGCTGAAGTGTTCCATGCTGTATTTCTAAACTAAACTAATTTGCTCATATCCCTCTAAACATTTCATATCCATGTTCCTGTACAAAAATATTTTAAATGTTGATATATTACATGTCTCAACTACCTCCTCTGGCACAAAAAGCTGGAGTAACTCAGTGGGTCAGACAGCATCTTTGGAGTAAAGGAATAGGTGACGTTTCGGGTCATCTATTCCTTTTCTCCAGAGATGCTGTCTGACCCACTGAGTTACTTCAGCTTTTTGCATCTATCTTTGGTTTAAACCAGCATCTGCAGTTCTCTCTCTCCATCCCTCCTCCTTCCCAGTTCTCGAACAAGTCTGAATGTCCCCAATTACATTTTATCTGTTTGCTTTGTTGTCAACATCGGTGGGGGCTCGCTGCGAGACGGCTGCCCTGACAGAAGCGTGTTAGTAATTTCTACTTTTTTTGTTTTTTTTAGTATGTCCAAATGTTTGTTTTAGCGTCTCTCGGTATGTCTTGTGGTGGGGGGGGGGGAGGGGGGGTAAGGGGGGAACCGTTTTCGGTCGCCTACTCCACGGAGAAGCGACTTTTCCAATTCCATAACATCAAGGAGTCGGGAGTCGGGCCCAGAGCATCAGCAGCGAGCACAGCGTGGACTTTTTCCGATCGCTGGCCCGGGGACTGTTCAGCCTGAAGCCGCGGTCTGCGGAGCTTCTAGCCGCGGGCATGGTGTGGACTTACCATCCGGAGTGGGATCCCTCGCCGGAGAAGAGCTCCGACCGTCGGCCTGCGGCCTACATCATCTTGAAGCCGCACTCTCCAGTAGGGAAGCATCGATTCGGGACTTACCGTCCCGATGAGAGGGCCTGTACGTCTGGCCGCCCACAGCGGCGACTGCGGAGGTTTATGGCCTCGACCACGGGGGAACAATGGAGGAGGACTGACTGTACTTTGTGCCTTCCACCACAGTGAAGAATGCTGTGGTGGATGTTTGTGTTAAATTTTATATTAAATGTTTGTATTGTGTGTTCTTTTTGATTGTACGGCTGCTGGAAAGTTCATTTCACTGCACTTTATCGTGTATGTGATGAATACATCTGATTGATTGATTGATTGATTGATTGATTGATTGATTGATTGATTCTCCTAGCAAACAATGAGCTATCCTTCACCATTATATCTTTTGATGTCTCATTTTCACACCTTACCCTTCATTATCTCTGTGTTGCCAATTCCCCAGACTTTCAGTCTGAAGAAGATTCTTGACCCGAAATGTCACCCATTCCTTCTATCCAAAAATGCTACCCAGCTGAGTTACTCCAGCATTTTGTGTCTATCTGCAGTTCTTTCCTCAAACTCCTCTGGCAGCTCATTCCATGTAGCCTTATTTAGCCAAATAACATGAAAATGTTCGTGTTCTACTTTTTTTTTGTAAACCAAAATTTGCAGTTGCTGTGACAGTATATGTTGGCAGTGCAAGAGAGCTGTGATGCACTCAAAAAGGATGCTTTCTAATTGTAGAAATGAATGTGTCTATGTGTCTAGAAATGAATGAGCATGCCAAATTTGCTCTGTGGTACAAGAGGCATTGGGGTGATTTCTTGGCCATGGCATCAATATGGTTGGACCAGGACAAATTGTTGGTGAAATTTACACCTAGAAACTTGAAACTCTCGAACATCTCCACTTCAGCTTCATAGATACAAACTGAGCCGTGTACTTCACCCCATTTCCTGCAGCCGATAACCCTACTTCTTCATTCGGCTGACATTGTGGTAGAAGTTTATTGTCTTGACACCATGTCACTAAACTCTCCATCTCCTTCCTGTATTCTGCTTCACTATTATTTATGATCTGGTCCACTATAGTGGGGTCATCTACAAACCTGTAGTAGTTCAGGACCGTTCTCTAGTTGTTGGTAGGATGGTTCAATTACCTGATAACAGTTGGGAAGAAACTGTCCCTGAATCTGAAGGTGTGCATTTTCATACTTCTATACCCTCTGTCCGATGGGAGAGGGGAGAAGAGGGAGTAATCAGGGTGCAACTCATCATTGATTGTGCTGCTGGCCTTGCCGAGGCAGCCTGAGGTGTAAATGGATTCAATGGAATGGAGACAAAAACGCTGGAGGAACTCAGCGGGTGAGGCAGCATCTACGGAGAGAAGGAATAGGCGACGTTTCAGGTCGAGAACCTTCTTCAAACTGATCTGAAGAGAGGGAGGTTGGTTGATGTGATGATCTGGGCTGCGTCCACAATTCTCTGATATTTCTTGCAGCCCTGGATGGAGGTGATCCCAAACCATGCTGTGTTTCTTTAGACATGGACAGGGAATTCCTATGGGCCAATCCCTTTCTGTGGGTTCATGCTCAGGAAGGCTGATCTGAAAGATCTGAAACATGTGACTGTGGGTAGAGGTGTGCTCGTGGCAGTCGGGAGCTACTGTATGCAGCACCCTGTATCTGTGATGTGGTGCCCAGAACTGCAGTAGCCCTTGTCTCCATTCCTTGCATTGAGAATGTCTGAGTTACAGCACTCTGTACGACTATGCTATGTCTTAGTACTCAAAGCACTGACGCCAATTTGCCAAGCTCATCAGTTAGCACAAATTTGCATACCTTGCAGTTCCTTCCGATTTAAGCTGTAGGAAGGAACTGCAGATGCTGGTTTACACCAAAGATAGACACAAAATGCTGGAGTAACTCAATTGAACAAGCCGCATCTCTGGAGAGAAGGAATGGGTGACGTTTTAAGTCAGAAGAAGGTTCTCGACCCGAAACGTCACCTTTATCTTCTCTCCAGAGTTGCTGCCTGTCCTGTTTAGTTACTTCAGCATTTTGTGTCTATCTTCAGATTTAAGGGTTCTCTTTACGCCAAAACTGCATCCCATATCTTGACAAATACTAGGGCCATGCAGCTGCTGAATCTATTGTGATATTAGCTGACAGAAACATGGTCTTAAAGCCTTTCAGGCTTGTTAAGGCAATGAGCAGCCAAGCCAAACAGCCCAGGGACATCCCAGAATCAAGCCTTGGCCTTCTGTTGACACTGTCCATTCCAAAATGATCCACAAAGCCGCAGCTGTCTATCCGCACTAAAATCTGACACAGGTGAACTCAGAACTCCGACAGAGTTTGCAATTGTATGGGTTCATCCATTAATGGTTTCACTCATCTTGCTTTACTTCCTCAGGCTTGAAGGTGATATGATATTCCCTTGAACTCAGTCCACTTAGCAAACTTGTGCATCAATACAGACAGGATTTTCTGAATTGCAGAAGACTTAAACCTATAAAAGACATTTTAAAATTCCCTGAGGTAATGCAGTTGATTAGACAGAGGTAAGTTCATTAGGAATCTTCTGAAGAAACACTGTCAAACACCCTGAAGAAATTGTACAATTTATGCCATTAATTATCTTGATAAAATCTTACATTGATATGAAAATAACTTATCTGATAAATATTAGTCCGGATTCCACGGAAAAATAGGCTATGGTTTTAATATATTGTCTTATAAATGAGATTTGCTTTGTTATGGTGTTTTATCGAGAAGCTTGGCACCCTCTTGTCTGTAAAGGTATTTCTACAGTGTTAGATTGAAATCTATAATTTATAGTAGACATAATTTGATGACAATGTTTTGTTAAATGAAATACCCAACTGAAATGCTGTAGTTTAAAGTGCAGCCAGACAATCACCAGGGTTAGGAAATGTAAAAAAGAGGTAAATCAACCAATGGTGATATAGTGATATTAAACTTTGCTTTTATAATCCAAAGGGAAATAAGGCTGAATAAGTGTAGGAAAGAACTGCAGATGCTGGTTTAAATCGAAGGTGGACACAAATGCTGGAGTGACTCAGTGGTCAGGCAGCCTCTCTGGAGAGAAGGAGTGGGTGACGTTTCGGGTCGGGACCCTTCTTCAGGCTGAAGGAGATCGGGAGCTCCACACGCTTGCGGTGCTGTAAACATTTGGGCTGGATCATGCTAAGCCACTGCCTTGAATGAACATCACAATCTCGTTGTGCCTGGACTGAAAGTGGGGAGGTCATGCTGCAGATATATAAAAAGTTAGTGAGGCCGCATTTAGTTTAGTTTTAGTTTTGGGCACCATGTTACAGGAAAGATGTCAAGCTGGAAAGGGTGCAGAGAACATTTATGAGGATGTTGCCTGGACTCGAGGCCCTGAGCTACATGGACAGGTTGAGCAGGCTAGGACTCTATTCCCTGGATGAAAGGTGATCGTATAGAGGTGTATAAAATCATGAGAGGAATAGATCGGGTAGATGCACAGAGTCTCTTGCCCAGAGTAGGGGAATCGAAAACCAGAGGACATAGGATTAAGGTGAGGGGGAAAAGATTTCATAGGAATCTGAGGGGTAACCTTTTCACAAAAAGGGTGGTGGGTGTATTGAACGAGCTGTCGAAGGAGATAGTTGAGGCAGGTGCTACCATAACATTTAAGAAACATTTAGACAGGTACATGGATAGGATAGGTTTACAGGGATATGGGCCAATTGCAGGCAGGTGGGACTAGTGTAGATGGGACATATTGGCTGGTGTTGGCATGTTGGGCCAAGGGGCCCATTTTCACACTGTATGATTCTATGGCGGACCTGGCTTGTTGGCTTGGTTTGAATGGTAAAGGCAAATCTGGCAGCTAACAGACAGATCACAATGACAAGCGGTACCTGACAACCTGCAGGGCTAGTGAGTAGCTATGACTTCAGGGGCACTTACAGATAATTGAACAAAGTAAAAATAATTTTTTTTAAATGAAGTTAACTGAGAGCTCTTAGAAATAACCAGACACGTTACTTTTTCAGCAAAATTACATTAAAATAATAGTTTGGTTTTCCTCTCTCTTACAAACCTGTGGACTTTGAATCTCCATTGATATGGATTTTAAGATCCGGAGCTATGCATGATTCTGCACAGAATCCAACTGGCAAAGTCCCAGAGTAATGCTGGGGAATTTCAGCAGAATTCCACGGAATAAAGTGACCAGTTGGACTGACAAATTCATGGAAGTCTGAAACTTACTTCAATCTGAATGGTTGAATATTCTAGCACTATTCAGCTGATTAAGATAGTGGAAAGAAAAGTGAACGTATTTTAAAGGTGGGAAACTAAACAAAAATGTTACCATAAACACTTATCAACTCAACTTGGCTGCAGAGTAGATTGTGATGTTTCAGTAACAACCTCACAAATATTGTCTTGATCCCAGGTCCTTGATAATACCATTACCTCCAGGTTCTCCTCTATATTATGAACACTCCTGAAATGGAAAGGAACTAACATTCTTTTAACATCATTCAGTGAATATCCAGGAACTCCATAGCCAACAACAGTATTTCAAGAGGACATATCACCACCACCCTCACACGGGGGGGGGGGGGGGGGGGGGGGGGGACAAGCTGTTACCATGCAACTGAACGATCCTACCACCAACTAGAGCAGAAAGCAGTCCTGATCTACTATCAACCTCATTGGAGACCCTCGGACACTCTTTAATCAAACTTTACTGGACTTTATCTTGCACTAAATGTAATTCACTTTATCATGCATCTGTACACTGTGGATGGCTCAATTGTAATCATGTACTGTCTTTCCGTTGACTGATCAGCATGCAACTAAAGCATTTCACTGTGCCTTGATACACCTGACAATAAACTAAACTAAACTAAACTAAAGTGAGTCAACAAATGGTGATATAACCATATCCTCAATGATAAATTAAAAAAAAAATCACTGTCCTTCTGTTCTCTTATGGAGATTATATCTAAAGCAATTAGTTAAAAATTATATTTAATAGAATAACATCACACTTTAGAATTGTAACTGAAAATCTACAGTGCAATTAGAAAATCTATTTTAAGATAAGAAAACTATAGTTAACTTATTATGTTGCATTCCACCAATTACAACAGCTGATCCGTTGTGACTATGCCATCACTCATCCCCACTGAACGCTTCAGAGTCCTCGCTGTTGGAATAAAACTTAGGGTTTCCTTTTGTGAGTGGCTAGTCCTTGCAGTGTTGCTGCCTTGCGGATCAGGAGCATAACTTGGCAGCCATCCCACTGAGTTGTGCCATCAGTCTTATTCAGGTTGTTAGTGGATGCTTTGAACAGCATGGAGGGAGAGAGCTCATCCCAGATAACATTCTCCCACACTTCTAGGTGATTCATTCAGACATGAAAACTCCTCTCCAGTGAGGACCTGACTGTGAGCTGAGACAGATTTGATGCCGGGTGATACATTTGAGTAGCCAACACGAGCTGCATGTTTTGCACAGTTTTAACTTGACACTTATAGTTCATGCCCTTGATGAATAAACATTCAATGCTGTTAACTGCTCCATCTGTTTGAACAAGCAATGAGGCAGAAACTCATCTTGGACAATAATGGATAGGTAGGACATTTCAACATTTTCAACCAGATATGTTACCCAGTGGCAGGGATTGAGAGGCAATTTTACTCTGGAGGCCATAGAGTGTGTGTGTTCTGGCCTCTGTGGCCCCAGGGGACTGGGAATGAGAGAAACCTCTCCTCCTGCCTGCCCAGTGGCTCAGCTTGTGTAAATACCCATCAGAGTCAATGGAAAATCAGCTCAATATTTGCTTTCATCCATTTTGCATCACACAGAGTTGACTTAAACATTCACCCAATGCTTTAATTGCTACATTTCCCTCTGAACAAGGGCAAATCAGTAAAAGGCTGTGAGTAAAATCAGCCTTCCAGGTGAAAACATAGGGGAGTGTTGATGCCGAGGTGTGTGGTATGGTGGAGGATAGAATGACATGAATAGTACAGGGAATCAGCTTCCTCCAAAGAATTGATTAACATCCTCTCCTTTTCATAACATACAGTACGTGTGGTGGCTACAGAAGGTAGTTGGTACTTGGTGTGAAGCATTTTAAGAAGATGACTTGTTTTACCTTGAAGGAGCAACTGGTGCCATTGCACTTTTCGAGGCACATGCATGGTTTGTATAAGGTCATTCCTCAGACCATGCCCAGTGCCGTTTTCTTGCTTCACATTATGGCCAGCACCGATTCATGTTCATACATTCTATGAGCAGAATTAGGCCATTCAGTCTCTCTTTCCCACTCAACCCCATTCTCCTGCCTTCTCCCCATACCCCTGACACCCGTACTAATCAAATTGACAGTAATTGCCTAACACTTGAGAGGACCATTTCATATGACCATTTTTAAATACCAGAAAGATTTCATTAGGTCAAAGGAGGATGTTGCATTTGAAATGGAGACACAAGCGTCTGGAAATGCTGGGATCTGGATGAACAAACAATCTGATGGAGGAACTCAATGAGTCAGGCAGCATCTATGGAGGGAAATGGTCAGATAATGTTTCCAGGCCGGGACTCTTTATCTCAACTGAGAGATTAAAGTGGAGCTGTAATGTGGTAGGGTTGGGCAAGACTGACAAGCAACAAAAGGCGTGTAGGAAGGAAATGCAGATGCTGGTTTACAACTAAAAGTGACACAAAAAGTTGGAGTAACTCAGTAGGTCAGGCAGCATCTCTGCAGAAAAGGAATAGGTGATGTTTTGGGTCGGGACCCTTCCTAAGAGCAACAAACGGCAATAGATTTTAGGCAATGGAGCAACAAACAATCTGCTGGAAGAACTCGGCAGGTCAGGCAACATCTCTGATGGGACATATGAATATTTATATGCTATTTCCCTCCACTGATGCTACCTGACCCATTGGGTTCCTCCAGAAGACTGGCTGTTGCTTCAGATACCAGAACCTGCAGTCTCTTATCTACAAGCAGAAGAAGTCCTGACCGAAAACGTAGTCCATCCATTCCCTCCATTCCCTCCACAGATGGTACCTGCTCAACTGGGTTCTTCCAGCCCAGATGAAGGGACCTGTTCCAAAATGTCGACTGTCCATTTCCCTAAAAAGATGCTGCCTGACCCGTTGAGTTCCTCCAGCAAATATTTTGTTACTACATTTGAAACAATTTTCCTCATAATCATCTCCTAATGTAAGAATTTTTTAATTACCAAAAATAAACTTTATTCAGCATACAAATATTTAGAAAAAAATTCTGTGCAAACACTCTCCAGACATTCTCAGCATCTACAAATTCATTAGTGTCATACTCAGTAGTGTTTGCGCCTATCTGTAAACAAAACATCTTTGCTACTCATTTCGCAAACTGGGATGTTATTCCTTCCCCTGTTTGAGGGATGTACTCTGTCCCTCATTGTTCTGCAGCAGAAGGGCCCTGGGCAATGGACCTCCCACACAGATCTTGGTGTTGGCTGCACCAACCTTCAGTGAGTCCTTCAGCACGTTTTCCTGCAGCCTGGAATGGGCCAGTCATCAACATTCCCTGGCAGACACCTCGATGTGCTGGGAGGCTAACAAGTTGCGGGCAAACCAAAGAGCGTCTTTCACCCAGAAGATGATCTTCCAGTAGCACTTGATGTTGATCTCCGAATGTGTCCCTGGGAATACCTCATAAATCAGTGAGTCCTCAGTTACGAGGTGCTCGGGGTGAACTGTGACAAAGACCCATGCATCATTCTCCAGACCCTCTTCCCATCTCCACACACTGCTAAGAGGTGAGCAACTGTCTCCTCTCCGTGGCAGTCCACCCGAGAGGAGCATGCATTGGTAGTAAAATTCCAATAGTACAGGAAGGATCTGACTGGGAGGGCCCCTATCACCGCCAGCCAGGCAAGGTCTTGATGCAGGGTACACAAAAAGCTGGAGCAACTCGGCGGGTGCAGCAGCATCTACGGAGCGAATGAGATAGGAAAAAGGAGGAGGAGGAGCCCGAGGGCTGAGGGAGAGGTGGGAAGGGGAGGAGGCAGCAAGGGTTAACAGAATTGAGAAAATTCAATGTTCAAGCCAAGAGGATGCAGACTCCCCAAGCGGAATATGAGGTGCTGTTCCTCCAATTTGCGGTGTTGCTCAAGGTCTTAATGCATGTTGATTGGTAGCTCAGCAGGACAGGCAGCATATGGAGAGAAGGAATGAGTGACGTTTTGGGTCGAGACCCTTCCTCAGATTGAGAGTCAGGGGAGAAGGAAACTAGAGGCACGAAAATGTACAGAACAAATCAAATGCATGTTGGCGAGTTCTGGTCTCCTTATGCAAATAGTTAAACCCTGCAGAAATACAGAAGCTCTTGCCATCCCTCTCGATGTTGCACCACTCAAGAGAGATGATGAGGCCGCTGCACTGAAGCAAGGTTGACCGCAGAAATGTTGGCACCTGGCACGGCTTTTATCCACCGTTTACCCTTTTTAGGTTTCCTTCAGTGTAAAACGTATACTTGTAATGACAGAGAAAAGAAAATTGACCAAAGAATCATATATGTGAAATTGCTGTGAGCATATTGAGGACTAATAATTCCAACAGATGAAGGTATGACCCTGGCTCACAGCCAATAAATTTACTAAACATTGACATCCATGCAACGGACATATCAAACTGGTGTAAATGGTTAATGGTTAACTTCCCGTTTTCCATCACAAATCACACACCTTCTGACTGCTTTATGAAAAGCTCATTACCACCTAATTGAAAGTAACTGGAAACTAGTCCTCTCTGCGCAGGCATGCAGGGAACCAATGTTTACACAAATGTCTTGTGGCCAAAGGTGAAACTTATCTGGAAGTGCATTTTTTTTTCCCCCAGCTTTCCTCCCTGTAATTAAGTTTTAAGCTAATCAGTTCCCCTGGTTGCTCCTTTTATCGTGTAAGAATGTGGGAAATGCATTGTGCTTGAGAACAAGTACTTCAAGGTTCCTGTATGTGTGTTGCTCCTGCTCTCACGTTGGCCTCTTTTCTTTGGTTGATTACATGGAACTTCTTTCAACAGCAGTTCGATTCCCACTGCCCGTGTAGCATGATTTATGGAGCCTCGTAAGGGATCATGGTGTCATGTTCCTAGGGTTGTGAAAGGGCACCTTGAATAGGTGCCAACAACTTGCAGCAGTTGAACCAGAAGTGGTTTAGATGACTGACTTTTGTTGAAAGAAAACCATGTTTCATGAAAATAGATTTGGACTATCGTTTTTCATGGATGGCCCCATGTATCCTGCAAAGGGCAGCACCACTGTGCTCCTCCCACTCGCCTGTAACTAGGCACTTCATAATATGCTGCATGGTGTCTCTGCAAAGATACTTTCCCTGACCTCCTTGAGCAATGCACCTCACACAAAAGGGCAAAACGGGGCTTTCATCTCATTTATATCCCTGCCATCATAACTAGGGCAAGTGTTTTGTCATCATCCATGCCTATTCAAATCTGAAAGGCCTCTGTTAGTTTTTATAAATAGTGCATAAACTTGTTATCTGACCAGTAAATCTTGCGACACCATCAATGAAAGTAGAATACACAGGACCGGTTGTGCTCCTCCTAAACACTTGTCCCAGTTGTAACTCACAAGTAACTGGACTCACAATCAATGCTTTAGTGTTCAAAGTTGAAAAGTCATTTCTTCCTATGTGCAGAATAGGTGAGATTGGATAGCCCGGCCATTCACTCAGTACATGTGTAAGAAGGAATTGCAAATGCAGGTTTACACTAAAGATCGATACAAAATGCTGGAGCAACTCTGCGGGTCAGTCGGCATCTCTGAAGAAGACTGAATTTATTTTCTTCAGAGATGCTGCCTGACCCGCCAAGTTACTCCCGCACTTTATGTCAATTGCTCAGTATATGTTGCTCTCCAGTTTTGGTCTCAATGAAGTGAATGGAAAGGAAATAAGTGGCTGCCAACATGATTTTGCCCATATAACACGTTTATATGCTAAAATAAAATCTAACAGCTGCTCTACTGGCAGGGATATGTAAGATGAAAACCCTGCTTTGCCCTTTTTCTGTGGCGTGGGCTGCGCAAACACGTCAGGAAAGTATCTGCCAAAAATTAGAATTAATCCTCTTTCAGTTTGAGATCTTGCTTGTCCTGATGCATGGTCGCGATCAGAATTGTCGAAAACCTCATTATTTCTGAAGATGCTGCCTGACCCATTGATCTCTTTCAGCAATTTCATCTTCACTCCAGTTTTCAGATTCTAAATTTGTTCATGCCTTCTTTGATGTTGAGTCATCTATTGTCAATGCAGCTTCACTTACATTAAAATATATACTACAATCAGACAAAATCGCAATGAAGAAAATTCCACGTAGCTGAAATTTGTAGCGTCACATAATTGTGCAAGCCAAACTTTTCAGTTAAAGTATTAGAAACGTCACCTATCCATTTTCTGCAGGAATGTTGCATGCTCTGTTGAGTTAATCCAACATTTTGTGTCTATCTTGAATATACCTGTCTTATCTTGTTCATAATAAGTTCATAAATTCATATCTCATAGGAATTGAATTAGGCCATTTGGCCCATCGAGTCAACCCCGCCATTCAATCATGGCTGATCTATCTTTCCCTCTCAACCCCATTCTTTGGCCTTCTCCCCATAACCCTTGACACCCTTACTAATCGAGAATCTGTCAATTTCCACCTTAAAAATATTCAATGACTTAGCCTCCACGGCCGTCTGTGGCCATGAATTCCAGATTCACCACTCTGACTAAAAAAATTCCTCCTCATCTCCTTCCTAAAGGTATGTTCTTTTAGTCTGAGGCCAAACTGAAGCAAAAATGCAAGGTGAAAATATTGTCCTTACAAAATATATGAATTTAATGGAAGTTTGTTTTATCACATTGTTTTGTCAGAAAATAAATTAGTCCAAATCCATTTTCATGAAATTTTCATTGAGTCTAAACATTACCTATCCATGTTCTCCGGAGATGCTGCTTGGCCCATTGAGTTACTCCAGAACTTTGTGCCTTTTCTTCCATTTTCATGAAATATCGTTTTCTTTCAACAATAGTCAATGATCTAAACCATTTCTGGTTCAATTGCTGGAAGTCGTTGGCAAGATGAATTAGTAAGACCAGAATATCATTGCTATCATTCCATAAAGCAAGACCCTTGCAGACAACTAACTAAATAAATACTATTGGCTGTGAACTGAACATTGCTTTTCTTTCCGTGGTTGATTTGGAGAGATGGAATGTGGAAAAATTCATCATGAGCTCAAACAAGCTATTGTAGATCTCAAATTTGACTGTGTTTGTATTTCTAAGTCCAAGTTATGATGAGCTTTTTTATAACGACCTCATAGAAAAATAACATTTAGGCTTGTCTTTTCAATGTTTTTGTAAGGTATTTTCCATCTTTATTTGTGTAGTGAATTTGGTATATTGATGCGTGAGTCAAAAGGTTCCAGGTTCACATCCACCGTCTTCATTCGAGAAGTATTTCAACTTGTAAAACGCTTTGGGATACTTAGGAATGGACGTGTGGAGTGCACAAATTCCCCTGTTTCAGGTGGAACAGTTTGCTATTTAAAATAAATATATTTGACATTTGTAATTATTATCCATTCAATCATTACTTGTTTGTAATTGTTGTCCATTCATCTACCCACTACCCTCCATGAGGAAAATGTTGTACCTCAGGTTCCTATTAAATCTTTCCCCTTTCAACTCAAACCTATGTCCTCTGCTTCTTGATTCCCCTACTCTGGGTAAAAGACTCTGAATGTTCACCCTATCTATCCCCTCATGATCTTATACACCTCTATAAGATCACCCCTGAGCCTCATGTGCTGAAAGGAATAAAGTCCTAGCCTACCCAACCTCTCCCTATGGCTCAAGCTTTTGAGTCCTGACAACATCCTACATCAGAGGCATTTTACTACATGTGTAGGAAGGAACTGCAGATGCTGGTTTACACCGAAGATGGGCACAAAATGCTACAGTAACTCAGCGGGACAGGCAGCATCTCTGGAGATAAGGAACGGGTGACTTTTCGAGACGAGACCCTTCTTCTGAAGAAGGGACTTCTGAAAAAGGGTCTCGACCCCGAAACGTCACCATTCCTTCGATGCAGAGTTGCTCTCTGCCCCGCTGAGTTACTCCAGCATTTTGTGTCTATCTTTGGCATTTTACTAGAGGTGTGCATCAATATGTAGTCTAGGTCATTGTCACTTCTGAAAGCTAAATGTCAGAGAGAGGGGCATATTTAGTGCTGAGTTATTGCTAAAATTGTAAAAGCGTGATGTTATGCCCCACGAACAAACAATCTCCCCAAAAGACCATCAAATTTCTAGCCTCTCAGGTCTACTAGCTGTTTAAGTCAATTATTTTTTTCAAAGGAGTGCAAAATAGCTATTTGGAAGGGTAAAGAAATAAAATTATTTTTAAAAAGGTAAAAATTAAAAGAATCAAGGAAGTCATATGGGATTTTTTTTGTTTCTATTTAGGGATATTTTTTAATAGTGTAATGTTTATGTCAATTGTTTTATTTAGGAAGAGTATAACGTAACCATTTGAAAGGGTAAAGAATTCCAATTATTTTTAAAAAGGTGAAAAATAAAAGCATCAAGGAAGCCATATGGAATCTTTGGGGGTTTCTATTTAGGGATAGTTTGTGATAATGCAATGCTTAGACCAGCTTTCAACTATTGCAAAGTGACAGCACGTTATTTTCACATTCTCAAAGTGCTTATCAACAAGTAATAGATAATGCTTGTACGAAAAAAGGGCCTTGACACAAATATCTCTGAGCACTTCTTACACTGAGGAACGCTGAAGTATAATGAGTGTGGAGAGCTAATCATCTGATTTTACAGTGAATAGACTGAAAATGACAAATGGTGGGAAAAGTGTTTCACAGCAGTCACCTGGCAAATGTTACAGTGACATATCTCTTCAATGTTAGTCAATACTAAAAGACAGCAGAAATGTATACTATTCAGGAGGGCACGTTATACTGCATTATAATTATTTTTAATATCTTGACTCTTAAACCAATAGGACCCACAACGTAAGCATTTTAAGGATGCAAAATGGGTCTACAATTAAGAATTTGAGCATATAGTCATCATCATAACTGGATCGGAAGGGAAGTTAATCACAAGGGAGAGAAACATTTGGAAAGCAAATTTGGAAGGCACTCTCTTTTAACTCTACAGTAGCTGACTGCAGAACACAAGATAGAAACCCAGGAATAGGTGTGGTTTGTCGGAAGGAACTGCAGATGCTGATAACTGCAGATGAACTGAAGACATACACAAAAAGCTGGAGACAGACACGAAAGGCTGGAGTAACAGCGGATCAGGCAGCATCTCTGGAGGAAAGGAATAGGGGACAATGTCGAGTCGAGACCCTTCTTCAAGGTATGGTGTGTCAGGTCTCGTTTAGGGTGAAAAGACGGAGGAAAAATAATATTGATTAAAGGCGGAAGTAAGTTATCAAACTGTAAATACAAATATATTTTGATAATAATCATGGGCACCCTCTTTGGATTGTATTTGAATTTATTTCATATTTATTATATTTGAATATCGTTGAACTCGGACACCATTTCTTGTGATGGATACAAGCCAAACTCGTAAGCTCAGAAGCTGCTGTAGGACCTGTACAGCTGCCACTGCTGCTGGCTCTTTGAAAAATTCAGTAACGGCAACATGTTCCCTTTCAACTGGTAACTGGGTAACCTTGGCAGATAATAGCTTGAATCCAGGCACCAGTGCCAAGACCATGTCATATATAGTGCTTGCACACTGTGTGCCCAGCGTGCCTGAGATACCACCCAACGAGACCCAAAGGAGGAGGTGCCCGGCTTCTGCGCCTGGTTCGAATCTGAGGTGTGTGAAAGACATCTCAATCAGCGGGGGATGATGCAGACCTTCACTGCTGGTGCTCATTGGGGTTTCTCATGCCACTGGATCGTGCATTCGACTGATCTTTTCATCTCTTCAAGGGGGCCTCCGAGACCCCAAGAATGCAGATGACAGGATTTGAAACCCAAGTGTGCATTTCCTTTGTTGGCAATGGCCTGTCATCAGTCAAATTCAGCATGTAGGTTAATAAGGCTTAAAAATAAAAGAACAGCTACAGTGTGACTGACAGCCTGGCAGCCCTTGTGGAGTAAGCTCCTTTCTCACCCACCATTCGTTGAAGCAAAGAAGCGGGAGGAGTGTGAGTGGAATTGCTGAATGCCCAGCGTTCTTTCCGACAAGTCTTCAGACTGCTAAGAATATTTCAAATTGTTGAGGAAACTTCAAGCAGCACTTTCTGAAAATGTTTCATTGAAGTTGAACTCCTCACATTCACACATAATAAAATTATTTGTAATGTGATAATCTTTCCAGGATTGTATTTCTTTGAATGTTTTGAAGGCCAGGATATTTTCGAACAAACAATTCTTTAAATTCATTCATTGGTACCAACAAAACCCGGTAATCAATGTGTAAAAGAGATAGGATTACAGTTTAAGGTGTTTTTTTTTCAGATTATCTATTTGCCAAATAATCAACAGATTGAATGTAGGACTCTATTCAGCAGAGGGGTTAAAGGTTGCATAGAAGAAACTATGTGGGTACGGCATTGTGTGCATTTATTTTGCAGCAAATGTTTCATCATGGACCATATGGAATAAACAGTGTATTAAATGAAAGACATATCTTTCTGTTCCATGACCTCAGATTATTATTTGTGCCCTCGGACACAGGGTACTTGATATTACTCTGCAACATGTAGCAGTGAAAAGTACAAGCACTGGCCCCTTGACAAGGTATGAATTTTTAACCAATGCAAGATGCACTTTGACATGTTCCGATCCGGCAGAACCTCAAAGTCTGCCCTACAGCCAGTTCTGTAATCAAGAAACTTAAACGAAAGCTTACGAGTCAAGCTGCTTCATCAAGGACGAGGCAAACATCGCCATTTGTATGCGCTAGGGCAGCTTTAGATTCTAAGAAGTACCATGCAATTATGCCCTTCTTGCATTTTATAATAATCTTTTCATGAATACTGGAAGTGTCATTATCATTCTGATGTTAAGAGTGAAAACAAAAGGATAATCAGCTTCTGTAAAATTGTCCCAAGTGTAACGGATAGTGCTAGTGTATGGGGTGATTGCTGGTCAGCTCACACTCGATGCGCTGAAGTGCCTGTTTCTACTCTGTATCTTTAAGATCTAAAGTAAAGTCAGAGAAAGAAAGAAGAGAAAGCTGCACTTAGTGAGCAATGTGGTGCTGTGGACACATGTCGTGCTGCGTCACTTTTGTAATGTGGCAAATGTGTAGCAAAGTTGAATATTAGAAGGTCACAATTAAACATGAATTAATCGGATCAGGCAATAACTGTGGAGGGAATGGACAGGCGACATTTCAGGTCTGGACTCTTCTTCATACTAAAGGGTCCTGACAAGAAACATCATCCGTCCAATCCCTCCACAGTGACTGCCTTACATGCTCATGAGTGGTCTCCGCGTACTCGTGGCCTCAAGTAGGTCGCGGCATTTTTTCCAGCCTGATAAAAACTTGTCCACGATTAAAAAAAAGGTTGGCATGGAAAAAATTGATACTTTTTACTGGTAGGTAGGTCGTAGGTAGGTCGTAGTAGGTCGTTACGGTAGTCGTATGTAGTCATAAATAGTCGTAGGTAGTCATAGGTAGTCGTAGGTCAGTAACTGGCCCGAGAAAAAAAATGCAAACATTACATCTTTTTATCATGTGATCATTTTCCACTCGTAGCTAGTCGTAGTTGGTCTTGGTGTGGAAGACTGAGGTCGAGAGGAGTTGTAGGAGGTCATAGACATAGTCGTAGGAGGTCGTAGGAGGTCTTTTACTTCGGCGAGTCAACACGACCTTGACATTTTTTTCAACTCGTCTAGGGTCTTCTAAACTCGTGGATTAGGTCGTCCAAGTGGGACAGGCCCTTAAGGGTTCAAATGGTCAAGTGCGAGAAATAGTTTTGTTACGGTTTCTCCTTTAACGGTTGCCGTCACATCAGCAGCAGTGGTTTTGTGTTGCCCTCAAAGGTTGCCAAATCCTAGTCGGGAGCTCGTTCATAGCACACGTTTTCTGTCCACATTCCAGGATACATGGAAATGAAAGAAACATACATTGTATGAGATCCATTTGCCAGCTTTAATTTTGACTATGCCATCCATTACATTTTCCTTGTAAATGTGAGGGACTTTGAGATCCTTTTTTTACATGTGACATAAGTCTTATCTCAATATTATAATAAGCTTATTATTTGGGAATTATAAAATGTGATTCTGGGATATTTGTGTGATTGTGCCATGAAGAGAAATGCAAAAAAGATAACTTAAACATCCCACATCAAAACATAATTTGGCCCACTGAGTCTGCACCGACCAGCGATTCCCGCACATTAACACTATCCTACACAGACTAAAGACAATTTACACTTATATCAAGCCAATTAACCTATAAACCTGTACGTCTTTGGAGTGTGGGAGGAAACCGAAGATCTCGGAGAAAACCCACGAGGTCACGGGGAGAATGTACTCCATACAGACACCACCCTTAGTCGGGATTGAACCCAGGTCTCTGGCACCGCAAGCGCTGTAGGCAGCAACTCTACCGCTGCGTCACCGTGCCATTTTAAGCTGAATTAATTCTCACTGGAAGGTAGGAGGCTAAGTTGTGAACTTACAAAGGTTTATAAAATTAGGAGGGGCATAGATCAGATAGACAGAGAAGTCTTTTTTTCTGACGGAAATTTAGTCTAGAATTAGACAGCGCAGGTTTATGTTATGTGGAAAGGAATTTAAAGGAGATCTGAGAGGTATGTTTCTCACACGTTTGGAACAAGCTGCCCGAGGAGATGGTGGAGACAGATAGAATAAGACACATTTGGACACATACTTGGATGGGAAAGACGTGCAGGCCTTAACTAGGCACATGGGGTTAGCATAGTTAGCCATCACAAATAGCAATGGACGTGGCGGGCCGAAGGGCTTCATTTCTGTGCTGTATGATTCTATAATATCTATGATGTTATGTTCTTGCAATAGCTGGATATATTTGCACAGGTGGCGAGATTAGGAATGTAGGCCCATGAATAAAGGAAAGACATCAAGAAGGACATCCTCATTCAATCAGAGGGAAAATGATTCAAAAAGATGATTTTTGAAAGGAATAAAGAAAGTTGGAATATATTTTTGAAATGCAGAAGAGGAAACATTGTTCTCCTTTCAAAGTGGAAAAAAAAGACAACAAGGTAGATCCGAGATTGGAACTAATCCAGATTCATGTTCCACAAAGACCATTATCATACTTGGCAAGACCATAAAACATTCACTTCAGAAATTATACTTCTGCTGACCCATCTGGGACTGTCCACAACATGTCACTTAATGCCACTTTGTATGTGCTTGAGTTCTTCCATATTTGTATATGCAAACTGATAATTTCAGTGAGGCAGAAATAATTTCTTTAAAAGAATGATTGAATGGTCCTGTGGTGTGCCACCATGGGCTGGAAGTCCCAGTTTTGTATCCCAGAAGCTTGGTTGCCATTCATACTTGGGCATTGTCCAGATGGGTATTGTCCAGATGGCAAAGTGCCAGGCAGGGTTGGTTTAACAAACACAGTGGAGCAGCAAGCAAAGCAGGCAATGTGCTTGGATGATAAGACAAGGGTTTCACCTTGCATAGCACTCTAGCATTCTCTACTGGCCGGCCACATGCAGCATTGGTACAGAATATAGGCTCATTCTTATGTGCACTGTCACTGCCATGTGCTTTACCTTAAAAGCACTCTGACACAGACAAAATTAAGTAAAATATTTTGTATAGCTGAGGTTGAGGTTACATTTTTCTGGTGATGCATTTTAGTTTTAGTGATCAAATAATCTGTGTAAATACAATAAAAAGCATTGACAGGAGAATATTTACATGAATAGGCGGCCTTTCGGGTCGGGAACCTTCTGAAGAAGTCTAAAGAAATCTGAAGAAGGGTTCTGACCCGAAACGTCACCTATTCATGTCCATCAGCAATGTTGCCTGAGTTTCTCCAGCACTTTGTGTCCCTTTTTGTAAACCAGCATCTGCAGTCCCTTGTGCCCGTATTCCTTTTAATTACTATGTCTTATAAGTTATATCACTCCACATAATAAACAACATCTGGGTATTATACCGCCAGTACCAAAGGATTAATTTGTTACCTATCATTCTATTACCAATCAAATGTTAGACTGCTTGCAGTACTAATTAGAACAGTAAGAAATATTAAAAGAGACTTTTATCGCTTGTCCAAGCAGCCTGTGACCAAAGATGTCACTCTTTCTGTTCCTTCTGAGTGATGTGTAATGTCGAGGTGATAAAGATGACAGGCTTTCAATCCACTACCTACGTCCAATGCTCAAGATGGCAACTAATATTGTTAAAAGCCTATAAGTGTCTAGCCATGTTATGTCTCTATTAGTGTAGTATGGTGAGCTGGATATGTACTATCAGACTGGCTATTAGCAACACATAGCACCAGCCAGAAGCACAATAAGCATAGTCTGATTCTAACTGCTGCCCTTGGTCTCACCATCCAAGATCATTTATTTTGTTTCACCTATTCTTCTCTCCCCTTCTCTTCTGCTAAAAAAACAGTTGTTCTCCCCTTTTCCCAGTTCTGATGAAGGATCACAGAGCTGAAACATTGACTACTTCTCTTTCCACAGATGCTGCCCATCCTGCTGAACGTTCAGTAGGCAAGTAGTTCGGTGGAATGGTGTATTTTGTGTTTCTGAAGTGTGAGAAGACCCGTTCACCAGAGTTTCAGGACAGGGACAGGATTTCCACAAGCTTCAGTAAGTGGTTTACGAGGATGACAAAGTCAGCATGGATTTACCAAAGGCAAATCATGTCTGACGAATCTTATAGAATTTTTCGAGGATGTAACTAGCAGAGTTGATAAGGGAGAACCAGTGGATGTGTTATATCTAGACTTTCAGAAGGCTTTCGACAAGGTCCCACATCAGAGATTAGTATACAAACTTAAAGCACACGGTATTGGCGGTTCAGTATTGATGTGGATAGAGAACTGGCTGGCAGACAGGAAGCAAAGGGTAGGAGTAAACGGGTCCTTTTCAGAATGGCAGGCAGTGACTAGTGGGGTACCGCAAGGCTCAGTGCTGGGACCCCAGCTATTTACAATATATATTAATGATTTGGACGAGGGAATTGAATGCAACATCTCCAAGTTTGCGGATGACACTAAGCTGGGGGGTAGTGTTAGGTGTGAGGAGGATGCTAGGAGGCTGCAAGGTGACTTGGATAGGCTGGGTGAGTGGGCAAATGCATGGCAGATGCAGTATAATGTGGATAAATGTGAGGTTATCCACTTTGGTGGCAAAAACAGGAGGGTAGACTATTATCTTAATGGTGGCAAATTAGGAAAAGGGGAGATGCAACGAGACCTGGGTGTCATGGTACACCAATCATTGAAAGTAGGCATGCAGGTGCAGCAGGCAGTGAAGAAAGCAAATGGTATGTTAGCATTCATAGCGAAAGGATTTGAGTATAGGAGCAGGGAGGTTCTACTGCAGTTGTACAGGGTTTTGGTGAGACCACACCCGGAGTATTGCGTACAGTTTTGGTCTCCAAATCTGAGAAAAGACATTCTTGCCATAGAGGGGGTACAGAGAAGATTCACCAGACTGATTCCTGGGATGTCAGGACTTTCATATGAGGAAAGACTGGATAGACTTGGCTTGTACTTGCTAGAATTTAGAAGACTGAGGGGGGATCTTATAGAAACTTACAAAATTCTTAAGGGGTTGGATAGGCTAGATGCAGAAAGATTGTTCCCGATATTGGGGAGGTCCAGAACAAGGGGTCACAGTCTAAGGATAAGGGGGAATTCCTTTAGCACCGAGATGAGGAAAACATTTTTCACACAGAGAGTTGTAATTCTCTGGAATTTCATTTCGGAGTCACGTGAGTGACTTCGTGAAGACCCCGCCAGGCACGCATGCGCGACATATCGTCGACCGCATGCGAGCGACGGGCAGGGAGGAGCGTTGCTCCTCTACTGCTGGGACCTGCAGGTAAGTGAAAACACTAACCCGCCGTCCATTTTTTCTTTACAGAGACTCTGTTTTCAGAGTACTCCAGGCCGCTTCGGCACTGACTGCGGACCGCGGAATGCGGGCAGTCAGCGGCGGCTCTTATTCATGGAGTCGGGAAGAGCCCGTTGACCCAGGTGGGTCCGGGTTCACACTCGCCGGCGGAGGACGGCAGAGGCAACCGACTCTACGCCGCAGCCCGCAGGCCGTGGGCTGGCGGCATTTATAAGTGAGTGGGGCTTGCAGGCTCGCCGTGTGCAGTGAGCGACGGCAGAGCAGCAGCCCGATTCTACACCACAGCCCGCAAGGATACTGCGGGCTGTCGGCATTCGCGGATAGCGATGGCAGAGCAGCAGCCTGATTTACACCGCAGCCCACAGGATACTGCGGGCTGTCGGCATTTACATAGGAGTAGGGGCTAGCCCCAACTCAACTCTACACAGCCTGCAATATCCCAGTGCTGCATTTAAGAGGGAATGAAGTTTGCAGTACTTTATTCATGCTGTTAAAAGCCCAACTTTATTTTTACAACGGGGCAGCTCGTTGACCCGGTGGAGTCCGGGCTCACACTCACCGTTCGTGCAGCGACGGCAGAGCGGCAGCACAAATCTGCACTGCAGCCCGCAAGGTTTCTGTGGGCTGTCGGTTTACATACCCGGGCTAGCCCGTGGACAGGATCCGGGCCCGGAGACTGCCTTTCGCGGACAGCAAAGGCAGAGCAGGAGCTCCGACTCGACGCCACAGGCCCCAGGTATACCGCGGCCGAACGGCTATGCTACCCTTTAGAGGTAGTAGAGCCGCGGGCTCGCACATAGGCGGGGGCCTTACCGTTAGCGGTCATCTATGTCCCGCATGAGAATCTGGTCACCATTGGAGCTAGGGGAAGAGAGTGCGCTCCTCCACCGGAAGCTCATAAAGACCCTCAGGTAAGAAACTAACCTTGAGTTGTTTAGCTTCTGTACTAGACTTTGCTTACAGAAACAATGGATGGGAGACCAGAATGAAGGCATCGAAGTATGCCTTCCAGGGCCATGGGACTTCGGATGTGAGTCAGCGCCCACTATTCCTGGAGCTGCCCGCAACGCCGGCAGCACCCGCTCTGCGGGCCGGGATAAAAACGCGGAAACCAGGGGAGCCCTGCGCAGCCAGGACCCGATTCTCCACCACGACTGACCATGATGCCGTAAAGTGGTAGGAGCACCGCACAGGAGCAGGGTAGGCAAGACCCTGACTCCCTACCGCTGTCACTTAAACATAGCGACAGTGGAGCAAGGGTGCGTAAACGTGTTATATTCTCGGCACGTTCACTCTCCCCAAATATGCAGGTCACCAGAGGGAGGACCAGGGGAAAAATCGCACAGCAGTCGGTAAACCCGCCATAGGAGCCGGGGTCGACTTTCCACCGGAGCAGGCCACCAGATCGTGGACCGGTGAAGGATTGAGGCCTGGGTCTGTAGGACCACATGTGCGGCCGGCATAGACTCACCACTGGGGAGCCTGCCAGATCGTGTCGGTCACCACACCCCCCTTTAGCGGCAGGACGTGGCCGAACGACGCCTTTGTCCCAAAGGAGGACACAGACTCAGCACCGAGGGAGCCTGCCTGGTTGCAGGTCGGTGTAGTCTCATCTCGGTCACCGCACCCCCCTTGTAGTGGCAGGACGTCGCCTTAGGAGGACAGGCGGAAAGCCCGCGCGGACGTCGCGGTACCACGCTTCGGCGGCCGGGACCGACTCATCACAGCTCATGTCTTATCAGTCTAGCTGGCCGCCTCTGTCTGAAGAATGACGGACTAGCGGCAGGTCCGCGCAGGAGTCGCTTAGCCATGCAGAAGCGGCAGGCAGCGACATCCTGTCTAGGCACCCTTGTTATCACCTCGACGAGGTGCAGGGCGATGACAGAAGCCTCGGAGATTCTCCAGAACCTGAGGAAGTCGACTTATTGTCCGCAGATGCGGCAGCAGTCGCATGGCTTGGATGGAGCGCATGATGGAGCGTATCCTAGAGCACAATTTGCAGCTGGACCAGATGTCCTCCAGTCCTGGAGACATGAGGCTGGGCCACCCAGCATGTTCCCGTCATTTGTGGGGAAACTACGAATCAACAGCTGGCTGACACGTAAGTAGGGAACCTATAGTACCTAAGACAACCCAGGAGGAACTGCTGAATGTGGTCTCCAAGTTCGCCCAGCCTAAGCACAGGTCAGCATGTTGCAGCCCAATTATGGGGCTAGCGGACTACCTCACTACACACCAGCTGCAGGAACAGGTCCTTACCTAGACGGTCAACAAATACTAGGCCCAAACAGCCCATCTACGGCAACAACAGTCCCGGGATAGGGCACAGGAGCTGAGATACAAAGATCCTGAAATTGCTGAGGTTTACTGCCTTTGCCAGGTCGGTTGACGGTACGGAAATGACAGCAGAGCAGGAGTTAACGCTTCCCGGAATATCGCCATTTAACCGACTCCTAAACCCCATATTTGCGGGGTTGTACAAGGCATCTGCGACGCCACCACCGAGACAGCTGTTCGGTGAGGACCTGCCCATACAGGTCAAGGACCTGGATTAGGAGACGGAGGCAGTCGGGTTGATAACCCACCTCCCTCCAGCAGGCCGGCAGTGCGCAGGCAAACATCATATGCAAGACCTCGGGGGCCACCTGAAGACCAGTAAGGACCTATATATCAGCAGCACCTCACCACAATCCAATGGAATACCAGGATCCAGAACGTCAGACCCGCCGGTAACCATGGAGGCAAGGGGTCAGGTTCTCCAGAGAGTGCTGCATATATATATCCTCACTAGGAGAGAGAGGTTACATACATTATGGGATACATGGGTCTGATTGTCACCATCACAGAACTAAGCAACAGACATCATAGAAGCATATAACAGCCTTGCTTGCACCAGGAAACCAACTATTAGACATGCTGCTAAGGCATTGGCTACCTTTAGCTACATTCTGGCTACATAATTGGCCGTTACACTATCAAAGCTTGCAAAGAGCAAAATCTTGGCATTAATAGCGAATGCTAGACATTTACGGGCCTATGCAGCCGCCAATCAAGGCATAAATTGAATTACAATGGTGGATTAGCAATGTTTGGGATTGTTAAAACCCATTCTTACATAAAACCCATTAGCCATGTTACAAACCGGCGCAAGCACTTACGGCTGGGACTGCTCAGATATGCTTGGAGCATGTCACGGGCTGCGGGCTTAATGCACCAATCTGCAGCATACGTATGTCCATCTCCATAGAATACCACTGAGGTGGCATATTCAAACCTTATGGGTGGTATCAAGTCAATATCTTGTGATGAACAGGAAAAATTAATTGGCTCAGTGCATTAAAATAAATATTTGGATATCAGCTATTTACCTTCTGGTTAGCTCTATACAGTGGCGGATACCAGGTCACAAGTGTCTAATAACGACACCAAGTGGATGTTGAACATCCAAATATTTGCTAAAATTATAGCATAATATGGAACACCAGATATCGACCTCCTTGCGTCCAGGTGAACCATTAGATACATATACGTGTCTCTTGAGAACCAGATCCTGCGGGAGTGGCAATGGATGAGTTCTCGCTACATTGGGGGAAATGGATTTCTATGCTTTCTCCATTCTGCCTCATCAGACAGGTGTTGCAGAAAACGTACCCAGTTTCTGGAACATATAGGGCCATGGACGTCATACAGATCGTGCAGAGAAAGTCCACTGGGAAGCAGTACCTCACCTACATAGGATATGGGAGGTTTTCTGTAGTCGGACCAAGACCACCTACATATCTGCGATGATCTCCAATGTGCTGGCATCCTCACGGGTCTTCATTATGATGAGTCCCTCAGTTACAGTGCTGTATACAGTGCCAGGAGTGCACTGTCATCCTAGCTCAACATTGGAGTGGGATCTCACCAGCTGGTATCCAAACTACGAGGGATATGTTCTATCCATCCCTCCCCGACCACGATATAATATCTGAGAGATAAGGGTGGTGTTGACCCTACTCAGGAGCTGGTCGCTTATGACGGAGTTACCACTGGACTTACACACCTTTAAAGTGGTGATGGCAATAGCACTGAATACAGCACAACAGGTCCAGACTCTACAGGAATTAAACCTGGATAGAATGATCGACCCATAATAAAGTAACTTCTTTATGAAAGAGTTACTTAAACTATACAGACCTGTGACTACAGGTCTGGAAATGGCCATCAGGAATATGGAGGCAGATCTGTTGCAGCTATGGAAACCCACGTCACAGGGTGACGGTTCAGACTATCTCCAGATGGCTCAAGGTGGTATCGATGCAGCATGTAAGACATTAAACATTTTGAAATGTCATTCTACCAAGGCTGCATCCACATTAGCGATGAGGACCATGGAGGTGTTCATGGAGCATGTCCTCGCGATAGCGGGCTGGGCCAGTGAAACTACATTTCAGCGGTTTCATAACTAACCTGTGGCCGTTCCCGCAACGTTGCGCACGTTTAAGTGCTGTCCCTAAACGTTTGTCCCCGAGTTCAGGGGTTTATTGTTGTATTAACAATAATGTTATTCTTTTTCAGCTTGTTCAAGTCTGAAATACATTAACATACTTCCTCCATCTGTATTACAGCAGTGTGTGAGCATGGACGTGGTCCAGGGCATGTAATCACAGAGCTTTGAAATCTTCACGAAGTCACTCACGTGACTCCGAAATGAAATGGAATGGATATTTCAGTGATATACATTGCAGCTCTGGAGGAAGTGTTCAGTGAACAAAGGATCACGTAAGTTGATAATTAATTAAATTTACAAAAGTATAATGATGTAAATGGTTAACTATAATTTTTGTAGGAGCCATTTATGCTTAAGTCAGTATATTATAGTCATGTCTAGATATTTTTAGTTCTTATCTGCATGTAAGCTGGTAGGTGGGATTTGTACGTAGAGGGGTGTATCGACATCTGGAGAGGCTAGCACAGACTCAGAGATTTAGAATTTAGTTTGCGTCGAGGGATGGTGAGGACAACAGTTTTTACCATGATCACGATCACAATCACTTTCATGTTCACGAGATGCCACATGGAAGAAACAGTTAGTAAGAACAAAAAGTTACTAATTATTTCTTTGTTTTGTATTACTCCAATAAAAGACCAATTATTCAAGAAACAAGGACTGGAAGATTTGTTTTTGCTCTCTGTTAGTGCGTAAACTATGTCACCACATCCCTGAGTAGTAACGGTAATTAAAAGTTGGACATTGAAAAGTTTAGACATTTTGATGCAGGTAAATAGGTGATGGTCTGTATGAACATTTAATATAAAGAAAATACAGTATCGTAAATAGTAGTGATAGAGTACCTTTCAGAAGCGAGTGTACATATGATTCCTTCCCCCACCCCCCCACAATCTGAAGAAGCGTTCAACCCGAAAAGTTGCCTATCCATGTTCTACCGAGATGGTGCCCAACCCGCTGAGTTACTCCAGCACTTTGTGTCTTCTGTTTGTACATATGATGTGATGCTTGACACCTTGTGCCAGACACTGCTGTCAATTGAGTATTTATTACTAAAGGATGGTCTGTTGATAGCTCTGCCTCATTCATTTTCCATTGCAAGCACTGATTCTATAAGAATGAAAACCTCTATGGTTGAGCTGCAGGTTGAGATTTTAGTGGAGAGTCTTTGATTCACCAGTGTGCAACCCTGAACCCATTACTGGCCAAGGGTATGCCTGGGAGATATCTGATATCTCCCATCAGAACTGCCTGGGAGAGAACAGAAGAAGGGTTTTGACCCGAAACGTTGCCTATTTCCTTCGCTCCATAGATGCTGCTGCACCTGCTGAGTTTCTCCAGCACTTTTGTCGACCTTCGATTTTCCAGCATCTGCAGTTCCTTCTTAAACATCCAGTAAATACACCTCTCTTTTAGCAGCAAACTGCAGCTACAATCTAATGCAGTAATGATCAACACGCTGGAAATGTGAAGTACATATGTCCATAATGTATCTATAATCCCATTTACGTTTAGATTTTTTTAATTGCTCATTTTTCAGGATCAGAGTGCCATTGGTGAGACCAACATTTATGGCCTATCCCTAGCTAATCTTGAGAAGATGTTGATGAACTGTATTGCCTCTCTCTCTCTCTCTCTCTCTCTCTCTCTCTCTCTCTCTCTCTCTCTCTCGTCCTCTCTCTCTCTTTCTCTCTCTCTCTCTCTCTCTCTCTCTCTGCCTCTCTCTTTTATCTCTCTGCCTCTCTGTTCCCTTTCTCTGCCTCTCTCGTATCTCTGCGTAATATCTACTTATGTATCTTATTTCAACTTTTTAGCTGGCTAACACCGTTTTCTATATTCAGCCCATTTAGCTCTGTCATTGAGCAAGATGTGGGCTTTCTCCCCTTGGCCTGCTCCGGACATCCAGTGGTTAACAGTATTACTTAAACTCAGCCCAACATAACTGCCAAATTATTGAAAGAAGATTGCAAAGTCATCAATTAATTTAAAAAAAATGAAAATGAGGAAATAAATTTAATAAAACTACGCTTTCTAATTTAAAATGAAGGATGCACTGTACAGTAGATCTAATGATGAGCACTTTAAATTATTAGTTTTTACTGATCTGATCAACATCTTTTTTTTTAGTTTTGGTAGACAGACATGCAAGGCAGGTCTGTTGACAGTTGGCACAGGCAGCTGAAATAATTCAAAATAATTTACCTGCTACTGCTCCTGACAGCAACTGTCTTTTCTGTGAGAAGTAAATTAATTCTGTGCTATCAAGAACTTCACTAATCTAATTAGACTACACATTGCAGTCAAATTACATTACCACAGCAAATCCAAGGACCATGTCACTTCAGGCATTTCCATTACAGTTGAGATTTGCATACAATCTGCACACATTCCCTTTGCTGATCATATTATTCAGAGCACCAAATGTTCAGCTTACATGTATTTGCCTGTTATTGTCTCCTGCAGGAAATGATCAAATCCGTTCAGTCCTTGTGGCATTAAAAATGGCAAACCTTAAACACAATGCTCTCACAGACAGCTCAACTGCATCTTTGTTTCTCTCCTCCCCCCGGGTCAGTAAGTTCTACTTAAAAGTTGCAGACAGGGACCTGGCTTGTGGAGCTATCGTGTTTCCTGTGATACGGATACCAATTCGTAGAAACGTTTGCTCACAAATGAGAAGGCACATCATCAGGTGAAAACATGCTCCCTGGGAATAATGCAACAGCACACACTTTACATCTGCACACTGGAGGCAGGCAGGAAAAGCATCTGGTTACACCGATCTTCACACCGCACTGATTTGACACCAATCCCACCAAAGCTGTCTGTGCTGAGACAGCTAAATACAACCTGCTGCCATGTTGAGGATGACAAACTAAACTGCAGATGCTGGAAGCTTGAGCAAAATACAAAGTGCTGGAGGAACTCAACAACTCAGGGAGCCTCTGTGGAGGGAATGGACAGACAAGGATTCAGTTTGAGATTGGGGTGATTAGAAGCGGCACAGTGGCAGAGTCGTTGCCAGAGACCCAGGTTCAATCCTGACTACGGGTGCTGTTTCTACGGAGTTTGTATGTTCTCCCTGTGACCATGTGGGGTTTCTCCAGGTGCTCCAGTTACCTCCCACATTCCAAAGACATGCCGGTTAATAAGTTATACAATACAATACAATACCATTTATTGTCATTTGAACCTCATTGAGGTTCAAACGAAATTTCGTTTCTGCAGTCATACATACAAGAAGAAAATAACCAAGACACAACACATTTTACACAAACATCCATCACAGTGAATATCCTCCTCACTGTGATGGAAGGCAAAGTCTTATCTCTCCCCTGCACTCCCCATTCTTCTCCCGGTCAGAGTCAAAGCCCCCGGCGGGTGATAGTATATGTCCCGCGGCCATTCATGCCGCGCCGGGCGATGCAAGGCCCCGCTCCGGGTCTTGATGTTGGAGCCCCCGGCGGGCCCTAGCAAGTCCCGTGGCCTTCAAAGCCGCGCCGGGTGATGTAAGGCCCCGCTCCAGGTCATCTTCAACCCCGCAACTCGGGCGGGAGAAGTTGTTGCCGCGGGAGCTCCGAAAAACGGTCTCCCCCCAGAGACCCGCGAGCTCCCGGTGTTACCATCCACCGGCCTGCAGCTGGAGCCTCCGAATCTCCGGGGTCGGGCAACAGCAGCGCGCCACCACAGCTCCTCCCGTTCTGAACTCGGCCAGCCCCACGATGGAAAGTCCGCAGCTCCACGACTGGAGCCCCAGGTCCGGTTGGAGGCCCTTCCATGGTGCTAGGCCCCAACGACAGCGGAGACCCGACAGAGAAAAGGTTGGGTCCTCCGTACAGGGAAAAGAATTAAAAGGTTTCCCAACCCCGCCCCCCAACCCCCACCCCCCACACATATCCAACCAAAAAAAACACTAACTAACAACACTCAAACGAGACAAAAAATAAAAAAAAGACAGACGGACTGCAGAGGCCGCTGCGACCAGAGTCGCGCCGCCCACCGGCCAATTAACTTGACAGAAGCCAAGTTAATTGGCTTCTGTCAAATTGTCCCCAGTTTGTAGGATAGAACTATTGCATAGGCGATTGCTGGTTGGCACGGACATGGTGTGCGAAAGGTTTGTTTCCAAACTGTATCTCTAAACTAAAACTAAATTAAACTCGTATTCAGACTTATCATGTTATGATGCATCAGTCTGAATAAAGATCCCAACACAAGATATTGCTTGTCCACTCTCTGCACAGATGTCGCCTGGCCCGATGAGTTCCTCCAGTGCTTTGTTTTTTGCCAAGTTAAGGAAATTTGGTCTTTGCAGCAGGGAGAGTGCTCACCAAACTCCACCATCAGCACTTCCATCATTTCATGTAGCCTCGTTGCAGGACTGGTTAAATGTTTTCCAAGTTTGAGATAATTGATGTTGCCGGTGGTTCATATGTCTTTGATGCTGTGGTACAAGTGAATCTGTGTGGAAGAAATAAGGCATTTGGTAGCAAAAAGTGAAGAAGAAGAAGGGGGTGACATCCTAAACACAGGACTACTCTAACCAAGGGAACGTTTCTTTCAAGAATATTCGCAGAGAAGATATTTGAGAGATCAATGCATCAATAGGCTCTGCTGCAAGTCGTTCACTGATATTTGTCACATATTTCAAACAAAGTTTTATCCACAAATCTGTGTATGTACCACTATTCTTGTGACAGTAATGGGCTTGTCCCACTTAGGCAACATTTTAGGCATGTGCTGGAGACTCTACGCTCGCCACATGGTCGCCACTGATTCGCTGATGGTCTCTGGTGATTCTCCTTCATGTTCGCGAGGAGTTCCCGCATTCTGGGAACTAGTCACGGCCTCGGTATGGTCGCCACAAAGTTTTCAACATGTTCAAAATTTTCTGCGACCAAAAACTGGTCACCATGGAGATAATCGATAATTCTGGAGTCGTAGGTGCAGTTGTAGTGGGGTCGCCATGTAGTTATGGGTAGTCGAGGTAGTCGTAGGTAGTTTTAGTTAAATCGCCATTGGTGACCGGTCATTTTCATTGGCTCGTTGGGGAAAATAAAACGTATGCAGGAAATTTCAGAACCAAGGATAATGCTAAATGTCCGCCAGACTTCACAGCTGTATATCTCTGGCTTATTAAAAATTGTCTTGCTTCTTAAAACTTGTCTCCACTCCTTCTCCCCCCCTTCTCCCCCCTTCTCCCCCATTTTCCACCCCTCTCCCCCCTTCTCCCCTCTTTTAAAGGACTTACCATACATTGTGCTAGCTGTCTTAATTACAGCGCCAACCTTCCTGTCCATCGCGGTGTGTGTCTATATCACCTTGGCTTTGTAGCGTGTGAATTTCAGACAGCGCTCCCCTGCTTGCCCTGGCCCCCACATTTGCGATGTGTTTGTGTGTGTGTGTGTGTATGTGTTCCACTCTGACAGTCGCCGTTCCAGTTCGCTGGCAGTCCGCTGAAAAATCGCCTACATGGGACAGGCCCATGAAGGTCAAGAGACAAGAGTCAAGAGTGTTTCAATGTCATATATCCCAGATAGGACAATTACATTCTTGCTGCAGCACAACAGAACATGTAAACATAGTACACAAAGGGAGAAAAAAAAGTTCAGTGTGTATATATACACATTCACACATACTCAATAAATAAACAAATATAGTGCAATAATAATAATAGTATGTTGGAGTTCAGAGTGTATTTGCTGTCGTGTTTAATAGCCTGATGGCTGTCAGGAAGAAACTGTTCCTGAACCTGGCCGTTACAGTTTTCAAGCTTCAGTACCTTCTTCCTAATGGCAATGGTGAAATGATTGTGTGCCAGGATGGTGTGGATCTTTGATGATGTTAACCGCCTTTTTGCTGCAGCGACTTTGATAGTTCCCTTTGACGGTGGGGAGGTTAGAGCTGGTGATGGACTGCACATGGTCACAACCTTTTGCAGTCTTTTCTGCTCCTGGACGTTCAAGTTGCCGAACCAAGCCACGATGTAACCAGTCAATATGCTCTCTTCTGTGCACCTGTAGAAGTTCAAGAGAATCCTCCTTGACATGTCGACTCTCCGCAATCTTCTCAGGAAGTAGAGGCGCTGATGTGCCTTCTTTATGATTGCATCAGTGTGCTGGGCCACAATGACCCACAGTTTCTTTGAGTCTAAAGACATGTCAAAACCCGAGACATTATCTGTCCATTCTCTCCACAAATGCCGCCTGACTCACTGAGCTTCTCTTGCACTTTGTGTTTTGCTGAAGGTTCTAGCATCTGCAGTTCCTTGTATCCTCAGTTTCTTTCCTCAGGCTTATTCCACTTGTGCCCTATAAAACACTGGTAAATTTTAATTTCTGCAGTCATTCCTAACCACCATAAGCTTAATTATTAATGCCCTTGCCCCTGTCTTAAAAAAAATGCAGTTTTATTTCTCATTTAGAGTTTTATGTACAAATAGATAGTATTTAGGGGATGCTAAAGCTGCAGAGGATCAGGTATTTGGATCAGGTATTTCTCTGCGAGATATTTGTGTGTCACAGTAGCGTAGAGGTAGAGCTCCTGCCTTACAGCATCAGAGACCCGGGTTCGATCCTAACTACGGGTGCTGTGTGTACGGAGTTAATACATACTTCCTGTGATTGTGTGGGTTTTCTCTAGGTGCCAGGGTTTTCTCCCACACTCCAAAGATGTTAGCTGGCCTCTACAAATTGCAAATTGTCCCTAGTGTGTAATATAGTGCTAGGGTATGAGATGATCGCTGGTCGGAATGGACACTGTGGGCCTAAGTGTCTTTTTCCATGCTTTATCGCTAAAGTAAAGAAATAAATATCTGTCCTTCATATGGCTCAGACCAATCCTACAAAGAAATCTAAAGAAGGTTCCTGACCTGAAACATTGCCTACCCATGTTCTCCAGAGAAGCCGCCTGACCCATTGAGTTACTCTAGCACCTTGTGTCTTTAAAAAAAACGGAGAATTCTCCCTAATGTCTTGACCACATTTATTTCTTGATCAACATCACAAACATGTATTAATTAGTCATAATCCCTCTGCTGTGTGAAAGAGCTTGCTATTCTTCTACTGCTTGTTGGGCTGTCTTCATTACACATCAAAAGTTGATCTACTGTGTATTGAAACCCATGTAAGTGATAAAGCCGGTACCAGAGAAATTTAATATTATTTTTGCTTTATTGCAATGTGATACCCAAGTTTAAAGATTGAGAGCAAAATGGGAGGACTGGGGGTTGGGAGAGGTGGTGCGGTGGGGTGAGGAAACCCTGTCCCGCTCTAAGTGAGATTCCCACGACCAACTGCTCACCCTGAGTTCAGGGTGAAAAGACATCGACCTTAAACATTAACTCCATTTCTCCTTCCAAAGACACTAACCTGCCTAACCTGCTGAGTGTACAAAGTTCTTTTTAACAGCTAAAAAGGTACTTTTATTCCTGCAAGCTGTAAATACTGAACGCTGTTTGTTACATCGTTTAATAGAGTTAAGTGTTGATCAAAACAATTGGTTGTCAATTTTGATGGCATAATGCAGTGTAACTAACAGCCTGAGTTCTTAAAGAGAAAGTGGTGCCTGATTATTGTGGAGATACTTTGTCCACGGTAACCAAAATAGTTTATTGAGAGGTACATAACAGTGATGGTAGACTGTACTTTGTAGTCAGGCTTCCCAGTTTTGTAAAGCGTAGAGCATTTACTCAAACTCCTAATAGGTATTCTCCATGTGTGAAACCATGCTAGGGTGATGCTTGTAAAATAATTCCTTCATATAGTAAATTGCTATTACCTGGCCCTTTGCAAAGCTCATCTGAGGTGTTCAGAACACTTTTGTTTTCCCTTTCCCATTGAACAGGTTAAAGGACAGGACTCACTTTCACTTGAAAAAAACAAAATGTTGGAAAACAGAGATTGGGTTTCAAGTTTACACTTCTGATGTGAGAGCTGCTCAGTGGACACAGATAACAGGAAACTGTCTGTCATTTTATTTTGCATCGGAGGTAAGGAAGATGACATGATCACCTCTGACAGTGCATACCAAATAAAATCACCTCCAAGCTTTGAAAGCAACTAATCGTATTTCTGCTTCGGTTAGTTCCATTTCCTGGTCCTAGGTCAACCATTCTATTGATAAGTAGATCCTGTATTCTTATTTGAGGTACAGTTGGAAATTTGCATCTCTTCGGAACATGAAAATAATGTACAATAGCAGAGAGTTCTGGCTGCCAGATTTCATGCTAACCGCAAAATTACAACATTTGCATTAGTCTGTGTGACTCAGTTGCACATACCACAAGTTCACATGTTATAGGAGTAGAATTAGGCCATTTGGCCGATCGAGTCCAATCGACTCCGCCATTCAATCATGGGTGATCTCTGCCTCCTAATCCCAGTTCCCAGCCTTATCCTCATAACCATTGGCACCTGTTCTAATCAAGAATTTGTCTATCTCTGCCTTAAAAATATCCACTGACTTGGCCTCCACAGCCCTCTGTGGCAATGAGTTCCATAGATTAACTACCCTCTCCCACACCAATGGTAAAAATGTGGATTTCAAATATGTCCGAAATGTTACACCTCGAAGATATGAGATTCATCCTAGCAGGCAAATCAGACCAATTCCAAAAGATTTGGTCTCCATTTATCGACTTATTACAAGCATAGGGTGCAACATAACTTTGAAAATAAATGGTTTCAGGACCTGGTGAGGGTTGTGTAGGTACATCCCTTTCACTTATCTTATTTTCTTATATTTTCTTATTTCTATTTTTCTCTTTCCTTTTTTTAAAATTCTTTCTTGTGTTCTACGTCTCTATGGGTTCTTCCTTTTCACTTTTTCACGTACTTACTATCTTATCTAACTTTCTCTATTTTTCTTCTTCTTCAAGTTTAAAACAAGAAGTGGTACATGAAATGTATTATGTTATTTTTGGCTTATACTACTGTAATGTACATTACTTCTAATAAAAAATAAAAAATAAATAAAATAATAAAAAAAAGATTAACTACCCTCTGATTAAAGAAGTTCCTCCTCATCTCCTTTGTAAAAGAGCACCCTTTAATAATAAGGCTGACTTCTGGTCCTGGACTCTCTCACCAGTGGAAACATCCAGTGAGTAATGCAACAGAATGCACTCGGCACCTTGGCTGGCAGTTTTACTATTGCCTGACCCGTGAAGATGAATTTTATATGATTCCAGTCTCAGAAGAGAGCCTGGCTCAACACCAGCTCAGAGATCAAAGAGTTTGATTTGGGCAAGGGAATGGCAGTTAGAATTTAACTTAGATAAGCGTAATGTGAAATATTTCAGGAGGTGAGGCCAGGGCAGGGCAGGGCAGGACATGCACAGTGAATTGCATGGCTCTGGGGAGTTTAGTCTGGAGATGCAGCATGGAAACAGGCCATTTGGCCCACCAAGTCCATGCCGACCAAGCCTGTTCACAAGTTCTATGATATCCCACTTTCTCATCCATTCCCTACATACTAGAGACAGTTTACAGAGGCCAATTTTACTTCGGAGTCATGTGAGTGACTACGTGAAGAGCCCGCCAGCCCGCATGCGCGTCATTATCGTCTAATGCATGGCGCAGCGACTGGCTGGGAGGCGCCCTGCTCCTCCAGCGGTAAGTTTAAAACAGCCCTACAGGTAAGTTTAACTTATTCTGAGGTCGTATTTGTTCTGAAAGTTTGCTTACAGAACGGCGAATTCCCAAAACTTGATCGAAAAGACTAGGGCAAAATCTAAACGGGCCGCGGGGAAACCGGCTACGGAGGACCGCGGGAGTGCGGGTAGCCGGCGGCGGTCAATATCACCACCCAAGTCGCTGACAGTGCGGTCAGTGGCTTCTGACCTAGTGCCTCTTGAATCCACTGTGGTTCCCCAGAAAGGGGGTAAAGCCAAAAGTAAGTCGGTCAGGCCGGGAGGACTCTCCTCCTTCAGTGGTTAGCGTCCTCGGACGTTTATCCCGGATGGAGCATCTAATGGAAAAGATGTTCCATCATGATATGCTCTAACAAATGGAGTTATATCAGCATGGGTCTCCTCGGAGGCCCGCGGCAGCACCTGGTTCAAGGCTGCACAATGTCTCCCTCTCCACGGAGGGGAGCGTACGGAGTCAGTACTGGGCTGACTCCGAATTTGGTGGAATGGCTGAAGAACATACCAGTATGCGTGAGGGGGCACGAAGCACAGGATTTGCCTGCCATAGCTTCCAAATTTGCGATACCCTCGCAAACAAGGGAGCCATTACAGGAGGAGTTGGCTGCAAGTATTAACTACTGCTCCTCCCACCAGCTGCAGGAGCAGGTGATGACAAATACATCTGCCAAATACAAGGCACCTGTAAACTGTGCTACGTTAAATGTACCGGCCGTGAACAACTCGATTTGGGCATATATTGGAGGAGGCATCAGGGCCCAAGAAGTAAACATCCAGAAAATCCTCAAATTGCTGGCTTCGGGCATAACGGTGTTTGCCAGGTCCGTGAATGGGGGGCCATTGTCGGATGAGCAACAGGATGCCCTGGCACTGATGTGCAATGCACATTTTGAGATCAATTGCCTCCGCAAAAGTGCCATCCGACCTGCCCTGAACCCCAAATTTGCGGGGTTGTGCAGAGCCGGCAACGTACAGCCGCCGAATCTCCTCTTCGGAGAAAACATACCAAAACAGGTCAAGGACCTTGATGAAGAGGCGAAGGCTGTCGGGCTGATGAAGGCGCCGTCAACCAGCAAAACCTCTCAATTCCGGCGGCAGCACCCCTACGCATCCACCAGCAGAAAGCGGTTTCCTGAAGCTGGTGAAAGCTCGAAGGCCGTATATTCTGAGCAGAGGTCTTTTTTATGCCAAGGCCCTGGCCGGCCTTCTTGGAAGATGCGTCATTCACACCCTCCAGCACCCCTACCCCCCAAAACTCGGGGGCAGAAGCAATAACCATGAAACCACTGGTAACCATGGAGGTAGGTGGGTCCACACATGGGTTGTGTAGACCGTTTACCAGTTGGTGGGAGATTACACTTGTTTTTGAATGCATGGAGTTCGATAATGTCAGATCCATTTATACTGCACAGTATACAGGGGTTCCAAATTGAGTTCCTTCCCAATTCATTACTACCCACACAGTATGCACCAAACCGGATGTTTGTTCTTTCACAGCAGGAAGGTTTGGATGTGCTAGCAGAAATACAAAAGTTACATTCAAAAGGGGTAATTGAGAGGTCAAGGCATGAACCTCACAAATTTGTCTCTAATAAATTTACAAGGAAAAATAAAGACGGAGGATGCCATATCATCCTTGATTTGACTCAGCTTAATGCTTTTGAGCAGTATAAACATTTAAAAATGGAAACCTTTGTTTCTGCCAAACAACTGATTTCCAAAGGATGCTTTATGGCGTGCATCGATCTCAAAGATGCATACGATTCGGTACCCATTCACAGGGATCACAGGAGGTATTTGAAGTTTAACTGGATGGGGCAACTGTGGCAGTTTAAGGCATTGCCTAATGGGTTAACATCAGCCCCCAGATTATTTACCAAATTATTAAAAACTGGCATTGCGCTTCTCAGAGCTCAAAAGTATGTTGTTATGGCATATTTGGATGATATCCTAATCATAGGGAAAACTCTGAAATTAGCTAAATTAGCTGATTCAGCCACTAAACTCTTGTTTGAGAGATTGGGGTTTCTCATCCATCCAGATCCATCTAAGTTGATACCATCCACAATTGTTGATTATTTAGGGTTTACCATTAACTCTGTTCACATGTCTGTGACTCTGTCCTGGGGCAAGAGATTGGAATTAATAGAAGCCTGTAACAACCTTGTTGTTTTTGAGCAACCGTCTATTCGACAAGTGGCATGGGTAATTGGCAAATTAGTGGCTGTTTTTGCAACTGCAGTTTGGACCTTCGCATTATCAGAATTTACAACGTGCAAGGGAGAAAGCACTCAAAGATCATGCAGGTCATTTTAACAGACCTATGAGATTACCAGCCAATGCTATTTCTGAATTACAATGGTGGATAACCAACATTCAGCATTGCTCCAATACCATTTTAGTCAGCAGACCTTCAGTTATATTACAAAGTGATGCTAGCGCTCAAGGTTGGGGTGTTACTAATACCATCTCTAGTTGCAATGACAGATGGGATGTGCCTGAGTCTTCATTGCTTCAGTCACGTGGTATTAATTATTTGGAGATGTTGGGTGCATTCTACAGGCTGAGGGCTTATTGTGAAAATATGCATCATCGGCATGTTTGACTTCAGATTGACAACAACACAGCGGTGGCATATATTAATCACATGGGTGGAATCAAGTCAGTGTCCTGTGACAATTTGGCTAACCTTATTTGGCACTGGTGTATTGTAAGAAGCATTTGGATTTCAGCTAACTACCGACCAGGTAGGCTCAATACAGTGGCAGACATCAGGTCACGGAAATTTAATGACAACACCGAATGGATGTTGGATCATAAAGTATTCACCGACATTGTTGCTCGGTATGGAACGCCGGATATTAATTTATTCGCATTCAGGCTTAATCACCAATTACCAAAGTATGTTGCATGGGAGCCGGACCCTGGGGCAGTGGCGATGGATGCATTCTCGCTACACTGGGGAGGAATATTCTTCTATGCTTTTCCCCCCTTTTGCCTCATTATTCGGGTCTTACAAAAATCCAACAAGACTCCACGTCAGGCATTTTGGTAGTACCTGACTGGCCTACACAGCTATGGTTCCCATTGATTCTGTGAATTATATCAGAACCTTGTATGACCATTCCCAAACGCAATAATCTGCTGGTTCATCCCGTAACAGGAGAGAGCCACCCATTACATGACCGCATAAATTTATTGATTTGCAGACTCTGAGGAAAAAACAGTTTTCCCCTTCCCCCTGTGCCCCCCCCCCCCCCTCCCCCCCACATAAAAAAGACTAAAAGATCTCCAGAAACAAACTTTAAAACAGACATAGAGGGCAGAGAGGGATGTGGAATTAATGCAGGCAACTGGGGTTAGTATAGTTAGGAGTGATGGTTGGCATGGACCCTGTGGGCTAAGGAACCTATGATCAGCAGAGATAGTGTCATTTTCAGTTCAGCCATAACTCATGTTCTGGATTGTTCAGGCATCTCCAGAACCTGAGAATTAATCTCAGTTACTATTCCCACTATTCTCAGAGCAGATAGGGGGATTCAAAGGAATTGTGGGTTTTATTTAGTTTTGGAGATACAGCGTGGAAACAGGCCCCACTGAGTTCACGATGCCCATACAGTAGCACTATCCTGCACATTTACAATTAATCTATAAACCTATACATCTTTGGAGTGTGAGAGGAAATGAGAGCACCCGGGAAAAACTCACGTAGGTCACGGGGAGAACACACAAATTCAATACAGACAGTACCTGTAGTCAGGTTTGAAGCCAGGTCTCAGGTACGGTAAGGCAACTGTACCACTCTGCCACCATGCCGGTATTATTAGGAAATATTTCCTATGCCTGATAATATCTGCCTTGGAACATTGAAGGAGAGAGTACTGTGGAGAGCTGGCTAACATGGAAGGACTCAAAAAGCTGGAGTAACTCAGCAGGACAGGAGCATCTCTGGAGAGAAGGAATGGGTGACGTTTTGGATCGAGACCTTTCTTCAGACATGTTATATTAATATAAGGGTACACAAAAAGCTGGAGAAACTCAGCGGATGCAGCAGCATCTAAGGAGTGAAGGCAACGTTTTGGGCCGAAACCCTTCTTCAGACTGATGGGAGGTGGGGGGGGGGGGGGGCGGAGAGAAGAAAGGAAAAAGGAGGAGGAGGAGCCTGAGGGTTGAGGGAGAGGTGGGAAGGGGAGGAGACAGCAAGGGTTAACAGAATTGTGAAAATTCAATGTTCAATATATTAATATAACATGGAAGGACTTCTCTGCAGGGGCAGGCTGCTTAGTGAGAAAACTATCAACATCAGTTAATTACTAAACTGGCAGAGATGATGTGTTTTGATCAGAATGCTCTTTCAGGAGGATCAGAGAGATTCCATGGCATCATTACAAAGAGGAGCAGGGGAGGTTTCACTTGCATTCTAGCCAGAATATCAAACAATGGGCCTGTTACGCAGATTAACTGTCTTTTATCATGTATATAAGGAGCATATAAGAATCTTGGCATTCTTACCATTTACAAATGGTTAGCAACAGTTTAGTTTTCTGTTTTAGTTTAGAGATACAGCATGGACTCAGGCCCTTTGGCCCACCGAGACCGCACAGACCAGTGATTCCCGCACACTAACACCGACACCATCTTACACACACTGGGGAGAACTTACAATTTTACCAACCCAATTAGTCTACACACCCGTACGTCCGAGTGTGAGAGGAAACCAGAGATTCTGGAGAAATCCCACGCGGGTCACGGGGAGAACGTACAAACTCCGTATTGACAGCACCCGTAGTCAGGATTGAACCCGGGTCTTTGGCAGTGTGAGGCAGCAAATCTGCTGCTGCACGATCGTGCCACCATCATTTTTTCATCCTTATTCCAGATTTTGTATACAAAGATTTGCAGTCCTTTGATTACTGATATCACATGCCACATTCTGCTGCGGGAACGTGCCAAGACTGTGGAAGCTCTGGGTTTCAAACTTTCTCGGAAACTTGGTCGGCCTTGAATTATCCGAGATCATCCCCAGGACAACTTAGCCACTTGCGGAAAAAAGAAGAAAATGATAAGTTGCTGCAGCTGGAGCGTCGGAGGTTGCTGGGAGATATGATGGAAGTGTATAAAATTATAGAAACATGGAAAATAGGTGCAAGAGGAGGTCTTTTGGCCCTTCGAAGAAGTACAACATAGCAAAGATTAGCGGGAAGCAAGAGGATTGGGTAATGTTTAAAGAACAACAGAAGATAACCAAAAAGACAATACGGGGAGAAAAGACGAGGTGCGAAGGTAAGCTAGCCAAGAATATAAAGCAGGATAGTAAAAGCTTATTTAGGTATGTGAAGACGAAAAAAATTAGTTAAGACCGAAGTTGGACCCTTGAAGACCGAAAAAGGTGAATTTATTATGGGGAACAAGGAAATGGCAGATTTGTTGAACAGGTACTTTAGATCCGTCTTCAACAAGGTGGACACAAACAATCTTCCTGATATAGTAGTGGCCAGAGTATCTGGGGTGATGGAGGAACTGAAGGAAATCCACATTAGGCAGGAAATGGTGTTGGATAGAGTGATGGGACTAAAGGCTGATAAATCCTCAGGGGCTGATAAATCCTCAGGGCCTGATGGTCTGCATCGCAGGGTACTTAAGGAAGTGGCTCGAGAAATCGTGGATGCATTGGTGATAATTTTCTATAGACTCAGGATCAGTTCCTGTGGATTGGAGGGTAGCTGATGTTATCCCACTTTTTAAGAAAGGTGGGAGAGAGAAAACAGGGAATTTAGCCTGACATCGGTGGTGGGGAAGAAGTTGGAGTCAATTATAAAAGATGAAATAGCCGCACATTTAGATAGCAGTAACAGGATCGGTCTGAGTCAGCATGGATTTACGAAGGGGAAATTATGCTTGACTAATCTTCTGGAATTTTCTGAAGATGTAACTAGGAAAATGGACAAGGGAGAGCCAGTGGATGTAGTGTACCTGGACTTTCAGAAAGCATTTGATAAGGTCCCACATAGGAGATTAGTGGGCAAAATTAGGACACATGGTATTGGGGGTAGAGTGCTGACATGGATAGAGAAGTGGTTGGCAGACAGGAAACAAAGAGTAGGGATTAACAGGTCCATTTCAGAATGGCAGTGACTAATGGGGAACCGCAAGGCTCGGTGCTGGGACCGCAGCTATTTACAATATAAATCAATGATTTGGATGAAGGGATTTAAATTAGTATGAGCACGTTTGCAGATGACACAAAGCTGGGTGGCAGTGTGAACTGTGAGGAGGATCTATGAGAATGCAGGGTGACTTGGACAGGTTGGGTGAGTGGGCAGATGCATGGCAGATGAAGTTTAATGCAGATAAATTTGAGGTTATCCACTTTGGTAGCAAAAACAGGTAGGCAGATTACTAATGTCGTCAAGTTGGGAAAAGGGGAAGTTCAACAGGATCTGGGGGTCCTTGTTCATCAGTCTATGAAAGTAAGCATGCAGGTACAGCAGGCAGTGAAGAAAGCGAATGGCATGTTGGCCTTTGTAACACGAGGAATCGAATATAGGAGCAAAGAGGTCCTTCTGCAGTTGTACAGAGCCCTAGTGAGACCACACCTGGAGTATTGTGCGCAGTTTTGGTCTCCTAATTTGAGGAAGGACATTCTTTCTGTAGAGGAAGTGCAGCTTAGGTTTACAAGGTTAATTCCCGGGATGGCGGGACTGTCATATGCTGAGAGAATGGAGCAGCTGGTCTTGTACACTCTGGAGTTTAGAAGGATGAGAGGTTTTCTCATTGAAACATATAAGATTGTTAAGGGTTTGGACATGCTCGAGGCAGGAAACATGTTCCCGATGTTGGGGGAGTCCAGAACCAGGGGCCACAGAATAAGGAGTAAGCCATTTAGAATGGAGACGAGGAAACACTTTTTGGCACAGAGAGTGGTGAGTCTGGGGAATTCTCTGCCTCAGAGGGCGGTGGAGGAACATTCTCTGGATGCTTTCAAGAGAGAGCTGGATAGGGTTCTTAAAAATAGCAGTCAGGGGATATGGGGAGAAGGCAGGAACGGGGTACTGATTGGGGATGATCAGCCATGATTATATTGAATGGCGGTGCTGGCTCGAAGGGCCGAATGGCCTACTCCTGCACCTATTGTCTATTGTTTATTGTCTATTGTCTATTCGAGCCAGCACCGCCATGATCATGGCTGATCATCCATAATCAGTAACCCGTGCCTGCCTTCTCCCCATATCCCGAGAGCTAGCCCTGAGAGCTCTATCTACTGTAATTCTCTTTTAAATTCATCCAGTGAATTGGCCTCTAGTGCCTTCTGTAGAAGAGAATTCCACAAATTCACAACTCTCTGCATGAAAACTTTTTTTTCAACTCAGTTTTAAATTGCCTTCCCTTTATTCTTAGACTGTGGCACTGGTTTTAGACTCCCAACATTGGGAACATTTTTCTTGCATCTAACTTGTCCAGTCCTTTTTATAATTTTATACATTTCTATAAGATCCCCACCCATCCTTCTGAATTCAAGTGAATACAAGCCCAGTCTTTCCAATCTTTCCTCATATGACAGTCTCCGCCATCCCGGGGATTAACCTCATGAACCTATGCTGCACTGCCTCAATAGCAAGGATTTCCTTCCTCAAATTAGGAGACCAAAACTGCACACAATACTCCAGATGCGGTCTCAACCGGGACATGTACAAATGCGGAAGGACCTCTTCACTCCTATACTCAAATCCTCTCATTATGAAGCCTAACATGCCATTAGCATTCTTCACTGCCTGCTGTACCTGCACATTTACTTTCAGTGACTGGTGTACAAGGACACCCAGGTCTTGTTGCACTTCCTTTTTTCCTAATCTGTGAGATAGACAGGGTAGCCTTATAACCTGTTTCCCAGCATGGAAATGTCAAAAGCTAGAGGGCTTACCTTTAAGGTGAGAGGAACAAAGTTTAATGGAGAAGTGCAGCATGTTTTTATACATGAGCGGTGGGGGCCTGGAACTTGCTGCCATGGTGGTATTGGAGTCAGATGTGATCGGAGCATTTAAGAGGTTTTCAGATATGAAGGTATTGGAGGGATATGGATCACATGCAGGCAGAGGGGATTGGACACAAAATGCTGGAGTAACTCAGCGGGACAGACAGCTTCTCTGGGGAGAAGGAATGGGGGATGTTTCGGGATGAAACCCTTCTTCAGACTAGTCAGGGGAAAAGGAAACAAGAGATATAGATAGTGATGTAGATAGATATCGAACAAATAAATGAAAGATATGCAAAAAAGTAACGATGGCTGAGGAAATTTGGCATATCTCCACTGAATATTGCAAACTTCTGCAGAAAGCATACTGTCCAGTTACATTATAGCTCGGTTAGGGATCAGTGGCACCCAAGACCAGACAATATTGCAGAGTTGTGGATGGGGACATATCTATCACACATGGACTCCCACAATTAAGACAATCTGCTACTTCACACTGCATCAGGAAACCAGCAACATAATCAGACCTTTCTCATCCTGGTGTTACTTCATCTCCCTGCTCTCATCTGGCAGAAGATACAGACGCATGAACGCATTCAGGAACAGATTAACAAATAGCTTCTTCCCCTCTGACATCATGCTTTCTGAAGGGTCCTTCCATAAGCTAGGGTGCAGTCCAATTCTCAGTACAGACATTGGACTTTCCTTTTGGACTGTTATTCTGCAACACTGAGAACTATATTCTGCACGCTGTATCTTTCCCTTCACTCTACGTATTGCACTTGAGTTTGACGATTGTATTTATGTATAGTATTATCCGATCATGATTGGATAGCATGCAAAGCAAAGCTTTTCACTGTGATTCACTCGGAACACGCGACAATGAACCTAAACCTGAACCTGAAGATTTAATCATGAATAACGCAGAGAGAGGAGACCACGTGGACCTAGATTCAAAGGTCCATCTAGAGGATAAAGTTGATCACCAAACTGCAGTGGGATTGAGATATAAAAGCCAAAAGCATTCTGTGGAACAATATGAAAGGCCGTTCCAACTCAGAAGCATTCAATGCTATTGTGGGACAACAGAATGCTGCATTCACCACTTTAATGTATGTCTGGAAGTGCAGCCACTCCTCCTAAACCATTATATGCCTTGTACTAATTATAATTATATAGCTGTTATCTATTGGGGTGAATAATCTTCACATTCATTTGCTAGCATTGCCAAACACAATAAGTACAGTGTCACTTTATTTATGCTCAGATTGCCTTGCGTGAAAGTTTTATACTCATCTGTTTCATAACCAGAGTGAATGTAAAGCTTCTGACCTAATCACACACCTGAATCCTTCTTTGCTTCTGAGTGATATTGTTTAATTTTGTGCTGAGAGATCACCTGTGATTCCTTCAATGAACGATCAGTCACCTTTTGCCTTTTGATTAAATAATTTGATGGAAGATGCAAAAAAGCAGTGTGTTCCATAACTGAGGTCTTTTCAGAAAAGCTATTCAAGAGTAGAATACATTAATTGCTGCCTCCTCTGCAGCTAGTCTAATCAAAAGCAGATCTTTTTGGAGCACACTGCTCTCTGCATTCAATAAGGATTGCGGATGCCTTCCCAGCTATTCATTTTGCATGTTTTCCATGAGCTTTATAGAACAAAGCATCCAGAGGGTGTCAACGTGCCCTGTCAAAGGTACGAGTACTCCATCAATCGTAGGACAGTTTCTCCAAATGACACAAGATTGGTGAGTAAAGGTTGGAACTGGGGTTAAAGTAGGAACTCAATGGAAAGGCCATTTACACATAACAAGAGTGAATCATGCAGTCTACATTCACTTCAGTTACCAAAGCAACAGCACACATACTATTTATAGCATTGCCTCATTAGGAAGTAACAACTATTAATCCTTGTGCAAGCAAGCAGGTATAAACATAAGAACTTTTTTTAAAACAATGTATTTTTTGCAACCCAATGATTAGAAGGCACAATATCTGTAAAAGTGTAGATTATATATTTTCTCTATTAAATGAATCAAACCCAATTAGTGCTGTAATGTAACTTAGGTTTAACTTAATCGAACTATTTGATTAATTTATGTTGGATGTACGATTCTGAAACTCTTATATAGTTACAGTACAGTTGGTGTTAGAATATCAAATACCATAGCAACAAGATCAGAGCATACCCCCAAGGTGAAGGGTTGACAGTTGATGCTGCATTCTCATCATCAAGGCTGTTGGATAGGTAATGAGTACAATGTGAATCTAGTTCGATTTTGTGGGATCAATTTCATTCCCGCGATGCAGTTTGACAACTGAGGTTTCGTAACTGATTAATGAGCCTTTTCCTTCACATTGGACACTGAAATCTTGACATAAACGAGTTTAAATAAATAATGCTGAACCCTAGAGTCACATCAAACAGATTGTCATAAGTTCCTGAAAAACTAAAGAATTCATTGTCATCGGTTAATTAGTAGCATGGATAAAGAAAACCAACTTACAACTAATAGACATGAAAAGGTGAAAGCACTTTATTTTCTAAAGTACCTTTAATAACCTTATGACAATCCAAAACATTTTATAGTCAAGGAAACATTTCTAAAATGTGATAGTTGTTGTATGAATTAAGGCAGGTGATTTAGATGAAGCAAGTTCCCACAAATTACTATCTAATAATTGGCCTAATAAATGTATTCAGTGATATTCACTGAAGGTTAAATATTGGCCAAGATTGATTTCATTAGAAAGGGAAAGTTTATCTGTTGTGTAGAAAGGAACTGCAGATGCTGGTTTACACTGAAGATAGACACAAAATGCTGAAGTTACTCAGCGAGTCAGGCAGCATCTCTGGAGAGAAGGGAATGTCAAACGTCACCCATTCCTTCATTCACCGAAACGTTACCCATTCCTTATCTCCAGAGATGTTGCCTATCCCACTGAGTTATTGAAGCTTTTTATATGTATCTGCTGGTCATAGAGTCGCAGTTATAGCCTTACAGCGTGGAAACAGCTTGCCCAACTTCCCCACTCTGGCCATCTACACGTCACAAATCACTGATGATTTTCAAACTTACGTTAACTCTATTGAAGAATCAACAAGGACTAATATGTTTGCTTAAATCACAAATCCAATTACATCATTATATCATAACACAAAAATCATTTGAGTGGGCTAAGAAATTTGTAATCTCTACATTTTTTAAAAAGTTGTCATCTATCAAAGCTGGATTCCAGTCATCTCTTCTCTTCCCGTTCTTAACCTTTCTCTGCCAATGGTGGTTTTAAGAAATATGTCGTACTGTGGATGCTGGTTTACACTGAAGATAGACACAAAATTCTAGAGTAACTCAATGGAACAGGCAGCATCTCTGGAGAGAAGGGAAACGAGAGATATAGGCAGCGGTATAGAACTTTTGTTTATTTGTTCCATATCTCCCCATATTGCCATCTATATCTCTCGTTTCCCTTTCCCTGACACCCTCGACCCAAAACTTCACCCATTCCTTCTCTCCAGACATGCTGCCTGTCCCGCTGAGTTACTCCAGCATTTTGTGTCTATCTTTGTGGTTTTAAAGCAGCCAGCCGTCTCTAGTGGCTTGGCTCAGGGGCCATTGCCCGCATGTGAACCTGTTTGTTGCTGCTGGCTACAAACCCATTACAATCACAGGCAAGTTAATCCAATTCCCAATAAGGCAAGTACAAAGTTGCTCAATATGCTAGCAACACTATGAATATTTATAGTTCCCTCCTCCAGACTAATAGTCCAGCTGAGACCATTTTCACTCACAGTCGGATGAAGTGGCAAAAGGTTAATGTCACTATTTGCTACATTGTGCTCAGTGAATACATTATCCAAAAATCTGAAGGGATTGATAGGAACTGATTGGAGGACATCAATGCAAAAGACAATTTAAAGCTGCTGTTTAACGGGAAAGTTTGTGCCGGGAAAGTAGTAGCAATGATTCCATTATCTGTACACTGTGGATGGCTCGATTGTAATCATGTATTGTCTTTCCGCTGACTGGTTAGCACGTAACAAAATCTTTTCACTGTGCCTTGGCATACGTGACAATAAACTAAACTCAAAGCAAACAAGGCAAACATAATAATGACAGAGGTTAGTGCCATTGCCCGAGTGGGTAAATTGGCAACTGTATCTTGTTGGCTTCAGGCCATCCTGCCTGCAGTTGAATTGCAATTCCATCAGCTGATTTATATTTATCATGGTCTCAATTCTAAAGATTTGTGGTATTCATGAGGTAGCTTCTTGGGCCTAAAGACAGTAGAATGAGCAAAAATGCAAATGTTCACAAACTCGGTAACCATCCACAGATTTTGAAGTTCCTGAGGCAGCAAAAGTGATGATCTCGGGTTGGAATTAAACACTATCCATAACATTAGTAAGTGCCCCTTCACTGCATTTGAAAATAGATTTGACCAGTGTGTGCCTGATATCACTGTGCATCAGATATAGCCGGGATGTTACCAGATATGCTTATGGTCACTAATGTTGATCACCTTCACGGGCCAGAGGAAAATCTTCAAATCTATCCATGTACTCCAGAGATGCTGACTGACCCGTTTAATCCAACACTTTGTGTCAAATTTAGTTTAGTTTAGTTTAGAGATACTGCGCAGAAATAGGCCCTTTGGCCCAGCGAGTCTGCGCCGACCAGCTATCTCCGCATATTAACACTATCCTGCACACACTAGGGACAATTTACATTCATACCAAGCCAATTAATCTACATACTTGTACGTCTTTGGGATGTACTTTGGGATGTACTACGTCTTTAGGAGGAAACCAAAGATCTCAGTGAAAACCCACACAGGTCATGGGGGGAATGTGCAAGCTCTGTACTGACAGCACCCGTAGTCAGGATCGAACCTGGGTCCCTGTCGCCATAAGGCAGCGACTCTGCTGCTGCATCACGGTGCTGCCCTTTCAAAGGTTTTTTTGTCATAAAAGTGACTTGCTGTTCTTGTCTCCAGTTGCGAACTGTATGCAGAGAGACTTTGAAAGCATAAAATGCAGGATTATTGTAAACATTTGGTTGATGTTTGGCATTGACTCAATGGGCTGAAGAACTTGTTTCCATGCTGTAGATCTCCATGACTGCATGCGGATGGAGAGTTTTGGAAACCAGGATCTTTGATTGCCAGTTTGAGATTTTCATGGACATATTTTAATAACAGGCAAAGCGTGGCTCTCTCCTTCACATCCTAACTAAGTACAGGCTATTCCTGACCTGACTACTACACCAGCAGTTGCTGGCTATGTGCATCCGTTGGTGACGAACACGATGGAGCTTAGTTGACTGTGACACTCCTCATAGTCAAGAAAATACGCAAACACATGCTATTTACCCTCAGACAGATGAAGGCGTACTTGAGAAAAATGTCCAAATTCAGCCAGAGCCCTTAGAGCCATTATCCTTGATAAGCCCCAACTTGTAAAAGATGGGAGAAAAGAATTGGAAAAATTGAACAAGAAAAATCCCGAGGTTACTCAGCTAAGGCATGGGGGACCACTGATTTTCTTCGTACTGTCATAGCAGCTGGCACTTAGGCTAAATGGCTGTTAAGGTGTATTGACAAGTGTCAGAAACGTTGTTGATGAATGCATCCTTAAGGGACATTCTATCCATTGAATTTCAATAATAAGAAAGTACCGATTGCATGCTGTCAAAGTAAGATGGATAAGAAACCGATAAAAGGCTTAATACTTCCATGACAGCTGTGTTCCTGAATCTGCAGAACTGTCTAGCAGTTCATTATAAATTAATCTACCTTTTAACTTCACATCAGCCTCAAGCAATTTAGAAAAAAAAAACTGGTAGGAATGGTACACATCCGCGTCAAAAGGGTGTTTTCAGCTCACAAAAGGATATGCTATGACACCACCAACCTTCAAGTGTGAGAACATTTATTGTTTTCTCTGCAACTGATTGATAATATTATGGTTGATCTGAATGCATGTATCAAATGTTCATATACAGAGGGTGAAAATTTTATATTTTCCCAAATCCAAAGGAAGAATTTAAAAATCCATTAACTATTGGTCAGACATACATTAGTTCATATGACACCTTTTCAATGGGAGCTAACTTGAAGTTGCTGACAAAATCAAATTAGGATTGGCAAGTAATGTACAAAAAAACATAACACTATAGGAAAACCAAAATTAAAACTGAATATGTAGGAAGAAACTGCAGATGCTGGTTTGAACCGAAGATAGACACAAAATGCTGGAGTAACTCAGCGGGACAAGCAGCATCTCTGGGGAGAAAGAATGGGTGACATTTCGGTTTGGCTTCTTCAGACTATTCTTAAAACAGAATGGTTCTGCTGCCAAATAACAAAGCATCCTTCAGATATTAAAAAAAATCTTTGCAAAACCCTTCTTTCTAAAAAAAAGGTTTTTTTGATGTAAGTAATCTTTTGTCAATAATACTTTTTAATTCAAATGATTAGAGAATTAATTTATTACAATTTTAAATGGTGTTTGTGGTGCAAAGTGTTCATTAATAACAGGCTAATGATCAATGAACTATCTTCAATCTGGTATCTGGCTGCTGAAGTAAAGAAATTGGATAAGGATAGAGCATTTGATAATTTCAAAGATTATCTTATATAATAAGAACATGTCCATTGCTGTACTTAAGATACTTAAGATACAAGAGAAAATACCCATGTGCCTATGTGTGTGTGCAGTATAAATATGTGTATATGTGTCTAGATGTATTTGCATGTACACGTAATTGTAGGGGTGGGAGGAGAAGATGGCTAATTGCTTCACAGTTAGTAACATTGTTGTTTGGCAAAACCTGTACTAACATTTGCCTGCATAGACTACTTGTGGGAATGTTTCTATTTCTTTACTTTATCTTACGTAGTGAGAAGGAAGTTATCAATTTGTTTTATAAAAATCTGAAGTGATAACTTAAAGAGAGAGTTGGATCTAGCTCTTAGGGCTAACGGAATCAAGGGATATGGGGAGAAAGCAGGAACGGGGCACTGATTCTGGATGATCAGCCATGATCATGTTGAATGGCGGTGCTGGCTCGAAGGGCTGAATGGCCTCCTCCTGCACCTTTCTATGTTTCTATAACATAGTTCTTCACCAGTGCACCAAAAACATGCAATCTCTACCTCATAACTGGACAAGAGCAGCAGCTTCATGGGAACATCATCAACTTTGATTCCCTCTTCAAGTGAACAGATATCAGATAATTGAAAAAGGAAACTAAGGGAAAGCAGCTTAGGGAAAATAATGATGCAGAGAGTTTGTCTGAAATGCAGTGCCTGAATGGCTGGAAGCAGCAGATTCACCAACATTCAAAAGGAAACTGGATAGATAACTGAAGAGGACATTTCTGCAGGGATATCAAAGTCAAGTCAAAAGAGTTTATTGTCATGTGTCCCTGACAGGACAATGAAAATCTTTCTTTGCATAGCACAACAGAACATAGAAAGCATTGACTACAATTCTATACATAAATACACCCATGACTTAATAAATTAATAAAGTGCAAATAACAGATGGAGGGATATTAATGTTCAGAGTTCCGAGCCAGGTTTAATAGCCTGATGGCTGTGGGGAAGTAGCTATTCCTAAACCGGGTTGTTGCAGTCTTTAGGCTCCTGTACCTTCTACCCGAAGGTAGCAGGGAGAAGAGTGGGTGGCTAGGGTGGTGAGGGTCCTTGATGATGCTGCCAGCCTTTTTGAGGCAGCGACTGTGATAAATCCCCTCGATGGAAGGAAAGTCAGAGCCGATGATGGACTGGGCAGTGTTTACTACTTTTTGGAGTCTTTTCCTCTCCAGGGCGCTCAAGTTGCCAAACCAAGCCACGATGCAACCAGTCAGCAAGCTCTCTACTGTACACCTCTAGAAGTTAGAGAGAGTCCTCCTTGACAGACCAACTCTCCGTAATCTTCTCAGGAAGTAGAGGCGCTGATGAGCTTTCTTAATAATTGCATCTGTGTTCTCGGACCAGGAAAGATCTTCACAGATGTGCACGCCCAGGAATTTGAAGCTCTTGACCCTTTCAACCATCGACCCGTTGATGTAAACAGGACTGTGGGTCCCCATCCTACTCTTTCCAAAGTCCACAATCAGTTCCTTGGTTTTGCTGGTGTTGAGGGCCAGGTTGTTGTGCTGGCACCATATGGACAGTCGCTCGATCTCTCTTCTATACTCGGACTCATCCCCATCAGTGATACGTCCCACAACAGTGGTGTCGTCAGCGAACTTGATGATGGAGTTCGCGCTATGACCGGCTACGCAGTCATGAGTATAGCGTGAGTACAGCAGGGGGCTGAGCACGCAGCCCTGAGGTGCTCCCGTGCTGATTGTTATTGAGTCTGACACATTTCCACCAATACGAACAGACTGTGGTCTGTGGATGAGGAAGTCGAGGATCCAATTGCAGAGGGATGCGCAAAGACCCAGTTCTGCGAGTTTGGTAACCATCTTGGAGGGGATGATTGTGTTAAATGCCGAGCTGTAGTCAATAAATAGCAGCCTGACATATGAGTTTTTGTTGTCCAAGTGGTCCAGAGCGGAGTGGAGGGCCAGCGAGATTGTGTCCACCGTTGATCTGTTGTGGCGGTAAGCGAACTGCAGTGGGTCCAGGTTTTTGTCGAGGTAGGAGTTGATTTGCGCCATGATCAACCTCTCGAAGCACTTCATCACCACAGGCGTTAGTGCCACAGGTCGATAGTCATTGAGGCACGTCACCTCGCTCTTCTTGGGCACCGGTATTATTGATGCCCTTTTGAAGCAGGTGGGAACCTCAGACCTCAGAAGTGACAGGTTGAAAATGTCCGTAAAAACTCCAGCCAGTTGGTCCGCACAGGTTTTTAGGACACGACCAGGTATGCCATCAGGTCCAGACGCTTTTCGAGGGTTCACCCCTCTGAAGGATTTCCTGACGTCGGCCTCTGTGACTGAGACTGAAATACCATCACAGCGAATAGGGGCTCGGGAAGGCACATCGGTGTTCTCCCTATCAAAGCGTGCGTAAAACGCATTGAGCTCATCAGGGAGTGATGTATCGCCGACATCCGAGCTGCCTCCTGGTTTCGCCTTGTAAGAGGTGATTGCATTCAGTCCCCGCCACAGCTGCCGAACATCTGTCTCATCCTCCAGCTTGGAGCAGAACTCCCTTTTGGCCTTTTTGATGGCCTTACCAAGGTCGTATCTGGACTTCTTGTAGACCACTGTGTCATCAGACATGAATGCCCGGTGTCTGGACTTCAGAAGAGTGCGGATCTCACAGTTCATCCAAGGTTTCTGATTGGGAAACACTTGGAAGGTTTTTGTAGGGATGCAGTCCTCCACACATTTCTTTATGAAGTCTGTAACGACTGTGGCGTATTCATTCAAGTTCGTTGCCGAGTCCTTGAACATAGCCCAGTCTACAGGCTCCAAACAGTCTTGTAGTTGTTCTTCTGCCCCCGCCGACCAGCTCTGTACTGTCCTCACCTCTGGGGGTGCGCTCTTTAATTGCTGCCTGTAGGCAGGAAGAAGCAGCACCACGGTATGGTCCGATTTACCGAAGTGAGGGCGAGGGATAGAGCGGTATGCATCCTTGATGGTGGTGTAGCAGTGGTCGAGGGTGTTTGGTCCTCTAGTGCAGCAGGAGACATGTTGGTGGAAGTTGGGGAGTGATTTCTTTAGGTTTGCCTTATTGAAGTCCCCAGCAATGGTGGTAAATGCCTCGGGGTAAGACGTCTGGTGTTTGTTGACCACGGCGTGCAGCTCCTCCAGTGCCAGACGGACGTCTGCCTGGGGTGGGATGTAGACAGCGGTCAGGATGATGGAGGTGAATTCCCTCGGTAGGTAGAAGAGACGGCACTTCACCGCCAGATGTTCGAAGTGTGGAGAGCAGGAGTTGGACAGGACTGCCACGTCTGAGCACCACGCAGAGTTGACCATGAGGCAGACGCCCCCTCCTCTCCCTTTCCCTGATGCCAGTAAGTTCCATACGGTGGATGGAGAACCCTTCAGGCTGGACTGCTGAGTCTGGGGAGCTGGGGGTGAGCCATGTCTCTGTGAAACAGAACACAGAGCATTCCCTCAGCTCCCTTTGATAAAGCAGCCTTGCCCTTAAGTCCTCCACTTTATTTTCAAGGGACTGTACATTGGCCAGTAGGATAGTAGGGAGAAGGGGCCGAAGTCCCCTGTGCTTCATTCTGACCTGAAGTCCTGCCTGTCGGCCACGTTTCCGGACACAATGGAGGCTTCCCCTTTGTTTCCAGGTACTGTGTTTCCTGTACCTGCTGTTTCTGCGGACCAGCGCTGGAACGGGAATTCCCTCACAGACGGCAGCTCCAGCTCCGTAATGAACGGGGGTTCCCTCAGAATCAGCAGCTCCAGCTTCATTTCTTCTGGGAGATCCAGCCCGTTGGCTCTGGAGGTCATCCCGAGGTTTCCAGGTGCCATACCTGGGTTCTTCAGTCGGGTCGGGAGTTTCACAGCCAGCGTGGGAAAATTTAAAGTCCGGTGCTCCCGCAGCTGCGGGAGATCGCAAAATTGCCAGCGCTTTCAGCTGCACAAGCAGCCTGTCAGAAACGGCACCGATTACTGCCGCTTCCCTGATGCAGGTAAGTTGATAGAAGTTGTAGTTAAATCTTTTCTGTTCTGGTGCTCCGCAAAAGTCGCCGCAGGCAGGCGCCATCTTGGCAAACGGAATACCGTTTGCCAAGATGGCGAAGTGGGTATGGGCAAAGAGAAGAGGAGTGGTGCCATGTGGATAACCTTTGCAGCACTAATGCAGGACAATAAGTCACAACTCCTTCTTTGCTGTATTACACTCCCATTTTGAGTCACATAACTTTCAGATTGAATAGAGAAATATGATTCTTTCATGAGGACAGGGTTATAATGCCGGATGAATGCTAAGTGTTGGAATAATTCAATGGGTCAGGCAGCATCGCTGGAGAAAAAGGTGACGTTTCCGGTTGGGAACCTTTTTCAGACCCGATTTCATTGCCAAGCATATCAGGACCTGTATTTCACATTTAATGAGTAGGGAGTGGATGGCAAAGGCCAGTTCATATACCACCCACACATTTGCACGTGGACTGTGCCTCTCAATGGCCTTTTACCCAGCCATGCATCAATTTCCATCCCAGTTACAAAAGTTACATTTGATGGATACTGGAGTTGGAACGACAACACAATTATTTGACAGAATAGAATGCCAAATGCTGGACGATCCTTTTTCTGTGTTCTGAAACATTAACTTTGAATCTCTTTCCAAACTTGCTGCGTGGTTCCACCAGGGTCTGTTCTTATTTCATATTTAGAGAATCTACGGTACATTTAGTACATTTTCATCTACTATTTTTACAATTTTGTAATAGTAAAAAATTGATTTTGTTTTTATTGAGAACAAGAGAAAATGAATATGTGCTTAAATAACATATTCTTACTGTAGACAATAGACAATGGACAATAGGTGCAGGAGTGGGCCATTCGGCCCTTTGAGCCAGCACCGCCATTCACTGTGATCATGGCTGATCATCCATATTCAGTACCCCGTTCCTGCCTTCTCACCATATCCCTGACTGCTATCTTTAAGAGCTCTATCTAACTCTCTCTTGAAACCATCCAGAGAATTGGTCTCCACTGCCTTCTGAGGCAGAGAATTTCACAGATTCTCAACTCTCTGGGTGAAAACGTTTTTCCTCATCTCCGTTCTAAATGGCCAACCACTTATTCTTAAACTGTGCCCCCTGGTTCTGTACTCCCCCAACATCGGGAACATGTTTCCTGCCTCTAGCATATCCAATCCCTTAATCTATATTGCTAAAAGTCTGATCTTGACCACTTCCTGGTGTTCTGTATATTAAATTTAGAAAAAATGTTGCCACTTATGGCTGTGATTTTTGGCCATCTTACTCAGACTCCCTCTCCGCGGCGCAGGACAAGAGGATTTTTCCTATCGATTAAAAATAAAAGAGTTATTAGTGTTTAAAAAATGTTAAGATTCTCTCTCCTGAAGGCCATGCCCCTTCCGGAGGGACTATAAAACCCGGAAGTGTGGAGGTACCTCAGTTCTCTCCAAGATGGGGGAGCGAGATGTCGCTATTCTCAATCTGAGCTGTGAATAACACTGAACACATGTCTGCTAAACTGTGAGTGGTTTTACTGACCTGTCAGTGCCCTTAATGTGGTTTGAAAACGTAGTTTGAAAATGCAAAAGTGTGTTTTGGTTTGAAAGTGCTAAAGCTGTGTAGCCTCTGGTTTTGAAAGTGCTAAAGCAAGCTGCGTTGCCTTTGGTTTTGAAAGTACTAAAGCAAGCTGCTTTGCCTTTGGTTTTGAAAGTGCTAAAGCAAGCTGCCTTGCCTTTGGTTTTGAAAATGCTGAAGCAAGCTGCCTTGCCTTTGGTTTTAAAAGTGCTAAAGAGTTTTTAACATTTAAAAAATGTTGAGATTCTCTCTCCTGTCAATCATGCCATGAAGGCCACGCCCCTACTGGTGGGAGGGGGGAGGGACTATAAAACTTGGAAGTGTGGATGTGGCTCAGTCTCTGCAAGATGGGGGAGGGAGAGGTCACGACTCGCTGCCTTCCACCCTGCTTGAAATGGTATGAAACTGCACTTGAATTTGGTGCCCTTGCACCCTGCTTGAAATGGAATAGCCGTGAGTCAACTGCGAGCTCACCAGCCGTGAGTGAGTGAGCTGCCAGCACAACAGGCTTGAGTGACTGAGCCGCCAGCCCAAGAATCCATTCGGCCCACAATGTCCATACTAGCCGTCTGGAAACCAGTCCTTTCAGCGCACAATACCCATACTAACGCTCCAGAAAGCCCCCTCCCCCCACCCCCCCCCCCACTGGCCACCAATATTGGAATTGGTCGAGAGGTGGAATATTGCATGGGGGGACCAGCCCTCCTGTGTGATGTTGGGACCCAACGGGTCCCACTTAGTCTAGTAATCAAATATATTTCAATAAGATCCCCTCTCATCCTAAATTCCAGAGTACACTAGCCCAGCCACTCCATTCTATCAACATATGACAGTCCTGCCATTCCTGGAATTAACCTCATGAACCTACACTGCACTGCCTCAATTGCATACTTTGACGATCCTTGTGCACAATTGCCCATAATGTCCTTATGTCCCAATGGAGGTAGGACAGAACAACAAAAATAAAGCATACTATTGATTCTCAGAGTGCACAAACACAGGACCCATGCAGATCTTGCAATAGTTCAGGCCCTTAAAGTGGATAGAGGGGATGTAGAGAAGATGTTTCCACTTGTGGGAGAGTCTAGGACCAGAGGCTATAGCCTCAGAATAAAAGGACGTACCTTTAGAAAGGAGATGAGGAGGAATTTCTTCAGTCAGAGGGTGGTGAATCTGTGGGATTGATAGCCACGGACGGCTGTGGAGGCCAGGTCAATGGATATTTGTGAGGTGGGGAGTGATAGATTTCATTTCGGAGTCACGTGAGTGACTTCGTGAAGAGCCCGCCGGCGCGCATGCTCGACATATCGTCGTATCGCGTTGCTGCGACGGCTGGCGGTGGAGCGCGCTCCTCGCCAGCCCTTCATAAGGGAACCACTGAGGTAAGTACTCTACCTTAAGTTGGTGGTTCTTGTTGTGTTTTGTTTTCGCAGCAAGGACATGGATGGGAGTTCTAGAGGCCGGAGAACGTCTGGACGAAGTCGCCGGTCAACAGTCCCGGAGCCAGTGATATCGGCAGTACCTGCAGCGCAGGTCGGGACAGGGGCGGAAATGTCGGTGAGCTCTGTGTTCACAGGTCCGGATCCGCCAGCACACCACAGCTTGGAGGAGTTCGACGAGGAGGAGTGTGGTGTGCCGCCAGAGCAGGAGGACCCTGCCATGGCAGTCAGGTCGTCAGCAGGCTTGCTGACGGCCTCGAGCAGAAGGGTGCGTGCGGCTGCACGACCCTTTTCACCCAGCCCTCCGAGGAGGGGAAGGGCAGGAGCCCAGAAGTCTAACCCTGTTGGGGCTAAGGCTTCACCTGCCACCGAGGAGCGGTCAGGTTCTAGGACGGGACCCGGGGCGGCTGTGAGGTCCAGTCGACGCCCCCCAACTCTCGACGCCGGGACGGGTCGGTTGAGTCGGGTCTCGTCACGGTCGCCGAGCCCCCCATGGATGGGTGGGCGAGACCATGCGTCGGCGAGGTCCACGATGTGGGCTGCCGGCAAGCCTGCGCGGCTATCAGGTATCCAGGCTGCGGCTGGTGCCGACATCACGCCGCAAGTGCCCTTAGTGGCAGCGGCGTCCGCTCCCGCTAAACGGAGGCGGTTGAACACGCCCACGCAGGAATCGCGCAGTTTCGCTTCGGCAGCTGCTAGCGACGACTACCGGCACCGGGTGGGCCTCGATGAGGTGCGGGTCGATGATAGGGGCCCCGGCCATTTTTCAGAGCCGGAGGACTCCGACCACCTGAGTGTTCAGGGTGAAGAGCGTATTGACCACATGGAGCGGCTGCTGGAGCTCCTGCTTCATGGTCAACAGCAGCAAGCGTCCAGCAGCGACAGGCACAGGGCTGTTTCACCAACTTCTACCATCAGCCTGGAGCAGCAGGAAGAGGAGGTATTGGTCGACCCCATCCCACCTCCGTCCGATTTACCAGCGGAGGGCCTTCTCGATGTGGCCACTAAGTTCGCGGCCCCACACTCATCTGAGCTTCCACTGAATGCAAAATTGGCAGCCACAGTGGACTTCCTCAACAACCATCAGCTTATCCGTCAACAGGAGCTGAAAATTCAGCGGATCCTGAAGCTCCTCACGGCCGGTATTACCGCCTTTGTGCGGTCGGTTGATGGGGATGAGTTAAACTTGGACCAGGAGGATGCTCTCGCTCTGCTGTGTGCAACTCAGCATGAAATAAATGGGTTCCGCAAACACAGCATCCGCCCGGCGCTCAACCCTAAGTTTGCAGGGTTGTGCAAACCACCGCCGCCCCGTCAGCTCTTTGGCGAAGATCTCTCTAAGAGGGTCAAAGAACTTGACGAACAAGCCAAAACGGTGGGACTCATGCGCCCTCACGCCGTCGGGCTCGAAAGCTCCGCTTGTTCGATCACGAGGATCTGCCAGCACCTCTACAAGGACCTACCCTCCAGCTCCACCTCGTTACCAACCACCCCAGCACCAGGGGGCTTTTTTAGGACAAGGTCGACAGAAACCCTGGTGGAAGATGAGGACGCCGCGCCCTCAAGCCAACCCAGCACCTCCACGTCCACCCACACATGTCAAGGGCCGCCGGTAACCGCGGAGGTGAGGTGGTCTGGTTCTCTTTTTTCTCTTTGTTTAACCTCACATGTTGGTGGGCGCCTTCGGTTCTTTTTGGGTGCATGGGGTGATATTACTGGTGATGAGCATGTGTTACGAAATGTGCAGGGTCACAGCATTGAGTTTCTTAATGGGGACATTCCTCCATCCCAGCACAGGCCTGGTCGTACATTTAAATTGTCTGCTGCAGAACAGGCAGCAGGCTATAAGGAAATTTTGAGGCTAGAGCAGAAGGGAGTGATAGAGAAAACGGTTCATGAGCCCGTGGAATTTGTTTCCAATATATTCACTCGACCTAAGAAGGATGGAGGCTGTCGGGTCATTATTGATCTGACTAGTTTAAATACTTTTGTAACATATACTCATTTCAAAATGGACACTTTTGAAACAGCCAAATCATTGATTTCACATGGTTGCTTTATGGCATGCATTGATTTACAAGATGCGTACTATACTGTTTCCATTCAAAAATATTATAGGAGGTTTCTGAAATTTATCTGGATGGGTCAACTCTGGCAATATAGGGCTTTGCCCAATGGGCTTACCACAGCCCCTCGATTATTCACTAAATTGGTGAAGCCAATTATGGCTTATTTACGACAACGACATCATATAGTAATGGCCTATTTAGATGATATCTTAATTGTGGGCCACACCCTGGAATTGGCTCAACAGGGTGTTGCAGCTGCAGTCAATTTATTTCAGCAGCTGGGATTCATTGTCCATCCAGCCAAATCAAAGTTCTGCCCCTCCCAGGTAATTGATTATCTGGGGTTTACGGTGGACTCTATTCGCATGAGGGTCACCATACCACCTAATAAGGTTGAGGAGGTCACCCAGGTGTGTCAAGGTTTAATCACCACTGGTATACCATCGATTCATCATACAGCTACAGTAATTGGCAAACTTGTAGCATTGTTTCCGGCAGCCCGATATGGGCCTTTGCATTATCAGAATTTGCAAAGGGCCAAGATCGCTGCGTTAAGACAGCACACTGGTCATTATGATCGACCAATGCAGCTGCCGCCTGAAGCGACGGATGAGTTACGATGGTGGGTGCGCCACATTAGTAACTTGTTTAAGCCTGTCATTGAGGCTAATCCGGTGGTATACTTGCAAACTGATGCGAGCTCTTATGGCTGGGGAGCTACGGATCATTCCTCTAGTTGCGGGGGCAGATGGGATACCCTTGAGGCTACTATGTTGTTGTCACAAGGGATCAACTATTTGGAGCTACTTGCAGCATTCCACGGACTTCGTGCTTATTGTTCCAAGGTTTTTGGGGCACATGTCCGTCTCCAAATAGACAACACCACAGCGGTGGCATATTTAAACCATATGGGCGGTACCAAGTCAGTTTCATGTGATAAATTGGCTAACTCAATTTGGCTCTGGTGTGTTCAGAGAGACATTTGGATTTCAGCTACCTATTTGCCAGGTGAGCTTAATACTGTGGCGGACGCCAGGTCACGCAAGTTCAATGACAATATTGAATGGATGTTGCATCCTGAAATTTTACCACAATCACAGCCAAATTTGGGAAACCGGATATTGACCTTTTTGCGTCCCGGTTGAACCATCAGGTACCAACCTACGTTTCGTGGGAACCAGATCCTGGGCTATGGCGCTAGATGCATTCTCGCTGGACTGGGGGAATTGTTTTTTCTATGCATTCTCCCCGTTTTGCCTCATCAGTCGGATATTATGAAAGATTCAGATGGATGCAGCTAAGGGCATCCTTATCATACCCGACTGGCCTACACAGCCGTGGTATCCGGTGGTCTTTGACATGCTCAGTGAGCCTTGGGTCCTTTTAAAGGGTTGCCCAGAATTAGTTACTCACCCTGTCTCAGGGGAGCCACATCCCTGCCATGGCTATTTAAATTTGTTGGCTTGCAGGTTTTGAACAGGCCGTTAGCCCACTACGGCCTCTCAACTCGGACCATGGATACCATTGCGGCGTCGTGCCGAGAGTCCACAAGGCGAAGATACCGCTCACACATCAAGAAGTGGGAAGCCTTCTGCAGCCGCTCTCGCATCACGTACGATGCCGTGACTATAACCGACGTCCTGGAATTCCTCGCGGGGTTGCACCATGATGAACACTTAAGTTACAGTGCCATCAACAGCGCCAGGAGCACGCTGTCATTCTACCTCAAGATTGAGGTGGGATCCAACAGGCTAGTGTCCAGGCTCATGCGGGGTATATTCAATATGAATCCGCCTACACCACGCTACAGTATCACCTGGGATGTCAGGGACGTTTTAACCCTGCTCAGGACGTGGTCCCCCATGGAAGGGCTCCAGCTGGACAAGCTCACCATGAAGCTGGTGATGTTACTAGCGCTGACTTCAGCACAGAGGGTACAGACACTCCATAAACTACGTGTCGACAGAATGATGTCTACCCCTACAGAAGTAGTCTTCTTCGTTGATGAGCTACTAAAGCAGCATAGACCTGGGTGCACAGGGCTGCAGCTGAAGTTCCCGGCATACCCCGCAGATGCTAGGCTGTGTTTAGCCTCCCATATCCGTCACTACGTCAAGGTGACGGCATGCATCAGAGGAGTGGAGAGATACCTGCTTGTCACTCATAAGAGACCTCATCATCGAGTGACAGTCCAGACGATATCCAGGTGGCTCCGGGTCGTCTTGGGTAAGTCAGGTATCGACACTAATGTGTTCAAGTCTCATTCCACCAGGGCTGCATCGACGTCGGCGGCGAGGGTCATGGAGGTGCTCATGGACCATATTCTCGCCACAGCAGGATGGGCTAATGAAGCTGTGTTTCAGCGTTTTTATAACAAGCCTGTTGCTGCTCCTCTACAGTTCGCGGAAGCTGTGCTGAATGCAGGTCGAGAACGTGGAGGTGTCCCCGCATGAGGGGTTTTGATTTGTTGTTAATAAATATGCTCTTGTTTTACAGTATGAACTATTTGCGCAAGTTTGTTCCTCCCATCCATCCCTGCTAGTGGTGTGACAGCATGGACGTGGTCCAGGGCGTGTAATCACAGAAGCTTTGAAGTCTTCACGAAGTCACTCACGTGACTCCGAAATGAAATAGTAAGATTGAACGAGAACTTACCAGTTCGAAGGTTGATCGTTATTTCATGAGGAGTCGCGGTGAGGGATTTCGTGCCCTCCACGCCCAACCCTCAATCACCTTCATCTGGTAATTTGAGTTTCTTTCATCTTACTATCTTAGTCATTTCTGTTACTGGTTTCTGTGATTCCACACCGCTACTTTGAAGAATGTCGAGCATGCGCGCCGGCGGGCTCTTCACGAAATCCCTCACCGCGACTCCTCATGAAATAACGATCAACCTTCGAACTGGTAAGTTCTCGTTCAATCTTACTATTCTTGATTAGTACGGGTGTCAGGGGTCATGGGGAGAAGGCAGGAGAATGGGGTTGAGAGGGAGTGATTGATCATCCATGACCGAATGGCGGAGTAGACTTGATGGTCCAAATGGCATAATTCTGCTCCTATAACATGTGAACCTATGAACTTTGGTGGAATATGCAAGGAACATGGCTAGGATTTCACCTAGTGACTCATGAGCAATAACAAATGGTGGAGACAGGGGTGTCAAAGGGACATCAGTAAGGAATCCACTGAGGAGGATGTGGGAGTGTGACAAGCCCTGCTCACTCGTCGTTGATGCCAAGGAACAAGGCCTTCATTTGTTGTTTTATTACAGTGCTCTTGTGGAATAAAAGATGAATTCTGTCTTGAATGGATATATCCAAGGACAGCTACCCCTGCATTTTTAATTTATTACCTAGCTGCAAACAATCCTGAAAAGCTTTCTGCAGGTTCAATGCCATCAGTTGTTCCCAGTCACAATTCAATTGTCATGTTTTGAAGCAAAGTTCCATTAACCTTTACCTGCATGTAAGATTGTATAACTCAAGGACATTCTTTGAGAAGCTGAAAAAGTTTTTGAAACTTTTGCAGAAATGCTTTTTCAACTTCTCCAAAGCATTTGAGTAAACGTCTAATGAGGTAAGATCAGATATAATTACAAATTATTTCATGTTTAGTTTAGTTTAGAGATATAGTGCGGAAACAAGCCCTTCAGCCCACCGAGTCCGCACCGACCAGTGATCCCCGCACATTAACACTATCCTACACACCCTAGGGAAATTAGCATTCATACTAAGCCAATTAACATACAAACCTGTACATCTTTGGAGTTTGGGAGGAAACCAAAGATGCCAGAGAAAACCCACGTGGTCACAAGGAGAACGTACAAACGACATAGAGATAGCACCGTAGTCAGGATCGAACACGGGTGTCTAGCGCTGAAAGCACTGTAAGGCTGCAACTCTACCATTGCGCCATCGTGCCACCCTAATTGTTAAATTTAACGTGCCGTTAAAATAGTTGTGCTGCTGTAAAGCACTATCCTTGTCATACATTGCTTTAGTATTATTGTTGTACTTTATTCAGTCAGCGCCTTGACAGGAAACATATAAAAAATGCCAACTAAGCATGCAGTACATCATTTGTGGCTCAGTGCCATGGTTCACATCACTGAATTTTTGTCATTGTAATTTCATTCCTGCATTATTCCCTTTGAACCAATACCAGTGATTGAGGATTGATCAGATTAATATGGGGGTCCTTGAAGGAACTCAAGTCAGGTGAAAATCAGCAAAAAAAGTCAAACTACTACTTCACTATGATTTCATATTTAAAGTATCAGTTTCAAACTGTGGATGAGAGGACCTAGAGAGTGTAATTTTAACTTTCATTGATCAGTGAAAAACTGGTGAAGCCAAATTGATAGCCTCTTTTAAACCTTTCTTGATTTTTATTTCCATTGTAGGCTCCGGACATTAAATGGGCTGGCAATTTTGAACACTGAAATATTTTTAAATTAGTTATGATTCACAAAAGGACACAAAGTGCTGGACTAACTCAGCAGGTCAGAGAGCATGGTGTTAAAGAAGGAATTGCAGATGCTGGAGAATCGAGGGTACACAAAAGGCTGGAGAAACTCAGCGGGTACAGCAGCATCTATGGAGCGAAGGACATAGGCGGCGTTTCGGGTCGAGACCCTTCTTCAGACAGCATCCTTGGGGGGCATGGATAGGTGACGTTTCAGGTGATTGAAGGGGGGGTGGGACGAGAAGGCTGGAAAAGGGAAGAAGCAGGACATAGAATGGCAGGTAAAAGGTCAACATAGGCGATGGAATTTCTGATAGGCAGATGGTTGCAACAAAGGCCACAGATAAGAACAGAGATGTGAGTCAGTTTTGCAGAGTTGTGGATTGTGAAGCCAGTGGGAGGAAAGTCACAGGAAGGGTGGGGGGCAGAGGGGAGAAATAGGTGGGAGTCCAGGTAGGACACAGGAGACGGAAGGGCAGGTGTGGGGAATTCAATGTTTGTACCATTGGGTTGTAAGCTACCCAAGTGGAATATGAGGTGTTGTTTCACCAGATTTGTATGTGGCCTCACTCTGATAATTCGGGAGGCCTAGGATAGAAAGATCAACATAGCAATGGGAAGGGGCGTTAAGATAGTTAGCAAGTGGGAGATACAGTATGCAGCCAAAGTGTTTGTGCATTAACCAACATCTGCACTTCTTTGTTTCTGCTTCTTAATTATAATTCAATAATAAAATTTATTTCTGCATAACATTGTAGTACAAAACCATCGAAGAGGTGATGCTTCCCAACCTTAACTGTGACCTTGGTTTATTTAAACAAATTATTATATCTTTGCCTCCTCATCATATTCTTCTCTCAGCTTTACTGTGGAGCTCAATGATTCTGTTTCTTGTTTCCAAAACCTCATCTTGACTGTTTGTTTATGACAGTTTTTATCTTATTGTTCATGTGCAGAAAGCTTAATATTAATACCCCCAAATCACTTTCCCAACATAATAGATATGTGTTGATTAATTACTGAAACAGACTAATACATTTCTCATTACTTACTATGTATGAGAAAATGCAAAGTTTGCTTCTTAACTACATATCATTAACAGCGATACACACAACTTGTGTTTATATGGTGCCTTAATTAAGCTAAACATCCTGCACCATGGTTCAGCTAGATTGTTATCAGATACAATTGATTAGTGAGCTACAGAGGGAGATATCAGAACAGGCAGCTTTTTCAAAGAGGTGGTAAGCTTTCAGGATGACTTCAAGAAAATAAAGATAGAGGCAAGGAGATTTAGAGAGATAATAAATTAGGATCTTGTATCTTAATCTTAAGCAAAGCCTGAAGAAGGGTCTCGACCCAAAGCGTCACCCATTCCTTCTCTCCAGAGATGCTGCCTGTCCTGCTGAGTTATTCCAGCATTTTGTGTCCATCGCCTGTTTAAACCAGCATCTGCAGTTCCTTCTTACACAGAATAATATAACTGGTCAGCACACAGTGGACTGCTATAAAACACAACAGCAACATTCTGTTTTTAATGCCGTTGATTGAAGAATAAATATTGACCAGGTCATTATTTATTCCCTCTCTCCCTCTTCAAAATAAAGCATTAGGATCTTTTACATCCATGAGAATACAAATCACACCTGGAAGTCAAGGCTTTCGTGAATGCAGCATTCCCTCAGTACTGCACTAGATTTTCATATCCCAATCTCCAGAGTGGAATTTGAACTTTTGATCTTCGGGTTTAGAGGCAAGAATGCTACCCGCTAGGCTACAGCGGAGCATAATAACAATTACCTTTTCATCTTCCTCTCTACATGATTATTCTGGACATTGAATAATGTAGAAAGGGAAATCCACCTGCTGTGCCCTTGAACATAATAGGTACTCACATATGCTAGGCTGACAATGCTGGTATATAGTCAAGGTATTGTTCAATTTCCTTTATTATCCTTTTACAACTAGAAAGTAAATGAAGAATAAATATTTTCTAATGATCAAACTGCAATGATTACATCAATAACAACAGCACACATGGGTTATTTTATTTGTAACACAGTTAACTGCCCTGTCAGAATGTTAATGTACACAATGATAGAAGTAGGTTATAAATTTTTAAATGATACTTTGTAAATAATTTATTGTGCCAAACTCCGAGGCCGCACGATGCTCTAAAATAGTTCCTCACAAAACCAAATAGCTAGATTTGTGCCTAATGAATAGAGCCAGGATTTTGCCATAAATGCCATGTGCCTTTTCGTGCCTATTTTGATGATTTCACCAGGATTATGCCATTTTCACGATGCCTAAATCAGCCTTTTTTTTGCCATTTTGCTAAAAGGTCGTGCTTTTTTCTCTGGATGTACCATGATTACAATGACATTTTCAATGTTAACACGTTAATATTAATGTTATTATTAATGTGTTAACAGAGTATAACTTACAATAAAACTCCCACCACCAGGGTGAAACCGGGGGCACCACCGTTGGTCATTCATTTGTTCGTGCCGCTGCCCGCTGGTTCAGTCTTCTCCAAGATCTATTTAAGAAAGAACTGCAGATGCTGGAAAAATCGAAGGTAGACAAAAAATGTTGGAGAAACTCAGCAGGTAAGCAGCATCTATGGAGATAAGGAATAATCGACGTTTTGGGTCGAGACCCTTCTTCAGACTGATGTGGAGGGGCGGAAAAAAGAAAGGAAGAGGCGGATACAGTAGGACTAGAAGGAGAGCTGGGAAGGGGGAGGGGGAGGAGGGAGAAGACAAGGGCTATCTAAAATTAGAGGTCAATGTTGATACCGCTGAGGTGTAGACTACCAAACAAAATATCCAAGCTTGTCTCCTCACTACATTTACTGCTGGCTCCAGTCGCAAATCTGAGTTTCTGAGTGATCTGTGCAATCCATTTATTGATGCTGGAATTCCACTGTGGAAATTAGAAAACAAATCTCTCAGAGGTTTTTTAGAGAAATACACAGAGGAACATGTACCAAGCAAGTCATCATTACGGAAACATTTTGTTGACAGCAACATCAACATTGTTGTGCAGAAAATTAGAGATGAAGTTGCATGCAACAAAATATGGATCTCAATAGACGAGACAACCAATGCTGTGGGGTGATATGTTGCCAATTTGGTCATCGGTATACTGGAGGCAGGTCAACCATCAAAGGAGTATTTGTTGACATCAGAAGTATTGGCTGTCAAACAGCTCAACTATTGCTCAGTTGTTTACATCTTCACTTGCTGTACTTTGGCCAGAAGGTATAAAACACAAGAATGTTCTTCTGTTTGTGACTTAAAGTTTTATTCCCCAAAATGTTGCATTTGATATGCTTAGCTCAAGGACTTCATAGAATTGCCAAGCACATATGTAGCTTGTTTCCAAATGTCGATCGCCTAGTTTCCAATGTCAAGAAAATCTTCCTCAAAGCACCATCACATGTTCAGTTGCTCAAGGAAATGGCACCCGAGATTCCATACCCTCCTCAGCCCATTTGGACTAGATGGGGTTCATGAATCTTTGCTGTGCTGCAAATTTTGAAAAGATAAAATAAATTGTTAACTGTTTTGAAGAAGAAGAATCTGCTGCAGTCAAGATCGTCAGTGAAATCATGCAGAAAAAGTCCCTCCACCACGATCTTGTGTTTATTGCTTCCAATTTTGCAAACTTCCCACAAGCTTCCCACAAGCAACTTCCCACCAGACTGATTCCTAGGATGTCAGGACTTTCATATGAGGAAAGATTGGATAGACTCGGCTTGTACTCGCTGGAATTTAGAAGATTGAGGGGGGATCTTATAGAAACTTACAAAATTCTTAAGGGGTTGGACAAGCTAGATGCTGGAAGATTGTTCCCGATGTTGGGGGAGTCCAGAACAAGGGGTCACAGTCTAAGGATAAGGGGGAATTCCTTTAGAACCGAGATGAGGAAAACATTCTTTACACAGAGAGTGGTGCGTCTCTGGAATTCTCTGCCACAGAAAGTAGTTGAGGCCAGTTCATTGGCTATATTTAAGAGGGCGTTAGATGTGGCACTTGTGGCTAAAGGGATCAGGGAGTATGGAGAGAAGGCAGGTACGGGATACTGAGTTGGATGATCAGCCATGATCACATTGAATGGCGGTGCAGGCTCGAAGGGCCGAATGTTAACAGTTAACCTGCACCTATTTTTCTATGTTTCTATGTTTCTAAGCTAGTTGTAATGCACAAGATATCGACATGAATATAGAGTGTAGTTTGTTTTAGGTATGCACCAGTGACCTCAGCTGAGTTAGACAGAAATGTTTCACAATTGAAGCATATTCTGTCTGACAGACAGCATAGTTTAACACCAGATAATTTGAAAAAAATACGAGTAATTATGTGCAACCAGGCAACTTTGGTCATTTAGTGTAGTATACCTTTATATTATCATTTTTAACCATATTTTGGTGGTGCCTTTTTATGCCTTTTTTTCTCAATAATTGCCTTTTTGTGCCCTTTTTTGTAATTTTATTATGCCTTTTTTGCCTTCCTATTTCAATGTTTTTTAGTGCCTAAACATCCTGGCTCTACTAATGTATTTCAAATGGCTGAGGAATTTCACTACTTCACGTAATTCACTTCCCTTTCCTTGCCTCCAAAGCCCACTCATCTAACTTTAAGTCTGGCATTCGGAGCAAACATAAAATATTGTTTGTGCAATTCCTGTCAATTTGGAAGAGTGATAGGCAATTCTTTGATAAGAAGTCTAGAAGATCTGATGCCAGGAGTCGAGGTCAGTTAGATGGGGAAGCACTCTGCAAAAAAAAATACGGGCATCTGGTTGTCCGAGGCACACATTGCAGTTAAATTCATGGGGAATAGTCTCTGAGTTCCTGCAGGTTCACTTGTTGAGAGGGTTAACCCAAGGCACAGGCCTAGAAATCTTCTCCTTACTCAGGACTAAACCTTATCTCCCAGTTAATTGAACTGGGCTGTTTACACAATTGGGCTATTACGACTTCAGCACCCACACAACAAGCAAACATTGCAAAATGTTACAAGTTCAATGCCCATTCATCAGTACAAGCATGTCAGAAATCCTATAGAATGCCTTCATAAAATATTTACTCTAGCCAGTTGAAAGCAGTTAGGCTTTAACACGGTTTAACGAGGTATTCTCTTTGATGTTACACGATGTGTAGAGTGGAGGTCTATGAAGTGAAAAGACTGCTTCGCAAACAAAATATTCAGTTGTAATTCTTCCTGGGTGACGACTTTGTGCTTATTAATTAACCTGCATTGAGAAAGTTGTGTAGAAAATTCTTATTAATTTTGAGTTTTAGCAAGTAGCCTTTAGATATCCCATGATCTATATTGCACAAGCACAAATTGCTGGAGTAGCTCAGTGGGTCAGGCAGCATCTCTGGAGAAAAATAATTGGTGATGCTTTGGGTCGGGACTGAGACTGAGTCAGAATTAGGAGCTCGACCTGAAAAGTCACCTATTACTTTTCTCCAGAGATGCGGCATGACCTGCTGAGTTACTCCAGCATTTTGTCTCTCTCTTCGGTGTAAACCAGCATCTGCAGTTCCTTCCTACACATCTATTGCATAGGGTTCACTTTCATATTATTTTCAACTTCTAGGAATAGAATATGGCCATTTGGTCCATCGAGTCCACTCCGCTATTCAATCATGGCTGATCGCTGCCTCTTAATCCCATTTTCCTGCCTTCTCGTCACAAACCTTGACACCCGTTCTATTCAAGAATTTGTCTATCTCTGCCTTAAAAATATCCACTGGCTTGGCCTCCACAGCCCTCTGAAGCAATGAGTTCCACGGATTAACTATCCTCTGACTAAAAAAGTTCCTCCTCACCTCCTTTCTAAGAGTCCCCTTTAATTCCGAGGCTATGACCTCTGGTCCTAAACTCTACCACCACACATCCTTTCCACATCCACTCTATCTATGCCTTTCATTGAGGTCCCCCCTCAGCCTTCTAAACTCCAGCGAGTACAGGCCCAGTGCTGTCAAATGCATATCATATGCTAACCCATTCATTCCTGGAACCATTCTTGTAGACCTCCTCTGGACCCTCTCCAGAGCCAGCACATCCTTCCTCAGATATGTGGCCCACATTTGGTCACAGTATTCCAAATTTCGGCCTGACCAGCGCCTTATAGAGCCAGGCAGTGACTGCATGATTAGCAATCCGTAGCTAGAACTGGCTCCCAGCACAATCTGTATTCCAATTTCCTCTTGTTTTCTGAAAAAGTAACACTTCCCATTTCCAACAAGCATCTACTTTCACAGTCCTTCCTACTTCCTTCGCTACCACTACAAACTACCTCTATCGACACCAGATTTCACCTCACCACCACCCTCCTAATCCTGCCCCCCAAATAGACAAGGATGGGAATTAGGACCCCAGTAAGTTTTGGGGGACATATAAGAATCCCAATACAGGGATTTGGGGGACATACAGGAATTGCAGGGAGCTTAGGAACTGTGGCCTCAATGGGTGTAAAGGGAGTACAATGAACTTAAACTTTAGGCCCGATGCTGTGATTTGTAACCCCAAACCCTTCAATTTTTTTTAATGGAGCACAGTTATATTTTAAATGGAGCACAGCTAAATTGCAAAATGCATCTTCTGCTAAAGCCTTATTTTGTCAAGAGTGAGGTCAAGAGAGATTAGGCAGTCTAGGACTTTATTGCTTGGAGCAAAGGAGGCTGAGAGGTGATGTAATGGAGGTGTATAAACGTCATGAGGGGAATATATTGGGTAATGGCAGTGCATCAAGAACCGGACAACAGGTTTAAATGAAAATGACAAGATTTAATAGGAAACTGAGGAGCAACTTTTTCACTCAGAAGATGGGTGGTGTATGGAATGAACGAGAATGAACGAATGAATGGAATGAGGAGGTAGTTGAGGCAGGCACAATAACACAATTTAAAAGACACTTTGACGGGGACATGAATACAAAAGATTTAGAGGGATATGGGCCAAATGCTGGCAAATGGGGCGAGCTTAGATGAGGCATCTTGGTCAGCATTGACAGGTTGGGCTGAAGGGCCTGTTTCCATGCTGTATGAATTTGTGAATTGGCAAATAATTGGGTGAAACTTTAAAAAGAAAGCCACTCAAGTAAAAGGCATGCTAACTCTTGGATGTTTAAGACGAGTCGAATAGAGCTTCTTACAGTACATTGCAAAGCTCAGCCACCAGATACTTCCTGCTATTCATACGTTCATAAGCTCATAAATTCTAGGAGCAGAATTAGATCATTCAGCCCATCACATCTACTCCACCATTCAATCATGGCTGATCTATCTTTCCCTCTCAACTCCATTCTCCTGCCTTCTCCCCATAAACCATAACAACCGTACTATAAATTACTATCCCATTTATAGTCACAGATTCATATAGCAAGGAAATAAGCCCATCGGCCCACTGAATCCACAGTGATAATCAAACATCCACTTACAGCAATCCTATCAATCCTATACTAATGGGCCTGTCCCATTTACACAATTTTTTTGTCGACTTTAGTCGCAGTCGCAGCAGGTCTCCGAAAACCTTCAACATGTTGAAAATCCAGCGACGACCAGAACAAGGTACGACTCTTAGGGCGACCACTCATGACAATACAGGCTTGTCGCCAGGGTGTCGCCTGTATGGTCGTAAGTAGTCTCCTCAGTCACCCAAAGAGTCATAGCGTCTTTCTGGTCGTCGCTGAATTTTCAACATGTTGAAATTTTTCGCCGACCTATGACGGGTGCCAGCAGTCGCCGAAAAACTCGCGTAAGTGGGACAGGCCCATAACTCAATTTATTCTCCCCAAATTCCTACCAACTCTACCAAGATTCTACCACTTACCTATACACTGGGGACAATTTGAGGTGATCAATCTATCTACTCACATGCTTTCGGAATGTGGGATGAAAGTGGAGCCTGGGGAGAAAATAAATGATCATGTGGAGAATGTACAAATTCCACACAGTCAGTGTCAGAAGTCAGGATTGAACCTGGATCACTGGAGCTTCATTAGCTGCAGGATGAGCACCGTGATGCCCAGACAAACAGATCTCCCAATTGTCTCACAATAGATTCATTCAGCAGCTTCCAAAATGTTGCTGCTGTTCGTAATCAATTAGCAATCCTTATTGTTGATGCCTCTCAATGTGGTGTTCAGGAAAAGATCATTTGCTCTATTTCACAGCAAACTCTTCTGCACTTTGGAGAAAGTGCATGACAATCAGCCGCAGTGAATCCATAATTCAAACAGAAATCAATCTGTGCTTTGTCTTGTTTGTGCACGCATGGTGCTCTATATATATGCAAAAAGTGGATCAATTGCGCTTTACTGGATGACTGTCATTCACTTTTCATGAGCTATTGTTTGAAATATCTGTTAATAATAGGTTTCCATTTGTTTTACGAGAAGAACCACATTTATTATGCATGAAGCTCACATAGATGCCAAACCTGTCTTGGGGCCATGGTATAATTTTTGCATATGCAGACTGATATGCATCTTTTTCGCTTCAAAGATAATTGTATTTAAAAGACTTACCTCTCAAACCCAAATTCTTTAAACATGTCTCAACTTACCATATAGTTTCTTCCCTCCTTGCTTTAGGCACATTTCTCAGAGCTTTGCTTAATGCAGTGCTTGTTTAGAGATTTCTAAAATCTCCCCTTTTCCCCCTCTGGAATGTAGCTCAAAATACCTAAAGGTAAAATAATCCATTCAATTAACCAATTCACTTCAAGGTCTCCATCACAGGGAACAGACTATCGACTGACTATAAGCCCACTGATTTCCACAGCTACCTTGACTACATCTCCTCCCACGCTGCCTTTTGCAAGGTCGCCATCTCTTACTCTCCATTTAGACAATAGACAATAGGTGCAGGAGTAGGCCATTTGGCCCTTCGAGCCAGCACCGCCATTCAATGTGATCATGGCTGATCACCCCCAATCACCCCGTTCCTGCCTTCTCCCCATATCCCCTGACTCTGCTATTTTTAAGTGCCCTATCTAGCTCTCTCTTGAAAGCATCCAGAGAACCTGCCTCCACCGCCCTCTGAGACAGAGAATTTCACCACTCTGTGAGAAAAAGTGTTTCCTCATCTCCGTTCTAAATGGCTTACTCCTTATTCTTAATCTGTGGCCCCTGGTTCTGAACTCCCCCAATATCGGGAACATGTTTCCTGCCTCTAGCGTGTCCAAGCCCTTAACAATCTTATATGTTTCAATGAGATCCCCTCTCATCCTTCTAAATTCAAGAGTGCCAAGCCCAGCTGTTCTATTCTCTCAGCATATGACAATCCCACCATCCCGGGAATTAAACTTGTAAACCTACGCTGCACTCCCTCAATAGCAAAAATGTCCTTCCTCAAATTAGGGGACCAAAACTGCACACAATACTCCAGGTGTGTCCATTTCTCTGTCTAAGCCATGTCTGCTCCTGAGATGTCCTCTCTCTTCAATAAATGTGGTTCAATGGATATTTTGAAGGCAGAGATAGATAGATTATTGATTGGTATGTGTGTCAGGGGTTATGGGGAGAAGGCAGGAGACTGTGGTTAGGAGGGAAAGATAGATCAGCCATGATTGAATAGTGGGGTAGACTTGATGAGTCAAATGGCCTAATTCTGCTCCTACCACATGACCTTATGACCATTTCCATGCTGCTGTGAATGGAGCCCTCGCATGTCTCCTCTCGCAGTCCTACTCTTGCCAGCCCCTTCCCCTAAACGGGACAGGCAAGGATAGAATTACCCAGGTTCACATCTTTCACCCAGGAGCCTCCGCATCCAATACATCACACTGCAATTTCTGTCACCTTCAACATAATCCCACCACCAGTCACATATTCCCATCTCTACCTTTTTCCACCTGCCGCAGCACCCCTCTCTCCATGGTTTCATCTCTTCCCACCCAAATCACCCCCTCGGCATTTTCTAGGCACTTTTTCCTACAATCGCTTGGCGTGACATCATAGTTTTAGAGATACAGGATGGAAACATGCCCACCGAGTCCACACTGGCCATAGATCACCAGTACACTAGTTCTATCCTACACTAGGGATAATGTACAGAAGCCAATTAACCTACAAGTTTACTTCTTTGGGATATGGGAGGAAATCGGTGCCTTCGGAGGGACCCCACGCGGTCGCACGGAGTGTGCAAACTCCTTCAGACAGCACCCGTAGTCAGGATCAAACCGGGACCTCTGGCACTCTAAGGCAGCAACTCTACCTCTGCACCACGTGCCGCTCCCGCTTCGCCACCGTGACGTCCACTATCCATAGACCTCTCTCACTTCCATCCAGGGACAGCAGCAGCCATTCCAGGTGAGGCAGGGGTTCATGTGCGCCTCTTCCAATCTCATCTGCTGGATTCAGTGTTCCCACTGTAACCTCCTTTATATCGACGAGGCAATCGTCAACGAACTTGTTGACCGTTTCGCTGAACATTTGCGCTCGGTCCATCGATTTCTGCAGTTTCTCCCAGTGGTCAACCATTCTAATTCCCCTTCCCTATTCCATTCTGATCTTTCTGTCCTGGACCTTCACCATAGCCAGTGTGAGGCCATGTACAAACTGGAAGAACAGCACCTCATATTCCGCTTTGGTAACTTAAGGGCCTGTCCCACTTGGGCGTCATTTGCACGTAATTTACGCGTCATAATTTACGCGTCACGACACACGACGTGCCGTTGTGCCACGCCGTGATGCGCGTATGGTGCGCATTACGCGCGCATGGCGCGTGGTGACATAGGCAGTCACGCGCTGTCACGCGCGGCTCCCCAGGATTTTGGTATGTACAAAATCTTTGTGCGCCACCTGCATGACGCGTAAATGACGCCCAAGTGAGACAGGCTCTTTACAATGCAATGGTATAAACAGTGAATTCTACAATTTCAAAAAAATACCTCTCCAACCCTCATCTCTTTCCCTTGCCTCCACCCCACACATTTCTCCCATCATCTCCCAGCACCCTACATGCTGCTCTTTTCCCCTCCTCTGTATAAGTTCATGTTCATAAATTATGGGAGCAGAATTAGGCCATTCGGCCCATCAAATCTACTCCGCCATTCAATCCTGGCTGATCTATCCTTCCCTTTTAACCCCAGTCTCCTGCCTTCTCCCCATAACCCCTAACACCCATACCAATCAAGAATATATCTATCTCTGTCTTAAAAATATCCATTGACTTGGCCTCCACAGCCCTGCATATGTTTATCTCCCATCCCCTACTAGTCCCATATTTCTATATGATCTCCCTCCTCCCTGTCCCATTCCATCCAGATCCCACCCAGCTTTAAATTTCACTCCTCTTCTTTCCTTATTGGACATATTTTTTGTTCCCTTTTCACCTCTAGCCTTTGTCACTAACTTTACCCATCTGCTGATTGTCTTCCTCCCCCCACCCTCACTTGTATCCATCCAACATTTACTTGCCTGGTTTTGCACCACTTCCACCTTTCTATTCCAGCACTCTCTCTCCATCAGCCTGATGGGTCTCAACACAAAACATCACTTGTCCATTCCCTCCACAGACACTGCCTGACCCGCTGAGTTCCTCCAGCAGTTTGCTATTTGCTCAAGATTCCAGCATCTGCAGTTTCTTGTGTCTCCACTCGAAGGGTAGAGATAGTTATTGACACTTTTCAAAGACATTTCAAACACTTTATAGTAAACTTTATTAGAATACATTAAATAATGCAAATGAAAATGTTCCATTATTAGCAGCGGATGCATTACACATAGTGCAAGGATAACATCACCCTTATCAGAACATTTTGTGAGTAGTGCGAATGTCAAAGACTAGATGGCAAATCTTTAAGGTGAGAGGGGCAAAGTTTAAAAGAGACTAGACTAAGTGAGACCCGTTAGGTCCCTCTGGGACTGGTTTGTAGAGGGCTAGTATGGACATTGTGGGCCAAATGGATTATTGGACTGGCAGATCAGTCACTCAGGCCTAGTGGGATGGCAGCTCAGTCACTCAGGCCTGGTGGGCTGGCAGTCACTCAGGCCTGGTGGGCTAGCAGCTCAAAATTAGTGGTTTCAGGCAGGCCAAACAACTCATTTCATTTCCATTTCAATTTCAAGCACAGGGCAGGCCAAGCAACTCATTGCATTTCCATTTCCATTTCCATTTCCATTGCAGTTTCAAGCACAGAGCAGGCCAAACAACTCATTGCATTTTCATTTCCTTTCCATTTCCATTGTAGTTTCAAGCACAGGGCAGCCCGGACAACTCATTGCATTTTCATTTCATTTCCATTTCCATTGCAGTTTCAAGCACAGGGCAGGCCAAACAACTTATTGCATTTTCATTAAGGTAACAAATCATTTATTGCAAGTACATTGCAGACTCACAGTTCAATTGATTCACAGCTTAGAATCACAGTTGTGATCTCTCACTCGCCATCTTCCAGAGTGACTGACTCACGTCCAGGCATCCAGTGTTTTATAGTCCTGCCTCCCCTGGAAGGGACATCATGGTGATTGCCAGGAGAGAGGACCAATCAGCTGATCTCAAGGTTTTTTAAACACCCATAACCTTTTTAGTTTTCATCGATCGGAAAAATCCTCGGGCTGCCTCAGCGGAGGAGGATTGTGCGAAAGATGGCCAAAAATCATAGCGATATAAAGTAGCATTTGTCTAAAATTAGTATACAGCGCAGACAGGAAATGGTCAAGATGAGACTTTTAGTTATATAAATGTGCAGGACACATTTTTACGCAAAGTGTGGTGTGTGCCTTGTGCTGTCACGGGCAGTGATGGAGGTAGACACCACTGTGGCTATAAGAGCCTTTCAGATACGCACATAGATATGCTAGGAATGGAGGAAAATGGACCTGTATGAAGATGAGATTAGGAATGGGTGTCGTTTCGGGTCGAGACCCTCCCTCAGACTGATGATCCATCTGAGGTAGGGTTTCAACCTGAAAGGTCACCCATTCCTTCTCTCCAGGGATGCTGCCTCTCCCGTTGAGTTACTTCAGACTTTTATGCCTATCTTTGGTTTAAACCAGCATCTGCAGTTCCTTCATATGCAGATGAGATTAGTTTATCTTGGCATTATGTTCGGCATGGACATTGAGGGCTGAAAGGTCTGTTATTAAGGCTGTGGAGGGAGGCAGGCCAGAATGGAATCGTCAAGTGTAAAGGTAACAATGACAGTGATGAGGGCAGATGAGCTGAGGCAGGGGCCAAAATGCTGGAGGAAATAAGCAGGCGAAGCAGCATTTGTAGAGGGAATATACAGACTACATTTTGGGTTGGTCTCAATTGTTCATTATTTGCATTAATACCCTTGAGGTGAAAACAAAGTGCAAGGCTTTCAAGTTTGCCGATGATATGAAAATATGTGGGAGGGCATATTGTGAAGAGGCCAATTTATGTTGTTACTTTATGTAGCCATATGCAGTATCACAAGTAAGAATTTGATTGTTCCATTTTCGGTATGCATGACAATTAAACACTCTTGACTCTTATTTTGCAGGTTCTGACATGGCTGATGTGGCCAATGCAGAAAACACAGACGTTTCCACAAGTAGAGCTTCAAGGTGGTAGCGAAGGAGAAGATGGAGTGCATAGTTTCTGAAGTGGTCCACTCCTTTTGCCCCTCATGAAGAGTCTACCATGGGCAGACCTGATTCCTTTCTTATAAATGGTAACAATTGCAGCATCTCTAACATCTTCTGATACCTTCTCCTTATGGGCCTGTCCCACTTTGGCGATTTTTTAGGCAACTGCCGACAATGGAATTTACTGAAGTCAGCACCGGCGACATCCTACGATATCCTGGTGACAACCTACGTTAACCTGGCAACAACCTACCACAGCGCCTGCGTCAAGCTACGCTCATTGGCGTCAAACCCAAGGTCGCCACTGTTGCTAAAAAAATTTCAACATGTTGAAAATCCAGCGGCGAACAGAAAGACGCTACAACTCTTTGGGCGACTGAGGAGACTACGCACGACCATACTGGCGACACCCGCCTACTCACGACACGTTTACAAAAAATGCAAGGCTGGCTTCTGCGGCAAATTCCTGCTCTGAATTGTGTGTGATTGAATGTTTGTAAATGTTGGGAACACAATATTGTTTGACGACCTTGAAAAACTCATACATGCATTTATCTCCTCCCACAATGATGACTGCAACTCCCTATACCCTGGCATCAGCCAATCATCCCTGTCCCACCTGCAATTGGTCCAAAACGCGGCAGCGAGGTATCCGTAAAAGCGACCACATCACCACGATTCTGGCCTCTCTCCACTGGCTCCCAGTACGGTATAGAATCAACTTCAAGCTTCTCCTATATGTATACAAAGCCCTTAATGGGCTTGCCCCCACCTACATCAAAAATCTTCTAACCCACCATTCTACCTCCAGGTCCCTCAGGTCGGCTGACTTGGGGCTACTGACTATCCCGCGGTCCAGGTTTAAGCTCAGGGGCGACCGTGCTTTTGCAGTTGCAGCACCTAGACTGTGGAACAGCATCCCTCTTCTCATCAGAATAGCCCCCTTCATCGACTCCTTTAAGTCTAGACTTAAAACCTATTTCTACTCACAAGCGTTTCTTGAGGTCCTCTGAGGGAGCGCTGTATGTATGTGTTTATGTATGTATTGTTAGATCTGTGTACCATTGTATGTAGCACGTTAGTACCTGCACTGATGTAAAGTTTGGTCAACGAGAGTTGTTTTTAAATGTGGTATAGAAATAAAATTGACTTGACACACTGACACACTGACACACACAGTGACACACACACACTGACACACACACACATTGACTCACACACACATTGACTCACACACACTGGCACACACATAGAAACGCACACGCACACGTGGATTCCCACATATCGAAGCATGCATAGACTCGCACACCGACACACACACAGACACACAAACACAGACTCTCACACACACACACACGCAGACACACACACAAACAGACAGATACAAACACAGACACAGACTCACACATACAGGCTCTCTCACACTCTCTCTATCTCTATCTCTCCCTCTCACACACATACACACACACTGTCAGGCATATTAACAAAGCATAATATTAGCACGCATAATGCTCACCCATCGGGCACATACACACACACACAGCCGGCTACCAAACTGCTGATCTCCGCAGGGCTGGCGAGAGAGAGAGAGGGGGGAGAGAGAGAGACAGAGAAGGGGGGGGAAAGAGCAAGAGAGAGAGAGAGAGAGGGAGGGGGGGTTGAGAGAGAGGGGAGAGAGAGAGGGGGGAGAAAAAGGGAGAAGGGAGGGGGGAGTGAGGGGGGGAGTGAGGGGGGGAGGGGGAGAGAGAGCGGGTAGAGAAAAAGGGGAGGGAGGGGGGAGGGGGGAGGCGGAGGGAGGGGGAGGGAGGGGGAGGGGGAGGGAGGGGGAGAGAGAGAGAGAGTGAGGGAGAGAGAGAGAGAGAGGGAGAGCGAGAGAGAGTAGTCAAATCAACATGTACCTAAAATTTCCCCTTCAAACTAAAGATGTAAAAAAGGAACCCAGTAAGCTGTATAAACTAAATCAGACTTACAGATGGGCTTCTGATTGTGGAGATAAATTCATCATGGCCCTGAATTCACCTGATCTCACAAATAAAATATTGAAATTTAAGACAAATCCATATGGGACTGCTAGAGATGGTGTAAACATGGCTATAAATGACTTTAATATGATATTTCACAAGGCAGCTATCAAAGCTGACCTTGTGAAACAGAAGAGAAAAATTATCAAAAAACACAACCATGAAAAATGGTCCGATCATGAGTGTAAAAGTGTCAGAAAAGATCTGAGGAAAATATCGAACCAAAAACACTGTCAACCATCCAGGCTTACGTATTAGATATAATGAAACTCTTAAAAAGGTATAAACACACTCTTAGGAACAAAAGACAAAATTACACTCATAAAAGACTTGAAGAAATTGAAAATTCCATAAATCAAAACCAATTTTGGAATATGTGGAATAACCTGAGCACAACAAAACTACAAACATTATGAATTCAAGACGGTGTCTGGAGAGCACATTTCAAAAATCTACATAAAGACATCCCAATAAATAAAATAAACTTAAATTATTCTCATATCAAAGAAAAACTCCAAACACTAGCAACAATAATTAAAGATTATCAAAACCCTCTTGATTTCCCAATTACTTTGGAAGAATTGACCATAAAAATAAAATCTCTTCACTCAAAGAAAGCCTGTGGTCCAGACAGCATTAAAAATGAAATTCTCAAGTACAGCACTCTGGAGATGCAGGACATAGTGCTTAGGCTGTTCAACATCACACTATGTTTAGGTTATTTCCCTGATATTTGGTGTCAAGGACTTATTTCACCCATTTATAAGAGTGGAAACAAATTAGACCCAAATAATGATCGTGGCATCTGTGTCAGTAGCTGCCTAGGGAGGTTATTCTGCAGTATCATAAATAACAGAATGCAGGATTTCCTTAACAAATACAACATTCTCAGTAAAAACCAAATTGGCTTCTTCCCAAAACACCGTACCACTGACCACATTTATACCCTCCACACTCATTGAAAAACATATAAACCAAACAAAAAATGGAAAAATATTTGCCTGTTTTATTGACTTTGAGAAAGCATTTGACTCCATTTGGCGCGAACGGCTCCATTACAAACTCCTCTGTTGTGGTATAGGAGGAAAGATGTCTGACCTTATCAAATCAATGTATCTGAATAATAAATGTGGCATTAATTGGGAACAAATGCACTGATCTCTTCGCCCAGAGAAGAGGCGTCCGGCAAGGCTGCAATCTGAGCCTGACACTGTTTAATGTATATATCAACGATTTGGCAGTAAAGTTGGGCCAGAGCACAACGCCGGGCCTCTGTCTTCTGGATGGAGAGGTAAAATCCCTGTTTTATACGGATGACTTGGTTCTGCTGTCCCCCACAGAACAGGGACTGCAGCAACAGTTGGACCTACTTGATGAGTACTGCCAAAATTGGGCCCTGGCAGTAAATCTAAAGAAAACCAACATCATGATTTTTCAGAAAAGACCCAGATGTCAGGAAGATAAATACAAATTTACTCTCAATGGTATCATTATCGAACATACTATGAGCTATACTTACCTTGGTCTAACTGTTGCAGCATCAGGGAGCTTAAATATGGCAGTGAATGCACTAAAAGAGAAAGCTCGAAGAGCTCTGTACGCAATAAAAATAAGATTCTACAACATCCAAATTCCAATTAAAATCTGGCTTAAAATATTTGACAGTGTAATCCAGCCTATTGCGCTTTATGGTAGTGAAGTATGGGGTCCGCTCAGTCACCATAGTTATAGTAAATGGGAAAAACATAAAACGGAGGCCGTGCATGCGGAATTTTGTCGGAACATCCAAAGGAAAACACCAACAAACGCATTTAGGGCAGAATTAGGCAGATACCCACTGATAATAAATATCCAGAAAAGAGCACTAAATTTTTGGAATCACCTTAAATCTAGCCCCCCAGATACCCTCCAGTTTAAAGCCCTTAAAACACAAGAGGGGAGCCCAGAAAAGAGTTCCCTGCGTCAGTTGGCACTGAGACTAACTACCCCTATCCAGTTAAACCCTGACCAGCCTCAGATCAATACTGATCCCCAATCACCAGTTAGAGTGAACCAAATTATCAAACACTGTAAAGAAACCTATTTGGAACATTGGGATAAAGAAACCAAAAGCCAAAGCAGATTAAAATGTTACCGTGCCTTAAAGAGAGATTATAAATTGGCAGACTATCTCTCAACTGTTAGAGACATAAAGCAAAGGCAGACCCTCACCAAATACAGGTTAAGTGATCACTATTTGGCAGTTGAAAAAGGAAGACAGATTCTGGCAACCAAGAGAAAATAGAATATGCGGCCATTGTTTGGCAGATGAGGTTGAAACAGAGGTGCACTTCTTCCTAAAATGCAAAAAATTTGACAAAACAAGAAAAACATACTTTGACAAACTCAGTCTGGCAACCCCTAATTTTAAAGAACTAGAACATCAAAACTAAGAATAATCCTTGGTGAAGGAAATACAACACATCTTGGTGCACAATACGTAACGGCATGTCATAAATACGGCACGGCATGTCTCTGGAACTCTCTGTGGCAGAGAGTTCCAGAGACTCACCACTCTCTGTGTGAAAAAAGTCTTTCTCATCTCGGTCATAAAGGATTTCCCCCTTATCCTTAAGCTGTGACCCCTTGTCCTGGACTTCCCCAACATCGGGAACAATCTTCCTGCATCTAGCCTGTCCAACCCCTTAAGAATTTTGTACGTTTCTATAAGATCCCCTCTCAACTTCGTAAATTCTAGAGAGTATAAACCGAGACTATCCAGTCTTTTTTCATAAGACAGTCCTGACATCCCAGGGATCAGTCTGGTGAACCTTCTCTGCACTCCCTCTATGGCAATAATGTCCTTCCTCAGATTTGGAGACCAAAACTGTATGCAATACTCCAGGTGTGGACTCACCAAGACCCTGTACAACTGAAGTAGAACCTCCCTGCTATCAAATCCTTTTGCTATGAAAGCTAACGTACCATTCGCTTTCTTCACTGCCTGCTGCACCTGCAAGCCTACTTTCAATGACTGGTGTACCATGACACCCAGGTCTCGCTGCATCTCCCCTTTTCCTAATCGGCCACCACTTAGATAATAGTCTGCTTTCCTGTTTTTGCCACCAAAGTGGATAACCTCACATTTATCCACATTATACTGCATCTGCCAAACATTTGCCCACTCACCCAGCCTATCCAAGTCACACTTGCAGTCTCCTAGCATCCTCCTCACAGCTAACACTGCCCCCCAGCTTAGTGTCATCCGCAAATTCGGAGATATTGCCTTCAATTCCCTCATCCAGATCATTAATATATATTGTAAATAGCTGTGGTCCCAGCACTGAGCCTTGCGGTACCCCACTAATCACTGCCTGCCATTGTGAAAAGGACCCGTTTACTCCTACTCTTTCCTTCCTGTTTGCCAGCCAGTTCTCTATCCACATCAATACTGAACCCCCAATGCCGTATGCTTTAAGTTTGCATACTAATCTCTTATGTGGGACCTTGTCGAAAGCCTTCTGGAAGTCCAAATACGCCACATCCACTGGTTCTCCCTTATCCACGCTACTAGTTACATCCCTAAATCACTAAAAGATTATTTTAGTGATAATCTTTCAAAACTCTTTAGAGTCTGGAGTAGTTCCTGAGGATTGGTGGGTAGCAAACATAACCCCTCTTTTTAAGAACGGGGGGAGAGAGAAAACGGGGAATTACAGACCAGTTAGTCTAACATCGGTAGTGGGGAAACTGCTAGAATCAGTTATTAAAGATGGGATAGCAGCACATTTGGAAAGTGGTGAAATCATTGGACAAAGTCAGCATGGATTTAAGAAAGGTAAATCATGTCTGACGAATCTTGTGGAATTTTTCGAGGATGTAACTAGTAGAGTGGATAGGGGAGAACCAGTGGATGTGGTGTATCTGGACTTCCAGAAGGCTTTCGACAAGGTTCCACATAAGAGATTAGTATATAAACTTAAAGCATACGGCATTGGGGGTTCAGTATTGATGTGGATAGAGAACTGGCTGGCAAACAGGAAGCAAAGAGTAGGAGTAAACGGGTCGTTTTCACAATGGCAGGCAGTGACTAGTGGGGTACCGCAAGGCTCAGTGCTGGGACCCCAGCTATTTACAATATACATAAATGATCTGGATGAGGGAATTGAAGGCAATATCTCCAAGTTTGCGGATGACACTACGCTGCGGGGCAGTGTTAGCTGTGAGGAAAATGCTAGGAGACTGCAAGGTGACTTGGATAGGCTGGGTGAGTGGGCAAATGTTTGGCAGATGCAGTATAATGTGGATAAATGTGAGGTTATCCACTTTGGTGGCAAAAATAGGAAAACAGACTATTATCTAAATGGAGGCCGATTAGGAAAAGGGGAGATGCAGCGCGACCTGGGTGTCATGGTACACCAGTCATTGAAAGTAGGCATGCAGGTACAGCAGGCAGTGAAGAAAGCGAATGGTATGTTAGCTTTCATAGCAAAAGGATTTGAGTATAGGAACAGGGAGGTTCTACTTCAGTTGTATAGGGTCTGGGTGAGGCCACACCTGGAGTATTGCGTGCAGTTCTGGTCTCCAAATCTGAGGAAGGACATTATTGCCATAGAGGGAGTGCAGAGAAGGTTCACCAGACTGATTCCTGGGATGTCAGGACTGTCTTATGAACAAAGACTGCATAGACTCGGTTTATACTCTCTAGAATTTAGGAGATTGAGAGGGGATCTTATAGAAACGTACAAAATTCTTAAGGGGTTGGACAGGCTAGATGCAGGAAGATTGTTCCCGATGTTTGGGAGGTCCAGGACAAGGGGTCACAGCTTAAGGATAAGGGGGAAATCCTTTAGGACCGAGATGAAAAGGAATTTTTTCACACAGAGAGTGGTGGGTCTCTGGAACTGTCTGCCACAGAGGGTAGTTGAGGCCACTTCATTGGCTATATAGAAGAGGGAGTTAGATGTGGCCCTTGTGGCTAAGGGGATCAGAGGGTATGGAGAGAAGGCAGGTACGGGATACTGAGTTGGATGATCAGCCATGGTCATATTGAATGGCGGTGCAGGCTCGAAGGGCCGAATGGCCTACTCCTGCACCTAATTTCTATGTTTCTATGTTTCTATGTTTCTATCATCGAAAAATTCCACAAGATTTGTCAGACATGATTTACCTTTCGTAAATCCATGCTGACTTTGTCCAATGATTTCACCACTTTCCAAATGTGCTGCTGTCCCATCTTTAATAACTGACTCTAGCAGTTTCCCCACTACCGATGTTAGACTAACTGGTCTGCAATTCCCCGCTTTTTCTCTCCCTCCCTTCTTAAAAAGAGGGGTTACGTTTGCTACCCGCCAATCCTCAGGAACTACTCCAGAATCTAAAGAGTTTTGAAAGATTATCACTAATGCATCCACTATTTCCGGAGCTACTTCCTTAAGTACTCTGGGATGCAGCCTATCTGGCCCTGGGGATTTATCGGCCTTTAATCCATTCAATTTACCCAACACCACTGCCCGACTAACCTGTATTTCACCCAATTCTTCCTTTGACCCGCGGTCCCCTGCTATTTCCGGCAGATTATTTATGTCTTCCTTAGTGAAGACGGAACCAAAGTAGTTATTCAATTGGTCCACCATATCCTTGTTCCCCATGATCAACTGACCCGTTTCTGACTGCAAGGGACCTACATTTGTTTTAACTAATCTCTTTCTCTTCACATATCTATAAAAACTTTTGCAGTCAGTTTTTATGTTCCCTGCCAGTTTTCTTTCATAATCTATTTTTCCTTTCCTAATTAAGCCCTTTGTCCTCCTCTGCTGGTCTCTGAATTTCTCCCAGTCCTCTGGTATGCTGCTTTTTCTGGCTACTTTGTACGCATTATCCTTTGCCTTGATACTATCCCTGATTTCCCTTGTTATCCACGGATGCACTACCTTCCCTGATTTATTCTTTTGCCAAACTGGGATGAACAATTTTTGTAGGTCATCCATGCAGTCATTAAATGTCCTCCATAGCATATCCACTGTCAACCCTTTTAGAATTAATTGCCAGTCAATCTTGGCCAATTCACGTCTCATACCCTCAAAGTTACCTTTCTTTAAGTTCAGTTTCTGCGCTGTATCTCTAAAGCTGTGCTACTACAGAACCCGCTAAACAGCCTGCCGCACGGAACGTATTAAGAGCTTGCTGCGGGTCGGATAAAATCTCGTGGCAGGACGGATGTGTCCCACGGGCCATAGCTTGGAGACCCCTGACATGGAACATAGAACAATACAGCATAGGAACAGACCCTTTGGCTCATAATATCCATGGCAAACATGGTGTCAAATTCAATTAATCTCCTGTGTTATCACATGATCCACATCTCCTCAGTCCCGGCACCATGTATCTATCTAAAAGCATCTTAAATACCACTATCATATCTGAATCACTGTTGGCAGTGCATCCTAGGTACCCACCGCTATCTGTTTAAAAAACATGCCCCCCACATATCCTTAAAACTATAACCTATAACCTTAAAGCAATGCATCAAGTCTTTTTCATTTCCACCTGATGAGAAAGGTTATTTTTGTCTACCCTTTTCTATTTATGCATCTCAGAATTGTATCTACTTCTATCAGGTCTCTGCTCAGCCTCCAATGCCCCATAGAAAACAATCCAAGTTTGTCCAACCTCTCCTTATAGATAATACGCTCTCTTACAGGCAGCATTCAGGTAAACCTCTTCTGCACCCTCTCTACATCCTTCCTGTAAAGCATCTGCTAATGAAGACAAGGATACCATACACCTTTTTCATCTACTTGTGTTGCCACTTTCAGGGTGTTATGGACTTGGTCCCCATGATAGAGATCTGTACATCAATACTATTTAGGGTCATGCCATTAATTATATACTTTTGCCTTGCATTTGATCTCCCAAAATACAACACCTTACATTTGCATGGTTTAAATCCCATCTCCTCTCACTATCCACCTTTGTACACCTTTTTTACAGCTTTGCAGCAACATCGTAATCCATGAGTCCTGATCTCAGGGCAAAACCTTTTTGCCATGATGTCTCTTGAGTTCTTGAGTGCACTTGGGTGTCATTGAAAGAGCAGAGATTAATGGGCCTGTCCCACTTAGGCGATTTTTTCTGCGACCGCCGGTGAGTGTCATAGTCATAGCAGGTCGCCGAAAAACTGATGACTGGACCCCCCCATGACTAGCAATGTTACAAAATTTTGAGATTTTAAAAATCAAGTCTGCAATTTATCCCATCAGATAAAGCATAAACAGAAGTTTAATTTGACACCTAATTCACTTTCATATCTTCAGTATTAAGAAAGTTATGACCATTTTCATACTCGGAAAATAGCATCTTGTTTCCCATTGCCGTTCAATCGACAACTCAAAAGCTGTGATCTAGAACCGTTAAAAGCCCATAACTTTCTTAAAAATTAAGAGAACTCAATGAAATTTTCAGTTATTATAGATTGAAGCATTCTGAAACAAATATGAAACAATCTTACTTGGATGACCTGAAATTAAAGCATATAATTAGTTAGTTATCTAATTGTAGCTAATTACAAAATTCAATGAGTAGATCTAAACATCTATCCATTTCTTAAGAAAAGATAAACTTTTTTTTAATTGCCTACGTGTCCAAATACCATTCACACAATAATCCACAATGTAACATAATTTTTAAATCTCATTTTCATGAATTTCTGGGCCAAATGGAAGGAATTTAGTGTTTAATGCCTGTAAATTAATGGCCATTTAAATCAACTAGCAAGTGAGTTTTAGTGGAATGCGGTGGATTGGAAAGTTGTGGTTTGCGGTGAAGTCGGGAGGAAAAATACTGTTGTTTCTTCCTTTTTTTTGGACCCCCTTTCGCAACATGAAAATATGATTAAAGCCTCCATAAAAACCAACTTTTAATATAAAAATAAACTGTGTACCTTTTTTTCACCCCTAAGCAAAATCCTTCCCGTTGTCGGCACTCACGACTTTTGAACGTGATTTTTAAATTACTCTAGATAATAAATAATCTAGCGTAATTTAAAAATACCTTCATTAATGAAATGTCGGAGCGATTTTTCTTCCGCAACGAAATCGCCCGACATGGATTGATTTGCCCAGTCTGTAGTAAAACGGCACTTTAAGCCCGCCCCCCTCTGAAAGGCGCCAAAGTCACGCACACGGGAAGCGGCAGAACTGCAGCGCTGCTCAAGGTAAGTTTTGTAACATACCTACTATGACAATGTCTACGACAATTACAACAACCTATCACCTAGTCGACATTAAGCTATGGCAAGCTACCGACAACCGGTGACCCATTAGGACGTCCACCTAAGACCACACCTACGACAACCTACGTCCACCCGCGACAAGCTACGACAAGGTACGACCCTGTCGGCGACAACTGAAGCCAACTTAAGACAATTCAGTCACCAGTACCTGTCGCCGGTTGACGTAGGTAGTCGCCAATGGAATTCACCAGTCATCCTGGCGACAATCTACGACAAGCCACCTGTCGCCAAAAAGTTTTGAACATTTCAAAATCCAGCGCCGACTAGAAAAACACTACGATTCTTTGGACGACTGAGGAGACTACTCACGACCATACAGGCGACACCCCAGCGACCATGTGGTGACAGCCTAGTTGCCTGTAGTCGCTTAAAAAATCATCTAAGTGGGACAGGGGCATAAAACTGCCTCCCAATCAGTGGTTATAAAGATTAGCAACACATGTTTCAGATACAACATAGCTCGATTGTAATCGTGTATTGATTTTCCGCTGACTGGTTAGCATGCAACAAAAGCTTTTCACTATACTTTGGTTCAGGTAATAATAAACTAAACTCAACAGCAAAAGCAGGTAAGAATGCTTAGAATTTGATACAGTTCTGAAGAACACGTTCACAGATAATTACATAAGGCTGTTTTTGTTCATTAAATAAACATTGCAATGACTGGAAGTACTGAAGGAAACATATTTAACAGTAAATGTGCAGTAACATTGCCCCACTCAGGATAATTCAGGCAATTGTTTCCTTGCAGCTCAGGTATTGTCATTGAATCAGAACATCAGCTATTCGAGGATTGCAGAAACATTTTCAAATAAGAAATGCAAAACATGGAGATGATCTCATGCGCCATTCAACAGGCCAGCATCAAGGTAGAAAAACTATCTGCAAGAACCATTCAACTTCAGCATAGCGTGGAGGAAAGTTATCTCAGCAAACAAAGATTTTTTCTCATATTCTGTGAAACAACATGAAGGAAACACAAACATATCATTAGGAGAAACCAGCTACTTTCAAACAGTGTCACTTTGAGACCTCAGCAAATTCCTTTATCTAACTCAAAACCAACACACACACACACACACACACACACACACACACACACACACACACACACACACACACACACACACACACACACACACACACACACACACACACACACACACACACACACACACACACACACACACACACACACACACACACACACAAAGGACACAAAAAGGCCGACCAGACAACATCTCAGTTGTGTGAACAAAATTAAGGTTCAAGACATTCTTATCAACAACATTAGACAATAAATTTTAAAGCAAAATGTAAATTGCTAGAGTAACTCAGAAGGTCAGGCAATATCTGTGGAGGGAGTGGATTGGACAAGATTTCAGGTTGAGACCTTCCTTCAGATTGATTTTATGGGGGGGAGGAAGTAAGCTCTTTTCAAGCTTTCAGTCTGAGGAATGGTCCCACCCTGAAACATTGCCCATCCGTTCCCTCCCCCGATGCTGCCTGGCCCACTGTGTGACTCCAACAGTTTGTGTTTTGCTCAATATTCCAGCATCTGCATTTCCTTGTGTTCCCAATTAATAGGGAACACATCAACTACAAAAGTCAACTGGAGGAATACTGTCTGTTGCTTGCAATGTCATCACAACCACAGCAAGGATAAATCAACAGCACAAAAACTCCTGTTTTATAATGCCGTGCTGACAATACTATACTTTCTATAGTGAATAGTGAAAGGCCTGGATAGAGTGAACGTGGACAGAATGTTTACATTCATGGGAGAGTCTGGGACCAGAGGTCATAGCCCCAGAATAAAAGGATGTACCTTTGGAAAGGAGATGATGAGGAATTTATTTGGTCAGAGAATGGTGAATCTGTGGAGTTCATTGGCTGTGGAGGCCAAGTCAATGGATATTTTAAAGGCGGAGATTGACAGATTAGTTAAAGCCCTGTCCCACTGTACATGTTTATTCATGACTTCTCCCGAGTTTGCCCTGATTCGAACTCGGAGATTTACGGTAACGGCCGCTCGTAGGTACTCGGGGCTCTCGTGGCCATTTTTCAACGTTGAAAAATCTTCACGAGTCTTCCCGAACATACCGCATTTCCCGTGTACCTGCCGTTAGCGTTATGAGCCGCTAAGAGATGCCCCCGAGCTCCGACATACCCGCTACGTACATTCTATGTGCTTCCACGAGTTTGATTTTTTTTTAAACTCAGGAGAGCTCTTGAATGAACTCGTATAGTGGGACAGGGCTTTTAGGATATCAGGGGTTAGGGGAAGAAGGCAGAAGAATGGAGTTGAGAGGTAAAGAGAGCTCAGCCATGATTGAATAACGGAGTAGACTTGATGGGCCGAATTCCCTAATTCTGTTCCTAGAACATATGACCTTGCTATAAGTGTACATCACCAAGATGTAATATATGAAAACATAACAGTTTCTTACATTACTTCTCTTTCCAGATTGTATTGCCCACCTTGGCCTACATTTGATAGTCAGAAATAATTGATTGGGCACCGTCAGTAACAAATGATGCATAGGATGCCAAGAATTATATAAATCTTTTGTATAAAATGTGTGATAATTTAAGTTGTTGATTTTACTACTGTTTGAACTGGTTGGCTACATATGATCATGCTGATGGTTCAGAGTGGCCTGCTAGCAGTAAGACTGGCGTGCTCCAGATTGCCATCTAAACACTGTGAAAGGCAGACAGGGTGTACACACAGAATAAGGAACTACTTGTGGTCTCTCCAGGCAATACTGTGTAAATGTGTAGGAAGGGACTGCAGATGCGGGTTTTTACACTAAAGACATACACAAAATGCTGGAGTAACTCAGTGGGTCAGGCAACATCTCTGGAGAAAAGGAATAGGAGATGTTTTGGGTCGAGACCCTTGTTTAACATAGAAACATAGAAATTAGGTGCAGGAGTAGGCCATTCGGCCCTTCGAGCCTGCACCGCCATTCAATATGATCATGGCTGATCATCCAACTCAGTATCCCGTACCTGCCTTCTCTCCATACCCTCTGATCCCCTTAGCCACAAGGGCCACATCTAACTCCCTCTTAAATATAGCCAATGAACTGGCCTCAACTACCCTCTGTGGCAGAGAGTTCCAGAGACCCACCACTCTCTGTGTGAAAAAAATCCTTCTCATCTCGGTCCTAAAGGATTTCCCCCTTATCCTTAAGCTGTGACCCCTTGTCCTGGACCTCCCCAACATCGGGAACAATCTTCCTGCATCTAGCCTGTCCAACCCCTTAAGAATCTTGTAAGTCTCTATAAGGTCCCCTCTCAATCTCCTAAATTCTAGAGAGTATAAACCGAGTCTATGCAGTCTTTGTTCATAAGACAATCCTGACATCCCAGGAATCAGTCTGGTGAACCTTCGCTGCACTCCCTCTATGGCAATAATGTCCTTCCTCAGATTTGGAGACCAGAACTGTATGCAATACTCCAGGTGTGGCCTCACCAAGACCCTATACAACTGAAGTAGAACCTCCCTGCTCCTATACTCAAATCCTTTTGCTATGAAAGTTTAGACTGAGAGTCAGGGAAGAGGGAAACCTGCTACAATCCAGTGGTATGAATATTGATTTATCTAATTTCAAGTAACATCAGGTCTGCACCAGCTGTCCTACACACACTATGGATTATTTACATTTATACCAAACCAATCAACCTATAAACCTGTAAGTCTTTGGAGTGTAGGAGGAAAGCAAAAAATTTCTCATGCGGTCATGGGGAAAACGTACAAATTCCGTACAGACAATACACGTAGTCAGGATTGATCCCCGCTCACTGGCGCTGAAATTGCTGTAAAGCAGCAACTCTACCTCTGCCCCACCGTGCCGCTCACCATGCACCGGCAACTTTCTTTATTTACTGTCAGAAGGTGTTCAGGGTACAGTCTTCACTCTACACCAGCCAAGACACCACAGCTCTCCATTCCTGGTCACTGGTCTCCAGGGTGAAGAGGTCCAGTGAATTGTTCCCTGGTAAGTGCTATTGTGAGCGACCATGGAATGTGGTCCTCAATTTATCAGGGAACATGAAGCTCACACCAAAATTCATGCAGTTATTAATATAGAGAGATAATTTGCTGCAAAATGGCAAACCACTATATTCGTCTGCTCGAAATCAGACAGGACATTACTATACTTGAAATCATTTGTGTTCTCACCAGAGGACAATCTAAAATGTCTGAAGAGGGGTCTCGACCTTAAACCTCTATCCAGAGATGCTGCCTTTCCCGTTGAGTTACTCCAGCAGTCTATCTTCAGTTCATTCCTATACATAAAATGATGGAAACATCTGCAAATATTGACCTGGGAATGTCTTCATAAACTTGGGAATATATTTCAATGTTTTTCCCCATTAATCAAAACCTGTGCAGTATTACAAGAAATAGTATAAATTACATTATGGAGACATTTAGTCCATGCCAGTGTTCAGCTTACATACACTCACAACTGTGCAGCCATATACAGTGTACTCATGACTGTGCAGTCTAATACACTCACGATTTTGCAGCCAAATACCCGAAACATCACATATCCACACAATATAGAAAAAAGGAGCTGCAGATGCTGGTTTACAAAAAAAAAGAATAACTCAGCAGATCGGGCGGCATATTTGGAGAACATGGATAGGTGACAAATTGTTAAAGAAGGAACTGCAGATGCTGGAGAATCGAGGGTTACACAAAAAGCTGGAGAAACTCAGCGGGTGCAGCAGCATCTAAGGAGCGAAGGAGAGGGTCTCGACCCGAAACGTCGCCTATCTCCTTCGCTCCTTAGATGCTGCTGCACCCGCTGAGTTTCTCCAGCTTTTTGTGTAACCCATGGATAGGTGACAGTTCAGGTCAGGGCCCCTCTTGTTTAAGGCCCTCTTAGTTATTAGAAATTGTTTCCAGTAATGTTGTCCCACCTTTACAACGTAGTAAAAACATTTTTTATCATTGTTCCACTATGTGACTACACTAATGAAAAAATATTTTTATTTGTGGCAATAGAGAAGCAAGGTCCTGTTGATGCTGTTAATAATTTTTAGTTCTAACAATACATGAGTGAAATAAAAGGGAAAATAACTTTTACCCCCGATTAAACCTGCCTTAGCCTTACATAGAAGGAGCCCGATATACTGCACACAATATAGAAACATGGAATTGCAGACGCTGGATTACAAGAATAAAATACACAAAGTGCTGGAGTAATTCAGCGGGTCAGGCAGCATCTCTGGAGAACATGAATAGGTGATGGTTTGAGTCAAGGCCCATTTTCAGACTCACATTAATGCTTAGGCCTTTGAGAGAAAATAACATGCTTCTTGCACTGCTTCTGTTTTTTCACTTACCATAAAGTGCATAATTCTCTGCTTTGAATATGATGTGGAGTTAAAGTGAAACTTCAGAACTTTTGCACCTTTCAATTTTTGACATTATCTTGATACAGAAGGCATACAGATGGTATTAAAACTCGGTGGCAGACCCTGCAGCTTAAGAGTAAAGACATTAAAAGCGGGAGTAGACCACACAAATCCTGCTCCGTCACTTAATTAGATCATGACCAAACATAATAAAAAATCTCAACACTACATTGGGCCTGATCCCATATGTTTGCATTTTAGGAAGCACTGCACCAAGATCCCTCCCTACATTACCATTGATTCTGTACTTACCATTAAAGAAAATGTGTTTTCTAATCTTCCTACCAAAGTTAAAACCATATATTTCTTCACATCCAACTGCTCCTGCCACCTTCTGGCCCACGCACGTAACTCGTCTTAAATCCTCTGAAAACCCTTTGCAAAGCAATTCATTGCTAACCTATTTTTATTTTAGTTTATTATTGTCATGTGGACTGAAATACAGTGGGATACTTGTTCTGCATGCTATTCGTCTAATTATACTAACATACGTAAGTACAATAGACCCTCTTCAGAAACAGCACTCTGAGAGTCGCCACATTCTGGCACCATGTTGCAATTCAGTCTCTGAAGAGTCTGATCTTGCAATTGAGAAGATATGCAATTTCTTATATTCTCACTTTAAGGCAGCACTTCTGCTAACTAAAAAAGGCACACATTCCCGCTTTCTCAAACTTCAAGTAACCCCGGCATTCCCCCTCGCTCTATCCCTCCCCCACCCAAGTCACACCAGCTTCTCGTTTTCACCCAACAAACAGCTAACAATGGCCTGTTTCCTTTATCTCCGTTACTGTTTTGCATATCTTACATTTATTGTTCTTTACTTCTCCACATCTTGTTTACTCTCTACGTCTATATCTCTTGTTTCCCTTATCTCTAACTACTGACGAAGGGTCTCCCCGAAAACGTCACTCATTCCTACTCTCCGTAGATGCTGCCTGTCCCGCTGAGTAACTCCAGCTTTTTGTGTCTATCTTTGGTTTAAACCAGCATCTGCAATTCCTTCCTACACACATTTTACTGTTCTCTCTCGTCAGTCTTTTAACCAATTCTTTATCCATGCTAATATATATTGCTCCCAACATCTTGACTCCTCACTTAAATTAAAACATTTCTGTGCCTTATCTTATTCAATGTTTTCTGAAAATTCAAATACTTCACTGAGCCTTCTCTATATGTTGGTGACATTATCCAAAGATAGACACAAATTGTTGGAGTAACTCAGCGGGACAGGCAGCATCTCTGGAGAGAAGGAATGGGCGACGTTTCAAGTCGAGACCCTTCTTCACACAAGCTCCGTTAAATATTTCAGATTTCATGCTGCCTCGGCAAGGCCACCAGCATAATCAAGGACTAGTCTCACCCCTTTAATTTTGAGGCTCTGACCTCTGGTCCTAGACTCCCCCATTAGTGGAACCATCCTCTACACATCCACTCTATTCAGGCATTTCACAATTCGGTAAATTTCGATTAGGTCAGTGAAATGAGATTAGTGTAAACCCAACCTTCCTGTTTTTATAGCTTGCCATCAAAGAGTGGTCTAGATGCACAGTGCTCTCCTTTGAACTATTTTAATATTTTTTGGAAAGGGTCAATTCTGAGGTGATCATCAGAAAGGTAGGACATTAACGCACAATCCTCTTAATCTATGTTTTATTTTCTGTCCCAGAGCTGTACTCTAGAGAACCTGAATGTTTGGAGGTCTACATAGAAACAAACTACTATCTCACATGAGTTGCAGCATTAAGAGGTACTGAGTCTGAAGAAGAGTATCAACCAGAAAGATCACTCTTCCTTTTCCTCCAGAGATGCTGCCTGACCTGCTGAGTTACTCCAGCACTTATGCCTATCTTTGGTATAAGCCAGCATCTGCAGTTCTTTGTTTCTATTGAAAATGTTGTTCGCTTTTATAATGCTTTAGGTTTAAAGATGAAGGTGATGAAGCTAGTCCACATTTATTCTGTGGTGTTTTTTTTAAATTCAGGGAACCTGAGGCACTCTGGATGTTTTAGTGTTTATTGTCTTCTGGTATTGGCAAGATTTTTTCCTGATGAGGGGCTGAGTGATGAGAATGATTGGAAGGACAGCTCATCAAAGGCATTTACTGATGGCAGGAAGCAGTTACAATTATTTCTTCTTCCTTGCTTATCCTGCTTTATCTCAAAACAAATTAGCATGCCCTTTGGCCCAGCGCAGGTATCTTAACTCTCTTTCTTTGCTTGGTATGTATGTGACACGTATACTGTTGGAGCTGCAGAGATGATATTCTCTTCAGTCATGGGTCAGGGATAATGATTTTAACTGAGCGAGGTCCCTTAGGGTGTGCACTGCAAATTTACCAAAGAGAATGTCAAGCATTGAGGATTTAAATTCTGTAAAAATACATTGCATGTCACATCTTGAAGCAAGTTTTATGTCCTGCAAATCTGGAACTGTGATCTGAGCATTCCAAAGTTCACTGGTTGTTAACGGGAATGTAACAACTACAACCTATACATTCCTGCCACTCCGTCAATCGTGTGGTGGAGATTCATTCAGAGCTTCCACCATTCTGACAATATTTGTTCCAAACTAATACAAAACTTAAGCCACTTGCTTGCACATTAAAATGCAATTGGATCTAATATGAATGCATTAAATAAGAAGTGACATTTAAAAATATATATTAGTTTCCTTTATATATATATAAAGTACTCCTATATATATATTATCCGATATATATATTAGTACTCCTTTCTTCTAAAATCAGGCTCCTGGAAATGATTCTTGTGAGAAAAGACACAAATATGCTGAGCAAAGGAGCAAAGAATCACAGCCGGGAGATTAGCTCAAATAGTACAGCACTTGCTTAGCATGCAGGAGGTATTGGAATCAATGCCTGCAGCCTCCCCATTTTGGGCAGCTGGCTCACAATGCCAGAGTCACAGGTTCAATCCTGACCTCGGGCACTGCGTGTGTGGAGTTTGCACATTCCCCACATGGCGTTTGGAGTGCAGAGTTTGCACATTCTGCACATTGTGACAGCATGGGTTTCTTCAGGGTGCTCCAGTTTCCTCCTGCAACCCAAAGACGTGCAAATCTGTATATGAATTAGTCTCTGTAAATTGCCCATAGAGTGTAAAGAGTGGGGGGTTACACAAAAAGCTGGAGAAACTCAGCGGGTGCAGCAGCATCAAAGGAGCGAAGGAGATAGGCGACGTTTCGGGTCGAGACCCTTCTTCAGACTGTGTAAGGAGTGTAAGGAGTGGATGAGTAAATGGGATTGGTAAATTAATTGGCCAATATAAATTGCCCCTTGCATGTACAGTAGGTGAATGGTATAATCTGTCGTTTTGATGAGAACGGGCAAAGAATAAAGATTGCAATTAATGCAGGATTACTTTAAAATAAGTGGTCGATGATCAGCACACACTCATGGAAAACGTAGAAAATAGGTGCAGGAGTAGGCCATTCGGCCATTCGAGCCTGCACCACCATTCAATATGATCATGGCACTTGATGAACCAAAGGGCCAGTTTCTCTTAATGTCTATGTCCAATATAAGATTGTTAAGGGCTTGGACGCGCTAGAGGCAGGAGACATGTTCCCGATGTTGGGGGAGTCCAGAACCAGGGGCCACAGTTCAGTCAAGTCAAGTCAAAAGTCAAACAAACTTTATTGTCATTTAGAAATACATCGATATGTGCAATTCCAAATGAAATTCCGTTGCATTTGGCTCCCTGTGCAACACGATAATTAACAGAAGGATAAAATGGAAACAAAATGGATAAAAGGATAAAAGGATAAAATAGACAATGGTGGCAGCCCATTACATGGCATTCAGGAGTCTGATGGCTCGTGGGAAGAAGCTGTTGCAGAACCTTGATGTTCTGCTCCTTATGATACGATATATTTTGCCCGAGGGCAGCAGAGTGATGGAGTCCGTGATGGAGATTAAGAATTAGGAGTAAGCCATTTAGAACGGAGACGAGGAAACACTTTTTCTCACAGAGAGTGGTGAGTCTGTGGAATTCTCTGCCTCAGAGGGCGGTGGAGGCAGGTTCTCTGGATGCTTTCAAGAGAGAGCTAGATAGGGCTCTTAAAAATAGCGGAGTCAGGGGATATGGAGAGAAGGCAGGAACGGGGTACTGATTGGGGATGATCAGCCATGATCACATTGAATGGCGGTGCTGGCTCGAAGGGGCGAGTGGCCTACTCCTGCACCTGTCTATTGTCTATTGTCTTTTGCCTTTTGCAGATGCATCATTACAAATTTTTGGAGAATGTTCCATCACACTCCTAACTTGAATCTTGTAAGGAGTAGAGAGGATTTGGACACGGTCTTTATTTTTTATTTATTTATGTTTTAATTTTTTTTGAATTATTAGAAGCATTGTACATACATCTTAATCATGATATGCAACATAATACATTTTGTGTACAACTTCTCTTTTGTTTCCTTTTATACACTTTAACCTATAATAGAAAAAAAGAAAAGAGAAAGAAGAGAAGAATGAGAGTAGTGGTGAAGAGTAGTCCGCAGTGGTTGGCGGTAGATGAATGATGAAGATTAAGTAGACTGCGTGCTTGAGAATGTGAATAACAAAAAGAAAGGAAAGAAAAAAGAAAAGAAAACAAGGCCCCAAAGAGAAGAGGGCCGTAAGAAGCGAAAGGAAATAAGTAAAAAATCCAAAGAAGGTAGAGTTAAACAAAAAACATCACCTAGTTCTAAAACAATAACTTACTAGGGTTATGCTGCACCATATTACACTTGTAACAAATCAATAAAAGGTGACCATATTCTTAAGAATTGTTCTTGTTTTACTGCTGTTTCCTCGAGATGTAATATTTCCGACATATTTGTGATCCACATTTTAAACGTTGGGATTCGAGCGTTTTTCCAGAGTTTAAGTGACAGTTTTTTTGCCGTTATCAAACCATAGTTGAGGAAACATCTTTGAAATGTTAGTTCAGAACAGGCTTCCCTTGCTCCGAAGATAATCAATTCTGTGTTTGGGTCCAGTCTTAATTTAAATATTTTTGAAAAGCTTTCAAAAATGTCCTTCCAAAAATTCTGAAGTTTTGCACAGAAAACAAATGAGTGTGTTATTGTTGCCTCTTTAGTTAGGCACTTATCACAGAAGGGAGAGACGTTTGGAAAGATTTTATTTAGTTTTGTTTTTGAGTAATATAATTTTTGTACAATTTTAAAATGGATCAGTGTATGTCTAACGTTAATAGAACATTTATATACATATGACATATAATCTTCCCATCTGTCCTTTGGAATTTCTATAGCCAATTCTTGTTCCCATTCTTTTCTTATACCTTCTGTCGAAGGTATATCTATATTTAGAATAGTATTATACAAATATGATGTTAAATGATCCAATTCTACCTGTCTATTCATGCCTTGCTCTAGAAGGTCAAACTTCAAATTTTGATCATCTTGTGAGTGTTTTTTCAGATAATCTCGGGTTTGTAAGTATCTAAAATATTGGTTGTTTTCCAAATTGTATTTAAGCTGTAAGTCTTGGAATGGTAAAAATGTTCCCTCTTCATACAAATCTTCCCAAGTCTTAATTCCTAATCGTTCCCAGAGGGTGAACGTTTTGTCAATAGTCGATGGCTTAAACGCCGGGTTGTTAGCTATCGATGAGAGAAGCAAAAGATTTCTTAATTTAAGAGAGGATTTTATTTGTGGACACGGTCTTTATTATAGGTGAGAGGGGCAAAGTTGATAGGAAATGTGTGGGGCAAGTATTTTACATAGAGAGTGGTGTGTGCCTGGAACGCACTGCCAGGGGTAGTGGTGGAGGCAGACATGATAATGGTATTTAAGAGGCTTTTACATAGGCACATGGATATGCAAGGAATGGAGAGATATGAAGGCAGAGGGGCGATTAGTTTAACTTGGTATTCATGTTCGGCATGGACATTGTGGGCCAAAGGGCCTGTTCCTGTGCTGTAATGTTCATGTTATAAAGTGGCTGGAAATTAAATAAGGCTATGGTAAAACCATACATGGAATACTTTGCACGGTGTTGTCTTTTTTATGAGAGGATTTGAGTTAGGAGCAAGGAGGTCCTTCTGCAGTTGTACAGGACCCTGGTGAGATCACACCTGTAGTATTGTGTGCAGTTTTCATCTCCTAATTTGAGGAAGGACATTCTGGCTATTGAGGGAGTGCAGCGTAGGTTCTCAAGGTTAATTCCCGGGTTGGCGGGACTGTCATATGCTGAGAGAATAGAACGACTGGGCTTGTATTCACTGGAATGTAGAAGGATGAGTGGGGATCTTAAATGTATAAAATTATTAAAGGATTGGACACGCTAGATGCAGGATATATGTTCCCGATGTTGGGGGAGTCCAGAACGAGGGGCCACAGTTTAAGAATAAGGGGTAGGCCATTTAGAACTGAGATGAGGAAAAACTTTTTCACACAGAGAGTTGTGAATTTGTGGAATTCTCTGCCCAAGGCAGTGGAGGCCGATTCACTGGATGCATTCAAAAGAGAGTTAGACTGGCCTAATGGCCTACTCCTGCACCTATTGTCTGTTGTCTATTGTCTATTGAATGATAAATTGAAACAAAGGATCATTATATTCATATAAGAAGGGTCTCGACCCGAAACGTCGCCTATCTCCTTCGCTCCTTAGATGCTGCTGCACCCACTGAGTTTCTCCAGCTTTTTGTGTACCAACGTTATATTCATTGTGGGTTGAAAGGGTTGTTCTGTTTGGGGATTGAGTAGAATACCCCTATCTGCTGTGGAGCTTGGAAGTGAAATAATGTTGTTAAAATCGGGTTCATGCCTATAGATTTGATTAGAGAAAGAAGAATTGGCGAGTTTACTCAAGAGCTATTCTCGCTCAGAAACTTGCAAGTATTTGGAATTCTCTACATCTGTGAATGCTCAATATAGTTCAAAACATAAATGAATTGATTTTTGGGCACCAGGGGAATCAGGGAATGTGGTGATTCAATGGACGAGTACACTTGATGTGAAACTTCAGTTGTAACCCTGCTGAAAGAGTGAATGGGGAGAACATGCCGAAGGTTAAATGGAATAAGACAAGAAAGGAATGTGGGTGTGATAGAGGACGATAGATTATGAGAAATGGGTTAAGGATAACAAAGGCAACATGAGAAAGGAAACTCCTGTAAGAGGGAAGAATATAGTATATTGAGATGAAGAGAAGGAAGGAAAGGGCAATACAATGTTAAAGAGTACATTGTGAATTTGTGTGTATGTTGTAAACAAAGCATGCTTGACATATTCTTAAAATGACTTGCCTGGCTTAGTTTAGTTTTAAACCAAATGTTTTACTGCAGTTTAAACCAGCATCTGCAGTTCCTTCCAACACTTATAGTTTAGTTTAGTTTAGTTTAGAGATACAGCAGGGAAGCAGGCCATTCGGCCCACCAAGTCTGCACTGATTAACGATCACTGTACATTAGTTTTATTCTACATGCTGAGGGCAATTTACAGAAGACAATTAATCTACAAACCTGCACGTCTTTGGAATGTGGGAGCACCCAGAGACAAAAACATGCGGTCACAGGTGGAACGTACAAACTCTGTACAGACAACACCTGTATTCATGTTCGAGCCAGGTCTCTGGTACTGTAAGGCAATAACTAACTCTTACAGATTGAAGAACGGTCACGACCGAAATATCACCTGTCCATTCCTTCCACAGACGCTGCCTGACCAGCTGAGTCCTTCCAGTACTTTGAACACGAGTACTTTGAACACGAAGAGGACACTGGTGATGACCTTCTTTGTGTTTATAGATTTGTCTCCCTTCCTGAGGATGGTCATAACTATAACACAGACTTCTGGCAGGTCCTCCTCCCCTCAGGCATGAGGCTAGTGTTATGAGTTTGTAACTCAATCCCCTGTCTACAATGCTTTAGAACTTCAGCTAGAATAACACCTGATCTTGGGAACTTGGTGCTTTCATTTGAAACATGGCATTTTCAACTTCTTGTTGTTCCTTTGTGGCAAGAAGGTTCATAAGGTCATAAGGAATTATCAATTTGGCCCATCAAGTCTACTCCGAAGGTTTGAACTGGGTAGTTTGCTGAGGGACAAAGCCAAAAACGCTCCAGTCAAAGGCAGAATTAGAGTTAACAAGTTCTTCGACATCTTCCTCAAGGGAATTCTGACAGCCTCTCTTAAGCCCCTGTCCCACTTAGACGATTTTTTTCGGCGACTACAGGTGATTAAGCTGTCACCACATGGTCGCGGGGTGATGCCTGTATGGTCATGAGCACTCTCCTCAAATCGCCTAAAGAGTCGTAATGTTTTTCTGGTCTCCACTGGATTTTGAAATGTTCAAACATTTTCGGCGACTGTGAGCTTGTCGCAGCTTGTCTTCTCCTGTCATAGGTGCTGTCGCCGGTTGTCACCAGTATGAGGCAGGTCGTCGCCAGGTTTTGTTGGCTGTCGCCGGATGCTGACTTTGGTGAATTCCAATGGCGACTACCCACGTCAACTGGCGACAGGTACCGGTGACTGAATTGTCTTCAGTTGTCTTCAGTTATCGCCGACAGTGTAATTGCTTGTCGTAGCTTGTCGCGGGTGGATGTAGGTTGACTTTGGTTGTCGCCTGTGTGGTCGTTGGTTGTCGTAGGTGTGGTCGTAGGTGGGCGTCCTAATGGATCGCCGGTTGTCGGTAGCTTGACGTCGACTAGGTGGTAGGTTGTTGTAGCTTGTCGTAAACATTGTCGTAGGGGGGAGGGTCTAGTTGCCGTTTTTTCGACAACCTGCCACGACTGTGACAGTCCGCGGCAGTTGCCAAAAAAATTGCCTAAGTGGGACAGGCCCATTAGATTAATAGGTTGACCTGCATTCTTGTTTGTCAGTGTGGTGGTGCTTGGACATTTGGGCTCTAAGTGTTCTTCGCAGTGCCGAAGAACCAAAGCCAGGGTCAAGGGTCAAGGGTCAAGAGCAAAGAATGTTTTATTGTCATATGTCTTAAAATGGAACAATAAAATTCTTACATTACAGCACAACAAATTTGTAAGCATAGCAGCCTGTAAACATCATAAACAACAAAAAAAGAAATTCAGTATAGAAAGAAAAACAATAATAGTATAAAGACAAACGCCAATGCCTCCAAGTCAATATAGTTACGAGCTTAGTTGGAGGTTGCAGCATTTAATGGTCTGATGTTGTTGCTACTCCTGAACCTAAATATTATAGTTACAAGCTCCTGTACCCTTTCCCGATGGTGCGAGTGAAATGATAGTTTGGTCAGGGTGGGGTGGGTCCCTGATATTGCTGTCCGCCTTTTTGAGGCAGCAACCCTTCAATAGTGGGTCATTAAAGTTGAGGATCGAGGGAATCTTCATTGCCATCTGGTGCATACCAGATGATTAACTATTCCTGCAGATCTTCGTCAAGCAGAAACAACCATGATTGCAGCAGTGACTGCCAAAGTGTAGTGCCATCTCTAGCCTTGAACCTGAAACTATAGTAGATCCCTTCAATAGTGGGTTGTCTGGAACTCATGCACTCTTTGCACCTTCTATTTAAGTCACAGGAGTACAGGAAGGAGGTAGGGAGCTTAGTAGCATGGTGTAAATACAACAACGTCTCCCACAATGTCAAAATGATGAAGGGACAATATCAATGAGATGAGCGCCACAGAAAAATTTGAAAACATGGTTGTTTCTGCTTGACGAAGATCTGCAGGAATAGTTAATCATCTGGTATGCACCAGATGGCAATGAAGATTGCCTCGATCCTCAACTTTAATGACAGAAGTTCTTTCTACACATTGTATAAGAAATCAGAGGCATAAACAATGGTATTTATTCACCTTCAATAAGGACAGTATCATGCCATAATCACTGGCTATGCACTTTTAGCCATTTGTGCAACTACCAACAATTTTACTTAAGCCATGAAGGTTTTCACCATCGCTGGGGAATCCTTACTATAGTTGCTGCACAACTACTTTGAGTAATATTCTTGCACATTCCATGCAAAAGTAATTGCAGTCAGGCATTATGGAGTGAATGGTCACTTTGCGTAATATGTGTACCATGGGTAATAATGCTATATTGGCCATAACAATTTGATGGTGCCATTGGGACTGTGTGGTATACTCCGCTTCCAAAATTTGGTTCTATCGGAACCAAATTGTGAATCTGGAAACTATGTTGCTTTAACGATATTGTACATTGGAGATAGCAGTACAGCTATTGTTCAAACCTACATGTAACTCAAAGTTAATTCCCACCGCTTTCGTGACTCAACATGCTTCTGGGAACAGTTCAAGCTCGAGATTTTCTTGAAGACTTTTCTCATCCCAGCCCATTTCTGTGAATAATTCCCACTTTCTGGCAGGAAATTCCTTCCTTGACATCGTCCTGATAAGTTTAATTTAATTTAGTTTGGTTGTTTAGTTGAGTTGAGTTGAGATGAGATGAGTTGACCGGGAGACCGGTCACTGGGAGTACATACTAACTCTGTACAGACAGCACCCGGGGCCAAGATCAAACCTGAGTCTCACATACTCTAAGGCAGCAAATCTACCGCTGCACAAATCTTGACTGTTGCAGGATTTCTGTACTTTGCCTTGATGTTGTTTGATTTTCCAGTTGAGGATATTTGTATACAGTTTTGGTGGGATTCCCAGCTTCTGTTTAAAGGAACATTCAAAACATGATTGCAGCAGTGACTGCCAAAGTGTAGTGCCATCTCTGGCCTTGAACCTGAAACTATTCTTGCAATCAAATCCCCAATGATGAGCTGCTGAGGCTTCCAGGCCCACCAATACATATCAACATCCATTACAATATGGAACACCAGCAACATATCAACATTCCCTATATCCAGTGTAATCTAGCTAGAAATGCCTGAATGGATTTTTGAGCATTTTTGAGCATTTTGAGCATATAGAGATATAATTATAACACATCTCCCAATAGATCTCTAATGGCAGAAAGCTCAGATGTGGCAGGGACAACCAGAGAGAAGGCAGATTGCTTTCCACCACATTTCCACCAGATTCTGCTGGAATCCTGGTGTTCTGCGGGCATAACTATTCTGAAGATAGACAACAAATGGTGGAGTAACTCAGCAGGTCAGGCAATATCTCTGGAGAAAAGGAGAACATAACGTTTCGTCGAGACCTTTCTTCAGACATTAATAGTTTTGTTCCCACTCTGTCTCAGAGAGTATTTCTATTTCACCAGGCAGCTATTTTACTTTGTAGCATGCCCAGGGACTGAATGGAGAAGCTTTTGTGTTTTGTTTCTGTTTGCTGGTTTAATACTGTCTCCTTTAACCCCCTTTGCCTTGTCAAATCTGCAGTCCAAAATCTTATTTTAACTGTCAAGCAAATTTATTAAGTGCTGGAAGATGAAATGTAGCCATGGTACACTGTAGATATTGTTTTAAAAATTAATTACCTCCTCAACTAATAAGGTGAAAATAACAATGAGCCATGATTGTTGCATTAAAATGTAATTTGTATCCTATTTCTTCGCTTCCCAGGAAGATTGAGGAGATTTGGTATGTCAACGAATACTCCCTTGAACATTTCCTGATGCACAGTAGAGATTCATATTGACTGGTTGCATCACAGACTGGATTGGCAACTCGAAGCCCCAGGAATGAAGATGACTGCAAAAAGTGGTGAACACTGCCCAGTTCATCACAGGTACTGATCTCCCACCATCAAAGAGATCTACAAGAGCCGCTGCCTCAAAAAGGCAGCCAGTATCACCAGAAACTTACACCACCCTGGCCACTCTCTCATTTACTCCTGCCATCGGGAAGTAGGTATAGGAGCCTGAAAGTTGTAACGTTCAGGTTCAGGAGCAACTTCTTCCCTACATCAATCAGGCTATTAAGCATTACAACCCATAAATGGGCTCTGAACTATAGAGACGGAGGCATTTTCTTGACTTTGCATTATTATAGTTTATTTAGTTGTCTGTTTTTTTCTATATATATATACTGATCTTTTTTGTTGTTGTTTAATATGGGTATTTACAGAGTACCGTGTTTACATATCTGTTGTGCTGTTGCAAGTAAAAATTTCAGTGAGTCAGGTAGTACCTGTGGTGGGTTTGGATAGGCGATGTTTTGGATCAGGACGCCCTTCTTCAAAATTAAGAGCGATCCCGGCCCCATACGACACCCATCCATTCATTTCAAAGGTGCTGCCTGATGCGTTGAGTTACTCTAGCACTTTGTCTTTAGCTCAAGATTGCAGCATCTGCCGTTCTTTGTGTATTTCATCATGTGTTAGGGTTGCAGTGTTAGGCCAAACCCAGTGTTGAAGCTTCCAGGCACGGAAATTGCTATCAAAACATGGGGGGGACCGGGGGGACACAATTTCTTGGTGGCCATGCGCGCATGTGCACACTTACACACACCTGTGAGGCTTCGGAGGCTTCAGCCGTGGGCCCTGTGGAGACCCACTGTCAAAATAAACTTAAGCGAGAGAGATGGCAGAGCGAGCACTCGGTGCTGGGTCTGTTCAGCAGCAAGGGTAAGATCAACATCAGACAAGGCGCTAGTGGGGAGAAAAATATTCCGTACAGACAGCACCCGGAGTCAGGATCTAAACCGGTGTCGCTGGCAGTGTGATGCAGCAGCAACACGCGGGCCGAGTGGCCTCTCTCTCTCTCTGTACCCTCCCCCTTTCAGATAGAGAACCGCGTCCCTGGCGGTGTCCCGGTCCCGGTTCCCTCTGCTCATCGGGCGTCTACTCCACGCTGTACCGAATCACCCCGAGTCAAGCGGCGCGCTGGGCTGGAGGAGAGAGCGAGATGCATGCGAGGCTTCGGCCGTGGGCTTGAATTGGCCCGTTCACGGGGTCTTTCATCGGTGGGCGGAGGCTTCAACATTGGGAGCCTCGATCGCCTTAATGCAGCAGTTTGATTTTAAGCTGCGACGGGTGCCTGAAGGCCCCGCTAATGGGCCGATTCATCCCTTAGAAAGCGGCTGATAAAGTCCGGATGACAAAACATGGGGGGAGGGGGGATTGTCCCCCACCTCTCAAAGCATGGGAGGGACGTGTCCCCTCCTGTACCCACCAGGATTTCAGCCCCTGGAAGCTTCTGGTGAAGAGTGCAAGCCGCTGTCTAACCGAATCACCAGTGATGTCCGGCCACAATGTGAGTATCCTTGTCTTTGGCCCACATTCTATGGTCCCAGAATTAACATATAAACTACACAGGGAGGCGAAACGTGGCTATCAGGCACCTTTCCACATGAGTCCTCAATGACCACATCAATGCTGACGTTTGTTCTATTTTCAAAACAGTTTCTGTAAGGTCTAAGACCTCAAGGAACAGAAGAATGACTTCTGAATGGCTGGATCCACATGTTAAAGTGTTCCTAAGGAGAGTTACACGTTTGTTTACAAGATTTAAGTATCAACATTAGTTAAAATTAGATCCCACAAAATTACAAAAAAAATCAATTCAACAACCACAGAATCCCAAATTATCTTCCCCTTTATTAATTCTGGCGGTTCCCCCTTCTTGGAGCTTATTCCTGCTTGTATATAGCTCTGCAGCATTATGTCAGCAGTAAAAACACGACACCAATGTTAAAATAGTGGAAAATCAATTATTTTAAATTAAAATGAAGAAAGCTGTCATTGGTTTCCAAATTGAAAAGAATGTGATTAGCAAACATGTCTCATTTTATTTTTGCAATCTGTAATGAGTCTTATTGATAAAGATTACTTGCAGAAAAACACCCCTCAATGCTTAATCTTGATGTTGCACTGTTAAAGTTCAAATCTCTGCACAGATGGTTTTATTTGATCATCCATTTGGTTGTGGATGCTGCCAAGCAAAAAGTATGAATTGTACATCAAATGATTTTCTCTAAAAGACAGTCAATTAATCAAGGCTCTTTTAAATTCCTGCTGTAAAGTGTTACTCAATTTAAAGTTAATCCCGAGGGAATGCTTCCATTAATGATAAATCACCTCCTTTTCAATGTGAAGCCTGGAAGCCATATACAGAACATGGAAGAAAGGCAGAGCAAAATGTCAACAGGTGAAAATATAAAATGTTATTATTTTTGTATAAAATGATACATATGTACAGTATCTTTTTAAAATGTTGACCCTTTGTCTCTAGTTTATATTAATAAAGCTTTTTGAGTGTAAGAGTTTGGATTTTATTTTTCAGCTGTACGTTAGTTAGACTGTAAGTGACCATATTAGTTGGATCATATTTGCAATATTGTGTACAGTTCTGAGCAACATACGTCTGGAAAGATGTGGCAGCAACGGGGAGAGTGCAGAGGAGATTCACCAGCTTGTTGGCAGGAATGGAGGGCTGCAGTTTTATGGAGTGAAGTGGCTTATTCTCACTGGAACATCAGTAGCTGAGATGTGACTTTACAGCTGTTAATAAAATGAACATGAACAAGAATAGGGTAGTTATCAGAATCTGTTAATTCCCACACCAGGGTAGTCTAGAAATAGAGGCAACAGGTTTAAGGTGAGAGGAGATTAATTTAAAAGAGATCTGGGGAGTACACTTTTCACACAGTTTATAATCTGGAAAGAGTAATCAGAAGAAGTGGTCAATATGGCTCATTTTTAGGATATAGAATTAATTGGAATAAAAGTGAATTTATTGAACAAATTACATAAGAATATTTTATATTGGAAAACATTACCTATTTCTATGTTGGGTAGAATTAATGCAATAAAAATGATTTTTCTCCTGCAATTATTGTACCTCTTTCAATTAATCCCGATATATCTCCCAAAAACTTATTTTACAAAGGTTGACTCTATAGTCACCAATTTTATCTGGGATTATAAGAACCACCGAATAAATAAAAAACACTTATGTAAATCAAAAATAAATAGAGGTTTAGCACTACCGAATTTTATAACCAGATTGGTTGTTGGTCCAGTTTACCTTTTGGGTCGATCCTATTTGCTATTACTAAATTAAGCAAAAAAACCTATAATGAAAACCCCATAATATACAGTGGAATACGCATTTGGAAACAATTAAAAAAGACACTAAAATTGGATAATTTACCACTATCTCTTCCCATTGTAAACAACGCTACATTTAAACCCTCAATGATGGTTAAGGGTTTTTTACAATGGAAAAATCACGGAATTACAAAGATGGGTGATCTCTACAAGAGAAGTTCATTCCTCTCATTTCAGGAACTACAACAAATTTATGGGCTTCACTCAAAAGACTACTTTAGATATCTACAAATTAGAGACTATGCTAAATCAAATACACAGGACTATAGAAATAGAAAGATAGAAATTCTTGATGAATGTTTAAATAAACACCCTAACACAGAAAAATTGATATCTTATATTTATAATATTCTATTAGACAATGATGCACCCATGACGGAAATATATAGGCAATCATGGGAAAATGAACTAGGCCAAACAATAGGCCAGAAATATGGGATGAAAGCTTACAACATATACATCACTGTCCGTTAAATGCTAGACATTCTTTAATACAATTTAAAGTATTACATAGATTGCACTATTCAAAAACCAAATTAAATAGAATTTTCCCATGCGTATCTACTATTTGTGAAAAATGTCAACACTCAGAGGCTAATTTAATGCACACATTTGTAAGTTGTATAAAAATTAATAATTTTTGGACGGAAATTTTTAAGATAATTTCGGAATTTGTCAATACCCAATTGGACCCTGATTCAAAATTAATAATTAATTAACAAGAAGTGGTAGATGCAGATACCATATGAGTGGTGCTAGCAATGGCTGCCTCACCAACAGTCTGTCTGTCCATTCCTTCTTTTGTTGTCTGTTTGTACATGTTAAATGTATGTTTTTAGTGTTCTTTAGCTTGTTTTATGTGGGGGTGGGGGGGAAGTTGGGGGACATTTTTTCTAATCTCTTACCTCGACGGAGATGCAATTTTTTCTCGTATCTTATCTCCGTCCACAGTGCAGCCTAACATCGAAGAGTTGGTGGCCTTTGCTGGAGACCGATTTCGAGAGCTCCGCCGCAGAAAGCCTGCAGGACTTTAACGTCACGGAGCTCGCGGTCTCTGCTCAGAGACCGACTTCGGGAACTCCAAGCCGCAGAAGCTTCGACTGCCCCGACGCGGGAACCGATGACCCCCACACGGGAGCTTCGATCACCCCGACTGCGGATTGTTCGACTGCGGGAGAATAAAAAAGGAGAAGATTGGACTTTATTGCCTTCCATCACAGAGAGGAATGTGGTAGATGTTTATTTTAACTTTTATGTAGTTGTGGGTCTTGTTTTTATTTTAGTATGGATGTGTGGTAATTCTAATTTCACTGTACCTTAATTGGTACATGCGACAATAAACTGACCTGGGAGGTACCTGTCGTTAAATAGGATTAGCAGAAGTAGGCATCATGACCCGGAAGGTCAGAGGCCCTGTTCTTACACTACACGTTTCTATACTTTCATAATCACAATTTCTTTGCTTATTGAAGACATTTCCCATTAGTGGGCCTGGTTAAAAGAGCACTATGCTGAGTTTACACAACATTCATAGAATAATGTGTAGGAAGGAAGTGCAGAAGCTGGTTTAACCAGAAGATGGACACAAAAAGCTGGAGTAACTCAACGGGGCAGGCAGCATCTCTGGAGAAAAGGAATGGGTGACGTTTTGATATCATAGAACATCATAGAATAAAGAATTGATACATTTGGATAATTAATAGGAATTATGACGTTTACTCTATTTTTAGCTCGGAGATTGTGTTTCAATCCACTCCACAAATTAGAGCATGTATCTATCACAGACAGAATAAACAGCAACAGTAGCAATAATAATGAATTGGCTCAAGGGATAGATATAACAATCGAGCCAATAAGTATTGAGTATAATAAATCAGTACTCCACTCATTTATGAGAAAACAATTTTTGTGATTCAATTGTAAATGATTCTGAATAATTCAATGTTGATTGGGACTTGGGAAGGGGAAAGGGGAGAAATGGGAAGGGGAGAATCCAGATGGGGCACAGGGAAGAGAGGGGGAAAAAAGGGTTGTTTAAATGTTAATTACCTAAAATTGGAGAATTCAATCTTCATACCATTGAGTTATCAGCTACGAGGTGTTGTTCCTTCAGTTTGCGTGTGGCCTCATTCTGGCAATGGAGGAGATCTAAGAGAGAAAGGTCAGTATGGGAATGGGAAGTGGAGATAAAATAGTTAGTAACCAGGAGATCCAGCAGACCCTGGCGGATTGAGTGTAAGTGTTCGACAAAAGGTCGCCTAGCCTACACTAAGCAAAGGAGGCCTATTGGAGAACACCTCATGTTGTAGAAAAGGGGTAGAGAACGTGCATTTGAGCCTCTGTCTCACCTGGAAGGATTGCTGGGGCTCTAGGATGTACACATTAGCATTCCAATCTCAAACAGTTAACTGGAGCGGAGGGTTAAAGCAGAGTCAGCGTCAAATGAAGACTAACCATTTTCATACAGCAATTAAAAAGTCAAAGATAGACACAAAACACTGGAGTAACTCAACGAGACAGGCAGTATCTTTGGAGAGAAAGAATGGGTGACGTTTCAGATCGAGACCCTTCTTCAGTCTCGACCCGAAACGTTACCTAATCTTTGGTTTAAACCAGCATCTGCAGTTCCTTCCTACACAAATTAAAAAGTCCATGCATTTCTTCTGCTTTTCTCTGTTCCTTCATTGATGATTCTATCGCATCATGATATGAAATCGGAACCAACAAAACCAGCATTCCAATGAGTTAATCCAATGACTCTTTTTTGATTAAAGAGCTCCAAAACATTGTTTCAGTTTAATGTTGTTAAAGAAGGAACTGCAGATGCTGGAAAACCGAGGGTACACAAAAGGCTGGAGAAACTCAGCGGCTGCAGCAGCATCTAAGGAGCGATGGAGATAGGCAACGTTTCGGAAGTAGTGTTTCGGCCCGAAACATTGCCTATCTCCTTCGCTCCTTAGATGCTGCTGCACCCGCTGAGTTTCTCCAGCCTTTTGTGTACCCACTGTTTCAGTTTAGTTTAGTTTAATATTGTCCCTTTACCGAGGTACCGGAAAAAGTTTTTTGTTGCATACTATCCAGTCAGTGAAAAGACTATACATGTTTGCAATCAAGCCGTCCACAGTGTACAGAAATAGAGTTAAGGGTATAAAGATAAAGTCCATTAAAGATAGTTCTAAGCTCTCCAATGAGGTAGATGGAAGGTCAGGACCATTCTCCAGCTGGTTAGAGGACAGTTCAGTTGGGAAGAACCTATTCCTGAATCTGGATTCACTTGCCTATATCCTAACTTGGAACACCTTGTTCACCATCCATCCTTGTGCTTGCTGCTGTAGTGGCTCTCAAGCAGCTGCTGCCTCAAATTTAAAGGTATCATCAATGCATAAAACCCCTTCATTGTCTCATCCCTTTTTAATTTGGCATCTGCTTCAGCACTGTAACTGGGGAATAAGTCAGCATCATTCCAGTCCCTTACCCAAAAATGTATTTCACGCAAACTGAGAAAGAAGGCTGATCTGTAAATTATAAGGGCCATAAATAGGGTAGATAGTATCAGACTTACTCTTAGGTTAGAAGAGTCTAACACTAGAGGCATAGGTCTAAGGTGAGATGGGAAAGATTTATAGGGGATCTGTGGGATAGGTTTTTCGCACAGAGGGTGATAGGTATATGGAACCACCAGAGAAAGTGGTAGAGGCATATACAATTACAACTTTTAAAAGATATTCAGAAAAGTATTAGGAGAGGAAAGGTTTAGACATGACATGGGCCAAATGCAGATACATGGAATTAGCATTGATGGGCATTATAGTCAGTATGAACTAGTTGGGCCAAAGGGGCTGTTTCCATGTTGCACTACTCCATATGAGAGTAAATGTGCCTTCAGTTTAAGCATTCTTCCCAGGGGACTGTGGTGAAGCTGGGCGGTGAGACCTCTCTGGGCCGAAGGAGCCTCAGAGGTAGCGGCGATGGGAGGCTCAGCGGCTGCAGCGGGAGATTTGGCGGTGGCAGCAGGAGACACTGCGGCGGTGAGGCCTCGTGGTCGATGAGCGTGGGGGGGGAGGGGAAGACAATGGGGACCCGGCATGGGGGGATGGTGGGAGAACAAAGGGAGACCTGGTATGGGGAATGGGGGGACACTCTAGTTTAGAATCCTCTGCCCAGGGGATAAGTCTGTGTTTGTTTGTTCATTTGTTTATTGGTTCATTTGATCCGGTGAAGGCGCTGTGCATACGACAGACAGACACCAGTTGCTTGTCTTTTTCATTTTGTTTTCAAGTTTTAATTTCAAGTTTTTATGTACCTTGTGTGTTGTGTCTGTCGGCAGACCAATTTCCCTCCGAGGATGAATAAAGTTTTATCGTATCATATCGTATCGTATTACTCCCTCTCTGCCTTTATGTCTTGCATTGAAGGCATTTAATTTCAGAAGTGGGGAATAATGAGTATGGTGTATTAAGCCTTGAAGACAAATTGATCCCTCGGCTTGCAGATTTCACATACATATAATATTTGCAATAATGTTTTTCATCCACTTTGCAAAATGTGCTTAAAATGATTGTAACTCTCTCAACTAATCTACTCCCCGAGGTTTTGATACAGCCTTTGATAAAGTGACGCGTGTGAGGCTGCCAAAAAAGATGAGAGCCCACAATTTCAGAGGGCAGACACTAGCGTGGATCGCAGGTTGGCTGGATGGCAGAAGGCAAAGAGTGGCAATAAAGGGGCTTTTTTCTGGTTGGCTGCCAGTGACTGGTGGAGTTCCACAGGGGTCGGTGCTGGGGCCGCCTCTTTTCACGTTGTATATTAATGACTTGGATGAGGGAATTGAAGGCTTTGTGGCCAAGTTTACAGATAATACAAAAGTAGGTGGGGGGCAGAACAGGTACTGTAGAGAAAGCAGGGACTCTGCAGAAGGACTTGGACAGGTTGAAAAAGTGGACAAAGAAATGGCAGATAGAATACAGTGTAGCAAAGTGTGGAGTCATGCATTTTGGTAGCAGGAACAAAGACGTAGACTATTTTTAAAATGGGGAGAATTCAGAAATCGGAGCTGCAAAGGAACTTGAGAGTGCTGGCACAGGATTCCCAAAAACTTAATTTGCAAGTTGAATCAGTAGTAAAGGAGGGCAAATGCAATGCTAACATTTATTTCAAGTGGACTAGAGTATAAAAACAGGGATGCAATGCTGACGTTTTATAAGGCTGCTTTGGAGTACTGTGAGGCGTTTTGGGCACAATTTCTGGGGAATGATGCACTGGCATTGGAGAGGGTCCAGAGGAGGTTTACGAGAACGATCCCAGGAATTAGTGGGTTAATATATGATGAGCTTTTAGCGGCATTGGGCCCCTACTCACTGGAGTTTAGAAGGATGAGGTGGGACCTCATTGAAACTTACCGAATAGTGAAAGGCCTAGGTAGAGTGGATGTGGAGAGGATGTTTCCACTAGTGGGAGAGTCTAGGACCAGAGACCATAGCCTCAGAATAAAAGGACATAATTTTAAAAAGGAGACGAGGAGGGATTTCTTTAGTCTGAGGGTGGTGAACTCAGTGCCACAGAAGGCTGTGGAGTCCATCAATGGATATCTTTAAGGTGGAGATTGATAGATTCTTGATTAGTATGGGTATCACAGAATTCTATATATAAAATTATAAAAGGATAAAACAAGCTAGATGCAGGAAAAATGTTCCCAATGCTGGGCGAGTCCAGAACCAGGGGCCACAATCTTAGAATAAAGGGGACGCCATTTAAGACTGAGGTGAGAAAAAACTTTTTCACCCAGAGAGTTTTGAATTTGTGGAATTCCCTGCCACAGAGGGCAGTGGAGGCCAAATCTCTGGATGGATTTAAAAGAGAGTTAGATAGAGCTCTAGGGGCTAGTGGAATCAAGGGATATGAGGAGAGGACAGGCACGGGTTATTGATTGGGGATGATCCGCCATGATCGCAATAAATGGTGGTGCTGGCTCGAAGGGCCAAATGGCCTCTTCCTGCACCTATTTTCTATGTTTCTATGTTTCTATGTTTTATTTCCAGTCACATACACGACCATATGAACAATGACAGGAAAGGACTCACAAATCATATTTAATGATGAGTCAAGCAAGATTGAAGATGGATTTGCTGTTGGCACACTACATAGTAAAGAGTCCAAACAGTGAGAGACTAGAAGACACTCAGAAAGATCATCAAATAATATATATATTGACTTTATCCAGACTGCAAATTTTAATGGAAAAATATTCATACAGACTTTATCATATTTTACTGGTATGGATTTTCTTTAGATTCATACAGCATGGAAACAGCCCAACTTGCCATAGAGGGAGTGCAGAGAAGGTTCACCAGACTGATTCCTGGGATGTCAGGACTGTCTTATGAACAAACAAAGACTGCATAGACTCGGTTTATACTCTCTAGAATTTAGGAGATTGAGAGGGGATCTTATAGAAACTTACAAAATTCTTAAGGGGTTGGACAGCTAGATGCAGGAAGATTGTTCCCGATGTTGGGGAGGTCCAGGACAAGGGGTCACAGCTTAAGGATAAGGGGGAAATCCTTTAGGACCGAGATGAGAAGGAATTTTTTCACACAGAGAGCGGTGGGTCTCTGGAACTCTCTGCCACAGAGGGTAATTGAGGCCAGTTCATTGGCTATATTTAAGAGGGAGTTAGATGTGGCCCTTGTGGCTAAGGGGATCAGAGGGTATGGAGAGAAGGCAGGTACGGGATACTGAGTTGGATGATCAGCCATGATTATATTGAATGGCAGTGCAGGCTCGAAGGGCCGAATGGCCTACTCCTGCACCTAATTTCTATGTTTCTATGTTTCTATTTGCCTGCTTATCGTCTATTTTCCTCCACACCTTTCCTGTCCATGTGTGTGTCTAAATATCTTTTAAATGTCGCCATTGCACCTGCCGCTACAGTTTTCTCTGGCAGCTTCTGCACCTTTATGGAAACACTAAGAAATTGCCTCGTTTAAATTTTTCCCTTCACACCTTAAACCTATAGTTCTTCATGGCTCTATAGAAACATAGAAAGATAGAAAAATAGGTGCAGGAGTAGGCCATTCGGCCCTTCGAGCCTGCACCGCCATTCAATGTGATCATGGCTGATCATCCAACTCAGTATCCCGTACCTGCCTTCTCTCCAAACCCCCTGATCCTTTTAGCCACAAGTGCCACATCTAACGCCCTCTTAAATATAGCCAATGAACTGGCCTCAACTACCTTCTGTGGCAGAGAATTCCAGAGACGATCTTGGGATCATCTTGGGAAAAATTACTCTGCCATTGACCTTATCTATGCCGCTCATGATTTTGTACACCTCTTTATGGTCAATCCTCAGTCTCCTACACTCCTGGAAAAAAAAGCCTCAGCCTATCCAATCTCTCCTTATAACAGCTCGGTGAATCTTTCTGCACTTTATCCAGTTTTATGACATCCTTCCTGGAGCAAAGAAACCAGAGCTGCACACAATCCTCCAAATGTGGTCTCACCAACATGTGGTACGGCTGTAGCATGACTCCCTAAATCCTGTACTAAAGATCCTTACCAACGAAGGCAAGCTTGCCAGATGCCTTCTTCACCACCATGTCTACCAATGTCAACACCTTCAGGGAACTGTGTACCTCGGTCTCTGTTCTACAACACTCTCCAGGCTCCTACCATTTACTTACAAAGGTTTGACTTACAAAATTACATAACCTCACACTTTAACAAGTTAAATTCCATTTGCCGTTCCTTGACCGACTTCCCCTATTGATCAGATCCTTCTGTGAACTTTGATAGCTGCCCTCACCATCCACCAGTATGGGTGTCATCTGAAGATTTACTAACCACCTTAACTACTTTGTTATCCAAATTGTTGATTTAGATGAGAAGCACATCTCCTTTTGTTTGTTCTGAGATTCAAATTCAGTGGCGTGGTCATCCTTCATTCTTATCCTTAAGGAATCACTGAAAATATGCCACATTTTCTTCAATGGCCAATAATGCCAACATTTGACAGGCATGAACTTGTTTTAACATCTGGCTTTCAATATAGATGAAATGCTTAGATATTAGTCCGTGGTCATTTAATGATTATCAAGAGCAGCACCAAATAAGTCATACATTTATTCCACATTTGTTTCATTAACAAAGTGCAAAACACATTTCTAGCCATCTTTTATTTATTACTTATAAAATAGGCAGTGAACAAACTCTTCCAATGGCTATTATATATGTAGATAGCGTGAGGTCATGCAGTTCAATTCTCCACCTTTGACCTGGACAGGATATGAGTTTGTATGCAACATGCTGTGAATTTCGCACATGTTTTTCTGCATGGATAAGAATTAGGTTTGCCTTGATATTGTAAGAGAGGATAATACGTTGATTGAAAATATTATTGTGAGGGAACCTAGGAGATTATTCATAAATGTGCATTTCAGCTAAACCTTGATTTTACATTCCAGTAATGTGGCAGCTATGTGTACTATACAGAAGTTAGTAGTTCCAACCTTTATCCAGGCTTTAAAATTTGATGAAGAAATTTTTATATATTAACCCCCCAACACCCTTTTGTCAGTTAGCTTGCAGAGATCAGCAGAGTATGACAATTGAGATAACAAGACTGCATTAATCACTCGGCATTATATGAATGCAGTGCATCATTAGAAACGAGCTGATACAGAGCCAAGTATAAAATGCAATTCTTCAGCCAAGCAGCAGCACAACTTCATTAAAGACTACATTGATGGCCTTAACCAAATACAGATTCCCACAAGGAGGAAGTAAGTGCATAACTTCCTACACAGACCCAATGTAAAGCCACGGCATTAAAACAACCACACATATTGAAACACTCTGGCAGTTTCCTAGAGCTCCCAGTGAGGGATCTGAACCCTGTGACCTTGGGCATATTATTAAAACCTTTGCTGGAACTTGTCTCCTGAAGGAGAGGCCCAGTAACTACTGGGCATTTCTCTTTTCTTTCATTCCTCAATGAGTCCCTTGCTGAGTGCAAAACGTAGGCTTTGATGTCTATAGCACCCTAATTGGGAGGAAGTCAAGTGTTAGCACTGTCAGCCTGTTAGTTCCATTGCCCCTTTTCCCATCATCCACTTTGAATGGTGTCAAAACATTAAAGTTCACACAAGTCTGCCCAGAGAGCATCAAGTGGTCTGGTTTATGTCACTATTCTGGTACTTGTACATGTAAAATAACTTCCTCCAGTGATTTATATTTCATGCTTGGTAAAGCCATAAAAGCTGAAACCATTCATTATCAGTCATCGGAAATTTAGAGACAATTTCTACATTCAATTATATTTTATGTTATCTTTACCCCTTTCCAGACCATTTCCTTTCATAGACTGTTCTGAAGCGAATGGACAATGAAATGGTAGTGAAATTTTCTCATCTTAAGCTTAGAGATAGAGATGTTTTATTTTCCGAGAATCAAATTGAAAGCCTGTAGCTGAGAGGTACTGAAAGCGGTGTGATCATTGTAACCTATCTTTCTTTCACCTAGGGTGAATGAGGACAGGTTTAGTGAATGCTGCACTGACATTTGCATGCAACTTGGGTATAGTGGCCCCATGCAGCATACATCAGCTGTGGCACAAAAGCTGCATAGAACATGTGTAAAATCTTGCACTGTATACACAAAATTATAACACTTAGGTGGCAACAGTTCAACATTCTTAGATTGATAATAGAGAGAAAGGTAAGCTATGAAGTCAAAGGAATAATGCAAATTAGTTAAAGAGATTAAAAAATTACATATAACATGAAAAATATCTAGAGTAAAACACAAAGTGCTGGAAAATCTTTGTATATATAAAGTTGCTAATTTTGGAGAAATATCTGTATCCTTTCATCCATTCATATCATGTTCAGAGAACTTCCACAAGACATTTTCAGTAATAATACTGTTAAATTATTAAGTATAGCTGTTCCATAATTATCCTTATTCTACGCACTGATATTGATGTCAAAAATTACCTGCATTATATTCAGAGCAGTAATAGGTGAAAGTCATTTGTCTTTGAATTTGTCAAATTGGCAAACATATTCGAGGTACAATTCAGTGCTGAGAACAAAATTATATTGTTGTGCACATTTATCCCACGTTTGCAGCATTCTGTGAAGATTGTGCCTCTTTAACTCCTAGTATGCCAAAGTAGATTTAACCTCTCATGTTGTTGAATTAATACCGTTTGGTTTTGGATCTTAAGTAGCATTCAGTATATTACTTGCAATACCTTGTAATAATTGGTCACGTTTAACTGAAGCTGATCGTGAAGTATTTACTACTTCATTCTTAGTTTCTTACTCCATTCCATGTCTGCACTAACATTTATTGCATGACCATTACCATCAAACACATTTGCTTTTAAATTCATCCAAGGTAAACACACTATATTGAAACTGTTGCAAATTTTATCTCACTTTCAATATTCTGCTCCATTAACATTGATGGATCCAAATTTTGGATGCAGAACAAAATGTGCAACCCAATTTAAAGCCCATTTAGTGTTTTCAAACTGAGATAAATTCCTCGGCAAATGACTAGTAACCATGTTGTTTCTGTTTGTGAGAAATTGCCATATGCACATTAGCTGCTGTACTTCCTACACTACTAAAGTGATAAACTTCAAAAGCACTCCATTGGCTGTGAAGCATTTTGGAACACCCTATGGTCATTAAACGTGTTATGGAAAAACAAGTCTTTATTTTCATCCCATTAATTTCAATGTGCTGCTCTGCCAGATCACCAGTCAGATGACAGGGGCATAAATGACCTCAGTATTTCTTTATGGTTGCTAAAATAATATTTAGCTGCAAATCGTACAAGAATCATGTGCCATTTTATGCATGCCCTTCATTATGAATTGTTCCAGATTAGCAATTGCTAGCGACCCATGGTGTCATGGCATAAGAAATGCCTCAGTAATTTCCCAGTTTTCTGAAGTTTGACTGCAACCATGGAACATTTGTACCTCCTCATAATTGTACTGGATCAGTAACAGGCTTATTTTTTAAAGTGTTCCATATGTAGCCCGGATGCTCAAGATGAGAGCATGTTGCCTGGAGTGCAACATTGCAACTGGGGGAATGATTGATTGCTAATTAGGTGAAACCTGACCACACCTTGTTACTGGAATTCCAAAACCTAGGGGATCAACATTAGGCATTTCCTTTGTTTCCCTTTGATAATGTTGCAAGATGACTTAGGCTGGATTGTATTTGATTATTTGCTAAAATATTATATCTTGTGTGGACATTCACTAAAATAAAACAAGGACAAAAGGTTTTTGTAAGTTTGGCTGCAATAATAGATTATTTGTACCTCCTTTTAATTGTACTGGATCAGGCACAGGTTTCCAGAAGAATGCTTGGGACTCACAATATCGCTATCAAATAATATCACCTCTTTATCGAATGAAAAATCGCACCGTACATTGCACTTGAGAACTATAACAGGCAGTGAAGATCTCATGTGGCTAACTCTATAGACCCCTTTCTGATCCACCCCACCTGGAAATATACCAGTAGACCTTTGCAATTTTATTTTGAATGAATCCATGTGATCATGAATAGTGATCCTAGCATGGGTAGTCGCACAAAACCTAATGAATTAGTCCAAAAAAATCACCGCACAAATCTGACAAATTTGTGTCGCATGTACTTCGAAACTCTGGAACTTTATTTTAAGTTCATCGAGATGATGAGACAACAGCTTCACCGTTTGATCAGTTCCGAAGGTCCTATATGAACTTTCTTTGGACAGTCTTGTTCCAATGACTGAACATAAAACTTAAATAATGTACAGACTGGTAAAGTTCACCTCAAAAGGTCATAAACAGGAAAACCTGTGAAAAGAAATGCTTTTCTACATTCTGGGTGGTCCCACAGAATCAAGAATGCCAGTTCTCTGGGTTCAGAGTTAACTGCGGAGGCTAATGTGGGGATCACATACTTTGCCGGGATGGTGTTTGGGATACTTGAAATGTCATGAAGCCCTTCAGTTCGTGGTCCTTAGTGCATCCCAAATGCTCGCTCTCCACCTTGAGAGTCGTGATCAGGGAAAAGTTGGACATTGATGGGGCAGAGAACAGGGACCTTCATTTATTGTCACTTCTAGCCTAGAGTTGCTTAATGCGAAGACTGGACCTAGTTTCAAGCTTAGCTGTCAAATGTTTTTGTTTTGCTTTAGGATAGATAACACAAATTTTGATGGGAGTTTCACTTCACCCAAACAGGAAATAAAAAATGATGTGACCCAGTTTAAGTCACAGCAGGTTATTTTTATTTGGATGAAATTTAGTGATATCTTATTAGTATTACAAATGGATTGCAATTCCAGTCAATAAAAAACGTAAGTAGAAGCAAGGAACTGCAGATGCTGGTTTACAAAAAAAGACTTAAAAAAGAAAAATAAGTAACAAATTAAGTTTGATGGTTAAATTAAGGAGTCTGTTGAAAGCCAATAAGTAAGGATAAGCAATGCAGAGAAAATTAAAATTCAAACAATTAAGCCTTTCAGCTGTTATTTAGGTATACGATTATATCAAATATCAGTAGTGTGGGAATGTGTAATGAGCTGAAGGATGACTTTGGGTCACGATAATGTTTTGCATCATTCAAATCAAACTTTGGATCTTTGTAGGAAACTTTGTAATTCTCTCCATGTTTTAAGCTTTCTTAAAATGGAGCTAGCTCAGTAATCAAGGAAAACATCTCTCTGGAGGCAGTCAAATGGCCACGGTGAAGCTCTCATAATGCAATTTGGATGTGTCAAATCAGTATATAATCATGACTTGTTTGAAATAATCAAATAAGACCAATGGACTGAATTGACATTACCTTACAGAATTCTGTTTGTACAAGCAATAGTTTGTTAAAATAATTTCAGTTTTGAACTAAAATAAGCAGCCTGGTAATTAATTATAGATTCCTGTTATCATTGCCACTCACTAAAAGCAATCTGGTTTAACTAAGCTGTCATAAACAGGATGATGCTTTCCAGTCATGTGCGCTGATCGACTGACAGCTAAGCTTACTTTTGTAATGATCTTGTTATGCAGGGGCACAAGCAGCTCCATGGTTAAAGTCTGTTAGTATTTAATGAGGTCAATCTCCGGTAAGGAGATACCAGGCCTGGTCTCCATTTATGTTCACTACAGGACACAGAGAGCGTATCTACATGTGCTTATTTCTGACCTGGCGGCAGGTAGTCAAAAAACACAGAGGCTGATTGTATACCACACTGGAGGGGTTTACGATACGATACGGTACGATATGGTACGATACGGTACGATGCGATATGGTACGATACGGTACGATACGATACGATAGAACTTTATTTATCCCAGGAGGGAAATTATTTTGCCACCAGTCATAAAAAAAGTTTGGGTCAGGCTAAAAAAAAGAGGAGGTTTTTAAAGTATTGCTTAAGAAAGAACTGCAGATGCTGAAAAAATTGAAGGTAGACAAAAATGCTGAAGAAACTCAGCGGGTGAGGCAGCATCTATGGAGAGAAGGCATAGGCAAGGTTTCGGGTTGAGATCCTTCTTCAGACCTGTAGGCGACATTTCGGGTCAAGACCCTTCTTCAGACACTGAGTTTCTCCAGCAGGTTTTCCAGCAGGTTTTTATAGTAAGTATCTTTTAAAGTTGTCAAGTAGTGTCTTTATATAAAAAAATGAAGAGGGCTGCTAGCGGGAGAACAACGCTAGAGAATTGAGGGCAGGCCTGATAGAAGTATATACAACTGTATGAGGCATAGATAGGATAGATGGTCAGAACCTCTTTCCAATGATGGAAATATCAAATAGGGCATAACTTAGTTTAAGATGAGAGAAACAAAGTTTAAAGTACCTGACAAGTGCACTTTTTGCTGCATTCTTTCTTTTTCACTCTTGAAATCCCTTGATGTACTTATGTTCAGGATCATTTGGATACAAGCAAAGCTTTTTCACTTTATCTCAGTGCCAATATCAACTAAATAAATAATTCCATCAAATTTGACGGATGTGCAATAGAATGTATTCTGGCAGGATGCATTTCTGGCTGGTTTACTGTTCTGTTGTTGGCTGCTTGAACCTGCACAGAGTGGTGAACCCAGACCAGTCTCTGACAGGCTCGTCACGTCCTGTCATCTAGTCCATGTTCACGGTGTGCAGCATCTGCAAGGCTGGAAATATTGTCAAGGATGTCTGCTATCCTGGCCATCCCTCTTTAGGAAGCTGGGGGAGGTTGGGGGCCACAGATTCATTTCATAGAGATTAGCTCAACTGTGAAACAGTTTAGTTTACTTTAGAGATACAGCATGGAAACAGGCCCTTCGACCCATTGAGTCCACACTCAACCATTCACACTAGTTCTAAGTTATCCCACTCTCTGATCCACTCCCTACAAACCAGGGGCAATTTTACAGAGGCCAATTACCCTACAACCCCACACGCCTTTGGGATGTGGGAGGAAACGGGAGCATCTGGAGGAAACCCATGCTGTCACAGGGAGAACGTGCAAACTCCACACAGTCAGCACCTGAGGACAGGATCGAAGTCTCTGGCACTGAGAGGCACCAGCTCTACCAGCTGCGCCACTGTGCTGCCCTGCTAAAGCAGAATCCATAACTTTGTTAAAAAGGAAATATTGTATTGTGACTCAATAAGGATCATCACTCAGGGACTTTGAGAGTAAGCAAGTGAGGCTCAGCTGCAGAAAATCATAGGCAAAGATTTTGTGGTAATGCAACATACTGGGAGGTGGTTGTGGTGGAAAAGCTATTAATATTAGTGTCAATCTAATGCCGAAACTCAGCACAGGCACAGAGCACTGATAAGCCTTTAATCTTGCTAATTTTCCAGTAAAGGAGGATATATTTCCTTATATCATCAGGCATAAAGCAGTGCCACTTTAATATTAGTTAAATTATACAGAACAGCTGTTGAGCAATGCTGTTCTCCAAAGTATAAATTTCAAACAATAAGACTATCACTCTGTACAGCTTGCTGTCCAGGAATGCATCTATTACAGGAACCCTACGAGGTTTGACTAAACGGACCAACGTGTCCTCGTGGGATCTGCACAAAAACCATTGTGAAAGAGGCTTTCCTTTGTGCTGTGGAGCAAAATCCTAAGGTACATTCCCACCAACAGCTTCGGATCATGTCGGTCGGTCAGTGGGAACTAAATAAAAAAACCCAAACAAGATCAGTCAGCTTTACCAAAATCAGCATTCCCCAAATTCCAACAGAAATCCACACTAACAGAAACGGTTTCTCCCTGGAAACAAATGAAATGATATATACGTAATACTCTTGAAATGTTTAATTAAGTACGCCGAAAGGTTATTTTCCCACGTCACAGCATAACTTTGATCATTATTACAGATTTCTAGACTTGATAAGCAACAGCAGCAGTTTTCTATCCTGTAATTATTGAGGACTAACTGCTTAAGTAACGCATTTGTTGAATAAAAGTAGTCACATAATTTCTGAATCACCTAGAAAATTAAATGAGTATTTACCAAAGGAACGAAAGTCATTAGTTTGTTGGACAAAAAGTTCAGTGTGCTCGAGGTAGGAAGACAAATATGAAGATATACAAGGTTGTGTAGGAAGGAATTGTAGATGCTGGATTAAACTGAAGATAGACACAACATGCTCTCTAAAATGCTTTTAATATCTATATACAAGGTTATCATTTTTCCTAATTCTAATTCATTCTAAAAACTCTGTACTTTCTGTAATCACGAATTCAATTCCGTAATGTTATTTGTATTCAGTTTTCCTCATCCATTTCTAACCTGTTTAGCTGAAGGTCCAGCATTGTACTGATTGTATGCATGCTTATGCTATACTTTTTACATGAAATTTCACCTAAAATACAATTTCTTGGAATATTCAAGAGATGGTCTGAAGATGTATCAAAAAATGCTTATAGAGATGTCTAATGTTTGGTTATGGTAATTCATATAATTACTTCACAGCTTCTGATAATGTTCAAGCAAAATTAAGGCAGGAAATTGGAATAAATATATGCAAATTCAGGATTACATGGCAATCATCTATACGGAACCCTCATTTAATATTTTGAATTTGTATCTATAACATTCAGATCATTGATAAATGTTTCTATAGATATAAAAATCATAAGCAAGGCAATAAACCAACTTCCAGGCTTCAGTTTTGATTATACTATATAAAAGAGAATAGGTATATGCTCCTAGCAACATTTTATTTCTTAAGTTATACCACTGAAAATAGATTAATATTATTTACCTAATTTTTGGATATGAAACCTTCCAGTTTGAAAACTAAGTGCCTCTTTTACTAATATAATTACATCCATGGCTCTCAAAGCAAAGACTGCAGATGTTGGGAATCTGAAACAGGTAAATGCAGGAAGTACCCAACAGGTTAGGGCGGCACAGTTGCTGCCTCAGCTCCAGTGATCCAGGTTCAATTCTAACACCATAGAAAGATAGAAAATAGGTGCAGGAGGAGGCCATTCGGCCCTTCGAGCCAGCACCACCAGTCATTGTGATCATGGCTGATCGTCCCCAATCAATAACCCGTGCCTGCCTTCTCCCCATATCCCTTGATTCCACTAGCCCCTAGAGCTCTATCTAACTCGTTCTTAAATCCATCCAGTGACTTGGCCTCCAGTACCGACTGTGTGGAGTTTGCCCCTTCATCCTGTGACTGCCGATTTCTTCTGGATGTGTGGGCAGGTAGATTAATTGCCCCCAGGGTTGGGGGTGGGGCAGTTGTTTGAAATGTGGGCAAAGTAACAAGTAAAATAGGATCAATGAAATTGAGTGCCTGTTTCCTTTATCATCATTACTTTTTTGTATATCTTTCATTCATTGTTCTTTGTCTCGCTACACCATCATCTATATCTTTCATTTCCCTTATCCCTAACGAGTCTGAAGAAGGGTCTCGACCCGAAATGTCACCCATTCCTTCTCTCCAGAGATGCTGCCTGTCCCGCTGAGTTACTCCAGCTTTTTGCGTCTATCTTCGGTTTAAACCAGTTCCTTCCAACACATGCTTGATATTTAGCATGGACCTGGTGGGCTGAAGCGGCTGTTTCTGTGCTGTGTAGGACCCTAAAGCCTCTGTAGAATAGAAACAAGCATTTCATGAACATCAAGGTTTAAATGTCACAATGAAAATGAAATAAGCAGCAATTCATCATCACAAATTTAATATCAATCAGAATTATCCAATTTTACTTTTGTTCAGTTAAGTTAAAGTGTTCATCATTATAACAGTGATCACACACAATACCACATTGTCTGTAAAGCATTTGAAATATCCAGCAGTTATGTATCAATATGTTAATGCAAATCTTTCTTTCTAGCTTCCAGTTTTCACTGCAGGTGATAATTTTACAGTTGAACCCTTAATATTAATATTCTGTTTGGATGCTGCTTCATTTTCCCAACTTTAATTTCCAGTATTTGTATATTTGTTTTGTTTTACTTGATTTTGAATAGTAAACAATAATAATATGAGAACGTTATTCCCTTATCATATATCTGAACACAGTAAATGGATCGATGGTAATCGTGTATTGTCTTTCTGCTGACTGGTTAGCACGCAACAAAAGCTCTTCACTGTACCTCAGTACACTTGAGAATAAACAAAACTAAACTGAACTGAATATTAGATAAAATGAACAATCATACTTGTTAACCCTGTTATAGGTTAAATGTGTTATAGATTAAGATAAATTTAAGAATGAATTATCACTATCATTGGGGAAATAACTTAGTCTTCACTAGATTAGAAAGGATCCTACAGATCTTATTAAAGCAGCAGTCTTCAACCTCAGTTCGCTCCCTGTGTGTCCCCATTGGAATTAGCTCATCATATCCCTAAAGACATTAAATCACTATAATCCACAAGGCATAAATCCATTGTCTCCACTCAGATATAGGCTCAATAAATCAATACATCCGCAAATACAGCAGCATGCCGTCCCCAGAGGCATCCTCTCAGTTTAACCTAAAGACATGAGCTCACGATATTCTCATACATATCAGCTTACTATATTCCAATAGGCATCAGCTAATCCATGGACATTAGCTCAATGTTGCACCATAGATATCAGTTTACTATATTCCTATTGAAATAAATTCACTATATTCCCATTCATATATACTAGTTCACTAAATTCTCAGAGACATAGCTGACTACATTTCTATCGACATCAGTTTACTATATTTCTAGAGACATCAGCTCACTGTGTTCCCACAGACACAGTTTAAAAGCCTGTGTGGACATGAGTTGACCATATTATAATTGATATCAGGTCCTTATATCCCCATTGATATGAGCTGTCAATAATGCCACAATTACCATATTCCCATAGATATTAGCTCTATCATTTCCCTTGGATGTAACCTAAATGTATTTCCATAAATATCGTTTGTACACCCGCAGATAGCAGCTCACTATATTTCCTTTAGACATCAGTTCCCATAGCTTGCTAAATTCTCACACACATCAGCTGACTACTATACCCGAGGCACTGACTCACTATCTCTGCAAAATATATTATTTGACTATCTGCCATTAAAGATGGTCTATCTCCCTTAACCCCTTAATAATTTATTCATTGTACCCTCCCGAGAGGACTGCAGCTGGGTGGGGATCACAGTTATTTGAGCACATCTCCAGAGTAATTTGTTCCCTTCGCCAAAACAGATTCAAATCTAGATGATCCTCAGGCTTAGCGACACCTGCACGTGCTTAGAAAACATCCCCGCTCATCCTTTCATCAAAGATGCCCCCATCAGTGAGGACGGAGCTCTCTTGTACAGTTACAGCTCCATTCATGTTCATAAGTGATAGGTGCAGAATTAGGCCATTCGGCCCATCAGATCACCTCATTCTTGCCCTAGAATCTTTCAAGCAAGAATTTAATTGTCCTATCTGGGACACATGACAATAAACTCTCTTGACTTGACTTGATTTGACTTCCTCTTTGGAATGAAAAGATCCTGCATCCAAATTATTCCCGGAAATTCCTGCCATTGATATTCTTGCTAAGGTCCCTTTCCAGTCAACTTTGGCCAGCTCCTCCCTCATGCCTCTGTAGTCCCCTTTGTTCAGCTGTAATAGAAACATAGAAACATAGAAAACAGGTGCAGGAGTAGGCCATTAGGCCCTCCGAGCCAGCACCACCATTCAAAATGATCATGGCTGACCATCCAAAATCAGTACCCCATTCCTGCTTTCTCCCCATATCCCTTGATTCCATTGGCCCGAAGAGCTATATCTTGAATACTCTCTCTTGAATACATCCAGTCAGTGAATTGGCCTCCACTGCTTTCTGTGGCAGAGAATTCCACTCTTAATAGTGACACATCCGATTTTGCAAATTGTATTTTGAATCTTATCATATTATGTATATTGCCCATGTTATGCTGGCAAAACATGCAAAGGTATTTAAAAATCATGTTGAAATTGTCATGAGCGTCATGGAAGATTGTCATATCCATCAGTTAAATCTAGTTTTAGCAAAACACAAAGTACAGGAGGAACTCAGTGAGTCAGGCAGCTTCTTAGTTCTAGCTTTTAGTTTAGTTTAGAGTTCCAGCGCGGAAACAGACCCATCGGCCCACTAAGACCGTGCCGACCAGCCATCCCAGCACATTAACTCCATCCTACACACATCCGGGACAATATACACTTATACCAAGCCAATTAACCTAAAAACCTGTGCATCTTTGGAGTGAGGGAGAAAACTGTAGATTTTGGGAAAAAAAACCCATGCGGTCACGGAGAGAGCATACAAACTCCGTACAGTCAGCACCTGTAGTCAGGATCGAACCCAGGTCTGGTGCAGCGGTATATTTGCTGCCTTACAGTCCTTGCAAGACTGTTTAAGGCAGCAAATATACCGCTGCACCACCTTGCTGCCCAGTAGTGAAGTGACCTTTGTGGAGAGAATGGACAGATGACATTTCAGGTCAGGACCCTTCTTCAGACTATAAGGGTTACCTACTGTGTCTGTCCTTTAACATGTTTACCCTTCTTGTCTGAAAAAGGGTCTCGACCCGAAACGTCGCCTATCTCCTTCGCTCCTTAGATGCTACTGCACCCGCTGAGTTTCTCCAGCTTTTTGTGTAACCCTGTCCTTTAACATGTTTACTTGGTGTCTTTTTTTTTGTAACCAGCATTTGTAGTTCCTTGTTCCGACAAAGTGCTAGAGGAACTCAGTGGGTCGGGCAGCATGGATAAGTGACGCTTTGGGTTGACCTGAAACATCGCCTACCTATGTTCTCCAGAGGTGCTGCCTGACCCGCTGAGTTACTCCAGCACTTTGTATCTTTTTTCACTAAGACTATATTCCTCTCAGTGGAAATATGTTCATAAGCAGGACTGAAACTGGTTGGCCAAAATTTCTGGCCATAAATACTAAGCTTGATAGTGAGAACTCAGCTCATTTCAACTGACATCCTGATCCATTTCACAGGAATATTATGAATTAAAACCAGCAACATACCAGGACAATGACCAAAAACTTCCAAGGGTAAGTTTCATTAAATATCCTTTCATCAATAAGAGCAGTAGATTAAAGAGGGGGCACAAGGAACTGCAGATGCTGGAATCTTGTAATACATAAAATGCTGGAATAACTCAGTGGGTCAGACAGCGTGTGTGAAGGGAATGGATAGATAACATTTTTTGGCTTGGGACCATTCTTGAAACTCAAAAACGAATCTGGGGAAGAGTCCTGACCTGAAACATCACCTATTTGCTCGAGTAATGAAGTGGACTTTAAAGGGAATTCTAAAGATTGTACACTTGACAACCGAATATACAATTGTTGACGGTGGAGTGATTCAAACAAGGTACTCATAAATGGCCAAGATTGAAGGACAGATGGAGGGCAGATATCTTAGAAGCTTGTGAATCTAGGGAGTTAGGGAGGGGTGAAAGTGGGATTTGAAGAGAAGTTTAAAATTGAGATGTTTCGTCACTGTTAGGTGATATAGGTCCAGAGTGATGGACAAACATGACATGGTGCAAGGTCGGACTGGTGTAGGGAAATTTTTGGTGACCTCAAGCTTATGGAAAGTAGCAATTGGGAAGCCAGCCAAGGCAGTAATTCAATAGGCATCTGTCTCAGCTTCTGACTCATTCACTCTCAATGGAAACTACTCAGCAATTCAAACTGTCAACAAGGGTACTATTAATGAAAAAAAAGCCTGCAGTCTCAGGCAGAATTTTTACCAAGACTTTCTTCCACACATTCTTCCTCTAGAACTTTCAACACTCAATGTTGCAGCCCAGGTATGGATGAGCAGCAGATGAGCTACTGTGAGATATTATAATGCTGGAAGGAGGCTGCTATAATGATTCATATATATGAGTACATGACTTGGGTCAAATAACCCGTTTGACCCAAGTCATGTACTTATATAAATGAATCTGACTAAGTCCAAGACATTTGCCAAGGGGAGTGGAGCAGTGGCCCACACAAGGCAATGGAGTTTTTGCTATGGCAAAAACAATGGCTTTCCAAAATTTGGTTTCAGAACATTTCTATTAATTTTTTACTTCAAATACCTCATGAGCTTGGTGTGCTTACCAACTCTAATTACTCAGTCTGAAGAAAGGTCCCGACCCGAAACGTCACCCATCCTTTTTATCCATAGATGTTGCCTGACAGTTAGGTTTTTCCAGCACTTTGTGTCTATCTTTGGTATAAACCACTACTTGTAGTTCTTTGTTTCTAAGGACTGATTTAACTGATTATGAAACAGTGCCATTTCTCCACCGGGAATCGTCTTATAGAGTCACACAACACAGATAAATGTATTTTAGCCCATCGAGTGCACGCTGACCATCAGGCACCCATTGACACTAATCCTACGTGAATGCCATTTTAGTTTCCCACATTGCCATCAACTCCCTCAGATTCCAGCACCCACCTGCCTAATGGCGCTAATATCTCGTGGATAAATAACCTATAGCCTGTAGGATGTGGGAGGAAATTGGAGCATTGGGGCAAACTACATACAGCAATCAGGAAATCATACAAACTCCACACAGACAGGCCTGAATTAAACACAGATTTTTGCAACTCCACTACCTGAAGCATTGTGCCATTATATACTGCCAACATTGGGTGGCACAGTGGTAGAGTTGCTGCCTCACTGCACCAGGGACCTGGGTTTGATCCTGACTACGGGTGCTGTCAGCGCAGATTTTGGATGTTCTCCCTGTGACGGCATGGGTTTTCTCCGGGTGCTCCTATTTCCTCCCACATTCCAAAGACATGCGAGTTAATTGGCTTTGTAAATTGCCCCTAGTGTGTAGGATGCTAAAATGGGAAACAATCGAGCTAGCGTTAGATATATTATATATTATAGTGATAGATAGTCTGCGTGCACCTGATGGGCCAAAGGACCTATTTCCACATTGTATCTCGAAACTAAATAGACAATAGAAAATAGGTGCAGGAGTAGGCCATTCGGCCCCTCGAGCCAACACCACCATTCAATTTGATCACGGCTGATCATCCACAATCAGTACCTTGTTCCTGCCTTCTCCCCATATCACTTGACTCCGCTATCTTTAAGAGCTCTGTCTTGCACTCTCTTGAAAGCATCCAGAGAACCAGCATCCACTGGCCTCTGAGGCAGAGAATTCCACCGACTCAGAACTCTCTGTGTGAAAAAGTTTCTCCTCATCTCCATTCTAAATGGCTTACCCCTTATTCTTAAACTGAGGCCCCTGGTTCTGGACTCCCCTAACATCGTGAACACAATTCCTGCCTCTAGTGTGTTCAAACCCTTAATAATCTTATGTGTTTCAATAAGATCTCCTCTCATCCTTCTAAATTCCACAGTAAACTAAACTAAAACCTCTTAAAGAAAGTTAATATTTTTTTAAACTGCACATTTGGACAAAAATACTTCACTTGCAATTCTTTCTTCACCCTGAATACATTTCCACTGTGTTTCTGTACAGCCAAACGATTAATTTATTATTCACGGCCTCTCATGGACATCAGAGTCACTCTGGTGTGAAATACAACCTATGTGAATTTGTTCATAAGTTACACTTTAGACCGTGAGACAAGATGTTCTGGTGTATCAGAATGAAACCTTATCTTTTTCACACCATTAACAGTGGCTAAAGTTAACATGCAACTAGCTACAAGGTGATGTGTGAGTGAACTCACAGGGATCAAAACTTTACAGATCAATTCCTATTTCCATTCAGCAGTGCTTTGCTCCTTCGAACCTGCCCTTTAGTTGTTTTCTTTTATTAATGTTCCACGAAAGGCCATTAACTTTCTGGGTTGACTGAGTGCCAAGATAATGTGTAATCTTCAACTGTACAAAGGATAGCCCCGTCAAACTGCCTACAATAACAAAAGGCTGGACACCTCCTCCCAGTCAAATTGCATCAGTGAAGAGAAGAAAGAAGGGAATTTCCCAGATTGAAATGTGGACCTTTGACAGACAGCACCCGAGGTCAGGATCAATCCCAGATCTCTGGCACAGTGCGGCAGCAGCTCTACCAGCTAAACTACCATGCCACCCATTTGGCCCCAGAGTCACATAGCTACTGCTCACAGTAGAAATGAATCTCATTGATCACTATGTCTCTTTGAGCTATTTTATTCATGGGTCTCTTGATTGAACATCCCACCAGCTATTGGTTATATTTTCACAAAATGGAGACTGGCTGACCAAAAACTGTAAGGACGAAACGCAGATTCAAAGAAGAATTTGAACATTTTAACCTCTTGAAATCCACTGTGGGAAACAGTCCATTTGTGGATGTGAAATGATGATTCTCGAACAGGAAGACATGGGATCACAACCTCACAAGTGAAACTCCCACCAAAAGTTAATAGGCCCAATGATTACTTAACAGATGAGCAACCATCTCACACCAAATGAAAGGCAAACAAGATGATCGGTGTGTCAAATCAACAAATGTGGGTCAGCTCTTTTATGTCATTGGGATGTGAATGATTTGCATCAGGAACTTCCTTTGCCAATGTCCCTTCCTTTGTTCTTCCAATGCTATCTCTTGTTCAGGAGCAATAGCTCTGCACCAGGTGGTGCAGCGGTAGCGTTGCTGCCTTACAATGCCAGAGACCAGGGTCCTATCCTGGCTAAGGGTGCTGTCTGTATGGAGTTTGTATGTTCTCCATGTGACCGCGTGGGTTTTCTACTGGGTGTTCTGTTTTTCTCCCACACTCTAAAGCCGAACAGGTTCGTAGGTTAATTGTCTTCAGTAAGATTGTAAATTGTCTCTAGTGTGTAGGATAGTGCTAATGTACGGGGTGATCGCTGGTCGGTGAGGATTTGGTGGCCCCGAAAAGCCTGTTTTCGCCCTGTATGTCTAAAGTCTAAAATAAAGGTGTGTCCATGTTCTCAGCATTCACTGGTTCTGACCTTGTGGTTGGGATATGACTCAATAAATTCATTTTTCTTTGCTCCAGTTCCAGTAAGAAATTGCCTATAAGGAAAAGTTATGTTTAATCTGAGTTATAGCAGACTTGCCTCATTGAACTGACTTATTACATGTATACAATTTTATTTCTCAGCAGCTAGAACTGCTCAATTGAGCCACAAGAATCAGTGGATGCTGGAAGCTGGAGCAACAAGCAATCTGCCGGAGGAACTCAGTGGATCGAGCAGCATCTGCGGAGGGAAATAGACAGTCAATGTTCTGGGTTGCGACCCTTGATTGATTGATTGATTGAAAGATGCAGAATGGATGCAAGCCCTTCAGCCCACAGAGTCCATGCCGACTATCGATCAATGTAGTACCTGTTATGAGTTGTACTGTACTTCCAATTTTTGATTCCATTGAAGCCAATATAAATGTTGCTTTCTGCTATGCTGATCGTCTAACTTTAGCTTTTTTTTGTGATAACCTGGAAATACCCTGTCATGTATAATATTAGGGAGTGGTGGGGAAGAATCATGAGCTTTTTGAAATATCAAGCATTGCAAGCCTGTACAGTTACATTTGAAGCTCTCCCACATGCTTCAAATAACTGGTGGCCAATTGAGCCTGAACAAGTCTGTCACCTCCTACTTCAGCCCCAGGAACAGACTGATTTCTCAGATTATAATACACACATTGTAATGTACATTTGCAAAGTTCTGGGTGCCAGTGATCCTGTCCAATTATACATAACTGTTAAGGTACTCCTACTATCTTCAATTATACATAACTGTTAGAAGGTACTTCTACTATCTATGTGAGTTGGATACCTCTGAGAACATAAAACATGGAAAAGCACAGCACAGGAATAGGTTCTTCAGCCCTCCATGTTTGTACCATACATGATGCTGAGATAAACTAATAATATTAAATGTTTGCGATCAAATCTATTGAATGGGATTGTAAGTACATCCTTCTACTCCAGAGGTGAGCATGGTTGCATTTAAGTCACCAATGAAAGGACGTTATCACAAGGTAGGCCTCAACATCTGATGCCTATACCTGGCATTACACCACCTTTTAAATCTAAATGTTCCATTACAATGTACAAAACTGAGCTTCATGTATAAAAAATATGTGAATAATCTCTTGGATGAATCAATGCCTAAATCAATCTATTTGATACTGTAGGTGCTCTTCACATGTCATTTGGATTATTTCCTCTGAGTCAGACGCCATCATACAAATCCCAGTCAGAACTTGAACTTTGGGATGCAACTTCTGTGCAAAAGATTGCAAGATATTACAGAATTATAGAGGCAGCACAGTGGAGTCATATGTCATGGAGGCATACAGCATGGGAACAGGAGCTTTGGTCAAACTTGTCCATCACACAAACCAATGACTCCTATCTACACTTTCACTGCCTTGGGAAAGCAGCACATAGTCAAGGATGACTCATACCTGGCCATTCCCTCTTCTTCCCTCTCCCGTCTGGCTAAAGATAAAAATATTTAAACCATGTACTGCCAGATTCCTGAGCAGCTTCTTCCTTGTTGTTATCAGACTCCTGTACGCAGGCACAGAAATCGCTATCAAAATATGAGGGGGACAGGGGGAACACAATGTCTTGGCGGCGGCTACGCACGCATGCGCACACTCACACACACACGCGAGGCTTCGGAAGCCTTGTGAACGGTAATTTCAGCTCAATCCAGTGCTAAATGCAGCTCAACTCTGCCTGTCTCACCGGATTAACCTACAGCCCTGCCTGGACTGATGAAATATATCCCGTAAATCCAGGCAGGGCTGTAGGTTAAACCTGGCGGGACAGGCAGAGTTGAGCTGGATTTAGCGCTGCTTCTCTGCGTTGGCTGTCGGCCTGGAGGCACTGCTCCCGACGTCTCTGGCCACCCCTGGGCATGGGGGACTCTCGAGTGGGGACAGGGAAGGTTCAGTTCAGCAGCGATTGCAGCGCTGGAGTCCCAGGATTGATCCTGGCTGCGGATGAGGTGCAGGTCTGTTTCCAGGGCTGCCGAGAGTGTTTTTCATTTGAGACCCTATGACCTGGGCACGTCTCCCTCCTCCAATCACCACGCTCTATACTCAGTCCCACCCCCCTACTTCCGCCTCTGACTTACGCCTTCCTTCTCCAATCATCGCGCTGAATCATCATTGTCCTGCCCCCCATTGCTTGCTGACTGATGTCTCTGTCGTTCAATTGGCGCCCTCGATCAGCAGTCCCGTTCACCGGGTTTTAAAATCCGAATTACAAAACATTGGGTGGGGGATCGTCCCCCACCTCTCAAAACAGGGGGGGGGGGACGTATGTTCCCTGGCCCCTCCGGGATTTCTGCCCCTGCTTGTACGGACATCTCATAAGCTAAGGATGTATTTCCAATCTTAAATCTACCTTGTGCTACTCTTACAGATTGTATTGGCAGTTTCTCTGTAGCTGTATCACTATATTCTGCACATAATTCCACTTCTCATTTTACACTACTTGTTGTACTCATCATGTATGTTTACAACAGTCACATTGCAGTCACATGCGGGATGTTTTTCACTGTAGCTTGGTACATGTGACAATAAAAAAAACATTTAAACGTGCCTGGAACTGTAATGCAATAATGACTGGATATTGCATTGTAAGAATCATTCATATTTGCATATTATAAAGCTTAAAATCCCATCTGGCATTTATAGTTTCCAAAAAAAAATCAAAGGAACTTTGGCTCTCTTCTAAGAGAAGCAAATGTTATCCAATATTCAGCAACCTACAATACAGCTAACTTACTGCTTGTCAATTCATTTACTATCTTTGAAATATTTCAGACACACATGATAAGGAGTTGCATATAAACGTACTTTCTTCTTTCGTACAAGTTGTTATGATAAACTTCTCCATACAATGACAGGTTTGAATTGTTGTCAGGTAAAATAATAATGACTGCTATAAAATATGTGCTCTTACAACAATATCATTGCATCACATTCACTGATTTGGAGTTTTCAATATATTGGTACTAAAAACATCGTATTACCCTATATTAATACATCACAAGATAAAATCCCTGAGAATCAGCAAAGTCCACATTTAACTGTGGAGGTTGTTAGAAAGCATGGTGATTGTGACAAATCATTAGGGAAACTGGTTATGACGACTGTAAAAAGCCCTTTTTAATTGGACAAAATCGGTGTGCAATTCATAGAGCAATAGCAAGATTAAGGAAATTCCATCATATCTTTATTTCTGATATATATCGTTGAGCATGGTTTTAGTGATCACTGTACTGCCAAAAAAGCTCATTGTGACATCCCTAACTGATAGTGGCAGAGATTGTATCCTTTGAAGCTTATCTCGAGCTGTTAGAAGTTGAGACATTCATCAGTGATGGTGCAGGGACCTGCTGGCAACATTCCTGTTGACAGCAGTAATTTTATGAGCGCTGAAAGATTCTATAAATGGTCTCTCTGATGAAGCATCCAAACTTTGAAAGTTCTTTCCATAATCTGTGTGTATTCATTCACGGAGCCAAATACTGAATAATTCATTAAAGATGTTTTCCTTATGTATATTCTTGAACCTGTTGAGTTTCATTTTTGTTACATTGCAACTTTCTTAATATTGGGGAAAATAAACCATCTATGAATAATACATGATTAGTACGGATGTCAGAGGTTATGGGGAGAAGGCAGGAGAATGGGCTTGAGAGAGAAAGATATATCAGTCATGGTTGAAAGATTGGCCGAATGGCCTAATTTTGTTCCTGTCACTTATGAACTTATGAAAGTCATATTTCCCTAAAAATGCATGGAACGAGTATTGGCTGTGCAGAATATATCAATGCCATTACATTTTAAAACAATGGCTATTTTGCATAAATATTACAGCAAATAGAGGTGGCACAATGATACAGCTGGTAGAGATGCTGTCTCAGTTCCAGAGACCCTCGTTCTTTCCTGACCTTAGATGCTGTCTGTGTGGAGTGTGCACATTCTCCTTGTGGGTATCCTCCGAGTGCTCTGTTTTCCCCCTCATCACAAAGACTTATGGGTTTGCAGGTTAATCAGCCTCTGTAAATTGCCCCTATTGTAAGGAAATGGTGAGAAAGTGGGATTACGTAGAACTGGTATGACCGGGTGTTCAATGGTCGGCGTGGATTCGGTGGGCCGGAGGACCTGTTTCCATACTGTATCTCTAAATTAAACTAAAGTAAAAACTAAACAAGTGTTTCTGTATCTTTATTAGCATTTGAAACACCATCAGTATTAGCATGCAGCAGAGGGAGAGAGGCAGCTTGTGGCAATGACGCAATTATATCAGAGTAGGGTTTCCAGTCACAAAAGGATTTCAGAATGTATAAAAGCTGGTCCTGCACTGCTAAGATTTTATGTCTTTGCTTAGTAACACCGCATTTTCCCAGAGTCTGACAGAGTTCCTGAACAGGGTACGGCTTCAGCGCCGTCTACAGAGCATCTTGTAGACACAGTGACGAGCTGATAGATGCCGCCAGATATACCGGGTCTCTTCCCCTCACTAGCCTGGCATTGTTCCCATCTGCTCTGCGATGTCAAGAGTTTATTTACTCAGCAAACACACTGAAACTTTTCCTAGAACGTTTGCATTTTTTCTGTTAATATTTAATGCTCCAGCGGGCTGACAATAAATTGCTACTAATTATTTACAACGGTAAGGAGATGGGACTATTTTGCATTGACATAATAAAGTTTCAACTAGGTTAAAAAAGTATTTGTATTTTGTTGTCCAGAGTACGATTACACAGTGAAGCATGCAAATAAGAATACAATATTTATGGAGGTTTCGTGGTTAAATTCTTTAACCTGAATTTCGTATAAATGTACGAATAAATATGATAAATAATAAATAAAATGTATGAATAAATATTTGATATTTTAGATATATTTCAGTATTTAGAGTATTGTGTTCAGTTCTGGACAACATGTTACAGCAAAGATGTTGTCAAGCTGGAATGGGTACTGAGATGTTGCCAGGACTCGAGGATGTGTGTATATATTTATACAATGGTATATGGACGCACTGATCTGTTCTATATTCTGTTCTGCTGAAGCAAAGCAAGAATTTCATTGTCCTATCTGGGACACATGAATTCATCTTCTTGCGTACACAAGCGTGCACAGCCTAAAGTTGTAGGCCAACTTGTTCAATTTGAACTTATTTGATTGTGCACACCGGGTTGATTGCATTCGTCGAAACAGGGCGGACCACGTGAAGGTTGCAATCTCCCACCCCGGACACATGACAATAAACTCTCTTGAATCTTAAATCTGAGCTATAGGGAACTATAGGCAGAGGTTGAGTAGGCTGGGACTATTCCTTGGAGTGCAGGAGGATGAGGGGAGATCTCTGTAATTTCTCTCAAAATTGGTGTATAAAATGATGAGAGGAATAGATCGGGTAGATGCACAGTGTCTCTTGCCCAAAGTAGGTGGGTGAATCGAGGTCTAGAGGACATAGGTTCAAGGTGAAGGGGAAAAGATTTAATAGGAAATTGAGGAAAACCTTTCTCACACAAAGGGTGGTGAGTGCATGTAACAAGCTGTCAGAGGTGGTAGTTGAGGCTGAGATTATCCCAACGTCTAAGAAACAGTTAGACAGGTACATGGATAGGACAGGTTTGGAGGGATATGGACCAAACACGGGCAATTCACCCAATAGACCGCCAGAAATTAACCACCTACACTGACATATTGAAATATGAATCACCTGCACAGATAACTGCACCATCATCATCCTCTCCCTTAGCAGCCAGTAGAAAATGCACAAATAAGTCAGCATGACTCATTATGCTGTTGGCATATCTAGTTGAAACTAGTTACTTGTGGTAGAACATAGGACATAGGACAGGCAGCACAAGGTAATGGGGTCTTGCTTCCTGACAAGGTTCTGGCAGCAAATAAATGCCATAACGAAAGGCATTTGGATATTTATCTATTCGCACAGTGATGTTAGATCTTAAAAGATGTCACCATCACCAAAGATATTGTGTACTGTTTGACTATTTCCTAATTAACCTAACATTTACTTTCTGATGTGGATCATTTCAGTTCAATATCCATTCAAGCATGACTCATTATGCTGTTGGCATATCTAGTTGAAACTAGTTACTTGTGGTAGAACATAGGACATAGGACAGGCAGCACATGGTAATGGGGTCTTGCTTCCTGACAAGGTTCTTACATTAGCTTCTGCTGCAAAATTGGGGTAAATATTAATTCTTGCCATTCTCTTGTCAAATATGGCTCAAAGGCTGGTGACATGTGCAGTGTAAGGCTGGATAATAGCATATCTTTCAATTGAAGATTCTTCATAACCAAAACCGAAGAGCGAGCATCAGCAGGGTGTTTCACTATAAGGACATAAAAAAAACAAGCTCAATCTCACCCTCAACCTAAATGCTGATGTGTTTAAACTTACATGTGTGCAAACACAACATACACAAGCACAACAGCATCTCATAATGATTAAAATGCATTCGGGAAAAACAATTGCAACTCCTTGGTTCACTTATCACTTCCCACCCTACCTGTCCCCTCCCCAGGCATGTTCCCCTCCAACCGTAGGGAGATGCAACACATGTCCCTATACCCCCTCTCATACATCCATCCAGGGACTCTAGCAGCCCTTCCAGGTTAGATAGGGGTTCATGTGCACCTCTATTGGATGCGGTGCTCCCGATGTGCCTTCCTTTACATTGACAAGAACACGACAAGGTGGCCGTTTCTCCAAACACTTGGGCTTGGTCCATCAAGGCCTCCTGGATTTCCCGAATGATAACCACTGCCTTTCCCATTCCCATACCAACCTTTCTGCCCTTGGTCTCCTCCAATGCCAGAGTGAGGTCACACACAAAATGGATGAACAGCACCTCACATTCTGCTGGGTAGCTTACAATTCAAGGATATGAACATTAAATTCTATAATTTCAGGTAATACCCCCTTTGCTTTCCCGCACCCACCCCAGCGCACATATTTTTCTCCCAACATCTCTGATCACCCCAGTCACGCTACAACTTTCCCCTCCTCTGTGTGCTCATCTACTATTCCCAAGTTCCATATTTCTCTTTTATTTCCATCCTCTTTCTCTTCCTGCCTGCAGGGAGATTTATGGATCCCATTCCACCCATATCCCTCTCTACATTTCACTTCCTCTCTTCTTTCCTAATCTGAAACCTCTCTGTCTCCTTTTGACCTCTAGGCTTTCACTCTTACTCCACCCATCTGCCAAACACCCTCCTCACCTGTGTCCTCTGGGTATGTAAGTACTCAGGAAAATGATAATAAAGATTTTCAATTTCAATTTCAAATTTCAATTTTACTCTATCAATCTGAGAAAGGGTCCTAATCCAAAAGGCCACCTGTCAATTCCTTCTGCACATACTGCCTAACCTGCTGTGTTTCTCCGGCACTTTGTGTTTTGCTTGATTCCAGCACCTGCATAATTTTACTCTTCTGAACGGCTCTATCAACTATAGAGTGGAGGTGGAGAGGATGTTTCCACTAGTGGAAGAGTCTAGGACAAGAGATCATAGCCTCAGATTTAAAGGGTGTTCCTTCAGGAGGGAGAAGAGAAGAAATTTCTTTAGTCAGAGGGTGGCAAATGTGTGGAATTCTTTGCCACAGAAGGCTGTGGAGGCCAAGTCAATGGATATTTTTAAGGCAGAGATAGATAGATTCTTGATTTGTACAGGTGTCAGCGGTTATGGGGAGAGGGCAGGAGAATGGGGTGAGGAGGGAGAGATAGATCAGCCATGATTGAGTATGCTTGATGGGCCGAATGGCCTTATTCTGCTCCAATTACTTATGACATCATCAACCCCACTTGAGGTGCAACTTTTCAACCAAGATCAGTTGCAATAAATAATTTGAAGAGTAAGAGAAAATAATTAAAGTTTTAATCATCATGTATTCAGTGAGGTTTCCTTGTCCTATGATACTCAGGGAGACAAGTGCAGCTTTAAATTCACAATGGTATTGAAACAGAAAATCAACCACACAAAGGTCTTTGGAAGGTGATAGAAGAAGATAGTCTTAATTAATTTGAAGGTTAGCTAGGTAGGTTTTCTACAGAAGCTAATGTCTTATGATAGCTTACCTTGGTAACTTTAGACATGACAGGTGCTAAATACAACACACTTGTGAGGAACAGGTGGATTTGGACTATAGTCTCAGGGGAGCATACAAGAATGGGAAAGGGATCTTGATGCCTGATAAACTCGTGCCCTTTGCTTTCAGGCCCATCAGCATGGCAACCTCTATGATATTCTAAGCCACCACTTTAACTGAGATGTTGAGCACTTCCCTATCTCGTTAGAGGACAGTATTGTTTGTGGCAAATCTATATTACTTAAAGCCAGCTGGCAATCTGCAAAGGGGAACTGAAGTCAGCAGTGGAAGAGGCATTGAAAGAAAACAGCAAGTATCAAGACAGCATAGGAAAGAATGGGCTCCAAGTCATTGTAACACTGCACAGGAAGCTTTTACATTGTACCTATACATCACCATATTTGTGCATTTGACAAAAAACCCGACTGGACGAATTGAAGGGAAAGAGTTGATTGAGTGAAAGCTACAGCATGGAACCAGGCCCTTCAGCGCATTGAGTCCACACCGAAAATCGATCACCCATTCACACTGCTTTACAACGAATGCAGTGCCAGAGACCCGGGTTCGATCCTGACTACGGGTGCTGTCTGTCCGGAATTTATGCATTCTCCCTGTGATGTGTGTGGGTTTTCTCCGAGACCTTCGGTTTCCTCCCACGCTCCAAAGACGTACAGGTTTGTAGGTTAATTGGCTTGGCAAATGTTAAAATGGTCCCTAGTGGGTGTAGGATAGTGTTAATATGCGGGGATCGCTGGTCGGCATGGACCCGGTGGGCCAAAGGGCTTGTTTCCGCGCTGTATCTCTAAACTAAACTAAACCATCACTCAGGATTCACAATTAGCACTAAATCAGTTCTGTTACACTCCAAAATCATCCCTAATAGAACCAAATTGTGCCTTGTCCAATATTTTCCAGTACTGGGACTGATATATCCTAATTAATTGTGATTATTTGGCAGGACCTAGATGGTTAATAGGATCATTATTGCTGTGTCATGCAAAGCTGCATTTGGTGAACTTTGACTTGTTTCTTTGGCTATTCCTATTTTCTTACATTTACTGATAATAACTTAATGATGGAATCGAACGGCAACAGCCCTCTAGGTCACTGACATGATGATGTGCTCACAAATACTCTGATGTCATCACTCTCGGATTATCAGGTGATAAACAACAGAATTGACATGGTCAGAATACACTACAAAGCTGTTGATGTTATTTTACTCTCTCAAGTTTGCAATAGGTGACATTTTCAAGGTGAAACCCGGAGAATACTTGTCTCAATTGTTTTTTTGCAGTGGTGTATAAGGGACAGTTGTGATTTACCAGCTTGTTTACATCTCTACACCTTTCTATGGAAATATGATTCAAGAGAGCCGCAACTTCTTTACTCAGAGAGTGGTGGCTGTGTGGAATGAGCTTCCAGCAGAAGTGGTGGAGGCAGGATCGATTTTAACATTTAAAAGTAAAGTGGATAGGTATATGGATGGGAAGGGAATGGAGGGGTATGGTCTGAGTGCAGGTCGGCACGGACTGGAAGGGCCAAGAGGGCCTGTTTCTGTGCTGTAATTGTTATATGGTTATATGGTTAAAAGGGATATCACTTTCACTTAGTAGAAACAAGGGAATGCAGATGGCAGGTTAATGCGTAAAACGTCACAAACTGCTGGAGTAACTCAGCAGGTCAGGCAGCATCTCTGGAGAACACAGATAAGTGACGTTTTGGGTCGAGACCCTTCTTCAGACGTTCACTTATTTCACACCGCTGAACAAATCATAATTTAACCACTAATGGCTGGTTTCTCCTTTTCTGAATTTAGTAATGTCAAATGCGTATTAAATCATGTCCTTTCAGTTTACAGATCTCAATTGTCATTAGCCTAATCACTAGATTGTAAGAAAGCTTTAGCGTTAACTTTAAGGAGTTTACATCCATCTTTGGTGTATCTAATAGTTTGACAAAATCTGCATATTTGATTGGTTTCACATTTGAGGTCAAATTTGATCTACTGATACCAATAAGTTCATCCTTACATTTCTCAACTATAGCCTGAGGCAGCCATCTGCAACTGGCTTCAACAATTCCTGACTGGCATTCAGGTCACATTTCCTCCTCCACCCTGACCCTCAACACTGCTGGTGCCCCCTAGGGTTGTGTACTTCATGTACATCCATTACTTGCTCTACTTCCTGTACATCCATTACTGTGTGGGTAAGTACAACACCAAATCGATCTTTAAGTTCAACAATGATAACAAGAATCAAGTCAAGAGTCAAGAATGTTTTATTGTCCTATGTCCGGAAATGGAACAATGACATTCTTACCAGCAGTTAAACAGTGGCAGTATTATGCAGCTGCCAGATCAATAACCCCAGATCATCAGCAATGATCAGACAATCTTCAGGATAGATATTGAGAACCTTGCGCCACGTTCTCAGGATATCAACAACCACTAACATTAGCAGGAGAAAATAGTTGATTGCCAAAAAATGCTGGAGCAACTCTGCAGGACAGGTAGCAAATCTGGAGAGAAGGAATGGGTCGAGACCCTTCTTCAGACTGAGAATCAAGAGAGAAGGAAACTAGAGATATGGAAGGGTACAAAGGGAATGTAAGGTGTGAAAAATACAGATCAATGTGGACGATGATCAAGGAAATGTAGAATGGTTCATTGTTGGCTGAGGGGAAAGTGACAACAAGGCATACAAACAGTAAAATTGTTGTCAACAGTAAAACAGAAAGAGTTGATTGTTGAGCAAAAGAAACAAGAGGGTTACCACAACCCCTGTCTTCATCAACAGAGCTGTTGTGAAAGTCGCCAATATTTTTATGTTCCTCAGCATCCATGTCATGCATATAACCTGGTTCCTTCACACCGATGTGGTGATAAAGAAAGTGTATTAGCGTATTTATTTCCTTCGGCATCTGAGAAGATTTGGCTTGTTCACAAGGATTCTCTCCAACTTCTACAGATGTGCTATAGATGATATTCTGATGAGATGCATCACAGCCTCGAATGGCAACTTCTATGCTCTTGACCATATGGACCTGCAGAGAGTGTTAAACACAGGCTCATCACTTCCTTCCATCCATTCCATCTTCACTAAGCACTGTATCAGGAAGGTTGGAAGTATCGTCAAAGATGCCTGCAATCCTGACCATTTCCTATTCTCTCTTGCCATTTGGAAGAAGATACAGGAGCTTAGATGTCAAGTCTTACGAACAGCTCTTTCCCCATATCCTGATTCAATCACCTAATTTACACCGACTCTCTGGAGGTGCTATCACTCTTACACAACTCTATTTCATGCGGATATTTCTGTTGTAATTTAATATTTTTACACTACTTTGAATTGTGCTGCAATCTTGCTCTATTCTGTTGTTTTGCACTTGTCATTGTATTTATTGTTATACTTATCATTACTGCATATATCCTGTTTACATTGTAATTTTCATGTGAACAAGAAATTATATTGCACCATGGTGTATACGATGATTAATTAATTTGAATAGACACAAAATGTTGGAGTAACTCAGTGGGCAGGCGGCATCTCTGGAGAATAGGTGGTGTTTCGGATCAGAACTCTTCTTCAGAATTCTGATCTGAATTGATCTGAACCGCTCCTATGATCTCTAGTAAGAGTCCTCCAGAATGATTCCACCAGTCTGACAAGCCAAGGGCTAACCTTTGTTGAGGGTTCCAGTTTGGGTTGGACTTGCCCAGGTTAAAAGATACTTGCATGTTCAGGCTCCTTCTTCCACCACTGTAACTTCACCCGATTGAGCAGATGACAGTTTTGTAACTGCTGGAACAACTTGGATCAAAGCACAAATGGTAAAGCAGCATGGTCTGAAGAAGGGTCTCGACCCGAAACGTCACCCATTCCTTCTCTCCAGAGATGCTGCCTGTCCCGCTGAATTACTCCAGCCTTTTGTGACTATTTGCAGCATGGATTTTGTTTCGTCTTGAAGCCTTTGCTATTTCTTGATATCACCTGTTTCTTGACATTAAGATTTTTCTTGCACTTCTCTCAGGGCGACACAGTGGCACGGCAGTGGAGTTGCTGCCTTACAGCGCCAGAGACCCGGGTTCGATCCTGACTACGGGTGCTGTCTGTACGGAGTTTGTACGTTCTTCCTTTGACCTCATGGGTTTTTCCTGGGTACTCCTGTTTCCTCCCACACTCCAAAGACATACAGCTTTGTAGGTTAATTGGGTTTCGTCAAAAATTGTAAATTGTTCATAGTGTGTAGGATAGTGCTAGTGTGTGGGGATCGCTGATCGGCGCAGTCTCAGTGGGCCGAAGGGCCTATTTATGCACTCCATCTCCAAACTAAAACTAAATTAAACTAAACTTGAATAACAAATGGATGGACTGGCCCTGGAGTATTGTTGGAGTGTTGGACTGAGGTCTGTTGTAAGAGGTAATTTAAGCTAAGCCTACCTGAGGCATGTTCCCAGCCCCAGACACCACATCAGGAGGCCTATTTAAGCAAATCTCCCATAACTAAGGATGAAGCAACTTTGTGGGTATTTTGTGTCCTTCACAGGCAGTGGGTCAAGCAAGGGTGAATGAAAATTACCAAAGTTCCATCTCTATTGGATCTCAGCAAATACATTTTTGTATATCTGCAGGATAATGTCCTTTGAATTACTCAACTGAGTTAGATTGGAATAGAGCAGGCAAGTACACTCCATTACATTTTCTAAATTAAAAAATAAGTATTACGTGCTAAAATAAGTATATTGACTCTTAACAGAAAGCTGAGTTTTAGTTTAGTTCAGAGATACTATGCGGAAACAGGCCCACCAGCCCACCGAGTCTGCACAAACTATCGACTCCCGCGCACTAGCCCCATTCTACACACCAGGGACAATTCACGTTTTTATTAACGAATCCCATTAACCCACAAACCTGCACATCTTTAAAATGGCGTTAGAGCAGCTTTTTACAAATAAACTGCTGGCCCAGACTCCTTCCTGCTTCCCTCTGTCTACTGGATGGATGTCTTCTTCCTGAACTCTCAGCCCCATGAGTTTATTGCTCAGGGATGAATTGATCTGCAAGAATGTATCTGCCCGTCACGCTGTTCTAATGCATCTCTTGGTGATCAGTTAGTACAAACCGCTGCCTGCAGCCTGTGAGCTTCCTCTAACCCATCAACTGTGGAGGTCTCCATGGAGGCCAATTCCCACTCCAGCAAAAATAAAATTGAAAAAATAAGCAATCAATAATCTTAAAAATATACCAAATACTAAATTGTATAACAAGATCAAAGTAGTTAGTACGGCATTTACAGCTTAATAGCATTTCAGACATTAGTGACATTCCATTTGTACACTTTGTTTCCCATTTTTGTTTCATCCACAACAATACCCCAAGCTGACTGCGTTCAATGAATCACGTTGAAGAATTATACCTCTGAGGTTATTTGCATATATTACTTGAGGATTGACAGCTCAAACTGTTTAAGAAGGAAATGCATGCAAGGCTCCATTTTTAATCTCATGCCAGCAGTAAATCTTGAAAGAGAAGTTAAAATTTGCTTGCTGGGTATAGCTTTTGACCTTTGATCCTCCATAGGAGTTGGTTGCTTGGAGGGCATGATTTGAATAAAAAATAGCATCGGTCACCTGAAATGTATGAAATCTAAAATTCAATTATTTTGAAAATGCAAATCATTTTGATGCTATTTAGAAAAAAAATAAAGACGATTATTCCATTGAAAAGGAGACACTGGAGTAGTTTTAATTTTCACATATGTATCTGCCTTCACATACTTGGGTTGCCTGCTGTTGTTTCAGACACAGTTTAGTTGTTTGTTGGGGGTGTTTGCTGTTTTTGAAACAAAGCAGTATTATCCATTATATGAATATATGTGTATAAGGCTAGAAGTGGTTAAAAAAACTATAACAACAACTATGAAAAAAGGTCTGGCAACTGTCACTCCTGAACATAGTTGATCAGCCAAATCAAAGCAAGGCCATGAGTAGCCTGTACTGGGTCGATTTCACATGACAGTATGGAATTACACTAAATATATATCAGCTCTGTCTTTTAGGACAATATTGTCATTTAGAATTCTGCTCGTTAAATGTAAAAAGATTATCTACGCAACTTTTCTAAAGGAGCATGGTTACAGAGGTTAGAATGTGAAAACAAGGGTCTGAAGAAGGGTCTTGACTCAAAATGTCACCCATTCCTCTCCAGAGATGCTGCCTGTCCCGTTGATTTACTGTACCATTTTATGTCTATTTAAGGAATTGCAAATGTTAGTTTACAAAAAAAAACACACAAAATGTTGGAGTAACTTAGCAGAACAGGGATCATCTCTGGAGGAAATGGGCGCAGCCTGACCCGCTGAGTTATGGGCCTGTCCCACTTAGGCAACTTGTTAGGCGACTGCAGGAGACTATGCAGGCGCCACATTGTCGCCACATGTTTGCAGGTGGTTGTCGGGGAGTCGCCTTTATGGTTGTGAGGACTTCCCGCATTCTGGGAACTAGTCGCAACCTCGTTATGGTCGCCTCTAATTTTTCAACATGTTGAAAAAGTAGCGGTGACCAGAATGAAGTCGCCATGGAGAGTAATGAGATTTCTCGTGCCATAGGTGGGTCGCCAGGAGGTCGAAGGTTCTCGTAGGTTGTAGCCAGTGCTGACCAGTGAATTTCATTGGCTCATTGGGGATAAAAAACGTAAGCAGTAGTTTTCAGAACCAAGGATAACCGACCGGCAATGTTAAATGACCGATAATCACAGCCGTGTATCTCTGGCTTCTTAAAATTTCTCCCTTCCTCCCCCCCACTCCTCTCCCCCTCCTCTACCCCCCCTCCTCTTCCCCCTCCTATCTCCCCCCTTTTCCCCCCTCCTCTTCCCCTCTCTCCCCCTCCTCTTTCTCCCCCCATCTTCCCCCCTCTCTCCACCCCCTCCCCCCTCCACCCTCCCCCTCCCCCCTCACCCCCCCTCTCCCCGTCCCTCTCCCCCCTCTCCCCTCTCTACAAACCCCTCTCCCCCCTCTACAAACCCTTCTCCCACTCCTCCCTCCCCATCCCCCCTCCCCCCCACCCCCCTCCTCTACCCCCCTCTCCCCCCTCTCTCCACCCCCTCTCCCCCCTCTCCACCCCCCCTCTCCCCCTCCCTCTCCCCCCTCTCCCCCCTTCTTCCCCCCCTCTCTCCCCCCCTCTTCCCCCCTCTCCCCCTCCCCCCCTCTCCCCCTCCCTCTCCCCCTCTCCCCCTCTCTACAAACCCCTCTCCCCCCTCTACAAACCCCTCTCCCCCTCCCCTCCCCCTCCCCCCCTCCTCTACCCCCCTCTCCCCTCTCCACCCCCACTCCCCCCTTCTCCCCCCTCTCCACCCCCCCCCTCTCCCCCCTCCCTCTCCCCCCCCCTCTCCAAACTCCTTCGTTATAAATGTTTGGCCCATCAACTACTTGACATGCACCCATTCTGTTCCACTGAGACCATTGAGGGGGGAGAGAGGGGCAGAGAAGGGGAGAGAAGGGGAGGGAAGGGGAGAGAAGGGGAGAGAAGGGGAGAGAAGGGGGGGAGAAGGGGGGTAGAAGGGGAGAGAAGGGGGGGAGAAGGGGGGTAGAAGGGGTGGAGACACTTTTAAGAAGTATAATAAAGTTTAGCAGGCCTTTTACCTACCGGACGGTTTTCCTTGGTCCTGAAAACTCAAATGAGCCAATTAAAATGCCCGGTCAGCGAAGGAGATTGCCTGCAGCTGCCCTGGACTGCCTAAATAGCAACCCCACTCCACTGCACTACAAGTTCAAAAGAACCGTGCCGACCAAATTCTACTTGCAGAAAAATTTTCAACATGCTGAACCATTTTCCGTGACCTATCTGAGGACACGAGTATTCAGGAACTTCCCTCGAGCATGAAGGAGAATTCCAGCGACTTCATGGGACCTCCTATCGACCATGCTGTGAGTTTGAAGGTCGAAGACACACTTCTAAACTCGCAGATTAAGTCGCCCAAGTGGGACAGCCCCTTAACTATTCCTTTGATTGACTTATGTTTCATTCGCAAGAAGAAGAAGATGCATGCAAAAGTACCCATGGTCATTCAAGCTGTCCTACTAGTGACCATCTATTGGGTCCTGCTCTAATCCTTCACAGGGGCAATTTATGCGTATTAGTTTTATGATATCCGATATATAATATCTAATAAATATTGCTTTCCAAATAAAATGAAGTTTTATTTTTCATTTTATTTACTCCCAGAAGTAAATAGATTATGATCTACGAGATGAATTAGACATTACCCCTTAAAGGGATAAAATACCCAGTAAGTTCAAAGACAATTTTAGCAATGTTTCCTCCTTCAATTAATTTAATTTTTTCTCTTCGAGTACTTACATTTTCCAGAGATTTCGATGCTCTATTTTTTTTTTTACTTTTCTAGACACTTTACATTACAAACAATTTACTTTTTGTACGTTAATTTTAGGAAGGCTATATATAGCTGCTTGCTTTCTAAATATATGCATCCTTGAGGACCTGCCATTGAAAATTGTGCTAACATGCAATATTCTATTGATTATGGAGTGTTCTTCTATTTATTCACACTTCCACAGAGTATTCCATTATTTTAGGTCCCATTACTGCAGACTCCTGCGTACTTGTTACTTCAAACAGATTAAGAAGGTGAGAGTAGAACGATTAGTGAAGGGAAAAGCAAGTTGGTTGAGTTTTAGACTTGCAGAAGAATTAAAAGGGTTACCAGAGAAATAATTGACCACTGGCACACAATAAAGTGAAGGGCGCTGAAAGTGGCTAATTAACAGAAACAGTAAAATGACAAAATGGTCAATTTACGAACATTACTTGCTAATTAATATGTCAGGTAATATCAACTGTGACAGGACGCCTGAGATTTAAAGATTTTTACTCAAGATTTTACATTGCAATCATTCTGATCAGGAATGAGGAAAAGGTAGACAAAATTGCTGGAGAAACCCAGCGGGTGAGGCAGCATCTATGGAGCAAAGGAATAGGTGAGGTTTTGGGTCGAGACCCTTCTTCAGACTGTCGTTGGAGGGGGGGGGGGGGGGTGGGAAGAAAGGAAGAGGCAGAACTGTAGGCTTGTGGGAGAGCTGGGAAGGGGAGGGGAAGGAGAGAGAAGGCAAGGACTACCTGAAATTGGAGGTCATACCGCTGGGGTGTAAACTACCCAAGCGAAATATGAGGTGCTGCTCCTCCATTTTGCGCTGGGCCTCACTCTGGCAATGGAGGAGGCCCAGGACAGAAAGGTCAGATTCGGAATGGGAGGGGGTGTTGAAATGCTGAGCCACTGGGAGATCAGGTTAGTTGTTGCGACTGGCGAAGCAATTGCCAAGCCTGTGCTTGGTCTCACTGATGTAGAGCAGTTGACACCTGGAACAGCGGATGCAGTAGATGAAGTCGGAGGAGGTGCAGGTGAACCTCTGCCTCACCTGGAAAGACTGCTTGATCTGAAGTCTAATGAAGGGTCCTGACCAGAAACGTCACACATCCCTTTTCTCCAGATATGTTGCCTGACCGGCTGAGTTAGTCCATCTTATATCAATCGAGATATATTTCCCACTGCAAATGATTTGACCTTCACTATTTGAAATGACACTTGTTTATCGTTATACATATTCATGCCACTAAATACTTCAATAGATTATGAAACATAAATAATGCCAGACAATTCCTAGTGATGTAATGAAAACTAATAGAACTACATATGTACTGTACTTAAGATTTTCACCTTTAGTATTATTATTAAACTGATAATATTTATTGACCTATATTATTTACATTAGCATTGTATCAAATCTGTTATCATAATGAATGGCAGGATATAGTGTATTTCTAGCTTTTAGATTCCAGACCAAATTCTTCCTCACTGTCATCGGACTCTTGAACAGGCGTGTTATAAGTTAAGGATGTATTCCTGATCCCCAATGTACCTTGTTGTTAAAGAAGGAACTGCAGATTCTGGAGAATCGAGGGTACACACAAGGCTGGAGAAACTCAGCGGGTGCAGCAGCATCTAAGGAGCGAAGGAGATAGTCTGAAGAAGGGTCTCGACCCGAAACGTCGCCTATCTCCTTCACTCCTTAGATGCTGCTGCACCCGTTGAGTTTCTCCAGCCTTTTGTGTACCCCCAATATACCTTGTTGTAGGTATGTTTCAAAAGTTACCTTTAGCGGCGCTGCAGTTCTGCCGCTCCCCGTGTGCGCGACTTTGACGCCTTTCAGAGGGGGGTGGGCTTAAAGTGCCGTTTTTCGACAGACTGGGATAATCGATGAATGTCGGGCGATTTCGTTGCGGAAGAAAAATCGCTCCGACATTTCATCAATGAAGGTATTTTTAAATTACTCTAGATTATTTGTTAACTAGAGTAATTTAAAAATCACCTTCAAAAGCCGTGACCGCAGACAACCGGAAGGATTTTGCGTAGGGGAGAAAAAAAGGTAAATAGTTTATTTTTATATTAAAAGTTGGTTTTTCGGGAGGCTTTAATAATATTTTTATGTTGCGAAATGGGGTCCCAAAAAATCTATGAACAAACAGTATTTTTCCCCCCGACTTCACCGCTAACCGCAACGTTCTAATCCACCGCATTCCAGTAAAACCCACTCGCTAGTTGATTTAAATGGCCATTAATTTACAGGAATCAAACACTAAATTCCTTCCATTGGGCCCAGAAATTCATGAAAATGAGATTTAAAAATTATGTTACAGTGTGGATTATTGTGTGAATGTTATTTGGACACTTAGGCAATTTAAAAAAAGTTTATCTTTTCTTAAGAAATGGATAGATGTTTAGATCTACTCATTGAATTTTGTAATTAGCTACAATTAGATAACTAACTAATTATATGCTTTAATTTCAGGTCATCCAAGTAAGATTGTTTCATATTTGTTTCAGAATGCTTCAATCTATAATAACTGAAAATTTCATTAAGATCACAGCTTTTGAGTTAAGTCAATTGAAAGGCAATGGGGAGCAAGATGCTAATTTCCGAGTGTGAAAATGGCCATAACTTTCTTAATACTGAAGATATGAAAGTAAATTAGGTGTCAAATTAAACTTTTTTTTATGCTTTATCTGATGGGATAAATTGCAGACTTGATTTTTTAAATCTCAAAATTTTGTAACATTGCTACTTGTTGTGGACCTTGCACTTTTTCGCTTAACCACGTGTTCTCTGTAGCTGTAACACAATATTCTGCATGGTTTGATTGTATTCATGCATGGATGTTTACCTGGATAACACGCAGACCTAAGTTTATCACTGTATCTCAAAAGAAAACCAATACGTTCATTACTCCTCAACATTCTGCTCATTAGTTTTGGTTTCACCGGGACGACTCAGCTCCAGACCTCATAACACCGAGATCCAGACATTGACTCACATGACCATGGCTCATTGTCGTATGCAGGGGTTCCCTGTAATAAGATGCAGTTTCAATAGAATTCAATAATCTCATCCCAGACAAAGAAGACCAGTTGATTAGTTCCCCGTGGGAAAAAAAAAACTGTTGCACCTCAGACAGCACCTCCCAAACCCATGACCAAGGGCTTCAGGTGGGAGGGAACATCACAAATCTGAATGTTCCCCATGTAGTTGCATATCATCCTGACTTGGAAGTACATCACCCTTTCTTCAACATTGCTGGGTCTAAATCTTGGAACTGCTTTCAAAAGCATTATGGGGTGTCTTCACTAGTGATGCAGATGGTAGAGACCTCACATCGCCAGAGACCCAATTTCCATCCTGACCTTGGGTGCTGTCTGTGTGGAGTTTATAGATTCTCGTGTGACCGCGTGAGTTTCCTCTGGGTGCTCCGGTTTCCTCCCACATTCCAATAACCTCCCTTAATAGACAGGTTATTTTGCCGGGAGTGAAGTACCAGGAGACATAGGTTTAAGGTGAGGTTGAAACATTTTTTTAAAAACCTAAGGGGCAACCTTATCACACAGAGGATGGTGAGTATATGGAACGAGCTCCCCAAGGTGATAGTTAATGCATGTGCTATGGCAATATTTAAAAGGCATTGGGCGGGTACATGGAGAAGGTTTAGTGGGATATAGCCTAAACGAAGCAGATGGGACAAGTGTAGATGAGACATCTTGGTCGGCATGGGCAGGTTGGGCTGAAGGGCCCATAACCATGCTGTATCTCAATGGCTCAATGAAAGCAAGCCTACTTTACCACCTTGATTACCTGTATTGTCACTTTCAGGGAACCATGTAGTGTCACAGGCATGAATTCATCTCAACCTCATCCATGCCAACCAAGATGTCCCATCCAAGCCAGTCCCACTTAGCCACCTTTTACCCATATCTCTCTCAACCTTTCCTATCCATGGTCACATGCAAAATTGTCCCTAAAATATTGTTATGGTAGGCAGACCTCAACCACCTCCTTTGGTAGGTCCTTCTTTTACCCAGGTTCCTATTACAACTTTCCCCTCTCAACTTCAACCAATGGTTCATAATTCTCCTCATATTTCTGCACACATCTATCCGGTCTCCCTTCTCCATTCCAAGGACAACAAACCCAGTCGATACAGTCGAAGCAGATACTGGTTTACAAAAAAAAGACACAAAATACCGTAATAACTCAGCAGGTCAGGATGCATCGCTGGAGAACATGGAGAGGTCTGGACCCTCTGTTAGTCTGAAGGTCTGTTCATCTCCAGAGGGAAGAGCCATAAGAGTTCCAAACATGGCTGGGATTCAGGACTTCAGTCTGAAAAGGGAAGCAGTTTTTCATAGCATTTTGAAGCTACTATTGACTGATATTCTGACAAGTTTCTTGCAGCCGACTCTCTTTCTATTCCAGGGGCTAAGCAGGGCATAGGCCCTGTGACCTCAAGACAAAGGTCGGTGGGTTTTTGAATTTTTAAGGGAATAAAGAGACAGGGAGATTGTGCCAGTCTGGGATGTGAAAGGTAGGTGGTGCCCAAACTAAATATTAGAACAGTCAAAGAGGCATTTGCACACATGTGTATGTGTGTCAGTGAGCTGTGCATGCATTTGTGCATGTGTGTGTGTGTGTATGTGTGCTGTGCATGCATTTGTGCATGTGTCTGTGTGAATGTGCTCTGCATGCATGTGTGTAAGTGTACATGCATTTGTGCAAATGTGTAAGTGTTCTGTGAATGCATGTATGTCTGTCTGTGAGTATGCATGCATGTGTGAGTGTGTGTGCATATGTATGCAACTGTGCTGTGTATGCATGTGTGTAAATGTGTACATACATGCATGTGCATGCGTTTGTGTACATATATGTGTGCATGTGTATACATGGATGCATGCATGCAAGTATGTGCATTAAACTAACTGTGTGTAAGTGAGTGTGCATGTGTGTATGTACATGTATGTGGGCGTGTGTGTGAGTCTGTGTGTGAATGTGTGTGTGTATGTGCATGTATGTGTGCATGTGTATGAGTGTGTGTGCATGCGTGTCTGTGAGTGCGCATGTGTTATTGTGCGTACAAACAGGTGTGCGTGTGTGTGTGCATGCCTTCAGCTCAGCCTGTTGCATCTAAAGGTAGTGTAACTCGTCCACCTGTCCATGCAACTGAGCTCCCACCGCCAAACGTTTGCCAGTCTCGGGGACTCGGATTGCAGTGCGTTCACAGTGGGCTGCCAGAATCAGGGTGGGCTGTGACAATCACTGTGGTCACCTCTACCAACTCCCCTTTCCTACCCCCAGGATGACCCCTGGACCTCAGCACAAACCTCAGCTCTGCATCAGGAGCAAAATAGTTTTGACTGGATTGCGAACAAAGTTTGTCACTGGAACACAAAAACTGACATGTAATGCTGAGGCTCTATAAGGCGCTGGTCAGGACGCATATGGAGTGCCGTGAGCAAATGTGGGCCCCATATCTGAGGAAGGAAATGCTGGCTCTGGAGAGGATCCAGACGACATTATATAAGAATGATTCCAGGAGAATTATCTTGTCCATTGCAAATTCCTCAAGCTGGGCCATTATTATTGGATTAGAACAGTGGAAATGTTTCTGTTACTGAATAACCTCCTGAATCACTGTTTCCAATTTCACAAAAAGACTGAATAAAGTATTTCCACAAGTTCAGCAAAACAATAGGTTCATTAAAGAGGAAAAGTGCCTCTAAATATCTTCAAATGTCCACCTCTCCACTGAGAGTGGAAGCCGCAGGAGCCCAGTACCATTCAGCGGGTCAATATGACATTAATGCTGGGGGCGGCTTTGAAGGTTGTCCAGTGGCTGTATTTCATGCTTTAAGTGGTACCAGATGAAAATGGTTTTACTGCCACTTTATTTGGTACCAGCAGAAAATAACTGCTTACTCAATTATGCTTTGTGATTCATTTAATTCACTCTTCCCCAAACTGACCATTTAAAATACCCAAGTACCAGGAAGAACGGCGTAAGCCATGAAAGATGCTGGCAACTTGGGAGGAACGGTAGATCCTTCAGAGAAAAATAATTAAACTTGTACTTAGCACAGTTCGCTATGTCCCAAAAAGATTTGTGCTTAATTAGTTACTATTTTTCGGAGAAAATATATACCTTTTTTTATAGTACCTTTCATGTGTTCAATTCATTCCTCACAGCCAATTAATACATTTTAAATCAAAGGCACTAGTGTAGTGTGTTGGCAAACATGCGAGCCAATTTGCGTACTACAATTGCAAACAAAACTGCAAACAGGGTGGCATGGTGGCGCAGTGGTAGAGTTGTTTCCTTACGGGCCTGTCCCAATTAAGGGACTTTTTAGGTGACTGCAGGAGAATATGCAGAGGCTCTATAAGGCGCTGGTCAGGACGCATATGGAGTGCCGTGAGCAAATGTGGGCCCCATATCTGAGGAAGGAAATGCTGGCTCTGGAGAGGATCCAGACGACATTATATAAGAATGATTCCAGGAGAATTATCTTGTCCATTGCAAATTCCTCTGGCTGGGCCATTATTATTGGATTAGAACAGTGGAAATGTTTCTGTGGAAAAGTGGGAAGTCGCCTTCATGGTCGTGAGGAGTTCCCGCATTCTGGGAACTAGTTGCGACCTGAATGAAGCCGCCATGGAGAGTAGCGAGAGGGAATTCTCATGCTGTAGGTGGGTCGTCATGAGGTCCTGGTGGGTTGCCAGGAAGTCGAAGGTTCTTGTAGGTTCTCGTAGGTTGTAGCCGGTGCTGACCAGTGAATTGGCTCATTGGGAAAATAAACCGTTAGCAGTAGTTTTCAGAACCAAGGATAACCGACCGGTAATGTTAATGTCTGCCGAGCTTCACAGCTGTGTATCTCTGGCTTCTTAAAAGTTGTCTGCACTCCTTCTCCATCCTTCTCTCCCCCCCCCTCTTTTAAAGGACTTACCATACACTGTGCTTTAGCCGTCTTAATTACAGCTCCCCCACTTGCCCTGTCCCCCGTCTGCATAACAGGCTGTTGAAGGAAGCGATGTGTGTGTGTGTGTGTGTGTGTTCCACTCTGACAGTCACCGTTCCAGTTGCTGGTTTTTAACACAACTGCTGGCAACTTGACAGTCGCCGGCAGTTGCCTGAAAAATCGCCTAAGTGGGACAGACCCATTACAGCACTTGCAGCGCCAGAGACCCGGGTTCGATCATGACTACGGGTGTTGTCTGTATGGAGTTTGTATGTTCTCCCCGTGACTGCGTGGGTTTTCTCTGAGATCTTCGATTTTCCCCCACACTCCAAAGACGTACAGGTTTGTAGATTAATTGGCTTGATGTATGTGTAACAATTGTCCCTAGTGTGTGCAGGATAGTGTTAATGTTTGGAAGTCACTGGATTCTGTGGGCCAAAGGGCCTGGTTCCACGCTGTATCTCTAAACTAAAGCTGTAGAAAGATCATTTTTTTGGTTCAGTTTAGTTTATTGTCACGTCTACCGAGGTACAGTGAAAAGCTTTTTTTAGTTGCATCAAAGTATGGATGTTGGCTGTGGAATGTTGATAGTTCACTCCTCTGCTTCAAAAAGAGATCATTTATATCCCTGGTATTGTGTGTTCCACCCTGACAGTAGCCGTTCCAGCTGCCGGTTTCATGATCAGTTTCATGATTAATTTCAACATCAGTTTCATAATTGCACATTGTGTGCTGACACTACGGATCGAAAAGCATACCTTTGGTTGGGGCAAGGGGCAAAATGAACGATCCATAGAAATACATCGGGGGTAAGAAAGATGGTGTACTCAGAAGCTAAAATGTTAAGGGCACTACATTATGTATTCACTTTTGCCGAACATAAGGCCAAGACCATCTCTTATTTACCTGCACATAATTCATATCTGTCCATTCTCTACATATCTATATGCCGATCCAAAAGTCTCTTAAATGTCGCTATCATATCGGCTTTAACCATTAACTCCAGAGCACATTCCAGGCACACACCATGCTCTTGGTAAAAAGGATGCCCTGCACAGCTACTTTACAATTTCACCCTCTCACATTAAAGCCATGCCCTGTAGTATTTGATTTTTCCATCCTGGGAGAAGGTTCTGGCTGTCTCCCTTATCTATGCCTCTCATCATTTTATACTTCTATCAGGTCCTCCCCGCAACCTCTGGCATTCCAGAGAAAACAATACGTCTGTCCAACCTCTCTCTCCCTGTGGCTATTGCCCCATAATCCAGGCATCATTTTGGTAAACCGCCTCTGCACCCTTTCTCAAGCCTCCATATCCTTCCTGTAATAGGAGCAGGATCCTGAACTGCACGCAATACTCCAAATGTGGCCTAACCAAAGTGTTATAAAGCTAAATCATGACTCGCTGACTCTTCTACCCAATGTCACAACCTATGAAAGCAAGCGTACCATATGACTTTTTTACCACTCTATCCACCTGTGTTGCCACTTTCAGGCAGTTATGGACTTGCACCCCAAGATCCCTCTGTACATTAATGCTGTTAAAGGTCATGACATTAATTGTGTATTTTCCCCTTACATTTAACCTCCCAAAATGCAATACCTCACACTTGCTCGGATTAAACTTCACCTACCGTTCCTCTGCCAATATCTGTAGCTGATCTATATCCCACTGTATGCCTTAACAGCCTCCCACTCCTTGATCCCAGAAATCTTGTTGTCATCTGCAAAGTTACTAATTGACCTGTCTACGTTTATGTGTAAGTCATTTATATATATCACAAACGGCAGTGGTTCCAGTTCAGATCCCTGCAGAACTCCACTGGTCACAGACCTCCAGCCTAAATATTGTCCACCATCACAACCTCCCATTTTATATCAGTGAGTCAGTTCTGAATCCATATCATCAAGTCACTGTTTCTTAATGTTCTGGGTCAGCCTAACATGGGGGGGACTTTATCAGATGCCTTATTCCATGTAAACAGAGACGGAAAACATGGGGGGGGGGGGGGGGCAGAGGGGACACGTCCCCCCCATGTCTTGAGAGGTGGGGGAAATCCCCCCCCGGATTTTAAAATCTCCGCTTTCCGCGAGACAGTGGAGGTGGGACTGCTGATCGAGGGCACCGATTAGACGAGAGAGACGTCGGTCAGCAGGCAATGGGGGCGGGACATGATGATTAAGCGCGATGATTGGAGGAGGGAGGAGTGGGGGGGGTGGGACTGAGGATAGAGTGCGATAATTGGAGAGGGAGACGTGGCACAGACCTCGCCTCATCCGCAGCCAGGATCGATCCCGGCTGGCTCCCCGGCGCTGTCCAGTCCCCACCCGCGTGCCTCCTCCACGGGTAGCCATAGAGGTCGGGAGTCAGACGCAAGCTGTACCCCCAGGCCCACAGCCAGCGCAGAGAAGCAGCACTAAACCCAGCTCAACTCTGCCTGGTTAACCTGCCTGGGCTTGCGGGAAATATGGCCAGCGCGGAGAAGCAGCGCCAGCTCCACGACTCCAGGCTGGTGTCCCGTCAGTCCAGTCAGGTCTGTGGTTAACCCGGCGAGACAGGCAGAGTTGAGCTGCATGTAGCGCTGGATTGAGCCTCCGATGCCTCGCGCATGCGTGTGTGAGTGTGCACATGCGCGGCCGCCAAAGAAAAAACGTGTGACCCCTGTCCCCTGGTCCCCTCCATGTTTTGATAGCGAGTTCCGCTCTTGCATGTAGACAACATCCACTGCCCTGTCCTCATTAATCATTAAGCTAATGTGCGGCTTTACATCACCACCATTCACCCTGAGGGTGACATCAGAGGGGGGCTTTCCAGACCACTCAACAGGTGTGCATAAAATAGGAACAGTGATTTTGAAACATTCATGTTTACTTATGTGCACTTATTGCAGTGCACAGCCCAAACACTAAGATGGGGCATTAAACTTTTGAATGTTAATATCAAGTGGATAGTAATGAACTGAGTGCATGAAACACCTCTCTCTGTTAATTATATTTTGCATGAGAATGTGGGATAACATGTAACTAGTGTGAACGGGTGATCAATGTTCACAATGATCAATAACAATCAGTCTGAGGAAGGGTCTCGACCCGAAACGTCACCTATTCCTTCGCTCCATAGATGCTGCCTCGCCCGCTTAGTTTCTCCAGCATTTTTGTTTACCTAATGTTCACAATGGACTCGGTGGTTCGAAGGACCTGTTTCCATGCTGTATCTCTAAACTAAACTCATGATGGAGATTCGCCAAGCAATGTATTGATGGACTCTTGTCATTTAATTCGCCCGATGTTAATTTATTTTCAGGTGAATATATACTTCGGAATGCCATAAATATTTATGTCTTGGCCATTGTGTAATAGTCAATAAATCGATTGCACAAACCAAAACCCGTACTTGTTTGGGATATTTATGTCTGGGTGTAAGCTATGACATACTCTCAGGCTCTGAAAGGGTGGAATATAGAACCTTCTCATATTTTATTGGAGACTGAACAGAACTTGTTGAGCTCTTTAATCTTAAATGGCTCTTGTGGATGTGGTCACTTTAGCCACCGATCAGGTCACACGAGCTGAAGTAATCATTGCGACGTGGTTGCAGCTTGTTAGACCACAGTTACATCTGGGCACAAGAGATAAAGCTCTGATTATTGTTGGATTTAGATAAAGTGCAGAAGTCAGACTTTCAATGGAATTAATCCCATACACTAGCCATCATCCAGACACAACCAATTACCTTGGAGTACTTTCCACTGTTGTCTTTGCTTACTTCTTTAAGATCCACGTCTTCAATATTACTTCTTCAAATTCCCCTCGCTATTCTATTTGCTCTTCAGTTTCATTAATTGATACACAGCCCTTTCACTTTGACCCCAAGCCCATCTTCACCCCTTTTATACACAGGCAGAGCAGGATTATTCCTGCAGCTGATGAAAATTCGGCTCAAGCTTCCAAGAAATAAAAATAATAAACGGCACTGGTACAGATAGTATAAATTGATGGTCAGCATTAATATGGTGGGCTGAAGGTGTAGGCAGGAAGTGCAGATGCTGATTTACACCAAAGGGCTTGGTTCTGTGCTGTAAGACTCTATGATTCTATGTGTAGCACCTTATCCTGCATACCTATGTTTGCAATGGGCTGGTAATTTAATTTTACCATCTGTGCAGATGTATTAGTAAGAAGTTTTAATAAGTGATATTAAAAAGCAGAATTCTTGGTTATTTTACTTAAGGACGAAGAGATACTAATAACCTTAATATAACAGCTGATACTAGGAGATCCTTATTGTAAAGTAAAAACTACAGAAATCTGAAACTAAAATATAAAATCCTGGATGAATTCAGTAAGTCAGGCACTTATGGAACAGAGAACATAGAATAGTACAGCACAGGAACAGGCCCTTCAATCCACAATGCTTGGGCCGTACATGATGGCAAGTTAAACGTATCTCCACTGCCTGCATGTTTAGTTAATATTAGTTTAGTTTAGAGATACAGCGCACAAACAGCCCCTTCGGCCCAAGCCAACCAGCGATCCCCGCACATTAACACTATCCAACACCCACTAGGAACAATTTTTACATTTACCAAGCCAATTAACCTACAAGCCTGTACGTCTTTGGAGTGTGGGAGAAAACCGAAGATCTCGGAGAAAACCCACGTAGATCATGGGGAGAATGTACAAACTCCGTTCAGACAGCACATGTAGTCAGGATCGAACCCGGGTCTCTGGCGCTGCATTCGCGTTAAGGCAGCAACTCTACCGCTGCGCCACCGTGACCGCCATATAGATATGTGATCCATATCCCTCCATTCTCTACAAATCCATTTGCCTATCTAAAAGCCTATTAAACGCCACTATCATCTTTGCCTCCAACGTCATTCCTAGCAGCGATTTCCTATCACCCATCACCCTCAATGAAAGCGACTGCTCCGCACATCTCCTTTAAACTTTATCCCTTCACTTTAAAGCTGTGGCTTCTCTCTTTGACATCTATTACATGGGGAAAGGATTCTGGTAATCTAATCTATTGATGATTCTCATAACTTTAAATACCTCGATCAGGAGTCTCCTCAACCTCCACAACCTGTCTACCCAACTTCACCATGTAGCTGATACCACCTAATTCATGCAGCATTTTGATAAAACTCTTCTGCACCCTCTCAAAGCCTCCATATTCTTCCTGTAATGGGGTAACCAGAACTGCAATGGATGAACCTGAATCTTTTCGTCCCTAATGGGCCGGTCCCACTTAAGCAACTGCAGGAGTCTATGCAGTCGCCACATGGTCGCCACATGTTCGTGAGGTGTTCCCGCATTCAGACTGAGAGTCAGGGGAGAGGGAGACATAGGGATATGGAAGGGTAAGGTGTGACAATAGACAATAGACAATAGGTGCAGGAGTAGGCCATTCGGCCTTTCGAACCAGCACCGCCATTCAATGTGATCATGGCTGATCGGGGCCCAATCAGTATCCCGTTCCTCCATGCTCCCTATATCCCCTGACTCCTCTATCTTTAAGAGCCCTATCTAGCTCTCTCTTGAAAGTGTCCAGAGAACTGGCCTCCACCGTCCTGTGAGGCAGAGAATTCCACAGACTTACAACTCTCTGTGTGAAAAAGTGTTTCCTCATCTCCATTCTAAATGACTTACCCCATATTCTTAAACTGTGGCCCCTGGTTCTGGATGCCCCCAACATCAGGAACATGTGTCCTGCGTCTAGCGTATCCAAATCCTTAATAATCTAATATGTTTCAATAAGATCCGCTCTTATCCTTCTAAACTCCAGAGTGTACAAGTCCAGCCGCTCCATTCTCTCAGCATATGACAGACATGTCATCCCGGGAATTAACCTTGTAAACCTACGCTGCACTCCCGAAACAGCAAGAATGTCCTTCCTCAAATTTGGAGACCAAAACTGCACACAATACTCCAGGTGTGGTCTCACTAGGGCGCTATACAACTGCAGAAGGACCTCTTTGCTCCTATACTCAACTCCTCTTGTTATGAAGGCCAACATACCATTTGCTTTGACAGATCAAAGCAGGGGATGATCAAGAAATGTAGAATGGAATATTGTTAGCTGAGGGGAAGGTGACAAGGCATCAAATCAGTAAAATTAATCAGAAGGCAGTGAAACTACTTGGAGAACAAGGGTGGGGGAGGGACAGAGCGAGAGGGAAAACATGGGTTATTTGGTTAGATAAATCAATATTCAAAGGCTGTTATTTGATCAGCCTTTGCGAACGTCCCTGAGGTTTGTGAAGAGGGGCCTGGTACAGGCCACTGAATGTGGAGCCTGAATCCAGCGCCTCGCGTGATTAGATCTGGACTCCATTATTTTACATGTCTTGCAGCATTAGGGTAAAGATGACAACATTTCCTCCTGGAGAACGAATGTGCCTAATTGGTTTTCAAAACCATCTGATAATTCCATGGTGATCATTCCCAATATTCGCTGTCTTTTACATCCAGATTTTAGTAAATCTGTCATATAAATTCTTCAGAGTTTATTGGATTTGTGCTGCCGTGGGATTTGAACTCATGCCTCCCGATCTTTAGCACAAGCCTCTGGACTATTTGTCGCGCAATTTGATAATATCCATCTCAGGCAAAAAGCAGCGTGGGGAGGTGATGTGTTGCAGTTTTGCAATATAACGAGTCCCTTGTGATTTGATAATCATCCCTGTGAAGATTTCCTTGGAAAGAAATGAAGACAGACCTTGTGAACCACACCGACATGCAGACAGTATAAAAAATGTAAATACAGTTTTGTCATGCTATTTTTTCAGATGAATAATGTGCCTAGCATAAAATATCATTGGGTGTTTGCCATCCAAATTAAATACATTCAAAGTACAAGCTCAGCATTAGTGTCATCGCCAATTAACTGGACTCTGAAAACTTGCAGACCCCATACATAGAAACATAGAAAATAGGTGCAGGAGTAGACCATTTGGACTTTCGAGCCAGCACCACTGTTCAATATGATCATGGCTGATCATCCAGAATCAGTACCCTGTTCCTGCTTTTTCCCCATATCCCTTGATTCATTAGCCCTAAGAGCTATATCTAACTCTCTCTTGAATACATCCAGTGAATTGGCCTCCACTGCCTTCTGTGGCAGAGAATTCCACAGATTCCACAGATATCACCTACACCATTGGATCTCTTCGTGGAACTGAGAGAAACCTCATGGAAAACTGGGATCAGCCATGCTCCATTCGGCATCTCATGTATTTGTGCTCATAGCCCAAGAAGAACAGTGATTCTTTCAGAATAACCAAGTAGCCAAGGGAGATTTGGAGTGTACATTAACAAATTCCTGAAGTTTGTACAGGAGAGAAAAGGGAATAAAAAAAATTCAAGATACTTTCCTTTATTTGTCAAGGCATAAAATAGAACAGAGGATGTGTGTGTGGGGGGGGGGGGGGGGGGTGGGAGAAACTTGTTTTTAGTCTCTTCCTTTGGGGGGATACAACTTTTTCATGTCGTGTCCCCCATCTCCGTCTGCGCTGAGGCCTAATGGCGGAGCTGGCGGCCTCATGGCTGTGATGGCGTTCCGGCGGCGGTGGCGGACCCAACTTCACAGCTGTGGCGGCGTTCCAGCGTTCCAGCGACGGATCCGACTTCAGAGCTGTGGTGGTGTTCCGGCGGCCCAACTTCGGAGCTGTAGCGGCGTTCCAACATTCCGGCAGCGGTGGCCCAACTTCGGAGCTGTGGCGGCGTTCCGGTGTTCTGGCAGCGACGGCCCGACTTCGGAGCTGTGGTGGCATTCCAGCATTCCGGTGGCGGTCCAACTTCGGAGCTGTGTCGGTGTTCTGGCATTCCAACAGCGGAGCTAACTTCAGAACTGTGGCGGCGTTCTGGCATTCCAGCGGCGGCGGCCCGACTTAGGAGCTGTGGCGGCGTTCCGACGGCGGTAGCCCGACTTCGGAGGCTCGGCCGCGGGCCCAGTGAACGACAACATCGGAGGCCTGGATCGCCTCAGCGCAGAGGGAGAACAAGGAGGGAAGAGACAAAGATTTTTGTCTTCCATCACAGTGAGGAGGTGCCTGGTGAACTCACTGTGGTGGATGTTAAATTTGTGTTTATTGTGTGTTTTGTTTTTTATTATATGTATGACTGCAAGGCAATGAAATTTTGTTCAGACCAAAAGGTCTGAATGACAATAAAGGATACTTTGACTTTGACAAGTTCAAGGTCAATTGAGTTTATTGTCATGTGCCCCTGATAGGACAATGAAATTCTTGCTTTGCATCAGCACACAGAACATAGAAGGCATTTACTACAAAACAGATCAGTGTGTCCATATACCATATATAATTATATACACACATGAATAAATAAACTAATAAAGTGCAAATAACAGATAATGGGTTATTAATGATCAGAGTTTTGTCCGAGCCAGGTTTAATAGCCTGATGGCTGTGGGGAAGTAACTATTCTTGAACCTGGTCATTGCAGTCTTCAGGCTCCGTTACCTTCTACCTGAAGATAGCAGGGAGATGAGTGTGTGGCCGGGATGGTGTGGGTCCTTGATGATGCTGCCAGCCTTTTTTGAGGCAGCGACTGCGATAAATCCCCTCAATGGAAGGAAGGTCAGAGCCGATGATGGACTGGGCAGTGCTTACTACTTTTTGTAGATAGACACAAAAGGCTGGAGTAACTCAGCGGGACAGACAGCAAATCTGGAGAGAAGGAATGGATGATGTTTCAGGTCGCGACCCTTCTTCAAACATCAAACATAGGGCCGGTGGGGCATTCAGTTCTGGTCAAAGACACAAAGTGCTTGTGGCTTCTCTGGAGAAAAGGAAGAGGTGCCGTTTTGGGTCAAGATCCTACTTCAGACTGTGAAGAAGTCTGAGTCTGAAGAAGGGTTCCTACACAAAACGTCACCTATTCCTTTTCTCCACAGGTGCTGCCTGACCCTCTGAGTTACTCCAGCATTTTGTGTCTATCTTCGGTATAAACCAGTATCTGCAGTTCCTTCCTACACATACAGTTCTGGTCATGGCATTGCAGGCCCGTACTAAGCTTTTCAAAAAGGGGGGTGGCATGACAGGATTCCCAAAAATTTATGTGAAATAATGTGCATGCAGCACACATCACAAGCGGGAAGCCCTTCACGTCTGGGTTCCAGGGCCCGCTTAAGGGCCCTGAAAGCTCTGGGGTTTGAGATGCTCTCTGGTGCATTCTGAGCCCTATTTTGGAGCTTTTTGCACCAAATGTATGACCAATATTTCAGAAATAATTTTGGTTGAGTCAAGAATCAAGAGTAATGAGTGGGTGGAATGGGATGATTGGGATCATTGTTGTATACATTTTTTTTAAATTAAGAATTGTTGTCCTTGTTTTAATAATCAAGTTGTACTGTTGTAAAATGTTATGTAAATGTTATAAAGGAGCATGCAAAAACTGCAAAAAAAATACTGTAAGTTTTTGCACTAAAGAAAACCTTTTTTTAGAAAATGTTTTGTGTGTTGATTTGATTGCCTGTTACTGTTAGACTGTGTTAGTGTGTGCAGTGCACCTTTAATGGTCCTCCTAACCTAACAACTTCACATCACATCAACCTCAACATGAAATAGTTCCGTTTTCTGAGAATGTAACTGCGCAAACCTACTCACCACTTTGTCCAAGTCATGGGCAAAGTCATAGTGAATGTGCATTAAGGCGAGTGCAGACAGCCTGTCATTGCTCATGGAAGTCTTGGTCTTTCTTTCTTTGCAGATGTGAAAACGTATTTGTCCTCATTGGCTGGATCAAAGTAAGATGCCGAGCGCGATCGCGCCCACTGCAAGCATGCCGCCTGAGGCGAGCATCTCTCTGCTGCTCAGGCTCATGACCAAAGGTCCCAGCTACCTCCGTAGTCAAATGGAGGGGGACAGGCGGTGTCGGCAAAGTGCTGTGGAGAGACTGGCTGCCGACAAGGCCATGCACTTGAAGAGCCAGACGGCGAGGGGGTGCAAAGTGGAGCCCAATGGTTTGGGCAGATCTGTCCCGAGGAAGGCAGCGGCAGCGGGGCCAGCAACAGCATGAAGATTTACCTGGCCTCCGGCAGCCCCCAGCAGAGCGGGCAGCTGGGGCTCCCGCCTGACATTGTGTGTCGCTCCAGCTTCAAGAGGCAGCTCAGGCCCGAACTGCTGGTCATGTACCGGCAGAGGTGTGAGTTTGTGCTAGGAGCGGCGGCCACCAGCAGCGCCAGCAGTTTCAAGGGCACTGGCAGCCTGGTCCATTGGCGGCTCTAACGGCCGGGGTGACAAGCACCAGGGGCTGGCAACCGGAGCAGCAACGTCGGAAGGGGAGAATTAACAGAGGGTACAGAGCATGCAACACCCCAGGTGGCACAAGTAACCACACCAGCAGCACCCCAGGGAGAAACAGCAGCCTCGCCAGCAAAACCATCAGGGTGCACAAGTAACTACACCAGCAGCACCCAAATGGTGCATAAGTAACCACTCCAGCAGCGCCCCAGGAAGCACCAGTCGCCACGCCAGCAGCATCCCAGGATGCACAAGTAACCACTCCAGCAGCGCCAAGAGAAGCAGCAGCAGGTCGCCCCACGGAGCCGCTCAGGCGGCAGGTTGGTGAAGGCGGATTATGGCGCTCGCACTCCGACCTCAGCTGCCGCTTCTCCCGAGCCTGCTCGGGCTTGGACCATTTCTTCGAGCACTGTGGACTCGAACCTGGCCAGGGAGAAGTTTGCCGCTGACGCCACCTTCGAAAGCCTTGCCCTCATGTTGCGCAGCGTGAAAGGCCTGTCCCACTTAGGTGACATTTTCAACAACAGCCTGAAAAAAGGTTGTTGAGTCGTGGTCGAGTCGTGACGGGGCGTGATGCATGGTGACACATGTAGTGGTGATCTGATCCCGCCCACTGCGCATGCGTGGAGAGACGCCATCATTTTGCGTGGTTTCTGCGTCTTTGGTCACCAGCTTCCCCCCACTGCGCAGGCGGTTCTCTCATTGTTTTCCTTAAAAACATTCCCACTAAATTATTCATTCTTTCTATTTCAGGGAATAATCCATTCTTTGTCACCATATTCAAGGCTGTCACAACTGTTTTTATACATTCACATCTCCCCTACTGTGCTCCTAGGAGAACAAACCTGCTGGAGATGATTCTTCCTCCCGACTACACTTCTCCATTTACACTCGAAGATAGTCACTGATGAACCATTTGAAGAAGTGCTATTGTTCACTGATGATTGCACAGTATTCATTCCCTTGAAAATTCATCAGAAAATGGAGCAGTTTGAACATAGATATAACAAGATCTTGAAAAGTTCCGTTTAGAGATACAGCATGGAAATAGGCCCTTTGCTCCACCGAGTCCATGCTGACCATTGATCACCCATTGACTCTAGTTCTACGTTAACCCACTTTTGCATCCACTCTATATAAAGTAGGGGGAATTTACAGAGGCAAATTCACCAACAAACCCGCACAACTTTGGGATGGGGAAGAAACAGGAGCACCCCAGTTTAGTAAGATTTGGGAATTTTGACATCATTCCTACAGAATTTGAAACAAATAATTTATATATTATATGAACAACAGCCATCAAGAGTCAAGAATCTTTTATTGTCATATGTCTCAGATAGAACAATGAAATTCTTACTTGCTGCAACACAACCGAATATGTAAACACAGTACTCTGTGAACAATATAATAAATACGAAAAAAGGTCACATGCACATACACATAAAAACAAACAAACAAGTGCGTAAAGACAAAACCATTGCCCCCAAGTCTGTATTTCAGAGCTTATTTGGAAGTTGTAGAGGTTAAAAGCCTGATAGCTGTTGGGAAGAAGCTATACCTGAACCTGGACGTTAAAGTTTTCAGGCTCCATCTTCCTGCTGATGGCAGGAGTGTAATGAGTGCAATCAAAAGTCCTAAAGAACATGACTTCCCATTTCAGTGGGCATAGGAAATAATCTTTGATCCTAGCCTTTCGAAGGAGGGTCTTAAAGAAAGGATCTCTCTTTTCCTCCCAGTCGCATCAATGGCATGCTAAAAATGCACTTCAGTTGTCCGGGCATGCAGAAGCTCACTAAAACATACGCCTTTGTAAAGGGGAGCATTTTACAGTGGCATTTTCTGTTCCATCAAGTGCACAAAATCTATATCTGGTTGAATGAGATAACTGTTTCTGAACAGAAACAATTTGCACTCTGTGTTCCTGCCACTGCAAAGCAGCTGTCCATATGAAAGCCAACAATATAACATTTGGTTTCATCCAACAATATTTCAACAGATAGGAATCTGTATATGTTGGTCACGTGAATTGGCAAATGCTGTTCAACAGCTTTCAAATAGCTGATAAGGCCAGCAAATGGCCAGCAAATTTCATAGAGCTCAAGTTATGTCATCCTTTTTTGTTGTCTCAGGAAATGCTGAAGTGCTTCACAGTTTATGTATTAGATTTTAATAGCAATCACTATTGAATGTAAACATCCATGATAGGTTCTAAGTGCATAGGAAATGATTTACAAGCATTATGTAGCCGAACAACTAAATGAATTGTTCTGGTGGTTAAAATAAGCTCAGAATCTTGGAAATCCATCAAGTAGTCCCATCTCATATTCTTATATTCACTCCAATTAGCGGATCGTCATATTGGGGCTAATTTACTGGATTATAAATACAGAGGGCTGGATTATTAAACTATAGACTAAGTTCAAATCCCACTTGATTGAGAGAGAGATGGGTCAAATATGACCAGGTGGGACTTGTTTAGATGGGGCATTTTGGTAAGCATGGACAAGTTGGGCTGAAGGCCCTGTTTCTGTGCTGTATAACTCCATGACTCAATGAATTCAAAATCAATTGAATAGATTATTCAAAATAAATATAACAGTGTAATGTCAATCTCAGTGTAATGTCAATTTACAGACTGACGTAAAGACCATCTATCTCATTCGTGTCGTTCAGAGAAAGGAATCAGCGGTCTTTACCCAATCGGCAATTATGGATTTCCTACTGAAATATTCTGTGAAAGGCCATAGAGTTTGAACTTTGCAGTGGGTTTGGACACAGCAAAATGGCTCCCAAGTGACACGAAAGGCCGTAGATGCTGGAATCTTGAGCAAAAAAAAGAATTCAGGTCAGGCAACATCCGTGCAGGGAGGAGGAGAACTACAGAAATCACAGAGGGGGAGCAGTGATAGAGGATCTCAGAAAACTCCCATCAGAGAGAGGAAAACTTCTTCAAAGTGGGCATAATTTGCTGAGATTTCACAGTGAAGCAGTAAAACAGAGACACAACAGATGGCAGATGTGGGAATATTGAGCGAGAAACAAACTGCCAAAGCAGCTCAGCGGGTAAGGCAGCATCCCCCCACAAATGCTGCCTGACTAGCAAACTAACTCTTACCTCTGTCAACTTTGCAAATTGCTCCTCAGAACATTTTAGGGACGGGGATATCTGTCTCACTGATTAGTTGTACTCCAAATGTAATGTCTTAGTGCCAAAGACCATCCATCTCAATCCCTATACCGATGGTATTACTAGATGTAATCACTCCACAGTGCGTGAACTGCTTCAAGTTTAATACCTTCAAAACTATACAATGGGTAAAGATGCCCCCAAGAGTGGAATTGCAAATCTGATAGTTGCCTGCGATTCTCGTAAAGTAACCTCGTAAATAAAACAGAATTTCCAGCATCTTCTATTTTTATTTCAGATTTAAATCTGCAATTTTTGATTAGAATACATGATAAGTCAGATAACCTCTTCTGAAGTGGCCTGATACAAGAACAGCACAGCGGCATAGCTGATAGACCTGCTGCCTCACAGCGCCAGAGACTCGGGAACAATCCTGACCTTGGGTGCTGTCTGTGCGGAGTTTGCACGTTCTCCCTGTTATGGTGTGGGTTTTCACTGGATGTTCCAATATCCTTCCGGATCTCAAAGACATGCGGTTTTGTAGGTTAATCAGCCTCTGCAAATTGCCCCAAATGTGTAGGTGGTGGAAGAGAAAGCGGGATAACACACAACTAATGTGAACTCATGTGAACTGTTCGGTAGTCAGCATGGACTCAGTGGGCCGAAGGGCCTGTATCCACACTTTACACCTTTAAAACTAGTCCCATAACATGTGGATTTGCATCATATACTTTACAACCCAGATGATTTTAAAATTGGATGCCATGCTAAAGGTAAAGTAGTGCCCTCAGGAGAATTACATTTAAAACAACAATAACAGCCTAGTTAAAAGCTGTGACTGAAGATTCTCATGATTCAAACACAAACAAATCTTTAATTTATCACATGGACATCTGTCACATAATTGCTTCCAATATTGGCTGTCCTGGCCATAAAGCAGGCTCATCCACTGCTTTTATGGAGCAGCTGTTTGAGAGAGTTGATTAGTTGTTTTAATAACCGCATTGCTTAGTTAATGGAAGAATTGCATAAGGATGTCAAAGTATTAATGTCACGCTAAACAGACGTGATGGAACCAGTTTCCTCATTTTTCTGACCAAGTGCACAAGCCACTCAAAAAGCCGTCAAACAGCTTTATAAAATCAGATATTTGAATAATACAAACCAGATGATTTTTATGCTGAGAAGTTTCAGATCGAGATTTCTGGTCATCTGTAATAATACATTTGTGTAAAGTATCAACTTGCCGCTGATTTGTAGAAGTTGTTCATCGTGGTTAATCTATTGCCTCCTTCACCAAATAAATTCTAACCCACATATCACAAATGTTCAAGTACATAAAAATGTGGTTTTAAGAGGGATGTTTTCAGCAGCACACATTATGAGAGTTGAGGTACAAATTGTGGCATATTTGGAATGAAAATATGTAAAAGGATCTAGAAATGTATTAGTTTGTAGGAAGGAATTGCAGATGCTAGTTTAAACTGAAGAGTGACACAAAATGCTGGAGTAATTCAGCAGGACAGGCAGCATCTGTGGAGAGAAGGAATGGGTGATGTTTCAGGTCGAGAACTTTCTTCAGACGTCCCGCTGAGTTACTCTAGCTTTTTATGTCTATCTTCAGTTTAAACCATCATTTGGTTCGGGCGAGACCCTTCTTCAAACTGAAAGTCACGGGAATGGGAAATGAGAGATAGAGACAATGATGCTGAGAGATAAAGAACAATGAATTAAAGATATGCAAAAAAGTAAGGATGATAAAGAAAACAGGCCATTAGCTGTTTGTTGGATGAGAACGAGAAGCTGGTGTGACTTGGGCGGCGAAAGGATGGAGATAGAGGGAATTCAGTGGCTACTTCAAGATGGAGAGATCAATACTCATACCATTGGGTTGTAAGCTGCCCAAGCGAAATATGAGATGCTGTTCCTCCAATTTGCATTAAGCCTCACTCTGGCAATGGAGGAGGCCTAGGACAGAAAGGTCAGTGTGGGAATGGGAAGGAGAGATAAAGTGTTTAGCATCCGGGAGATCAGGTAGTTCCAGGTGGACAGAGTGAAGGTGTTCAGCAAAAAGATTTCCCAGTCTACGTTTGGTCTCACTGACGTATAAGAGTCCACATCTTGAACAACGGATACAGTAGATGAGGTTGGAGGAGGTGAAAGTGAACTTCTGCCTAACCTGAAAGGGCTGTCAGGTTCCCTGGCCAGAGTCGAGGAAGGAGGTAAAGCGATAGATGTTGCAGGGGAAGGTAACTGGGGTGGGAGGGTCGGGGGGGGGGGGGGGGGTGGGGGGGGTGGTCTGGGTGGGAAGGGATGAGTTAACCAGGGAGTTGCAGAGGGAACTGTGAAAGGCAGAAAGAGGTGGAGATGGGAAGATGTGACTAGTGGTGGGATCCCATAGAAACATAGAAACATAGAAAATAGGTGCAGGAGGACGCTATTCATTATGATCATGGCTGATCATCCGCTATCAATAACCCGTGCCTGCCTTCTCCCCATATCCCTTGACTCCACTAGCCCCTAGAGCTCTATCCAGCTCTCTGTTAAATCCATTCAATGATTTGGCCTCCACTGCCCTCTGTGGCAGGGAATTCCATAAATTCACAACTCTCTGGGTAAAAAAGTTTTTTCTCACCTCAGTCTTAAATGACCTCCCCTTTATTCTACGACTGTGGCCCCTAGTTCTGGACTCACCCAACATTGGGAACATTTTTCCTGCATCTAGCTTGTCCAGTCCTTTTATAATTGTATATGTTTCTAAAAGATAACCCCTCATCCTTCTAAACTCCAGTGAATACAAGCCTAGTGTTTTCAATCTTTCCTCATATGACGGTCCCGCCATCCCAGGGATCAATCTCGTAAACCTACGCTGCACTGCCTCAATCACAAGGATGTCCTTCCTCAAATTAGGAGACCAAAACTGTACACAATACTCCAGATGTGGTCTCACCAGAGCCCTATACAACTGCAGAAGAACCTCTTTACTCCTGTACTGAAATCCTCTTGTTATCCCGTAGCAGGTGGCAAAATTGCTGGAGGATTATGTGTTGTCTGCGATGGCTGATGAGGTGAAATGTAAGGGCTATGGGGACTCTGTCCATGTTGTGACTAGGGAGGGGGGGACCAAGGGTGGAGCTGCAGGGTACCGAAGAGACATGTGTGAGGCATCTATGATGGCAGAGGGGAACCTAAATAATGAGGACATCTCATATGTCCTTGTGAGGAACACCTCATCTTGGCCGCAGATGCGGCGTAGACAAAGGAATTGGGAGTAGGGGATAGGATCACAATAGGATGGTTTCTACAGTACATGTGTGGAAGTTAGTAAGAGTCATTGGGGACACGCCAAACTTCTTTAGTCCTCTGAAGAAATAGAGGCACTGGGGTACTTTCTTGGCTATAGCTTCAACGTTGTTGGCCTAGGACAAATTGTCAGTGATATTTGCACCCGAGAACTTGAAGTTGATTAGGGAATGTACACCACCTCACTTTCTGAAGTCAATAACTATCTCGTTTGTCTTACTGATATTGAGGGAGAGGCTGTTCTCTTGACACCAAGTTAACCAGGGCATCGGAGATGTCCTAATTCTTTAAGAAATGGGGATTCCGCTCTTCCATTATGGATGAGATTGTCACTAGGGTCTCCTCAATATCCTGCAGCTCCGCTCTTGCTTCCCCTCCCCCCATTCGTAACAAGGACAAAGTCTTCCTTGTCTTCCAACGGGATCCCACTGCTGGCCATCATAAACTCCATGGTCAACTTGTCCCTTCCTACCCAAACCATGCCCTGCCCAGGTACTTTCACCTGCAACCGCAGGAGATGCAACACCTGTCCCTTTACCTCCCCCCTCAACTCCATCCAAGGACCCAACAGTCTTTCCAGGAGAGGCAGAGGTTCACCTGCACCTCCTCCAACCTCATCTACTGTATCCACGTTTCCAGGTGTCAACTTCTGGACATCGGCGAGACCAAGCCCAGGCTCGGTGATATTTTTGCTGAACACGTCTGTTCAGTCCGTCTTAACCTACCTGATCTCCCGGTGGCTCAGCACTTCAACTACCCCTACCATTTCCAATTTGACCTTTCTGTCCTGGGCCTCCTCCATTGTCAGAGTGTGGCCCAGTGCAAATTGGAGGAACAGCACCACATATTTCGCTTGGGTAGCTTACACCCCAGTGGTATGAACATTGACTACTCTAACTTCAGATAGCCCTTGCTTTCTCTTCCCATCCCCTTCCCCTTCCCATTTCTCCCACTAGTCTGACTGTCTCCAACTACATACTATCTTTGTCCTGCCCCCTTGCCTGACATCAGTCTGAAGAAGGGTCTCGACCCTAAAACAACACCCATTCCTTCTCTCCAGAGATGCTGCCTGTCCCACTGAGTTACTCCAGCATTCTGTGTCTACCATACTAAACTTGCTATCTTATTCTTGTACTCCTTCTAGATCCAGGTCTGGCACACTACAGTGGTGTCATCAATAAACTTGCAACTTGAGTTATAGCAGAATCTGGCCACACAGCTGTGAAAAAGATGAAAGAAACCATGTGAAAAGTGTACTGAAAGACAGGCATTACAGGGTAAGACAAGGTGATTGCAAAAAAGTTCAAAAGTCAGTTCTGGGGTTTGGGCAATTTCAAATAAAAAACTAAATTCTACTTGCACACACTGACAGAAATCAAAGTGTTCTTGTTCAGCTTTCAGAGAAACTTGAAACAACATCATCAAGTGTGTTTTCCGGTGATAAACTGGTGTCAGCCACCAATGATTCAGGATTACTTGAGGTGGATCAGATTTCTAAAACTAATTTACTGAAATGAAATTGCCATCCAGCTCCTGTACTGTATAATTAACCAGCCCAACTGCAGAGTGCATTTGCAGCCAACCACATGGAGAAGAGAGTAATGTTAACTACAGGCCACACCTGATGAGCATTAATGATTTTTTTTGCTACAAGAAATTAGCAACTCATAATCTGAAATCTGCCTTTCTCTGCTCATTGCCGAGGAACATGACAGCAAAATCCAGGAATGCCAAAGATGTCTCATAATATAGATGTTTGCTGCTGGCAGATAGACACAAAATGCTGGAGTAACTCAGTGGAACAGTCAGCATCTCTGAGAGAAGGAACGGGTGATGTTCTTTAGTAACTTGTCAGTTTCTTTGTTGAACTAAATTAAGGCGCATGTTGCAATCAAAAGCGCTTGAACAATGAGTTTTTTGCTCATTCAGAAGCATATTGACTAAAATCTGTCTCTGATTTGAGAACAGACTGAGCAAAAAAACATTTTATTCAAATAACATGTAGAGTAAACCATGAAATATGTTTTGTTGCTCAATGCATAAAATAATAGAAGCATTAAGACTGATACAAGCCTGTTACTGGTCAGGATAAAATTTAAAGATAGAACTACTTAACTACAGTTTGCAAAGCTAATACTCGCTGCAGATGTCTTTACTGCATATCCGTGACTGTTTTTCTGTGTCTCTTTATCCATTTGCCTCCAGGCAACTGTATTTTTAAAATCTTATATGTTGTTCTTTCACAATCAAAGGGTATGTATTTCCTTTGGCATGCTGGTGCACTTTTATCCAAGTTGTAGCAACTCTCTCCTTTCCTTGTTACTGACTTTTGCCTCCATTCAGTTCTCTCTTTCCGCAAGTATTGAGATAGATCATATATAAATAAAAATAACTTATTGAAGTGAAAGTGCCATACCATACTCAATTTGTTTTATTAACCACACCTAATACAGAAGAGGGTTTTTACATTGAGAGAGTAGAGTTAAACATTGACCGTTCTGTGCTTCCATACACCCTTTATCTGCGCACCTTTTCCACTCCTGCTAAGGCAGAGGTTGGGCAGGCTGGGACTTTATTCCTTGGAGCGCTGGAGGCTGAGGGGCAATCTTATTGAGGTGTATAAGATCATGATGAGAAAGGATAGGGTGAATGCACAAAGGCTTTTTACCCCGAGATGTAATCATGTATAGTCTATCTGCTGTCTGGATAGCAATCAGCTAAACTAAACTAAACTTAACTAAACTAAACTTAGAGCAAGGGAATCAAGAACCAGAGGACATAGGTTTAAAGTGAGGGGAAATATTTAATAGAAATCTGAGGGGTAATCTTTTTGCACATAGGGTAGTGGGTATGTGGAACGAGCTGCCAGACGTAGTCGAGACAGATACTATAACAACATTTAAAATACATTTACACAGGTACATGGATTGCAAAGGTTTAGAGGGATATGGGCCAAATGCTGAGAGGTGGGGCTAACGTGGACAGCATGGGCAAGTTGGGACAAAGAGCTTGTTTCCATGCTGTATAACTATGACTCTGTGACTGTAAGCCTTTTGGTTCCTCGTTCCCTTTACGTGCTGTGCTGTGCTTTGCTTTCATTCCACTTGAACATTATATATGTCTGTTCTTTGTGCTTGAATTTTATTTTGCCCATTATAAATAGCTCGTTCTAAGCTTCCCCCCAGTCTAGTGTCAGTCAATAAAATACTGAATCAAGCACTTGAGCAACTCAACTTTATTTTGGAAAACACAACACAAATTCCCCTATACAATACCTATCCACCGCGGGTTCAATCCTTGTGTGTGCTTGGCCAAGCCCTGCTAGCCTCGTGCTAGCAGAGATACTCCAAAAGGTCACGCAGTCCAAACGTTCTTCTAGAAGATCGACATCGGACCTCGTGGGAGCTACCTTTTATAGGTCCCCGAACCAAGAGGGGCCGAACCATATGGGGGTGGTCTCTTTATAAACCAATAATGCATATCGATTAACACAGTACATGAAAGACAGTTCCCTAACCCAATAACACAGTAACTAATACATTGTACCTGGCGAAGCTTCAAGATGGACGTTAACACTGATGAATTATGCAACATGTGCCCTGGGATTCAGACAACCCAGACAAAGCTTAACATTTCAACCAATCAACAACTATCCAAATAAGGCTTTGCAACATTATTTACACTATATTATCTGGTTTGCAATGACCCAATCAGTTCCATGCATTTTACACCTTATTGTAAGACCCTGCAGATGTCCCATTAGAACATAGAAAACATAGAAAAATAGGTGCAGGAGTAGGCCATTCGGCCCTTCGAATCTGCACCGCCATTCAATGTGATCATGGCTGATCATCCAACTCAGTATCCCGTACCTGCCTTCTCTCCATACCCCCTGATCCCTTTAGCCACAAGTGCCACATCTAACGACCTCTTAAATATAGCCAATGAACAGGCCTCAACTACCTTCTGTGGCAGAGAATTCCAGAAACTCACCACTCTCTGTGTAAAGAATGTTTTCCTCATCTCAGTCCTAAAGGAATTCACCCTTATCCTTAGACTGTGACCCCTTGTTCTGGACTCCCCCAACATCGGGAACAATCTTCCAGCATCTAGCTTGTCCAACCCCTTAAGAATTTTGTAAGTTTCTATAAGATCCCCCCTCAATCTTCTAAATTCCAGTGAGTACAAGCCGAGTCTATCCAATCTTTCCTCATATGAAAGTCCTGACATCCCAGGAATCAGTCTGGTGAATCTTCTCTGTACCCCCTCTATGGCAAGGATGTCTTTCCTCAGATTAGGAGACCAAAACTGTACGCAATACTCCAGGTGTGGCCTCACCAAAACCCTGTACAACTGCAGTAGAACTTCCCTGCTCCTATACTCAAATCCTTTCGCTATGAATGCTAACATACCATTTGCTTTCTTCACTGCCTGCTGCACCTGCATGCCTACTTTCAATGACTGGTATACCATGACACCCAGGTCTCGTTGCATCTCCCCTTTTCCTAATCAGCCACCATTCAGAAAATAGTCTACCCTCATGTTTTTGCCACCAAAGTGGATAACCTCACATTTATCCATATTATACTGCATCTGCCATGCATCTGCCCATTCACTCAGCCTATCCAAATCACCCTGCAGCCTCCAAGCATCCTCCTCACACCTAACTATACCCCCCAGCTTGGTGTCATCTGTAAATTTGGAGATGTTGCATTGAATTCCCTCATCCAAATCATTAATATATATTGTAAATAGCTGGGGTCCCAGCACTGAGCCTTGCGGTACCCCACTAGTCACTACCTGCTATTCTGAAAAGGACCCGTTTACTCCTACCCTTTGCCTCCTGTCTGCTAGCCAGTTCTTTATCCACATCAATACTGAACCCCCAATACCGTGTGCTTTAAGTTTGTATGCTAATCTCTTATGCGGGACCTTGTCGAAAGCCTTCTGAAAGTCTAGATATAACACATCCACTGGTTCTCCCTTATCCACTCTACTAGTTACATCCTCGAAAAATTCTATCAGATTTGTCAGACATGATTTACCTTTCGTAAATCCATGCTGACTTCGTCCAATGATTTCACCACTTTTCAAATACGCTGCTATCCCATCTTTAATAACTGACTCTAGCAGTTTCCCCACTACCGATGTTAGACTAACTGGTCTGTAATTCCCCGCTTTCTCTCTCCCACCTTTTTTAAAAAGTGGGGTTACATTAGCTACCCTCCAATCCTCAGGAACTACTCCAGAATCTAAGGAATTTTGAAAAATGATCACTAATGCATCCACTATTTCTGTGGCTACCTCCTTGAGTACTCTGGGATGCAGACTATCTGGCCCTGGGGATTTATCGGCCTTCAATCCGTTCAATTTACCCAACACCACCTCCCGGCTAACCTGGATTTCACTCAGTTCCTCCATCTTATTTGACCCCCGTTCCACTGCTATTTCTGGCAGATTATTTATGTCTTCCTTGGTGAAGACAGAACCAAAGTAGTTATTCAATTGGTCTGCCATGTCCTTGTTCCCCATGATCAATTCACCTGTTTCTGACTGCAAGGGACCAACATTTGTTTTAACTAGTCTCTTTCACTTCACATATCTATAAAAACTTTTGCAGTCAGTTTTTATGTTCCCTGCCAGTTTCCTTTCATAATCAATTTTCCCTTTCCTAATTAAGCTCTTTGTCCTCCTCTGCTGGATTCTGAATTTCTCCCAGTCCTCCGGTAGGCTTCTTTTTCTGGCAAATTTGTATGCCTCATCTTTTGTTTTTATACTATCCCTGATTTCCCTTGTTATCCATGGATGCACCACCTTCCCTGATTTATTCTTTTGCCAAACTGGTATGAACAATTTTTGTACTTCATCCATGCAGTCTTTAAATACCTTCCATTGCACATCCACTGTCAACCCTTTAAGAATCACCTGCCAGTCTATCTTGGCCAATTCACATCTCATACCTTCAAAGTTACCTTTGTTCAAATCAGAACCCTTGTTTCTGACTTAATTTTGTCACTCTCCATCCTAATGAAGAACTCAACCATATTATGGTCACTCTTGCCCAAGGGGCCACGCACAACAAGGCTGCTAACTAACCCTTCCTCATTACTCAATACCCAGTCTAAAATAACCTGCTCTCTCGTTGGTTCCTCCACATGTTGGTTGAGAAAACTATCCTGCATACATTCCAAGAAATCCTCTTCCTCAGCACCCCTGCCAATTTGATTCACCCAATCTACATGCAGATTGAAGTCACCCATTATAACCGTGTTACCCTTGTTGCACGCATTTCTAATTTCCTGTTTGATGCCATCCCCAACTCCAATACTACTGTTAGGTGGCTTGTACACAGCTCCCACTAGCGTTTTCTGCCCCTTAGAGTTTCGCAGTTTAGCATTCTTCCTCTGCAGCTGTTATCTAGGCCACGAACCATCTGGCACCATTCAGCAGTTTATCCCAGTTCTGCAAAGACACATTTAACTTGACCAAAATGTCCTATCAGCACACAAGCCCTTGCTCAATTTTAATGTCCTGGCTGCTCCAATTTAGCCAAGATTAACATTCCTTCCTTTTATCATATATGATAAACCATCATTTATGATAACCTAATAATCAGATAAACATATGTGACTATTACATTCTCAATCTATTAACAACAAGAAGATGATGTTTCTTCCTAGAACCATCTCAAGCTTCCCGAGTTTTCATGGGTTCAGCTTCACAATTTCCGTTTGATGTGTCTTCACCTCCCGAGTTTTCATGGGCGTGCATCCCCTCCATTCGTGTAGCTGATCCTTCCATCCCTTTCCATAGTTGAACCTATAATTCCTAAGAAAACCTGGGACAAAGCAAGTTACCATTCATGCACTAATGCTTTCCCATACATTCCACTGTACTATCACTATCCTGTCAGTCACAAGCCCTTTTTTCTGTTTCACTATCACTATTTTATTCCATAATATCTTTCACTAATGTTAGGATCAACACTAATCATCCCTCTCCGTATTCACATGATGTTCTTTAATATATATCTGATGATGGTTTCTCAAATAAATTTCAGCTGGGTTCAGTCCAGATTTCCCTACAGGTGTGACTCTTATTTAAAGCAAACCATGAGGAATGGTTCAATTCAACCAAATTCAGTCTCGGCCTTCAATTTAATATTTTGAGTTTCAGGGTCCGTCTCCCCCTTCTCATTCCACAGCTTGTGGTCGATAACACAATTCCATCCAATTCCTGTGCCATTCCCAACTGTTCAAATTTAATCAATCAAGTTCCATATATTGTTCATTTTATTATAAAGCCAATTAAGAATGCCAAATCTAGGGACAATTTCTTTATACCTTGATAATAGAAACCACTTTACTATCAAGGGTCAGGCAAATTTAGATCCAACGGTCAAATACATCGACTCTGACACAAGTACCCATTCCCTTATTCCTCCTTCTAATGCAATAAGATTCCTCCTCCAGTATCTGTTTCTAAGTATGTTGAATAGGCTCCCAGACAAAAAGGGTTCTTCCTTATAACTAGTTTCCTCTTACCATTGAGTAACTATTTCTTAGGCGGTTAACTTGGGTTTCTCGAAAGGGAGTTCTGCTATTCACATTTCCTCTTTCTTACTATTTCAATGTCAACTCTCATGTTCCCTGAACAACTCTTCCACGTTACTAGATCTTCCTAAGTTCCATTCTTTCCTGATGTTCTTTCAATAATCCTTCCCATCTTTGGCTGCCTACTGGGGATGAGACAATAAAAATACCAAGTTAATAATCAGATTTTAAATACTCCTAAGCCAGATCTCACAAGTCAGTTCCAAATCTCAAACTTGAAAGTCCTTCCAATTCATCACCATATAATTTAGGGATTGAATTCAGGAAGTTGTCAATTTATTTCTAATGACGAGAATTTAGGCGCATAGTAGGTGTCCCCGAACCATGGAGGAGTGCTCATTTTCAAATCTAATTTGTTCTAATTGGTGCTTGCCCCAATAATCTTCAGAGGATGTTTGTATTTCTTTAGAAAATGTTGGATTTTGTTCTTTTCTTTTCCCTTCACTGGTGTCAAATGTTATGTTAAAGTTGGGCACTGGGGTATGTATCTTCTTCTTCTTCCTCGATGTTAGTTTCAAAGGAGTAGGAATACCGAGGAGCAGCCTTCTCTATTTGTTGACCTTTCCCAGATTGTAATCGAAAGGGACAGGACAGTATAATTTCTTCTTCGTTGGTTGTTTTTGTCTATGGGGAGCTACCTGGATGGAGATAATAGCTACACATCCTACCTGAGCTGTGTCTTCTGCCCGTTCTTAAGGGGCCAAATACTCTTTACCTAACTCCCCAGATAGTTGCATGTTGTAAGCAACACTGTCCTGCAGGCACAACAACTTTGTAACAAGTTAGTACAACGGCTACTATCCCTTCTCCTGTACCTCCTGCACAATAAATTAATTTCTTCTTTCCCTAGTGCCAATTTAGTTCCCTTCAGTTCTTATCCTTTTTGACACCAGCTACTTTGTCTCTATTCTCGTATTCCTTCCTTTTAGTGAAGTTTCTCAAACACAATCAGCTTCTTTGTAACTCTCTTCCTGGGATTTGAAAGGGGCGGTGTTCTTTCGTGCTCTGATAATTTATTATTATTTTCCTTGGGCCGTCTTAATGTCATGAGGATACCCTCAGATTTAATCTTTTTACATTGTCCACACTCTGGACTAGCTGGCAGATCAGGACTATCGGAATGAATTTGGCTGCCAGAATGCTTGGTTCCCTGCCCCCTGATCCTCTGGCCAGTGTTCTCCTCCTCTATCTTCAGGGTCTCAAGTGTCCCTATAACCTCTAGGGATCCACTGACTTCTCAGACTCCGTGGCCCTCTTCTTTGACCCCTTCCTCCTCTATGTTCCCTCATAGGGCAAGCTCTGCTCCGGTGTCCCATTTCTCCACAGATGTAACATTGATCAGTCCTCACAGTTCTATAGCCTCTCCAATTAAATTGAGGGAAAGTAGGCTCTCAAATAGGTATGTCCCTAAGGTAATCAGGAGGGATCCATGCCTCAAATTCTTCCTCTTCCTTTGATGTCACTTCCAGTTTTTTGAATTCTTAGTACTGGTTTTTCCAGATTTATTTGCTGTTGAATCAGGTTGCACTGGAACAGGGACATCCGGGTATAGTCTGCACCTATTGCAGTATCTAATTCTAAAAGCGGAGTAGGCAGCTTCCTACTAGGGAATTGCCTATGGAGAATTCGCTCCATTTCCATAATATCGGGGATTTGTTCTGACCTTATAATTTTAGCGATATCAGGATCAGCTATTTCATAGCCCCCTACTGTCTCACCCTCAGAGAAACTGCTCTTTCTGCTAACGGAATCTCTATACTTTAGGAAGGATTCCTTTACTTCTCCTGTTGGTCTTTTAATTAATTTTGGCACCCACTTCTGAGGAACCTTCTTTCTAGCTCCCTGATCCTCCACACTATCCTCTGTTGGTGAAGCAATCGTCAGAGCTAGAGAATCCTCTCCCGATTTCCCTGTTATGGATTTAAATTTAGTGGGTGGAGTAGAAGATACCACTGACTCCACCTGAGTCAGAAGCTGCGCAAAGTGTTTTAGAACTAAGAACATAAGAGGGCTGAGAGGAATGCTGTGACTGTTCCAAAAAAGTCTGCCCATCCTTTTATATATTGGGCTTCACTCCCCTCGAGATCTATGCTAACCGCTGCACTTTTACTAAATTTGATACGCTTAATTTTAGCCAGTGGGTCCACATCCCCTTTAAGAGCCACCGTAGTAATCTCCACTTTAAAAGTCAGTGCTCTCTCCTGTTCCTGCTGCTGACTTTCAATGTGTCTCTCTCGCTCTCCTGAATACCTAGAGAAGGACCAGCTCTCTTCCTCCATTCCCATCCCTCGCTATGAAGCTGCCAATCTCAAAGCAGAAAGCAGAATTACTTCTTTAGTTACCTTCCTTTCGGTATAAATCATCTTCCATAGTTTAATAGGTTTGTTCCCTTCTTCACTATCCTCATATCGCCGAATAATTGTCTCAATGTAGGTTATTCCTGTACAGACTTTAACCCCCCCCCCCCCCCCCCCCCCCCCCATCGGCCAAAATTTGTTTTTTTTAAACTTTATTTAACTTCCCCGAAAATTCCCTTAATCTTTCTGCCTTCTGAGGAATCTTATCACAGATTATTTTCAAGGCACTTCCGGAAATGTTTGTTATGTCCTTCTCTAGGCTATTTCCCATCCTCTTACACAATAGACACAATACTGATCAGTTTCAAAGCACTCACAGCTCCTCTACACTCGCTCCTCTCTTTCAGTCTACAAGGCCATTGAGATCGCTTTCACACAATAGCACTCAATGGAACGATCCCTCCCCCTACACAGCGATCGAAAGAATTCAAACCCTGATCAAACCACCATGAATCGGACTCCAACAACACTGACAATCCCGATTTAAACAAATTCCATATATTCAATTTAAATGCACTTTTACCCCAATTATCTAACACCCAAAATCCTTAAACACCCACACAGTCAATACAAGTAGCGGTTTGCGATCTTAACACACTCTAAATATATTTTACACATTACAAAATATTTATACAGTTCGGATCCAAGGAAGATAATTTACAATACAATATAGTCACAACCCGCTAGCGCACAATTTGCAAACACTTGATATTAATTCCGCGTCGCGCTGTTATCAACCAGTGGACATCTTCCTCTGATACCGAAGATTTTCCACTTCCTATGGTACTCTTCGCTGAGGGGTACTACTTCTTAATTGACTACTTTTCCTCCTTCAGATACTTTCTTTCTGCTAAGACTGGACTTCTATTGGGGGACCTCTATCCCTCCACTCAGAATTAGGGGTTCTCAGAATTTGGGGTAATGTTCCCATCTTGGTACTTTTCACCAAATAAACCAGGTTCCTTTCTCTCAGTTACTCTTGGCTTTCAGGCACTAATCAACAATCGGTCAGAGGGTTATTATTGATCAGCCACTATTCGGAATTGGTCTCAGGTGTGGGCTCCAACCAACCTAGATTTTACCTCTTCAAAAGGATTTCCTTCTCACCTGCTTGGCACCAGGTGTCAGAGCCTAGCCTCTTTGTGCTGGCAGTTTGATGCCGAGTTTCGGAACCCACCTTTCCAATCAGCGTTCCCAGCAATGACAGGTCAATTGCTTCACCGCTTAGCACGTAAACCAGACTTGCTTTCAATATCCCGCCAATAGGGTACCAAATTTGGGTAGGGCTTTTAACCCAAATCTGAATTTATGGCTTTTGCCAGCAGCTGCAGCTACCAATTATGACCACGTTGGGCCTCTAACTCAGGAAAGGGCTATTAACCAAACACCAGCAGGGCCTCTAACCCCACCTGGTTTTAAGGGCCTCTAACCAAAAGGAGCGCTATCACCCCCCTCCGTGCTTGCTGGTTCTACGATCTCGTTGGGACCCTTTCCCAAGCCCGCGAATGATCGGTCTGCTCCATCTAGCAAAGTGCCGAAAATCAATGCGAAAACTGCACCGTGGCGCAGATTTCTGCACTCGCGATCGGGAACTGCTCAACATCCTTAATCACAAGCTTGTGTTTGGTGGTCCGTTGAGAGCCCAGACGAGCCCCAAATGTAAATAGCTCGTTCTAAGCTCCGCCCAGTCTAGTTTCAGTGAATAACATACTGAATCAAGCACTTGAGCAACTAAACTTCATTTTGGATAACACAACACAAATTCCCCTACACAATACCAAACCACCGCAGGTTCGATCCTTGTATCTGCTTGGCCAAGCCCTGCTAGCCTCGTGCAAGCCGAGGCACTCCAAAAGGTCACGCCGTCCCAAGCGTTCTTCCAGAAGATTGACCGGACCTCGTGGGATCTACCTTTTATAGGTCCCCGAACCTTGAGCGACCGAAACACATGGAGGTGATCTCTTTATAAATCGTCTTTTCACTGACGGGATAGCATGCAACAAAAACTTTCTCACTGTACCTTAGAACACATGGCAATAATAAATAAATGAAAGTCTTCCTTGCCCCTAACTGGTGGAATTTCACAAGATCTGGAATTTTAACAGGATGTGCCAAACTCTCCTTTTTTGGACCACCCAAATAAAGTGTTGAAATAACTCTTGATGTATTTACAACAAATATTGTGAACCATTTAAACGCCTTAAATGGTTAATACAGTAAATGGTTAAAGAAATCTAATAAAATTAGAAAGCCTTAGAAATCCAACAGCAATTGATTCCTTAAGGGGCTGCCCACTTGAGAGACCTAATTGGTGAGTTTAGAAGAGTTTTAAAAAATGACATGTTGAAGACCTCCTTCGACTATGTTGAAGACCTCCTTCGACTATGTTGAAGACCTCCTTCGACTATGTTGAAGACCTGCTTCACTAGCTACGGCTAACTTCTGGAAAATTGGACACCTAATGGTGGGAAGTGAAGATGACGTCCTTCAACCTCCCTTTGGCTATGATGAAGACTATCTACAACTACCTTCGACTACCCTCGATTACCTACGACTAACATGCCGACCTACTACGACTAAACCTACGACTAATAAAAGTATCTATTTTTTCCATGGCGACCTTTTTTCACTCGTGAGCATTTTTTAACATATTGAAAAAAAACGGCATGACCTAGCTGAGGCCTCGAGTACGCGGAGACCACTCTTGAGCATGAAGGAGAGTTACGAAGACCTCCAACGACCTTGTATCGACCATGCTGCAAGTATGAGTCGAGGACAAACTAGCCAGACCTCGCGGATTAGGTCGCCCAAGTGGGACAGCCCCTTTAATTTGTCAAGATAATAATTGACAAAGGTTTTTCTCTTTTTCCCCTCCTAATATAGAGGGCTGATTTTTATGCAAAACATACAGAATTATGCACATCAGTAATATCAGCCTTTAGTACCTATGGGAGAAAGAAGAAAAGCTGACCATATATTGATAACTTCCTTTAAATGTCATTAATGCTTAAAGCCTAATAGTCCTGCCTTTCTTACTGAGCATGAATTCCAAACGAAAATCACTGTGATTAACAATTGACCAATTCTGAACTGGTCTAGGAAGCTTACAGTTCAATTGAAACATTGGTATAAGGCAGCTCAAAACCAAGTTCTCAGAATATGTTGGGATGGACAATAACCGCTGGCCTTGAGATCGTCAAGGATGAATTCAAGAAAATATTAATGAGAAGGTACATGAATAACGACTATTTGAAAAAAGATATATTTCCCATTATAAACTATGATGGCTAACTAATCTTTGACAATGGATTATTTATCAAACTTAACATTTCAGGCCAAAATCGGTGCTTCTGAATTGGTTCTTCTGAAAGATATACAATGTGAAATTTTACTTTTGTTTCTCACTCCACCAATGCAGTCTAACCTCTTGCAGTTCACATTCATTTCAGATTTCAGCATATATGGTATTCTGATTTATCAGCAAATTTATCTGTGATAATACACAACCAAATAATCAAAGTTTCTGCAAAACAACTGCATGAAAATGTTAAACCTTAAGGTTTGCCAGAAAACCAATTCCAGATTTAGTGATACGTGCCCATGTCGGCAACTGCTGTGGATTCCATAAGCAAGATACAGAAAAGCAGCTGATAATTTGGTGTAAAAATTGGGTGTTTATTCACTGACAGACTGACCCTAGCACTTCACTGTAATAAATAACTCAGGAAAGAATTCCGGTAAAAAACCCCACTATATCTCCTCAGCCTTTCCATTTGTGGACCACTGTGAGAAATTCAAGGCACATTAATGTCATTGAAAGGTAGGTCAGTTGGTTGAGTGATAAATTCGAGTCTGCTTATTACCTCAATATTCCTCCAAAAGCCACCCATTTTCCACAGCCTGCCAACAATGCATATCCTAAATATAAAACCTCTGGAACTCTCACAACTCCCTGGTCACAGCAATTGCGGTAATTTCTAGGGTCAATGCGGTAAGATTTCCAATATTAGGTTTGTTTAGTTTAGTTTAGAGATATCGTATGGAAACAGGCTCTTCGGCCCACCGAGTCCGCACCGGCCAGCAATCCCCGCACATTAACACCACCCTACACACACTAGGGACAATTTATATTTATACCAGCCAATTGACCTACAAATCTGTATGACTTTGGAGTGTGGGAGGAAATCGAAGATCTCGGAAAAAGCCACGGGGGGCGAGGGTGGGAATGAGCAAAGTCAGTACAAACAGCACCCTTGGTCGGGATCGAACCTAGGTCTCCAGCGCTGTAATGGGCCTGTCCCACTTAAGCGATTTTTCAGGCGACTGCCGGCGACTGTCAGAGAGGAACACACACATCGCTTCCTTCACCAGCCCGTTATGCAGGCGGGGGACAGGGCAAGCGGGGGGAGCGCTGTCACACGGTGCAAAGCCAAGGTGGTACAGACACACATTGCGATGAACAGGAAGGTTGGTGCTGTAATTAAGACAGCTAAAGCACAGTGTACGGTAAGTCCTTTAAAAGAGGGGGGAGAGGGGGAGGGATAAAGGGGGGAGAAGGAGTGGAGACAACTTTTAAGAAGCCAGAGATGAACGGCTGTGAAGCTCAGCGGACATTAACATTACTAGTCGGGTATCCTTGGTTCTGAAAACTGCTGCTTACGTTTTTTTCCCCCAATGAGTCAATGAAATTCCCCGGTCAGCACCGGCTACAACCTACGAGAACCTTCGACCTCCTGGAAATCCATTAGGACCTCCTGGTGACCCATCTACGGCACGAGAAATCTCACTACTCTCCATGGCGGCTTCATGTTGAAAAATTTGCGACGACCATAATGAGGCCGCAACTAGTTCCCAGAATGCGACCATGAAGGTGACTCTCCGGCCACCACCCGCGAACATGCGGCGACTGCAGAGTCTCCTGCAGTCGCCTAAAAAGTTGCCTAAGTGGGACAGGCCCATCAGGTAGCAACTCTACCGATGCGCCTTAAGCGAAGACAAGAATCACGTTGAGCACATTTCCAATTCATGGCTATGCACACTAACACTCATTAACGTCACCCATTCCTTCCCTCCAGAGAAGCTGCCTGTCCCACTGTGTTAATCCAGCATTTTGTGTCTATCTTCGATTTAAACTTCAATCTGCAGTTCCTTCCTAAACACTCATTAACACATTGACAGCGAGCTGTCTTTGGTAATGAAGATTATATCTAGGCTTATTCAATATGAGTGAGCATTGTGTCAGCATTCACAAATCCCCCAATCCACTGGCAGGATAAGATCCCCAGCAAGAGATCCCAATTACAGTCAGTCAACCACAATGAGCAAGTCATGTCATTCAAGTGAATGAGATCAGACTTCTGAATAATTCAACCTATTCCAAGCACCTTCCCGGCTGAAGACGATCTGCTGGCCAAAGGAAAAGATTGAAGGTTGTTCTTAAAGCAGTCTTTGAAAACCTTAAAATCATGCAGAAGCACGTGGGATGCGAATGAGAAACTTAAGTCCATTTGTTGGGTGCAGAAATGGGGGAGGAATCACATTATCTCCAAAACTATTCATCCCATCACTGTCTAACCCGCTTGTACCCGAGCCTAGAGGTCCCACATTGACCTCATCAGAACTCAAAGATTGCAAGTCATTCTCAATCCCAAGGGAATGCAAGAAAAATAAAATAAGGGACAAACAGCAATACATTTCAGATGCGATTCAGGACAGAGTAAGCATGGTTAATAGATAAACAATTAATAATATACATTTAGTTGCTATGGGAACAATTAGCTGCCAACATTTTTCTTGCCACCAAAGGTGTCGATATACCAACATACACATATTATTCCTGTTAATACAAAATATAGCTAATTTCCTTCTGTTCTTGAAATCAAGTCATGTGAAATCAAGGCAGAATGAATCAAGTCTAACAGAAACATAAACAAAACAATTTAATCGGCAGCAGAGCATGACATAAAATACAGACAAAAAAATGATATATTTTCGTACAGGACTGTTCAGTTTTCATTATCAAAAATATAAAATGATTTACTTTGAACTTAAAAAAGCATTATGTTAACTGCTGAGCACTTTATATTTGGTGTCAAAGACGTTGATTAAACTCTGACATTTTGGTGTCATTAGGAATAATGTACAGACCATAAATTGTATTTTACTGCAATAGTCTAGGAACTTAAGCATCTGATCTCAATACAAGAATTTAATTTGAGTAAGTGGATGAAAGATGATAGAGTTTTAAGATTACTCATATGTAATTAGGATAGCAAATCAACTAATTTGTAATTAAATCCTTTCATCAGAGCCCAGCGTGCTGCTCTTATAGCAATAGGACACTTCCTTGAGCAGCCCAATCTAATTTGAGGCAATGCAGTTAGAAATATAATCTTCTGCCTGTCCATTTTTCTGTGTTACTTGTAATAGGTGATGTTGTGCCGGTTAATCATTCATTATTTGAAGAAACATCATGTTCTTCCCCCTGAATTTCAAGGTTAGATTCACACTTCACATTGATGGCTGCTGGCTGAGCAGTGATGCCACATTCAGGTAGGTTTATAGGCCCAAATTCCAGCAGCAGATTACTGTAATGAAATCTGAGTTAAAAGCTGCTGGACTTAGCCATCTGTTGTTTGTATTCCGCCTGTGTCAGCTGTGGAAAACCAAAGCAGTTATATCTTCATGTCAACTTAACTGACCTCACACATGATGAAATCCAATTCATGCTCTTCCTAAAGAATATGTTTTATACTCCCTCTAAAATCGATTTGCAATGGCTGCATTACACCAGCGATGATCCGTTTTAAGCATTCTATTGCAGTTTGGGGTATCTGAAGGCCATGACCAGCAATGTTCTTTCTCTCCATGATGCTTGAAGCCACACACTGTATTTACCACACACGTTGATGCTTGACTGTACCTCGTGTTAACAAGAGCCTCGGACTATCTGGCTTTTCCATTTATACCTCACGCTGCCTCGACGAGGCCAGCAGCATAATCAAGGATGAGTTGCACCCTGGCCACTCGTCTTCTCCCCTCTCCCATTGGGAAAAAGGTACAAAAGTGTGAAAACGCACACCTCCAGATTCAGGGACAGTTTCTTCCCAGCTGTCATCAGGCAACTGGATCATCATTCCTCAACCAGAGAGCAGTGCTGAACTACTACCTACCTCATTGGTGACCCTCGGACTATCCTTGATCGGACTTTGCTGGTTTTACATTGCACTAAACGTTATTCCCTTATCATGTATCTATACACTGTAAATTGATTGGTTGTAATCATGAATTGTCTTTCTGCTGACTGGTCAGCACGCAACAAAAGCTTTTAACTGTACCTTGGTATATGTGATAATAAACTAAACTAACTATCTTGCAGTAAATGTTAATCACGTTATTCCCTTTATCATGTGTCTGTGCACTGTAATGGGCTTGATTGTAATCATGTATTGTCCTTCCACTGACTGGTTAGCACATAACAAGAAAGCTTTTCACTGTACCTTGGTACACATGACAATAAACTAAACTAAACCAAAATTAACTCATTTCTGATATGAATTTCACCTATTTCACACACTGATGTGTTGTCACCTTGGAAAGTAAGGTTGGAATTCCCACCAAAATCAATAATCTGCTCTTTATATGTGCACTGATCATAAAAGGGCAACTAGTTTCAATGAGGGGGCAGGTAGAATTTGCATCAGAATATAATGCAGCAAAATTTAAAAAACCTTCCAAAATTTGGCAAGGGGGAGTTCAAATGAAGCATTGACAAGAACCTGGAATTTAAATTCAGAACAATAACCCAAAATGTTGTAGTAACTCTGCAGATCAGGCAGCATCTTTGGAGAACATGGATAGCCAACGTTTCGCGTTGGGACCCTTCAAAACCAAGTAAGTGATAGGTGGATACAGGTGAGCGACATTGATTGGCAGATGGTTGGACAAAGGCCAGAGATGAAAAGGAAACACAAGACTGATGTAAAAAGAGAAGATATACGTGAATTATGAGACCAAAGAAAGTGATGTAGAAAGGGAGGGGAAGGGGAAAGGGAGGTGCGATAGTGCGGGGGGATAAAGGAAAGAGAAGGGTAGCAAAGCAAGCAAGGGCAGGTGTTTGTTGGTTAGTTATCTGAATTTGGAGAATTCAATGTTCATACCTTTGGGTAAGCTACCCAAGTGTAATTGGAAATGCTATTCCTCCAGTTTCAATGTGGCTGGCAAAGGAGGAAGCGCAGGACAGAAAAAATAGTATGGCAATGAGAATTGGAATTAAAATAGTTTGCCACAGGGCGATCCAGCCTGCCTTGGCAGACCATGCTTAAGCCTTCGGTGAAACAGTCGCCAGGTCTACTCTTGTTCTCGCCGATGTAAAGGGGGCCATATCGAGGACACCAAAGGCAGTAGATGAGGTTTGATGAGGCGAACCTCTGTCTCACCTGGAAGGACTGCTGGGGCCCCTGTTTAGATCAGATGAAGGAGGTATTGGGACAGGTGGAGATGAGTAAGTGCTGGAGTCAGTGGAAGGGGTGAGACTTAGAGGTCGTACAAAGCTTGGTGAGGCAGGGGTTGTGTGGCAGGAGAAAGTGGTGCAGTGGTGCAGTGGTGCAGTGGTGCAGTGGTGCAGCGGTACAGCGGTACAGCGGTGCAGTGGTGCAGTGCCTTATAATGCTAGAGTCCCGGGTTCAATCCTGACTACAGGTGCTGTCAAAAATGAATTTGAACGTTCTCCTCGTGATTTTCAAGAGAGACTTAGATTTAGCACTTAGGGGTAAAGGAATCAAGGGATATGGAGAAAAACAGGAAAGGGGTACTGGTTTTAGATGGTCAGCCATGACCAAATGGAATGGCGGTGCTGGCTCAAAGGGCCGAATGGCCTACTCTTGCGCCTATTTTTCTATGTTTGTATGTTTCTATGCCTGCGCGTTTTTTTTTCCCGGGTGCTCCGGTTTCCTCCCACATTCCAAAGACATGTAGGTTTGTAGGTTAATTGACCGGTAAAAATTGTAAATTGTTGGGGAGGAGGCAGGAACGGGGTTAACTGGTAAATTGTTGGTAAATTGATGGGGAGTATGCAGGAACGGGGTACTGATCATGGATGATCAGCCATGATCACTTTGAATGGCGGTGCTGGCTTGATGGCCCGTATGGCCTCCTCCTGCACCTGTTGTCTATTGTCCCTTGTGTCTAAGATAGTGCTAGCGTACGGTGATCACTGGTCAGTGAGGACATGGTGGGTCGAAGGGCCTGTTTCTGCTCTATCTCTAAACTAAACTAAACCAAACCAAACCAATCCAAAGCTTAGTTTCAAACAAGTAGCACTAAGATAAACAGCACTATGACAACTAATTCCGTAGCTATTATTTTCACATCTTTTAAAGTTCAAAAGCAGCTAAAAAGAAAGAAACATATCCCTTAATCTGTTTGCAAATCGTAAGCATTCACTTACATTTTTATAGTTTCTCTAACTGAGTGAATGTAAGTCTTCAGCAAAATGTCCATAATTCACAGTAAAATGTGAAATGTCACTCAGCAGCCTCATATGAACAGCAGATGTGGGAAATGAAAACTTATGACAGGTGTTTTACTGGTTTTAGCTTTAACATTTTCTTATGCTGACGTTTGGTATTAAAATTAAAATATAGTCTCACCCTCTTCCACTAATGTGCTTCATCTAGAAGAGCGCAAAATGTATCTGCCATTAAATAGCATGGACCAGAGGCTTTTGGGTTCATTGACATTGAAGAATTCCACATTTATTAAATATGGTTCCTTTTAACACTAACATTGCAGTACCACCGACAAGACTACATTTTAAACCCACTACCCATGCATTTTCAAGCAGAGGCCTTAGTCAGGTTCTTGCCCATCAGGCAGCCCGAACAGAAACATTTACAAGGTTATGCAATCATGCATAAATACTGAAAAGGCAAATATTCCCTTGCTCCCTTAGATCAAACTTAAACCCGTCCCCAATTGCGATGACAGATTTTAGAATGATAGAAATCAACCACACTGTAAAGCCTTGTTGTGTAATAGCTATGTCAGCTCCTTAAAACGCTGTCTAAATTAGTCCCACATTCCAAATCTCCACCCAAATCCTGCAAATCATATCCCTTCAAATGTATACCCCACTTCCTTCTGAAAGTGTCAATGGAATCTGCTTCCACCACTGCTTCCAGCAAGATACTCCAGGTCCTAAGACATGGACAAGCAGAAAATGCCTCTGCAATTTTAATTTGCCAATCATTTTATATCCATGGTTACTGTATTTGCTAGAAAATACAGGTTCTCCCTTCATCTTCTATCAAAAAGCAGAAATTATTTTGATTTGTTCTCCCCTTAAAAATAAATTCACATTGTTTAGTGAGCTGTTAGAACTGCTACCTCACAGTGCCAGTGCCCCGGGTTCGATCCTTACCTAGGATGCTTTCTGTGTGGAGTTTGCATGTTCTTACTATGACCATTTGGGCTTCCTCCGGGTGCTCCTATTTCCTCCAACATCCAAAAGACCTACTTGTTTGTAGGTTAATTGGCCCCTGTAAAAAAATGTTCTGGAGTGTAGGGAATGGATGTGAAAGTGGGATTACAGTGCATAGAACTATATTAGTTCTGTATTGGTGATGGAAGAGATTAAACAAGGCCTCCATGTTTAAGTCAGAAATCTATCAGCTTTAGACTGGATGCTGTGTTTCTAATAATTGAACCAGTTTATGCAACTGTCAGCCTTTTCAATCACCAGACTGAAAGGAAATTGCTGCAACATGCACCTTTCAGAGTTGAAGTTTATAAAAACCTGCAGCCATGTGCTGGCTGCAGAAACACTAAGAATGAAAAACATCAATCATGACATTGGATTGCATTATTTGATTTTATTCTCCCATTCTCTTTTGTATTTGCCTTCCGAAAACTCTACCCTGGTCAGTGTCACTCCAATGCCAAAATCATATCATACCAAAGGAAACAATTTCTCTCTTCCAACATTCCACTTGCAACATAATTGTAGGTGTTAAAGCTCCCAGTAGTCACCAGGCTATAATTCACAAGGCATCAGTCATCACTGTTAAGTTGTATCTGGCAGCACTCTTGTCTTATGCCAACAAATCTTTGAAAAAATAATCACTGCCTCTCTCTTGGATGTGCTCTAGCAAAACGATGAATGAAGCAAATAGTACAAGGCTCTTAAATATTCTAAGTACTCCATGTGCAGTTCATTGCAGATTCATATCCACTGATTACAATATAAGGGCTGCACATTTATTTTGGAATGAGATAGAGCATAAATGATTTTCAACTTAAAGAAAAATAGATAGCATAGTGCTGCAATATGCTAATAATTAAATATCTCAAAGTGCACTGTCACTTAAATTATGATTTGTTTCTTTTTGCATTGAATTCTGAGACATAGCACAGTGCATCAAGGGTAATGATTCAATGATTCAATACTACTTTATTGTCACATGTAACTAGGTACAGTGAGATGCTTTGTTTTGCATATAAGCCAGTAAAATCATACAGTAGACCTCACCTAGGCAGCACACAATTGTCGCCGGTCTGGCGCGAACTAAGTTACAAAAGTTCAAATAGATGTGAAAAGATCAAAGTTTAATATTAGTAACAAAAACTGCAGATGCTGGTGAATACACAACACCAAGTGCTGGAGTACTCTAGCAACCTCACCTGCTGAGTTACTCCAGACTGATGCATGAGATGCTCAGCTACAGACATTTGTGGATCGTAGCTTTAAACACAGTATTCACATAGGGAAGAGAAAGACAGAGCAGAAACAAAGGTCATTATTGAAGAATGAAAATTCGAAAATATTTCTGGACCAACAACAAAATACGAAGATAGACACAAAATGCTGGAATAAGTCAGCATCTCTGGAGAGAAGGAATGGGTGACATTTCGGTTCTTCAACAAAATACTGTGGATAGTGGAAAAATAGAATAGAATGGAATAGAGTAGGACGGCATGGTGGCGCAGTGGTAGAGTTGCTGCCTTACAGTGCCAGAGACCTGGGTTTGATCCTGACTACAGGTGCTTGTCTGTACGAAGTTTCTATGTTCTCCCTGTAACCTGCGTGAGTTTTTTCCTCCCACGCTACAACGACGTACATGTTTGTAGGTTAATTGGCTTGGTATAAATGGAAATTGTCCCCAGTGTGAGTAGGATAGCAGACTCGGTGGGCCGAATGGCTTGTTTCCACACTGTATCTATGAAATAAACTAAACTAAGATAGAAATTCAGGGAAACACTTGGCAGGCCAGCTTCTGTGGAGAAAGAATTGATTCATTAGCTTTTGAAATCCAATATTTTCAGTCTCAGTGCCACTTCAGCCTAAAGAATGTTCCTTTTTTTTATTTTAGCATTGAACACGTACGTCTTTCTACCAACGCCTACTCAGTAATATAAAGTTATATATTGTTCATTAAGTAAATCATTTTCAGATAATAGCAACTAATAATATATTATTGATACATTGAATGTCAGAACCTGTTTGCTGTACATTTCAAAGGTACATTCTATCTGATTGCAGTAAGATGTTCCCACCAACTAAAGTATTTGTGCTATGCAAGGTACAGTGCCCTCCATAATGTTTGGGACAACGACCCCTAATTTATTTATTTGCCTCTGTACTCCACAATTTGAGATTTGTAATAGAAAAAAACACATGTGGTTAAAGTGCACATTGTCAGATCTTATTAAAGGGTATTTTTATACATTTTGTTTTCACCATGTATAAATTACAACTGTATTTATACATAGTCCCCCCATTTCAGGGCATCATAATGTTTGGGACGCAGTAATATCATGTAAATAAAAGTAGTCATGTTTAGTATTTTGTTGCATATCCTTTGCATGCAATGACTGCTTGAAGTCTGCGATTTATGGACATCACCAGTTGCTGGGTGTCTTCTCTGGTGATGCTCTGCCAGGCCTGTATTACAGCCATCTTTAGCTTATGCTGTTTTGGGGGCTAGTCCCCTTCAGTATTCTCTTCAGCATATAAAAGGCATGCTCAATTTTGTTCAGATCGGGTGATTGACTCGGCCACTCAAGAATTTGCCATTTATTAGCTTTGAAAAACACCTTTGTTGCTTTAGCAGTAAGTTTGGGATCATTGTCTTGCTGTAGAATGAACTGCCGGCCAATGAGTTTTGATGCACTTGTTTGAACTTGAGCAGATAGGATGTGTCTATACACTTCAAAATTCATTGTGCTATTACTATCAGCAGTTGTATCATCAATGACGATAAGTGAGCTAGTACCTTCAGCAACCATACATGCCCAGGCCATAATACCCCCACCACTGTGTTTCACAGATGAGGTGGTATGCTTTGAGACTTGGGCAGTTCCTTCTCTCTTCGATACTTTGCTCTTGCCATCACTCTGATATGTTGATCTTCATCTCATCTGTCCACAAGACCTTTTTCCAGAGCTGTGGTTGCTTTTTAAGTACTTCTTGGCAAACTATAACCTGGCCATCCTATTTTTGCGGTTAACATGTGGTTTGGATCTTGCAGTATGGCCTCTGTATTTCTGTTCATGAAGTCTTCTGCGGACAGTGGGCATTGACAAATCCACACCTGACTCCTGAAGAGTGTTTCTGATCCATCGGACAGGTGTTTGGGGATTTTTCTTTATTTTAGAGAGAATTCATCTGTCATCAGCTGTGGAGGTCTTCCTTGGCCTGCCAGTCCCTTTGCGATTAGTAAGCTCACCAGTGCTCTCTTTCTTCTTAATGATGTTCCAGAAAGTTGATTTCGGTAAGCCTGAAGTTTGTCTGATGTCTCTAACAGTTTTACTCTTGTTTCTCAGCCTCATAATGGCTTCTTTGATTTTAATTGGCACAACTTTGGTCCTCATGTTGATAAACAATAATAAAAGTTTCCAAAGGTGATGGAAAGACTAGATGCTGAGAGCTCTCTTATACCTGCATTAAGGAGGCATTTAAACACACCTGAGCAATTACAAACACCTGTGAAGCCATGTGTTGCAAACATTATGGTGTCCTGAAATAGGGGGACTATGTAAAAACACAGCTGTAATTTCTACACGGTGAAACCAAAATGTATAAAAATGGCCTTTATTAAAATCTGACAATGTGCACTTTAACCACGTGATGTTTTCCATTACAAATCACAAATTGTGGAGTACAGAGGCAAATAAATAAATGATGGGTCTTTGTTCCAAACATTATAACCATATAACCATATAACAATTACAGCACGGAAATAGGCCTTCTCGGCCCTTCCAGTCCATGCCGACCATTCATTTTCCCCTAGTCCCATCTACCTGCACTCAGACCATACCCCTCCATTCCCTTCCCCTCCATATACCTATCCACTTTACTTTTAAATGTTAAAATCGATCCTGCCTCCACCACTTCTGCAGGATGATCATTCCACACAGCCACCACTCTCTGAGTAAAGAAGTTCCCCCTCATGTTACCCCTAAACATCTGTCCCTTAATTCTCATGTCATGCCCTCTTGTTTGAATCTTCCCTACCCTCAATGGGAAAAGCTTATCCACGTCAACTCTGTCTATCCCTTTCATCATTTTAAAGACCTCAATCAAGTCCCCCCTTAACCTTCTGCGCTCCAAAGAATAAAGACCTAACTTGTTCAACCTTTCTCTGTAACTTAGTTGTTGGAACCCAGGCAACATTCTAGTAAATCTCCTCTGTACTCTCTCTATTTTGTTGACATCCTTCCTATAATTAGGCAACCAAAATTGTACACCATACTCCAGAATTGGTCTTACCAATGCCTTGTACAATTTTAACATTACTTCCCTACTCCTATATTCAATGCTCCGATTTATAAAGGCCAGCACACCAAAAGCTTTCTTTACCACCCTATCTACATGTGATTCCACCTTCAGGGAACTATGCACAGTTATTCCTAGATCCCTCTGTTCCACAGCATTCCTCAATTCCCTACCATTTACCATGTACGTCCTATTTTGATTTGTCCTGCCAAGATGTAGCACCTCACACTTATCAGCATTGAACTCCATCTGCCATCTTTCAGCCATGGAGGGCACTGTAACTCAATTTGCTGTGAAAAAAGACAGACTAAAACTTGAGAGCGTTGCCTCAATTTGTTGACGTTTCCATGTGCAATGCACATTGCTTTGTGCTCTATTTACAGAAGGTACAACATCCAGGCAATATATGTGGGATTGATGACGAGTTTATGGATGTTTAACTGTAAACAAGTAAAACAAAAGGGATTCAAGTTTTCCACCACATAAAATCCAATTGTTAAAAGCCAGAGGAACGCTTCTCAAGAAAATGTCAACAATAACAGACAAACAGCAAGTGTTTACTTTTATACCATCTGTTTGGAATCGCTCAGCTAGCGGTTTTACCCTGTCCTGTTAAGAGTGTTTAAGGTAACATTCTAAGTGGTACAATAAAAGTTAACTGAGGAGGATTTAGTGGCAATGTTAATGAGGTCAAATGCCACTGATGTTTATCTCAGTATTGATCTGTCTGTTTTGCAATGGTACAGTCAACTTTGGCCAAGCAGATTGGTATGGGAGAACTGGTACATAGTGAGCCACTGGTTTCTTTCTTTTTCTTAAATCATCTTAGTGACAAAAAAGATAGTCCCAGAGATTACAACAACTTTGCTTAGTCAGTTCGCTATAGCCAGAGTAGAACTCTTATGGCTTATTTATTTGGCTGTAGGACACATACACACAAAGTTCCCTTCTGCTACTCAGTTTATTTAGTAATAAAACTAAAAGCTTGAATTTTGCTGTTCAACTGTGTCATCTCCTTCATAATAACATTATTATACATTATGTAATAATGGTTCATCGAACAAGATTTAAGTGGGGCACTACGTTGTAGCTGGAAGAGCTGCTGCCTCACGGTGCTGGAAACCCAGGTGTGATCCTGACCTCGGGTGCAGTCTGTGTGGAGTTTGCACGTTCTCCCTGTGACTGCATGCATTTCCCCGGGTGCTCAAGTTTCCTCCCACATCCCAAAGATGTGCTGCCGTGTAGGTAAATTGCCCTCCATAAATAGCCCCAATTGTGTTGGGAGTGGATGTAAAAGTGGGGCTTGACATCCTTTTCGAGGCAAGTCTTTGCGTGCTCTTCCCAGAGAAGGATCTACTGTCATCCGATTCAATCATGCTACTCTTTTCAAATCTCCTTTCTACTTGAGTTTGAGTTGATTATATTTAGATATGGTATATCCGATCTCTTGCACAACAACAAAGCTTTTCACTGTACCACGGTACACGTGACAATAATAAACCTGAACTAATGTGAATGGGTGATTGATGGTCAGCATGGTGTCAGTGGGCTGAAGGGCCTGTTTTCATACTGCATTTTTCAATTAATCAATCAATCATCCATCAATCAATCAATCTGTTTTTTTTGCGTTGTTTTTTCCATTTTCCATTTTGTACTAATAGAATATTTTATTTATTCATTTAAGGGATATGGGAATAATTGTTGAGGTAAGAATTTATTGTCCATCCCTAATTACCCCTGAAAAGGTGAGGTGAACCACCATCTAGAACTGTAACTGTCCGAAGATTGACACAAAAAGCTGGAGTAACTCAGCGGGACAGGCAGTATCTCTGGAGACAAGGAATAGGTGATGTTTCAGGTCGAGACCCTTCTTCAGACTACTCAGGGGAAAGGGAAATGAGAGAAATAGATGATGATGTCAAGAGATAAATAACAATGAATGAAAGATATGCAAAGAAGTAATGATGATAAAGGAAACAGACCATTGTTAGCTGTTTGTTGGGTGAAAACGAGAAGCTGGTGCGACTTGGGTGGGAGAGTGATGGAGAGAGAGGGAATGCCTGGTTTACTTGAAGTTAGAGGAATCAATATTTATACCACTTGGTAACTGTCCTTCTGGCCAAGGTACTTTCAAAGTGTTGTTGCGTGGGGTCCTGATATTTATCACAACAACCATGTAAGAAGATGACATATTTCCAAGTCAGGATGGTGTGTATCTTGAATGGAAACCTGCAGGTTGTGGTTTTAGTTTAGTTTAGTGTATTTTAGAGATACAGCTCAGAAACAGGTCCTTCAGCCCAGCGAGTCCGCAATCCCCGCACATTAGCACTACCCTTCACATACTAGGGTCAATTTTACATTTACACCAAGCCAATTAACCTACAAACCTGTACATCTTTGGAGCGTGTGAGGAAACCGAAGATCTCAGAGAAACCCCACGCAGGTCACGGTGGGAGCGTACAAACTCCGTACAGACAAGCGCCCATTGTCAGCATTAAATCCGGGTCTCTGGCACTGTAAGGCAGAAACTCTACCGCTGCGCCACCATGCCATTTTGTGCCTTACTAACCTCAAACGTGCCTGAGCAAAACAACCTACTCTATAGTCCGAAGAAGTGTCTCGGCCAGAAACTTCATCCATTCCTTCTCTCCAGAGATGCTGCCTGTCCCGCTGAGTTACTCTACCATTTTGTGTCTATCTTCGGTGTAAACCAGCATCTGCAGTCCCTCCATACAGAGCCTACTCAACAGGATTAGACTGCCATTGAAATTGAAATGCAATCTGAATTCATTCTTGTCAATTCGTTCTTGTCAATTATTCAGATGTATCCTACTGATTGCAGCATCTGGGCAGAAGTGATGGTATCGAAGAATTACTGGAACATGAGCACCGCAAAAGGTTTTAACAAGGAAGTCAAACAATGATATAATCATTCAACTTGAGGTCTGGCTCTGGTCTTGCTTTGCCCACTCTATGGAGTCAAACTGGGATTTGCCCGAGTCAAGTCCTCCGTTCTTCCTGCACAGCTGAAGTTCTTATTACAGGGCTGAATTTGAACAGCTGGCCTGGAGGAATTCACCAGACCACATGGAGGAGAGAGGCAACTTGGCAGATGAGGGTACAGTTGAACAGCTGAAGCTTTGGAAGGCTGTGGCACCCAGCCAGATTTCTGATCTGCATTCACTTGGAACAGCTGGGAGATAAGTGACCCAATTCTTGCCACATCCTGGCTGTGGGACTTGCCGAGCAAACTAGCCTACTGCTTTCACTGTGCTGTCAGCTCTGAACTATAGGTGCCAGTCCCAGGTTCATCTAGTTTGGTGATAGGGCAGCTCTCAGAGAAAGCCAGTGTACGAGTGGCAGAAGTGAACTTATACTAGGATTAAACCAAAGAGAGACACAAAATACTGGAGTAACTCAGTGGGACATGCAGCATCTCTTGAGAGATGGAATGGGTGATGTTTCGGGTCGATGTTTCTACTGGGATTAGATTAGTTTAGTTTAGTTTAGTAATACAGCATGGAAACAGGCCCTTTGGCCCACCGAGTCTATGCCGACCAGCAAACATCTGTGCTGTGGTCCTATCCTACACACTAGGAGCAATTTACAGAAGATGATTAACCTACAAACCAGCACATCTTTGGAATGTGGGAGGAAACTTGGAGAAAACACATTTGGTCACAGGGAAAACGTACAAACTGTACGAGCAACACCCATATTCAGGATCGAACCAGGGTCTCTGGTGCTGTAAGGCTGCGCCACTGTGTCAGAAGCTACAACCCCCCCCTTTCCCTGGTCCCCCTCATTGTTACAATTCTCTATCCTCGGGTGCAACAGCCTACTCTTCTGAAACTGGTCTCATTAATCACTCCTGAAGCAAACTAACCTTCATAAAGTTCATAAATGATAGGAGCTGAATTAGGCCATTCGACTGAACATGGCTTATCTATCTTTCCCTCTTTACCCCATTCTCCTGCCTTCTCCCCATAACCCCTGATACCTTTGACCCCTCCATTCTTACAAACCTACTGCTGCACCTTCAAACTTTCGCTTCTCTCAAATATCTCTGTAAGTGCAAATTTTCTCAACTTCAGAACATAGATATGGAAGCAGGAGTAAGTCATTCTGCTGCGGGTTTGCTGCTGATCTGGCCTTGAATATGGTTATAATTCATCTTTTACCTCAGTACCATTTTCATGCAACAATCCCGTGTCCCCTTATACCCTTACTAACTGGTCTACCCCTTGAATAATGTCAGCAATGAGCCTCCATATGCCCCATGGTAAACTGAATGGATTTCCCTCCTCAATCAAAGGAGAGGGTGAGAAAATGTGTGCCTCCACCAAAACCATTCATTGAACCATAGAGTTATGCAGCATGAAAACAGGTCCTTTGGCCCAACTTTCCACTACCAACCAAGATACCCCATTTATACTAGTCCCACCTCCCCGCGTTTGGCCCCATATCCCTCTAAAACTTTCTTATCCATGTATTCAGCCAAATACCTTTAAAATGTTATGTTTCACTGATTCTGGGAGTCAGCTACTTTTATTTTTGTTATGGAGGAATTAAAAAATTATAATCTAATAAGGTGCTCTATGTAATGTAGTGATAGCTTGGGAAATAACTGAACATTTGTTTTAAGTCTTTACACAGTTCATCAATGAAGACTTAAATAATTGCTTTCATTGAAAACCGTAGTCAATTTGGTTTTCACTTTAGTTTTGGAAATAATATTAAGGGCAGTAAAGATATCTAGAGTCTTAGCCAACTCTGGAAAAGTTTAAAGCAGGGCAAGTATTTTACACAGAGTGGTGTGTAGGACATGCTGCCAGGCTTGGTGGTGGAGGCAGATACAATAGTGGCATTTAATAGGCGTTTAGATATGCACATGGATAATGCAGAGAATGGAGGGACATGGATAACATACAGGCTTATTTTAGCATCATGTTCAGCTCGTATCTGCTGTCATAGCTGCCCCATTGTATTGTCTTCATTTGTATCTGCCTCCAACACCACCCCTGGCAGTGCATAACAGGCCCCATCGCTCACTGTGTAAAAACTTGCCCCACACATCTCCATCGCACATTCTGGGCTGACGGGCCAGTTCCTGTCCTGTCCTGTTCTATGTTCTCTGTTCTCAGCAGCTTTCCTATTCACACTCTGCTTTAATAATCTAATCTCCGGTTCTTCCAGTTTTAAATTGGATTTCCTAATTTGACAGAGTGCCCTTCTTATTCCAACAACATTATTGCCAGCTATTGCTCCCATGTTATAGGACATAGAACATTATGGACCCTTCAGCCCAAAATGTTTGTGCTGAACATGATGCCTAGTTAAACTGATTATGATCTGCCCGTTTATGATCCATATCCCTCTATTCCCTGCACTTCCATGTGCCTCTCCAAAAGCCTCTTAAACGCCACCACCGTATCTGCTTCCACCACTACCCCCGGCAATGTGTTCCAGGCCCCCACTACTCTCTGTGTAAAAACCTTGCCCCACACATGTCCATTAAACTTGCCCCCTCGCACCCTTGTGTGTGGATGGGACATTGAACTGAGATCAGCTCGACTTGCCACTTGAGCCTTGTTGATCCTCTACTGGTCGCCTATAATCCTTGACATTGCTATTGGTGTTGGTTTTGATTTATTACTGTCATGTTTATTGAAATACGGTGACAAACCTTGCGTGCTATCCATTCACATCATACTGTACATGAATACCATCAAGCCACACACAAATACTGCAGGCAGTGCAAAGAAAAAAATATCAGAGCGCACAATTTAAACTTAGAGCTTCATTGTGTTACTGCTGCAGAGAAAGTGCAGATAAAAAGAACAAGTTCAAAGGCCACAAAGAGATAGCTTGGGAGATTGGAACTACATCCATAACTTATGAGAGGACCATGCAGTTGTCTGATAACAGCTTGCCCCTTCAGAAGACATATCATCTGTATCTGACCCAATTAAGTGTCAGGATGCAGACTAGAAAAAATGGATTGAAATGTTTAGGAAGGAACTGCAGATGCTGGTTTAAACTGAAGATAGACACAAAAAGCTGGAGTAACTCAGCAGGACAAATCTATAGAAGGGTCTCGACCCGAAACGTCACCCAGCGTCTCACCAGCAATGCTGCCTGTCCCGCTGAGTTACTCCAGCTTTTTGTGTCAATCTTAGAAAAGGAATGAATCTGGATTAGCTTGATCTCATGGTAGAAGATGGTTTAGTGTTTCCTTTGCTCTTCTCCTTTGCTCTATCTGGTGTATTTAAGTTTGACTTGATGGTGTTTGTGTATGGTTTATATGATCTGCTTGGATAGCATACAGAATAAAGCTTTGCCCTGTACCTGGGAATATGTGACAATAATAAACCTGAATTTACACCTAAGCCTTTCTCAGCACAGAAGGAAACCATTTGATCCATCAGGTCTGCGGTACGTATTTGCAAAATATACAAATCATTCGTTTTCATTTTCATAATGAACAATTTTACGAACCAAAATCTGTCCTTAAAACTATAACAAAATCACCAAACAAAATTGTTGATGTATTCTGTCAACATCTGCCACTTTTTATAATTGAAATATAAACAGAAAATGTTGGATAAACTCAATAGGTCTGGTAGCATCTGTCTGAAGATGGATTCTGAGCTGAAACTTCACCTATCCATGTTCTCCATGATGCCTGATATTCCAGCACTTTGTATCCTTTTGTGTAAAGCAGCATCTGCAGATCCTCATTTCAGCATCTGTGTTAAGTGAGTTCATATTTCAGCTTAAAGACCCGTTTGTCAAAACTGTGAATAGTCTTCAACATTAACTCTGGTCCTCCTCCCTCAGAGACCTCTGACCTACTGTGTGTCCGCAGCATTTTCTGTTTTCATTTCAAATTTCCAACATTAGCAGTTTAAATTGGTCCACAAGATAAACTAAAGACGACAATGTAACTTTTATTTTGTAAGAAGGAACTGCAGATGCTAGTTTACACCGAAGATAGACACAGAATGCTGAAGTAATTCAGTGGGTCAGACAGCTTCTCTGGAGAAAAGGAGTAGGTAACGTTTTGGGTCGAGACCCTTCATTGGACTCCTACCGGGTTGAGGCCAGATGCCAACCCTTGGACACCTCCTCCTACTTACCCCTGGACCATGACCCCACAGATGAGCAGCAGGCCATTAAAAGCAGTCTGATGAAGGGTCTCGACCCAAAATGTCCCCTATTTCTTTTCTCCAGAGATGCTGCCTGACTCGCTGAGTTATTCCAGTTTTTTGTCTCTATCACCAATGTAACCTTTAACTGTGTTACACAAGTAGTTGTATCACATTACAATCTATATTTTCATCATACTTGCCTTTGGAGATCCAGTAACAAACTGCTTCTGAAAGTAAATTTACTTAATGCTAGTGTGTTGACTGAAGGCGATTGTTGCCACTTTAAACACTTTTGGTTGCAATTTATTTGTATGTCAAACAGCAATGTGTTTAATGACTTGTTTCCTTTTAATGAGAAATATCCTGTATGAATTTAATTATAACAGAATTTTCAGTATCACACTATTTTTGTTTGCAATTGAAAAACATAGTCCCATCACCCTCTTATTCATAGTTCAAAGAAAATTGGAAAAATTAATGTTGTCAATTAGATTTTTTTTTTCAGTTTATACATCGATTGGAATATATGAAATTCTGAATATTTATGAGCTTGGTTTTATATTCTTCCACTTGCGCATGGCAACTTCAAATAAAGCTCATTATCTGCTCTATTTTCTCAAGCTTCAACCTCATTAAATCATTTATGCAGGAAGGTGAAACACTATAACATGCCCACGAAAATGCATCTATCGCCTTATGTTCTCGTGGCAGTTGTTTGTATGTGTACACACTAAAGCGAATATCACAGCAAAACCATTTTCAGAATTTAATCTTGCCTTGACACTGAATTTTGTCTTGTAACATTCTTAAATGGAATGCAAACTCGACAGCAGAAATGATACGGTCTGCTTGTAGTATACAAATAGATTGTGATGTTTGTGTGAACTTTTTAAACCTGCTTTTGACAAAGGTTTAAAACACATTTATTTTTAGATGACTTGAAGTCCTTATGATGAAATTTCACGTTATCACATTGCCAGTTTATGCTGAAAAAGGGAACACGTTAATTAAAAGTGAAATCAAGAAAGAATATTTCCCTGGTGGGGAAGTCCAGAATGAAGGTGTCATCTGAAATTCTCAACTCCAAAATGCTATGGAGGTGAAGTCAGTTGAAATTTAAAAACTTGAACTGCTCGGTTTATGTAGTCTACAAATACTGAGGGTATCAGAGTTAACATACCAGATTAACCACGACTTAAGTAAATGGTGAAACTGCCTCAAAAAACTGGATAGCCTACTCCTGTTCCCATGATTTTAGTTTAGAGATACAACGTGTAACCGGCCCCTTGGCCCACTGAGTCCTCACTGACCAGCGATCCCCATATACTAGCACTATCCTACATACAAAGGACAATTTATAATCCATACCAAAGCCAATCAACCTACAAACCTGTACGTTCTTGGCATGTGGGAGGAAACCAGAGCATCTGGGAAAAATCCACGCGGTCACAGGGAGAACGTTCAAACTCTGTACAGTCTGGTTCTGTAAGGCAGCAGCTTACTCTACCGCTGCACCACCGTGCCACCCAATGTATTTATCATTTTTCATGATCTTGACATTACTGGTAAAGTCAGTGTTCATGGCCCATCCCTAATTTCCCTTGAAGTCAATGGCAGTGAGCTGCCTTCTTGAACTATTGCAGTCGTTCCCATGAAGGTTTTCAATGATTCAATTCAATGATTCAATTATACCATATTGTCACGTACCTAGGTGCATTGAAATGCTTTGTTTTGCATCCAACCTGGTAAAACCATATAGCAGATAAAGTCACGTAGGCAGTGCACAGGTATCGCCACATTTCTGGTGCCGTCAAAGTTACAAAAGTTCACCGAACATTCTGACAATGCTACTGAGTGGGATTTAGATCCAGTGACAATGAAGGACCAGTGAGATATTTCCATATGACAATGATCTGTAGCTTGGAGGGGAAGCTACAAGTGGTGCTGTTCCACAGGTCCTGCTGCTGTCGGTCTTTCTCTATTATAGAGACTGTGGGTTTGAGAGATGCTGCTGGAGGAGCAAGGGTCTGTACCCATAGTGCATTTTGTAATTGGTACGGACTGTCTGCATGGGATGGAGGGATGAGATGTTTGGCTTTGGTTGATGCGGTGGGCTTCCTTGTCTTGGATGGCGAGCTCATCAAGTTTTAAAATACACTAGATTGAGTGGGACCCATTGGGTCCCAGTTTCACACGGGAGGGCTGGTCCCCCAACGCAATATTCCACCTCTCCGCCAATTCCAATATTACTGGCCAGTGGGGGGGGGGGGGGGGGGGTGCTTTCTGGAGCACTAGAATGGGTGTTGTGGGCTGAAAGGACTGGTTTCCAATGGGCTAGTATGGACATTGTGGGCCGAATGGATTCTTGGGCTGGCAGCTCAGTCACACATACATACACTCACACATACACTCACACTCACACACACACACAGACACAGGCACAGACACTCACACAGACATAAACACTCACACAAACACACACACAAACACACATGTACATTCACACACACATACACTCACATGCAGGGGCGGGAAACCCGGGGGGGGGGGCAGAGGGGACACGTCCCCTCCATGTTTTGAGAGGTGGGGGACATCACCCCCAAGTTTTTGTCATCCGGATTTTAAAATCTCCGCTTTCCGCGAGACAGTGAAGGTGGGACCGAGGGTGCCGATTGGACGAGAGAGACGTCGGTCAGCAGGCAATGGCTGAGGGACATGATGATTCAGCGCGATGATTGGAGGAGGGAGGAGTGGAGGGGGGGGGGGTGGAACTGAGGATAGAGTGCAGTGATTGGAGGAGGGAGACGTGGCACAGACCTGCGCCTCATCCGCAGCCAGGATCAATCCCGGCCAGGTCTCCGGCGCTATCCCGTCCCCACCGGAGTGCCTTTCCCCCCCCCCCCCCCCCCACGGGTGGCCAGAGAGGTCGGGAGTCAGACGCGAGCGGTACCCCCAGGCCCACGACCAGCGCAGAGAAGCAGCACTAAACCCAGCTCAACTCTGCCTGTCCCGCCAGGTTAACCTGCCTGGGCTTGCGGGAAATATGGCCAGCGCAGAGAAGCAGTGCTGGTGTCCCATCAGTCTAGGCAGGGCTGTAGGTTAACCCGGCGAGACAGGCAGAGTTGAGCTGTATTTAGCGCTGGATTGAGCCTCCGGAGCCTCGCGCATGTTTGTGTGAGTGTGCGCATGCTCGCGCGGCCGCCAAAGAATTGTGTCTCCCCTGTGCCCCGGTCCTCTCCATATTTTGATAGCGTGTTCCATACCTGCTCATATGATGTTAAAGTCGGAACTCCGGAGCTCCACACAGCGACCCGGGTAAGGCATCGCCCCGCTCGGTGATGGTACCTCAGTGCTGAAGCTGCAGCTCGGAGCTCTGGCTGGTCCCGGCAGGAAAGGCTGCGCCAATCCGAATGGTGGGCCGCGAGGAAGGGGCGAAGATGCGGCTCGGAGGAAGGACGCATCCTCACCCAGGTAGGGATTGGGAAAAACGGTTTCCCCCTTCCCCCCCCCCCCGGCACACATAAAAAGGCTAAAAAGACTACAAGGCCTCCAGAACAAAACTTTTTAACAAACTAAAAATGTTAAAAAAAGGGTGAAGAACGAACAGCTGCATGCAAGCCTGCCACCACCACTCGACATTTTCCACATTAGCAGATTCAAATGAAGCCACAGCAAAAAGCAAGAAAATATCCTAAACAAACGACATACCTTTTGTTTTGTCCTGCACTTGCGATCCGTGATGTTGAAAGCGTTGAAGGCGATTTTAGTCACATTTAACTTCAATCCAGCAGAAACGGGAGCGCAATCATAGAACGGATTGTCTTCATCAGGCAGTATCTTTGAGTAGCAGTCCCAGCAAATTCCTCTACGACAACGAATACATTTCGGGTTGCAAACATTTTTCAGACTGAGGACCTGCTCCTCCAAAGACATACAAGTTTGTGGGTGAATTGGGTTGTTACAAATGTAAATTGTCCCTAGTGTGTGCAGGGCAGCGTTAATGTGCGGGGATCACTGGTCGGCACAGATTAGGTGGGCCAAAGGACCTGTTTCCACACCTATCTCTAAACCAAACTAATCCAAACTAAAGATAGACACAAAAAGCTGGAGCAACTCAGCGGGACAGGCAGCATCTCTGGAGAGAAGGAATGGGTGACGTTTCTGGTCGAGACCCTTCTTCAGACTCCAAACTAAAATCTCTGTGAAAAATTGTGAATATGATCTATGGTTCCTTGGGTTTTAAACAACATGTTGTTCCCATGAATTCCATTAATTCTAACTGCAGTAAAAGTCACATCCCCACGTTATAGAAAGAGAGGAGATAGCCTCATACTTTATGTGCACGTGAGGGAATGTAAGGATTCCTTGGTCCATATTTAATCATAAAAATGATTCATGCAGTCACTGTCAAGCATTGGAATAATCCTGGCTCGTGCACACCCGATCTGCCATTAGAACACATCTGAAGATAATTTCTTTAGCATCGGTCCTTGAAGTGGCAATCTGTTTTTGTGTGCAGTTTATTGGTCTATTTTCCAAAGGTTCCAATAAAATGCTGGAGCACGTCTTCTACCAAAAAAAAAGCCAACTTTGTTAATTTGAGCCTTGTCCATCACACAGGACAAGCCATTTACAAGCTCAGGATATGAATGTCTGAGTCGTTAATGGTATTGATTAGCTATAATGCTTTGCACCACTGGCAGTTTTACCTCATTTCAGGGGAATCAAGGCAATACAGAACATGTTAGATCTACAAAGAATAGGCCCTGTAATTTATTTCCCATTTGTCAGTTCATCAGAACATGTGAAGACCATTCCACTGGACCCTTCTATTTAATTTTAACTCATAAAAGAAGAAAATGCCAACCAGCTCTATTTGCCGCTGTTTCTGTACAATGAATGCAGTTATCTGATCCTCTTTTGCATACTTTATGGCTGAACCACTAATAGTTTGGCTGGGTTATTGGATTATTGTTCCTGAATTTATGAAAATGAAGAAAGGAAATCTTCCATTTACATAATGTCATTCATAAACTTAGAATATCCCAAGGCACCTCTCAAGTAATAAAGTCTCTTTTCAACTGATCATGGGAAACATTAAAGCCAATTTGTGTTTAATTACTTTTATTATTATTTTAGTCTTCAAGAAGGACCTATAAATTTCCAGTTCAAATCTTACACATATAATATAACAATAAATATAAAAGCGATAACTAATTGTCGGAATATAAATTCAGATTATTGGAAAATGATTTGAGCACTTTGTGGCTGGAATATGAAGCAACGAAAAAATGAATACTTGATTCTGTGTAGTGTATTTGATGTAACCAATGCAGTGATTCTGAATTGTAGACAGCATAACAAATTAGGAGTCATACCAATCAAATTGTACATATCAAGCTCGCATACAAGATAATGTGAAAATGATCAAATAATCTATGCTTCTGGTATAATACTGATTAAATAATAAAGGTTTGTCTGAACACCAGGGATAATGCATCAGGGAAAATGGTGCCATGGGATCATTTACTTGCATTCAAGAGTGTAGAGCAAATTCTATCGTTTCACAGATCTTCTGAATAGTGCCACTTCCTCTGAGAGCTTGTTCTATATACGCGCCAACCTTTGAGTGAAAAGTTGCCCACCAGGTTCCTATTAAATCTTGCCCTACTCACCTTAAACCTATATCTTCTGGATTATTGATTACCCCATGCTTTATAAAAGACTGTGCATTCACCCTGTCTATTCTTCTCATGACTGTATACATCTCTATAAGGTCAGCCCTCATCTTCCTGCATTCCACAAAATAAAGTCTTAGCCTCCCCAACCTCTCTCTATAGCTCGGGCCCTCAAGTCTTGGACACATCGTCCTAAGTCTTCTATGTGTTCATGATTTTATACACGCTGCAGGATCGCCCCTCAGCCTCCTGCGTTCCATGGATGATGCTTACATTCACACAGGTTGGGAGGCTGAGGTCCAAGATATCATTGACCCATTCACTGATGAGCATTATAATCCATATGCACAACACCAAGATCCTCTGCCAACCATTCCCTATTTGCACTGTGCTGCTCTCCTGCAAAACTGGTTTGTGAGGGAAGACTGCAGTACTTACAACTAATTCAATGTGTTACCAGCTCCAATCCAATGGCCAGTATGGTCAGGTTGTCTACACAAGGGCTACGCAAGCTTCTACTGTCCCTTGCGTCTCCAAGTTTCAGGTTGTAATTGCTCAGTAGATTCCATCTTTGGATTTCTTTACACTCATTTTACTTGTTTCTTCTCCAGAACTGTCAGTTCATTAAATCATTCCCATTCCTCAAAGTTTCACTGTGATTTCCCACCTCTTCCTTTTGAATTTAAACCTGGGAGTCATGGCAAAATAATCAAGACAAATAAGGTTTTTTTTTTAAAAACACACAAAACGCTGGGGCAACTCAGTGGGTCAGGCAACCTCTGGAGAACATGGATAGGTGACATTTCGGGTTGGAATTCTTCTCCAGACTGATTGTTAGGAGGGGAGGGGGGATGCTGGAAGAGAGAAGAGGCAGGACAAAGCCTGGCAGGTACTAGATGGATGTAGGCAAGGGGAACTTTATTCGCAGTTGGTTGGACAAAGGCCAGAGATGAAAAAAACAGAAGGTGTGAGACAAAAGGATTGAAGTGTTGTGAATTGTGAAGCAAGAGGAAGAAATGTAGGTCAAAGGAAGGGGAGGTGAGAAATGTGCAAGTCCAGGTGGAGCACAAGCGGGAGAGGGTTGGAAAAGAAAGGGAAGTTGAGGTAAGAAAGGGGAGAGAGGAGGTTTGTAGTTATCTAAAATGGAGAATTCAATATTCATACTGTTGAGCTGTAAGCTACCCAGGTACAAATGTTAGTGCTGTTCCTCCAGTTTGCATGCGGCCTCACTCCTAGACAGGGGGTGGTGTGTGTATGGAATATCCTGCCGGGGATGATGGTGGAGGCAAATATGATAATGGCATTTAAGAGACTTTTCGATAGGCACATGGAAATGCAGAAAATGTAGAAATATGGATTAAGTGCAGGCATATAAAAGTTGGATGTGGCATCATGTTCGGCACAGACATTGTGGGCTTAAGGGCCTGTTCCTGTGCTTTACTGTTATATGTTATATAAGTAGAATCAGAGAAGGGAATGTTTGGAATGTAACTGAGATCCTTGAACATACTGAGAAATAAGACACTATTGCACATGCATAGCCAATTTAAGATACTGGCAGAATTATTATCATGCATTATTCTGTTAATACTCGAGACACCACAGCGCAGTGGTAGAGTTGCTACCTTACAGCCCCAGACACCCGGGTTCAAACCTGACTATGAGTGTTACACAAAAAGCTGGAGAAACTCAGCGGGTGCAGCAGCATCTAAGGAGTGAAGGAGATAGGCAACGTTTCGGGTCGAGACCCTTCTTCAGACTGGTGGTGACTTCTGACTATGAGTGCTGTCTGTACGGTGTGTACATGTTTCTCTGTAACCGCATGGGTTTTCTCCAGGTGCTCCAGTTTCCTCCCACACTCCAAAGACATACAGGTTGAAAGGTTAATTAGCTAGTAAAAATGTCCCTAGTGTGTAGATAGTATGTGGAGTGATTGCTGGTTAGCACAGTGTTAAAGAAGGAACTGCAGATGCTGGAGAATGGAGGGTACACAAAAGGCTAGAGAAACTCAGCGGGTGCAGCAGCATCTAAGGAGCGAAGGAGATAGGCGACGTTTCGGGTCGAGACCCTTCTTCAGACTGTTAGCACAGACTCAGTGGGCCGAAGAGCCTGTTTCTGCACTCTATCTCTAAAGTAAATTAAAGTTTGGAAGCTGCCACCAATATGTTTTGATTATTTTCTGTTTTGTCTCTATCATCTGGTCTTTGTAATTCTTTTTTTAGCTTTGTACAGTTTTGGTCTGAGTGATGCAAGCAATCACACGTCCATCTGAGTAAGTTAATTATGTTAAAGTATTTAGTGCTTCTATTTAATGAAAAGTTCATGTGAATATGTTAAGTATTTCGACATAAATAAATACACAGCATATTTTTGGTTAAAGTCATACAGTTTTTTCATTTACAGGTTATTTGATTCCTGCTCACTGAAAATATAGAACCTATCCATTTCCAGCAGGATATTGTGAACACCTTAATCATAAAACAGGAACAAAATTCCGCTAATAGCAATCAAAACCTATTTTGCAGACACTAGAAGGTGAGACATCAACCACTTCATAAAATTTCTGATGTTTGAAGGACATTAAGACCACCCATTGCCTAAATTGGTGCCTTCCTGTAGATCGATTTATTGCTGAGATTGTTCTCCTAGTCTTCCACTTGTAATTTTTTCAGATTTGCATATCTCTGCTAAGTAGTTCCAACTTGATTGACTTCAATGCTTTGTAGGGATTGCTTGTTGTCTAAGACAATTTTATAGGCCAAATGGCTTAACTGGGAAAATAATATACCACCTCTAGCCAAAAGGTGACCCATGCCTTATCAAATCAGACTGACTTCAAAGCAGAGGCACTGCGTACACATGCATCTCTTCATCTACAAATCTTGTAATATCTTAATACAGAGCTTCAAAATATAATGTACAATTCCTCAGACACAAGAAGAGAAGAAATCAGGAGCAGGAGTAGACCACTCGGCCCCTCAGGCCTGCCCTGTCGTGCAACATGATCATGGCTGATCTGCCACCTGACTCAGATCCTCCTCTGTGCCAGTTCACCACATACCTCATTTCTCCAATCTTTCTTTGGTTAAGTAATCTCCGTCTTTTGTAAATACCTCCAACGAGCAGGCCTCCACAACCTTCTGGGTAGAGAATTCCAGAGCTTCACCATGCTCTTGTTTCCATGTCTCCTCATTCAACACTATGGAAACATAGAAACATAGAAAATAGGTGCAGGAGGAGGTCATTTGGCCCTTCGAGCCAGCGCCGCCATTTATTGTGATCATGGTTGATCATCCATAATCAGTAACCCGCGCCTACCTTCTCCCCATATCCCTTGATTCCGCCAGCCCCTAGAGCTCTATCTAACTCTCTTTTAAATTCATCCAGTGAATTGGCGTCTACTGCCTTCTGTGGCAGAGAATTCCACAAATTCACAACTCTCTGGGTGAAAACGTTTTTTCTCATCTCAGTTTTAAATGGCCACCCCTTTATTCTTAAACTGTGGCCCCTGGTTCTGGGCTTTCCTAACATTGCAAACATTTTTTCTGCATCTAGCTTGTCCAGTCCTTTTATAATTTTATATGTTTCTATAAGATAACCTCTCATCCTTCTAAATTCCAGTGAATACAAGCCCAGTCTTTCCAATCTTTCCTCATATGACAGTCCCTCCATCCCAGGGATCAATCTCGCTGCACTGCCTCAATCACAAGGATGTCCTTCCTCAAATTAGGAGACCAAAACTACACACAATACTACACACAATACAGATGTGGGCTCACCAGGGCCCTGTACGACTGCAGAAGGACCTATTTACTCCAATACTTCAATTCTCTAGTTATGAAGATCAACATGGCATTTGCTTTCTTCACTACCTGCTGTACATGCATGCTTACTTTCAGTGACCGGTGTACAAGGACACCCAGGTCTTGTTGCACTTCCCTTTTTTCTAATCTGACACCAGTGAGATAATAATCTGCTTTCTTGTTCTTGCCGCCAAAGTAGATAACCTCACATTTATCCATATTATACTGCGTCTGCCAAATCACTCAACCCCTGTCCAAGTCACCCTGCAAACTCCTAGCATCCTCTTCGCACTTCAGACTGTCACCCAGCTGTGTGTCATCTGCAAATTTGCTTGTGTTACTTTTAACTCCATCATCTAAATCATTAATATAATCGAGTGGTGGCGCCATCGAGTGTGGCAGCCTCGCCAGCAGCTGTCTGTCCTTTCATCCTTTTTGTCATTTTTAGTCTGTCTAAAAGTTTGTTTTTGGAGGTATTTTATTGTTTTTATTATGTGGGGGGGTGGGGGGGGGGGGGGGAGAGGGTGAAACCGTCTTCTCAGTCACTACCTGGTCAAGGATGCATCTTTTCTCCGAGCCGCATCCTCATCCCCCCTCGCGGCCTAGCATCTGGATTGGCACTGGCCAGAGCTCCAGCAGCGGTGCAGCACGCATTACCATCACAGAGTGGTGATGCCTTACCGGGATCGGCGTGTTGGAGCTCTGGAGTGTTGGGCCTGCCGACTTTAATACCGTGGAGCTGTGGTCTGCGGAGATTCCAGCTGCGGGCGGCGCTGACTTTAACATCACGGAGCCCGGGGATATTTTGCCGAGGATCACCAGTGTTGGCCTGTGGACTTCGGAAGCCACGGTCACCAGTAAGAAGTGGCCGATTCGGAAACTCCAAGCCGCTGAGAGTGTTCTTCCATTCCGACGCTGGAGCTCCAATCATCCGACCATCCCGGCGAGAGGGCCTGAAACATCGGGCCGCCGTTGTGGCGACTGTGGAGGCCTCAATAGACCCTGACCATGGGTAAACAAGAGGAAGAGGACTTAACTTTGTTGCCTTCCCTCACAGTGGGAAACATTGATTACGCTGTGGAGGATGTTTTATGTTAAATTTAATGGGGTTGTGTTCATCTTATTTGTGTGCTGCATGGTAACTCAAATTTCACTGCACTAATTGTGACAATAATTGTAACTTGAACTTGAACTTAAATAGTTGCGGTCCCAGCACTGAGCCTTGCGACACTCCACTCGCCACTGCCTGCTATTCTGACAGGGACCCGTTTATTCCTGCTCTTTGTTTCCTGTTTGCCAACCAATTCGCTGTCCATGTCAATACCCTAACCCCAATACCATGTGCTCTAATTTTGCCTACTAATCTCCTGTGTGGGACCTTATCAAAGGCTTTCTGAAGGTCCAGATACACTACATCCACTGGCTCTCCTTCATCCATTTTACTTGTCACATCCTCAAAAAATTCCAGAAGATTAGTCAAGTAGGATTTCATAAATCCATACTGACTTGGATCAATCCTTTTACTGCTATCCAAATGCACCGTTATTACTTCTTTAATAATTGACTCCAGCATCTTCCCCACCACCAATGTCAGGAAAACTGGTCTATAATTCCCGGTTTTCTCTCTCTCGCTCCTTTCTTGAAAAGTGTGTTAACATTAGCTACCCTCCAATCCACAGGAACTGATCCTGAATCTATAGAACATAGGAAAATGATCACCAATGCGTCCACTATTTCTACAGCTACCTCCTTGAGTATCCTGGGATGCAGACCAATAGGCCCTGGGGATTTATCAGCCTTCAGTCCCATCAGTCTACCCAATACTATTCCTCACCTAATGCAAATTTCTTTCAGTTCCTCTATTTGCCTAGATCCTCTGTTCTCTAGTACATCTGGGCAATTATTTGTGTCTTCCTTAGTGGAGGCAAAACCAAAGTACCTGTTCAACTCTTCTGCCATTTCCTTGTTCCCCATAATAATTTCACCTGTTTCTGTCTTCCAGGACCCACATTTGTCTTTACTAATCATTTTCTCTTAACATACTTGAAGAAGCTTTTACTATCCTTCTTTATATTCTTGGCCAGCTCACCCTCGTACTTCATCTTTTCACCCCGTATTGCCCTTTCTGTTACTTTCTGTTATCCTTTGAAAGTTTCCCGATCCTCTGGCTTCCGGCTACCCTTTGCTATATTATACACCTTTTCTTTAAGTTCTATTCCATCCCTAACTTCCCTTGTCAGTCACAGTTGCCTCTTACTCCCCTTAGAATCTTTCTTCCTCTTTGGAATGACATGATCCTGCATCTTCTAGATTATGTCCAGAAATTCCTGCCATTGCTGTTCCACCGTCATTCCTGCTAGGATCCTTTTCAAGTCAACCTTGGCCAGCCCCTCTCTCACGCCTTCATAGTCCCCTTTGTTCAACTGCAACACTGACATTTCTGATTTAACCTTCTCCCTCTCAAATTGCAGATTAAAACGAATAATATTATGGTCACTGCCTGCTAGACCTAGTGGATCCTTTACCTTGAGTTCCCTTATTAAATCTGGTTCATTAGACAACACTAAATCCAGAATTTCCTTCTCTCTGGTAGGCTCCAGTACAAGCTGCTCTAAGAATCCATCTCAGAGGCATTCTACATACTCCCTTTCTTGGGGTCCAGAAGTGGCCGATTCGGAAACTCCAAGCCGCTGAGAGTGTTCTCCATTCCGACGCTGGAGTTCTATCATCCTTGCGAGAGGGCCTGAAACATCGTAGCCATAGGTTAACAAAGGGGAAGAGGACTGAACTTTATCGCCTTCCCTCACGTTGATTCTGCTGTGTGGGGGATGTTCATGTATTGTGTTCTTTTTATTTGTATGGCTGTATGGTAATTCAGACCTCACTGCACCAATTGGTGCATGTGATATTAAATGTCTATTGAACTCTTGAACCAACCTGATTTTTCCAGTCTACCTTGCACATTGAAATCTCCCATAACCACAGCGGCATTACCTATGTTACATGCCAATTTTGAGTTAAAATGCTGCAACTTGCACCCTATATCCAGGCTACTCTCCCATTAGTTGAAACTTCTCGACATCTACCCAGTTGTGCCTCCTTAGAATCTTATACCATTAAGATTACCCTCTTTCTTCGAAATGCCAAAGAATACAGATCAAAATGTTTTAATGCTTCTTGAGGAAATCTTTGGGGAAATTTTCTCAACCTAGGAATTAACCTAGTTATCCATTTCTTGACATCTTGAATTCTAGTTCGTCATTTCTTAAGTAATGGGACCTCCATTCTGCAAACAATATTTCAGGTGCCTGTCTCACCAACTCTGTACAAATGTAAAAAACATTCTCTATTCTCAAACTCCAGACCTATAACAATAAAAGGCAACATGTAGACTTGCTGTGTTATTTGCACAAGAACACCTAGGTCCACCTGTAATGTATTGATTTGCAGTCTTTCCTCACTGAGGTAATAGTTTGTCTTCAGATTCCTCTACCAATGTACGCGATCATAAACTTCCAGATATTAAAGTTAATTTTCAAAGTCTTTACTTTGACAATCAACCCATTTGTATCCCGTTGTGAAGTCCAGTTCAAGAGACAGTTAGATTTAGATCACTAAGGGCTAAGGGAATCAAGGGATATGGGAAAAAAGCCAGAACGGTGTACTGATTTTGGATGATCAGCCATGATCATATTGAATGGCGGTGCTGGCTCAAAGGGCTGAATGGCCATCTCCTGCACCTCCTTATGTTTCTATGTTTCTTTGTCCACATATCCTCACCATGGCATGTCCCCCCAACCAGAACACAACGAATAATGCTTGTATGCTTTTGTACAGAAGTTATTATACAGAAAATATATTTGCAGGTGTCCAGGTGTCAGAGGTTATGGGGGGGGATGGCAGGGAAATGGGGTTAGGAGGGGGAGATAGATCAGCCATGATTGTATGGCAGAGTAGACTGGCTTAATTCTGCTCCTATCATTTATGAACTTACAGTGGCTTGCAAAAGTTTCCATACCTCTTGAACATTTCCACATTTTGTCATGTTACAACCACAAACGTAAATATATATTTTATTGGGATTGTATTGTGATAGACCAACACAAAGTGGTGCATAATTGTGAAGTGGAAGGAAAATGATACATTGTTTCCAAATGTTATTATAAATAAAAAACTGAAAAGTGTGGCGTGCAAAAGTATTCAGCCCCCCGGGTCAATACTTTGTAGAACCACCTTTTGCTGCAATTACAGCTGCAAGTCTTTTGGGGTATGTCTCTACCAGCTTTGCACATCTAGAGACTTAAATTTTTGCCCATTCTTCTTTGCAAAATAGCTCAAGCTCAGTCTGGTTGGATGGAGAGCGTCCGTGAACAGCAATTTTCAAGTCTTGCCAGAGATTCTCAATTGGATTTAGGTCTGGACTTTGACTGGGCAATTCTAACACATGAATATGCTTTGATCTAAACCATTCCATTGTAGCTCAGGCTGTATGTTTAGGGTCATTGTCCTGTTGAAAGGTGAACCTCCACCCCAGTCTCAAGTCTTTTGCAGACTCTAACAGGATTTCTTCCAAGATTGCCCTGTATTTGGCTCCATCCATCTTCCCATCAACTCTGACCAGCTTCCCTGTCCCTGCTGAAGAAAAGCATCCCCACAGCACGATGCTGCCACCGCCATGTTTCACAGTGGGGATGGTGTGTTCAGGGTGATGTGCAGTGTTAGTTTTCCGCCACACATAGCATTTTGCATTTAGGCCAACAACTTCAATTTTTGTCTCATCAGACCAGAGCACCTTCCTCCACATGTTTGCTGTGTCCCCCACATGGCTTGTGGCAAACTGCAAACGGGACTTCTTATGGCTTTGTTTCAACAATGGCTTTCTTCTTGACACTCTATCATAAAGGCCCAATTTGTGGAGTGCACGACTAATAGTTGTCCTGTGGACAGATTCTCCCACCTGAGCTGTGGATCTCTGCAGCTCCTCCAGAGTTACCATGGGCGTCTTGGCTGCTTCTCTGATCAATGCTCTCCTTGCCCTACCTGTCAGTTTAGGTGGATGACCATGTCTTGGTAGGTTTGCAGTTGTGCCATACTCTTTCCATTTTCAGATGATGGATTGAACAGTGCTCTGTGAGATGTTCAAAGCTTCGGATATTTTTTTTATAACCTAACCCTGCTTTAAACTTCACCACAACTTGATCCCTGACCTATCTGGTGTGTTCCTTGGGCTTCATGATGCTGTTTGTTCACTAATGTTCTCTGACAAACCTCTGAGGCCTTCACAGAACAGCTGTATTTATATTGAGATTAGATTACACACAAGTGGACTCTATTTACTAATTAGGTGACTTCTGAAGGCAATTGGTTGGACTGGATTTTATTAGGGGTATCAGAGTAAAGGGGGCTGAATACTTTTGCACGCCACACTTTTCAGTTTTTTATTTGTAAAAAAATTTGAAAACCATGTATCATTTTCCTTCCACTTCACAATTATGCACCACTTTGTGTTGGTCTATCACATAAAATCCCAATAAAATACATTTACGTTTGTGGTTGTAACGTGACAAAATGTGGAAAAGTTCAAGGGGTATGAAAATGTTTGCAAGCCACTATATGACCTTAAAACACAAATACCCTGCAAGATGTGTAAAAGCATTTAGGCTTAAAATTAAGCAGAACATTGTCACACACGTATTAATGGAAATATAGATAACTGCGAATGCTGCATTCATTGAGACCTTCCAGCCTGATTCTAATAGTTTTGTTTTGTTTGGTAAGTATATGAATGATTTTGGAACTAAAATGGTAGACATAAAATATTATAGATCAGCCATAATTTACCTGAAACATGACTTGCCCATTCTGTCCGTTGAGGCTGTTCTGCTCTTCACTCTGATTATGACTGATATGTATCTGATCTGCATCCATCTGCGCAGCTCCAATCTGTATGGACATGCTTTTGTTCCAATGTTTACCTTTATCTTGCACTGAATGTCATTCCCTTATCATGTACCAGTAAACTGCAGATGTTTCGATTGTAATCACATCTTGTCTTTCCGCTGACTGGTTAGCACGCAACAAAAGCTTTTCACTGTACCTCAGTACATGTGACAATAAACTAAACTAAACTAAAAGCCTATTTGAAATTATAAACTAGTTTTGTGTGAAAGATTCCCATGATTTTATCATTCTTGGAGAAGTGTTTTATTCTCTAATCTCTCCCTTGGCCTGGTTCTGGTTTTAAGGTTGTGTCACATTGTCCTTGGTGATCAATCAGCAGATAATCTCCCTCTCTATCTACTCTCCATCATTCTGTCATCTTGCCTCTTTACCACTGATATTTCAAGGAATAGAAACATAGAAAATATGTGCAGGAGTAGGCCCTCAAGCCAACACCGCCGTTCAATATGATCATGATTAATCTTTCAAAATCAGTACCCTGTTCCTGCTTTCTCCCCATATCCCTTGATTCCGTTAGCCCTAACAGCTAAATCTAACTCTCTCTTGAAAACATCCAGTGAATTGGCCGCCACTGCCTTCTGCCACAGATTCACAACTCTCTGGGTGAAAGTGTTTTTCCTCATGGCAGTCCTAAATGGCCTGCCCCTTATTCTTAAACTGTGACCCCTTGTTCTGGACTCCACCAACATCAGAAACATTTCACCTGCATCTAGCCTGTCCAATCCCTGAAGAATTTTATATATTGCAATCTGATCCCCTCTCATCCTTCTGAATTTCAGTGAATAAAAGCCCAATTGATCTATTCTTTCATCATATTTCAGTCCAACCTCCCTTGTGAACCTTAACATTGTGAACTTACGCTGCACTCCCTCAATAGCAAGAATGTCCTTCCTAAAATTAGGAAGCCAAAACTGTACACAATCACAAAAACTTACTTAATTTAACTCTTTAGCTATGTTCCAAAACTTACCTTCAGCGACGCTGCACTTCTGTCATTGGCCTTGTGCGCGACTTTGGCGCCTTTGAGAGGGGGGCGGGTTTAAAATGCCGTTTTCTCCAGCCTGTTGAAATCAATCTTTGTCAGGCTGTTTAGTTGCTGAAGAAAAATCGCCCCGACATCCGTTTTATCATGTTTTTTAAAAATAGCGCTAGATAATTTAATAGCATGAGTAAAATAAAAGTTGTCTTCTAAAGCCGTCAACACCGACAACAGGATGGATCTCACGTTCGGGACAAAGCAAGGTTATATTTTTACATATAAACGTGCTTCTTAGGATGCTTTTAATCAAAATTTCACGTTGCGGAAAGGTGGTTTCGGTCGTCAGTGTTTTTCCTGCCAATATGGGGTTTAAATTCACCGCAAATGCAACGTTCCAATTGATCGCATTCCACAAAATCTCACTCGCAAGATGATTTAAATGGCATTAATTTACAGGAATTAAACACTACATTCCTTCCATTTGGCCTATAAATTCATGGCAATGAGATTTAAAAATCATGTTATATTGTGAATTCTTATGTGAATGTTATTTGGACACTTAGGCTATTTAAAAATGTTAACCTTTTCTTAAGAAATGGATAGATGTTTAGATCTAGTAATTGAATTTTGTAATTAGCTACAATTAGGTAACTAACTAATTATATGCTTTAATTTTACGTCATCCAAGTAAGATTGTTTCATATTTGTTTCAGAATGCTTCAATCTATAATAACTGAAACTTTCATTCTGTTATCTTAATTTTTAAGAAAGTTATGGGCTTTTGACTGTCCTCAATCGCAGCTTTTGAGTTAAGTCAATGGGAAAGCAATAGGGAACAAGATGCTAATTTCAGAGTTTGAAAATGGCCATAACTTTTTTAATACTGAAGATATGAAAGTGAATTAGGTGTCAAATTAAACTTCTTTTTATGCTTTATCTGATGGGATAAATTGCAGACTTGATTTTTTAAATCTCAAAATTTTGTAACATTGCTAAACTGTTCCTCATAAACTGGTGCTTGGAGTGCTGTTAACAATTTGGTGACACCTTCATTCATTCTGCACAAAGCTAATGCATCCTTTCTATGATGCAGCACACGGAAATACTTGCATCAATCTGCATACGGTCCAGTCAAGACTTTGCATTACTATGGCAAAGTTACCTCCTCTTATTCTATGAAGAAGGGTCTCGACCCGAAACGTCACCCATTCCTTCTCTCCAGAGATGCTGCCTATCCCATTGAATTCCTCGGGCATTTTGTGTCTGTCTTCAGTTTAAACCAGCATCTGCAGTTCCTTCCTACACATGCATTCTCTTATTAATCTATTTCCTGATTTGCAAAGGTTAAGGCTCCAATGACCTCTTTGATATAGAAACCTCAAGAAACTATCACGTTCCAGTGATCAATAAAAAAAATGGTCTGTTAAGTGGCTTTGGATCTATATTGTTCTTAGATTGAATGGTGACAACAGTTATCCTGCTTCCAATTTTCTTAAGAGCTTACAGTAGGAAGTGGATTTGAACCGCAATAACGTTTGGTGTGAGAAATACACATATTCTATGGATACTGAACCTTTGTAACTTGCGGTAAGTTTCCCTAATGCCGGGACCTTATGCTGTCATTTGAAACAGCTTGGGAGATATAGCTTGGGATGTCCTCTGTGGCTCAGTCGTCACAATTACAGATAAATCAGAAGGTTGCAAGCTCAGGTTCCGTTGTAGAATAATAAGCACAACATCTCAACAGAGTGAGAAGACACAAAGTGCTGGAGTAACTCAACAGATCAGGCCACATCTCTGGAGAACATGGATAGGTGACTTTAGAGATACAGCGCAGAAACAGGCCCTTCGGCCCAATGCACCCACGGCAACCAGCAATTACCCCAACACTAACACTATCCTACACACTAGGGGCAACTTACAATTTTACCAAAGCCAATTACCCTACAAACTGTATATCTTTGGAGTGTGGGAGGAAACTGGAGCACCTGAAGAAAACCCACATGATCACTAGTAGCACGTATAAACTCCGTAGAGACACCACCATGCTGCCCCTGAAGAAGTCTGAGGATCGGTCTCATCACCTATCCAATTTTCCAGCGATGCTGCCTGAACCATTAAGTTACTCCAACACTTTGTGTCTTACTTTTTTGTAAACTAGCATTTGCGGTTCCTTGTGTCTCCACTTTGACTGAGTGCGCCAAACAGTATTGACAAAGCATTGTACAGTCAGAGTATTGTCTTTCAGCTGAGATATAAAATTGTTTGCCCTCTTAAGATATTCTACAACCGTTGCACTCTGGGGGATGGGGGTCGGGGGGGGGGGGTAAGGGGGCATCCATTCTCTTCTTCAAGATCCTTCCATAGGATCTTTGGTGCCCAATGGCACTGATGATTTGCCCACCAACATGGATCACATGGTGTTTGTCACACCACTGCCCAGGACACACACAGCATTGAAGTTGAGTGTCGTATTCCACACATTACAACTCTTACCTGTCAAAAGTACTTAAGTTGCTCTAAAGCACTGTTTGATGCCCTGAGATTATGAAATTAATTATATAAATGCAAATTTAAAAAAAAATCCAGATAAGTGTGTTCACTTTTGGGAGTTACTACCTCCGTTGTCGCCTGTGCCCCACCTGCTATACAGTAGTTGGTAACCAAACCACAGCTGCCTCTGGAAGTGCCAGTGAGTTGCTCAGCACATATCTTCTTCTGGCCTGATGCATTGTCCTGTCTTGAACCTAAAACCAGTTATTGGCACATCTCAATTACAACAAACTGAGCAGCTTTCAGTGGAAAAGTAGTGCGTGTGGCACGATTTCGAACGTCACCATTACTGAGGCCTGTACCATTTGCTGTTGACTTTTCATGCTGACATTGAGCAAGGGGATTCACTTATGCTCTGGCCAACATTTTGTTCTATTTCATATACCAGTGACAATAATGCTGGACATATTAATATAGCCAGAGAATTAAGTTACACAAACATTGCCAGCGACTTTAATAGTCTCACTGCAGTTATCGAGAAAATCTGATCATTTCTGAAACAAGTGACAGAAAGCAGTCTTTTTTTTTGTAAATCAGATATGAAAATAAGCGTTTGATCTCCAAAGAGCTAATGAAAAGCTAAATTGATTTAAACATTATTCAGCCTGCAGTTAAATTGGCGAAATTGCATTAAGGCCACCAAAGGCAGATCCTGATGTTTTATTCACCTAATTATAAAGTTCCTGACCTAGCAAATTTAATTACTGCTCTAATTTTTCTCATCAGTGTCTTTCAGAAATAAATGTGTCCCATCCTGTGGCTGAAACATTCCTAAGAAATTGTAGGGCCGGTCTCCCCCCTTCTCAGTTATCCTGGCCCTACATAGTTAGACACTGAACACTTTGTATTGCAGTTTCAGCCCCTGCTGCCAGTTGCTGAGTTTCAGCACATCTGTCATCATTCAGCGTCAATGTGAAATAAATTAAGGCTGTAGAGGATATCAGTGATTAATGAAGAAGCCCAAGACCCTTCTGGCTCCGAGTTTCTCAGGGGATGAAAGCAGCCAGAAATTTTTGCAATGTTCTGGTCTTTAAGGGTGTCAAATTCTTGCCGAGGATTCCGCCAGTCTATTTTATATCCTTCGGCATCTGTTCCCTTATATAATTAGCACTCAAACCCACCTGTAAACTCATTGGTACTTGACTGGCCTTAATGGCTGTGTTATAGTTGCATTTCATGCTCTGTAGCTGGTAATTAATGCAACGATATTCTAATGACCGATCGATGAGCAGCTGCTGAGCGGAAATGGACACAAACACCTTGCCAGTGGTCAGATGACTGATCAGCTTTTTAGTGTCCTCAGCTGACAGCTTTAACATGGCTGTGCTGGTGTTAGACTGACAATTCTGGACTCATAACAGTTGCATGAAGGGTGGTAGAAAAAACCCACAAAGTCCGGGAGCAACTCAGCATGTGTGGAGGGAACGTTTTGGGTCTGGACCCTTCTTCGGGCTGATGGAGTAGGGAGGAGAAAGCTGGAAAGGAGAGGTAGGGTTGGGACAAAGGCTATCAAGTGAAAGGTGCATACAGGTGAGAGGGGGGGGGTGATAGTCCGACACAGTGACAAAGGTTAGAGAAATGAACTATAAAACTACCCTGTATTCCAGCTGCAAAGGTCAGATTACAGATTTAGTTAAAGAGTCTCAGCTTGCCTTGTACATGGTGATTGACCGTGACTGGCAGGGACTGTGTGTAGAAAGGAACTGCAGATATGGGTTTAAACCGACAATAGACACAAAGTGCTGGAGTAACCCAGTGGGACAGGCAGCATCTCTGGAGAGAAGGAATGGGTGACGTTTCGGGTTGAGACCCTTCTTCATTCTTCTATCCATAGATATTGCCTGTCCCACTGAGTTACTCCAGCATTTTGTGTTTATCATTGGCAGGGACACTGTTGTATGGACAGGCCAGAGCACCCTACAGAAATCAGTGCTGAAATGAACACAGTCAGATAACCAGCTGTTGTGACCAGGCTGTCATGTTAATTCCATGTTTCTTTCTCTGCAGACGCTGCCTGACCTGCAAGATATTTAGTTCATTTTCCTGCAACTCCTTTCTATACCTCACTGGTCGAGCTGCTGCCTCACAGCACCAAAGACCCAGGGTTGATCCTGACCTCAGCACCTATCTGTCTGTGTGGAGTTTGCTCTTTGTCCCTGTGACTGGGTGGGTTTCCTCTGGGTGCTCTGGTTTCCTCCCACATCCCAAAGATGTGTAGGGTTGTAGGTTAATTAGCGGCTGTAAATGACCCTTGTGTGTGGGGAGTGGATGCAAAAGTGGGATAACAGAACTAGTGTGAACAGGTGATCAATGGTCAGTATTGATCTGGTGGGCTGAAGGGCCTGTTTCCAAGCTGCATCATTCAATTCAAATAACGGTTCCAGCAATTTTTCCCTCTCTCCTCTGCCTTTATTTACCTTCTTTATATCTCCTCCAGACCACTCATGTATAATTAACCAACTTTCACCAGTCTTTATCTCAGTGGCTGTAACAGATTAGGCATACTGCAGTCTCTCTGAATGAGTCTGCCAATCACTGTCCGTCAATGTGTTGTAGCAGCCAAGTTTTGTTACAATTAATCCTTTACAGATAAAAGACCAAAGACGCGTGCAACTCATTAGCCTGGGCTGCATTTGAATGTGTTGATCAACTACTTCCCAGAACGGGCCATTTCTGCTCTAAGTCATCATTCATCATGTGATCTTGGCTCAATATTGCTCTCCCTGTTGGGTTTGTCCCTATGACCGGTACCATATTTTAAATGTTATCTTTATCATCACCCTCTAACAGTCCCCATTTGACAAGATGACCCACACTACTCATCCCCAGAACTACCCTGGTCTCCACCTATCCCAGATATTCCCTTTGTCCCTCTTGTCATTTTCTCTGTAGTTTAAAACGGCTGCTTTTTATCTTTTTGTGAGTTGTGGTTTAGAATCTTTTTAGAATTCCAGAGTTAACTATTTCTCTTTCAATGAGCGTTGCCTGACCTGCTGAGTGCTTCTCACGTTTTCACCTTTATTTCAGATTTGCGGCTTCTGCAGTCATCTTTATTGTTCCCTCCATTTCATGGGAGTGCGCTTGCTTTGGGAAACTTTCAGATGAATCAGCACCACCATAATAGTTCACCACCATTTTCATCATTCAATCTCTCTTATTCTTCACCCCATTGTAGACACACCCTTCATTCTCTCTGCCCTTCCCACTCTTCAGCAGCTTAAATCATTCTTTGATTTCTAGCTATTTCCAGTTCTGGCAAAAGGTCTTTTTAAAAATTTTTAATTTTTTTTAAATTTTATTTATTAGAGGTAAATACATCAATGTACACATATATACTGTTACAATCATTGTACCCCATAATTTTATGGCTTTTAAAGAAAAAGAATAGAGAGAAAGAGAGTGAAATGTGAAAAGAGTTGTGATCGTGAAAGAGCGTGCCAAAGGCGAGAAGAAACCCTTGGTCAAAGAATTAGAAAAGGGGGTTAAAAGATAGACCCTAAAAAAAGAAAAGGAAAAAGAAAAAAAAGAAAAAAAGCTAGTTATTATGTTATATATATCACGCAAAAGGAATCCACCAACTCGATAGTTTTTCATCCCTCCCTACCAAGGCCCGAGGTACTCCTGCACCCTATCTTTGTAGCAATTCTATAAATGCAGACCACGTCTGATAGAAGCGTTCTGATTTTCCTTCCAGGCGGAGTCTCATATCTTCCAGATGTTTCAAACATTGTTGAAATCCACATATTTAATGTTGGTATAGGAGCATTTTTCCAAAATTTTAAGATTTGTTTTTTTCCTATTATTAAGCTGTAATCAAATAAATTCTTTTGATACACATTTAATTCTGAACTACCTTCTGTCATTCCGAAAATAATCCATTCTGGCTCTGGTGTCATTTTTATTTTAAACAGTTTTGTGAAAATTTCAAAAGGTCATTGAGCTGAAATGGCAAAAGGTTATTGAGCTGAAATGTTCTCTTTGCTTCTCTCTTCACAGATGCTGCCTGACGTGTAGAATATCTCCAGCATGCTCTGTTATAATATCAGCGTGGGTGTTGGAAGATAACTGTCACACTGGTGCAGTGGTAGGGTAAACATGAGGAATTAATGTTGGGACAGATTGGAGTGAGAACCTTAGGAGCACTACAGTCTTGTACTGTACTTTTGGTGCAAGGGATCAGGATATACCCTGGAGCAACACTAGGTCCAAGAAGGAAATGGATAAATATAAGTTGGAGAAAATGGAGAAAGGGCCTACTTGTGGAACCACAGTATTGCTACGAGTCAGCATAGACACCATACTGTCAAATACTGACACATATGTGCCAAATGGCATCCTGTAGTTTAGATTAGAAATACAGCAGGAAAACAAGCTCCTCAGCCCATCAAGTCCACACTAACCAACAATCACCACCTGTTCACACTAGTTCTATCTTAGCCCACTTTCTCATCCACTCCCTGCACACAAGGGTTAATTTTTTCCGAGGCCAATTAACTTACAAACCCGCACGTCCTTGGGATGTGGGAGGAAACCGGAGCACCCGGAGAAAACCCAGGTGGTCACAGGGAGATTGTGCAAACTCCACACAGACAGATCAGGACCAGGATTGAACCCAGGCCTCTGGCTCGGTGAGGCAGTAGCTCTGACCGCTGTTCCATTGTGCCGCCAATAAAGTAGTGTGATTCTGTGATTCCATAAAATCAGTGTTATTCCTCTAGGGCTTCCACCATTTCCTCCTTCCCAGTTGCTCCACATCCAGGACCACTCGAGTCAGGTGGGTTACACAAAAAGCTGGAGAAACTCAGCGGGTGCAGCAGCATCTAAGGAGCGAGGGAGATAGGCGACGTTTCGGGTCGAGACCCTCCTTCAGACGTCTGAAGGAGGGTCTCGACCCGAAACGTCGCCTATCTCCTTCGCTCCTTAGATGCTGCTGCACCCGCTGAGTTTCTCCAGCTTTTTGTGTAACCCTCGATTCTCCAGCATCTGCAGTTCCTTCTTTACCACTCGAGTCAGGTACCTGGAGTAGTAAGGGCAACATTCCCCAACACATCATTCCACCCATGACCATAACTACTAGAAAAATAAATTAAATATAAATATTCTGCCTTGACTGAAGCCTAAGCAAAAAGTAGAGAATTTGTTTTTTTCTTAAAAGTGTTGACTTTTATGGCCTGTACTTTTTCATATTTATTTTGATATTTTCTGTCCTGATTGCCAAATTTTCATCATCTACTCATTTCCAAATGCAATAACATAGATTATCAGTCAAAGATAAACATTCATCAGGGCCTGTCAGTGAAGTTCGAATAATAATCAGAAACAAGCTAACACCTTCTACAGTACATTCAATGATTCACCAAATGTGCCACCCCATTCCCTTGCAGAAAAAATAAGTCTGCAGATAGAACAGCATCAATGGTATCGTCATGTTGTACTTGTGGGGAGAAAACCTGGCCGAGAACATCCTTGCATTGACTTTTTCACCCTTAAGCCACCTAGTGAACATGTCTGTGAATGTTTTATTAATGGGAACCAACACAATGAGTAGGAATGGAGGGAAAGGTTTGGAAGTGATAATTGAATGTATGTTTAAACAGATGTGATATTATGCCTTAGGTTTTGTCTGCATATACAGGTGGCTATTTCACAATCAGTGAGGACTGGCAACAAAACAACCTCCACGATAACGCTCGATACTGGTACCACTCAAAGATACATTCTCAGCCCCTGACTATCCTCCATATACACTCACGACTGTGCAGCCAAATTTTACTCTAACTCCATTTACAAGTTTGCAGATGATACCACTGCAGTGAACTATATTTTAGTTTAGTTTGGTTTAGAGATACATACGTTCATATCTTGTAGGAGCATTCAGCACGTCAAGTCTCTCCCTCCTAACCCCATTCTCCTGCCTTCTCCCCATAACCTCTGACACCTGTACTAATCAAGAGTCTATCTATGGTTACACAAAAAGCTGGAGAAACTCAGCGGGTGCAGCAGCATCTAAGGAGAGAAGGAGATAGGCCACGTTTCGGGTCGAGACCCTTCTTCAGACTGAAGAAGGGTCTCGACCCGAAACGTCGCCTATCTCCTTCTCTCCTTAGATGCTGCTGCACCCGCTGAGTTTCTCCAGCTTTTTGTGTAACCCCCGATTCTCCAGCATCTGCAGTTCCTTCTTTAACACAAGAGTCTATCTATCTCTGCCTTAAAAATATCCACTGACTTGGCCTCCACAGCCTCCTGTGGAAAATACTTCCTCTACCTCGTCTGAAGAAGGGTCTCGACCCGAAACGTCGCCTATCTCCTTCGCTCCTTAGATGCTGCTGCACCCGCTGAGTTTCTCCAGCTTTTTGTGTAACCCCCCCTTCCTCTTTGGTCAGCCAGATTTTCACCCCACAAGTACAAAATGTCTATACAATTGATGCTGTTCTATCTGTGGACTTATTTTCTCTCCAAGAGAATATTACGCTTTTGGGTCAAGACCTTCACTCTATCCACTCCTCCACATCCACTTTATGAAGGGATTGGAGTAACCCTTGGACAAGGATGACAATATGTTTATTTGAAAACCGAAGTGATTATTATAATTATGTCAATAAAGATTTATTTTTTTAAAGCTGTCAAAGGTTTGGAACCATTTTTTGAATGTCACCAATCAGCAATTTAAAGACTGGTCACTTTGATTGAAAAAACTATAGAAAACAATTATCAAAAAAGTAAATGTAATTCAGAGCACTGTGCACGCGAACTAACGATTAAAACCTTGAAAATATTCACACTCGCCATGTCCCTCATCATTTTCCCCAGACAACGGTTTCAATTAAATGAATGGTGCCGCCTGTCTGCACATTGTGATGCCGAGGAGCCAGATGGGAAGTGCACCGGCTGTGTAGTACATCCACAGGGAGTATACCCTGTGCTCAGCAGGTCAGCACTCAGTGGGTGCTCCAACAGCAGCCAGTAGATTGGCTGAACCACACAACTGAGGCAAACTGAGTTGTAAATTCAAAGAAGGATCTCAACCTGAAGCGTCACCTATTCTTTCTCTCCAAAGATGCTACCTGACCCACTGAGTTACTCCGGCTGTTTGTGTCTATCTTTGAGTTGCAAATTCGTCAGTCAGCTCCACTCTGCGTGTATAGGGAGGAACTGCAGATGCTGGTTTACACCGAAGATGGGCACAAAATGCTGGAGTAACTCAGCGGGACAGGCAGCATCCCTGGAGAAAAGGAATGGCGGTCACAAACTGAAAACATCACCTATACCCTTTCTCAAAAGATGCTGCCTGATCAGCTGAGCATTTTGTGTCTAGCTCCAATCTGCTTACCTTCCTCACAAACCCTTTGCATGAAAAGAAACTGGAGAAAGGAGAAAGTGAAGAATTGTGAAACTATTCCGATACACCTAAAATGTCACGCTGCATTAAGCCAATGTGGGAGGTAGGTTCAAAGAGGAATAATGCTTCAATATTCCTTTATTTTCCCACCTTCTAATGAAACGAATGTGAAATTCCAAGTTGCAAGGGATTGTTCTGTTTGAGACCAGGGACGCATGTGGACACAATAATCCTTAATATTCTGTGTGTTATTTTTTAATTAAATCAGTTTGTGTTTTATTTGTTTTATCCTGCAAGGCATCGCACCCTGGTGGAACTGTGTAAATAATATTGCCACATGACACTTAAAAGAATGTTAAATGTTATCTGGTGTCAGCAGATACAATCTGAAGGTAATTAAGAGATAAGTCCTGATCTGCTTCTGAGAGATAAACCGGTAAGCATTCACGGCCTGGAGGAGTGCCTCTATCACTGAGGGGTAAAATAAGAAAGGCAATAAACTGCTAGTGTGGGAATTTGAATGTAACTAACTCTTCCTGAATCTTATTTATTGTTTATGTGAAAAAGTTCACCACAGATGCTTTCTGCACTCTCAATATGTAGCACTGATTTTTAATCTGTGTATTCAATTAGAGCATAATCATAGCAGTAACAATCATGATCTTATACATCAGCTGCAACTTAAATTGTACTGCTCTCTCAGAGTTTAAATAAATCGGTTCCCTCGTAGCAAATGCATCATCCTGATCAGGAAATTTCTAAGCGTTTTTCCCCATTCCATTAGTTTCACTTCATTTAAAGTGTGTTTGAAGCTGCATTAACACCAGCTAGGCTTTTCTCTGAAAATATGGTGCCAGTGTCAGGTGCTCACCAGGGACAAATATTCCACGTCAATATCACATTGGGTGCAATTATGCATCATTAGGATGCGGGATAAGAGAACTGCAAAACTAATGCTTCATGCCATCGCTTTATGTCTGAACCCTGCTTGGAATGGGATCAAATTTTGCCACAATATTGTTTTTACAGGAGCAGCAAAGCTGTAAATTACCTCAGAGAGTCATGGTGCATAGGACAGAAGCAGACCATCAGTCCAACCTGTCCATGTTGATCAAGATATCTACCTCACCAAGTTCCATTTGACTGCATTTAGCTCATATCCCCTCTAATCCTTTCCTATCCAACTACCTGACTAAATGTTATTTAACTGTTATTATACCTGCCCCTGCAATTGCCTTTGGCAGCTCGTTCCATATACCCATTAGCTTCTTTGTGAAAAAGTTGCCATTCAGGTCCCTTTTAAATCTTTCCCTTTTGGCCTTAAACCTATGCCCTCTAGTTTTTGACTCCCCACCCTGGATTTTAAAAAGTGGCCATTCACTTTATCCATGCATTTCATATTTTTTTATATACCTCCGCCTCCTATGCTTCATGGAAAACAGTCCCAGTTTATCCAACTTACCTATCTTTATCATTCAAGTCCCAGTCACGTCCTTGCGAATCCTTGCTGCACCCCTTCCAGCTTAATGGCATCCTTTCTCAGCAATAATTTGTACAGTTGTAACATAACATTGCAATTCCTGTACTCGGTGCCCTGACTCATGAAGGCAAGGGAGCTGAATGCTTTTTCACCAACCTTTCCGATTTTTCACTTATTTCAGGTACCTGTATCTCTGGGTCTTACTGTTCCATGGCACTCCGGCCCTACCATTTACTGTGTACGTTTTGCCCTGTAAACACAAGAACGTGCAGATGCTGGAATCTTTAGCAAAACACAAAGTACTAGGGGAATTCAGTGGGACAGGCAGCAGGGTCCCTGACTTAGAATTCCTCCAGAACTTTGTTTTTGTTCACGTTCTGCCCTGGTTTAATTAGCCGAAGTACAACACCTCACTCACACTTATCCAAGTTAAATTCCATCTATTATTCTTTGACCCACTTTCTCAGTTGATCTAGATTCCATTGTAATCTCAAATAACCCTCTCCACTGCCCACAATACCACCAATACGATCAATCTCTCACCCAAGTCTTCTCCATGTCTGATAGTTCTGCTCTCAATCCCCCTTCCCCCAGACAGGTCAAGGATAGAGTTCCCTGGCCCTCACCTTTCACCCCACCAGCCTCTGCATCCAACACAACATTCACCTTCAACAGGGTCCCATAACCAGTCACATCGACCCATCTCTACCTCTTTCTGCCGCAACTCCTTGCTTCACTTACCCATTCCCACCCAAACTATTCCCTTCCAGGTACTTTCCCCTGCATGCATAAGAGTTGTAACACCTGCACCAAAGCTCCTCCCTCACATCCATGCAGGGACCCCAGCAGTCCTACTGGGTGAGGCAGAGATTCACGTGCACCTCCTTTAACCTCATCTACAGCATGCAGTGTTCCGCTGTGGCCTTCTCTACATCGGTGAGGCCACAGCGTAGAAGTATAGACTCAGAGACTATTTTGCCAACCACTTGAAAAAGGTTTGCCAAGGCATCCTGGATCTCCCTGTTGTTAACCATTTTAACTCCTCTTCCCATTCAGAACTTTCTGTCCTGGACCTCCTCCATTGCCAGGCTGAGGCCACACGCAAACTGGAGGAACAGCACCTCATATTCTGCTTCCGTAGCTTACAACTCAACAGTGTGATGATTTAATTCTCCAATTTGAAGTAACTAACCTGCAACCCCTCTCCCCAATTTACTTCCCTCTTTCCCCCCACCCCCCTTTCCACTACCCCACCTAGACCGGTACCTATTTCTCCCCTCCCATTTACAGTGCATTCAAAAAGTATTCAGCCCTCTTCATTTTTTCCGCACTTTGATATGTTACAGCCTATTTTAAAATGGATTACATTATATTTTTTATTAATCAATCTACACACAATACCCCAGAATGAAGAAGCAAAAACAGGTGTTTAGACATTTTTGCAAAGTAATTAAAAAGAAATAACTGAAAAATCACATTTATGCAAGTATTCAGACCTTTTGCTATGACACTCAAAATTGAGGTTAGTTTCATCCTGTTTCCATTGATTATCATTGAGATGTTTCTACAACTTGATTGGAATCCACCAGTGGTAAATTAAATTGATTGGACATGATTTGGAAAGGCACACACCTGTCTATATAAGGTCCACAGGTGACAGTGCATGTCAGAGTAAAAACTAAGCCATGAAGACGAAGGAATTGTCTGTAGACCTCTGAAACAGGATTGTGTTGAGACACAGATCTGGGGAAGGGTATAATACTATTTCTGCAGCATTGCAGACCACAAAGAGCACAGTGGCTCTGTCATTCTTAAATGGAAGAACTTTGGAACCACCAGGACTCTTCATAGAACTGGCTGCTTGGCCAAACTGAGCAATCAGGGGAGAAGGGCCTGGTGAGGAAGGTGACCAAGAACCCAATGGTCATTCTGACAGAATTCAGAGTTCCTCTGTGTAGATGAGAGAACCTTTGAGAAGGATAACTATCACTGCAGCATACCACCAATCAGGCCTTTATGGTAGAATGGCCAGATGGAAGCCAATCCTCAGTAAAAGGCACATGACAGCCTGCTTGGAGTTTGCCAAAAGGCACAAGAACAAATATTCTCTGGTCTGATGAAACCAAGATTGAACTCTTTGGCCTGAATACCGTGCATCACTTCTGGAGGAAACCAGGCACTGCTTATCACCAGCCAATACCATACCTACGGTGAAGCATGGTGGTGGCAGCATCATGCTGTGAGGATATTATTCAGCGGCAGGAACTGGGAGACTAGTCAGGATCGAGGGAAAGATGAACAGAGCAAAGTACAGAAAGATCCTTGATGAAAAGATGCTCCAGAGCATTCTGGACCTCAGACAGGGGCGGAGGTTCACCTTCCATCAGGACAATGACCCTAAGCACACAGCCGAGACAACACAGGAGTGGCTTCGTGATAACTCTGTGAATGTCCTTGAGTGGCCCAGCCAGAGCCCAGACTTGAACCCAATTGAACATCTCTGGAGGGACCTGAAAATAGCTGTGCATTGACGCTCCCCATCCAATCTGACAGAGTGTGAGAGGATCTGCAGAGAAGAATGGGAGAAATTACCCAAATACAAGTGTGCCAAGCTTGTAGCATCATACCCAAAAAGACCCGAGGCTGTAATCGCTGCCAAAGGTGCCTCAACAAAGTATTTGGTAAAGGGTCTGAATACTTATGTAAATATGATATTTCAATTATTTCTTAATTATTTTGCAAACATTTCTAAATACCTGTTTTTGCTTTTTTATTAAGGGGTATTGTGTGTAGATTGATAATTAAAAAATAATAATTTAATCCATTTTAGAATAAGGCTGTAACGTAACAAAATGTGGAAAGATTGAAGGAGTCTGAATACTTTCTGAATGCACAGCATATTGTTTCTTCTGGCTTTGCAATTTGCACTTTTTTCCTTATCTCATACCTTTTATCTATTAATCTCCAGCATTTCTCCAGCCATGTGCGATTCAAATACCCCCCCCTCACCTATAACCACCTATCACTCACGAGGGCTTTGTCGTGCACGTCTTCTTTTCCTGCTCTCTCCCCACCTCCATTCCCATAACCAGAATCAGTTTGAAAAAGGGACCCAATTTAAAACATCATCTCTCTGTGTTCTCCAGAGATCTGCCTGACCCACTGAGTTTTGCTAGGACTTTCTGTCTTTTTTTTAAATCTACTGCCTTGCCTTCATTAATCTTCTTGGTCATCTTTTTCCAAAAACTCAATAAAATCTGTGAGAACTGACTTCCCATGCACAAACCCATGCTGACCACCATCAAATCAGCCCTTGCCTTTAGAAATTCTGGTGGAACCTGTCCCTCAGAATCACCTCCAGTACCTTTACTGCCATTAATGTTAAGCTCACTAGCCTGTAAATCCCTGGCTTGCTCGTTGCGGCCCTTCTTGAACAAAGGCACAACATTTGGCACCTTCCAGTCTTTCAATCCCTTACCCCTGGCAAAAGATGGTGCAAATACCCTTTCTGTCCTGGGCCTCCTCCATTGTCAGAGTGAGGTCCAATGCAAATTGGAGGAACAGCACCTCATATTTCGCTTGGGCAGCTTACAACCCAGCACGATGAATATTGACTTCTCTAACTTCAAGTAACCCTTGCTCTCCCTCTCTCTCCATCCCTCCCCCACCCTTGTTCTCAACCAGTTTGACTGCCCTGATTACATTTTACTTTGGATGCCTTGGTGTCACCTTCCCCTAGCTAACAATGATTCAATCTACATTTTCCTTGAACTTCATCCCCTTTAATCTCGTTTTCACAGCTTACACTTCCATATAACTCGTTTCCTTCTCCCCTGACTCTCAGTCTGAAGAAGAGTCTCACAAGTTCATGTTCACAAGTTATAAGGAGTAGAATTAGGCCATTTGGCCTATTGTCTACGTCATTTAATCCCATTTTCCTGCCTTTTCCCCATAACCCTTGACACCTTATCGATCCGAAACATCACCCATTCCTTCTATCCAGAGCCTCTACCTGTTCTGCTGAGTTATGCAAGCATTTTGTGCCTATCTTCATTGCAAATATCTCTGCCAGAGCCTCTGCAATTTCTCCTTGACCTCCCACATAGCATGACACAATGCATAAAGTAGGCTTATTGGTTTATCTTCTGTGGTGGCTCTGTAATTAATTAATAACACTTCCCAACGTTATCCCCATTGTTCAGGATGTTTTAATATTTTTATTAGCATTCATCTAATTCCCTTGTGAAAATGTAGAATGTTCTTTGGGTCTCTCACTATTTCAGACATTCTAGAACAGCGAAACAAAATCTTTCTGTTGTCTCAGTCTCATATGTTTAAACTTAAAATTTGTGACCAGTGACACTTCTGAGATTGAACAATTTATCCTTACTTAGACTATAAAAACTCTTCAGGATTTCAAACGCTTGTAACTAATCTCTCCTTAATCTTCTTTGCTCCAGTGAGAACACCCGTTATCTCTCCATGAGGCTGAAATCTCACCTCGAGAGCAGTTTCAGTAAATATTCTCTGCTCTCTCCAGATACGACCTTTACAAGTTTTATACAAAGCTTCAACACCATCCTTCACAAGTCTTGAGGCGCTACCTCAAGAAGCCAGCATCTATCATCAACCCCACCATCCAAACCTTTCCTCACTGTAAGCAGAAGGTAGAGAAGCCAAAGGTCCCAAACCACCAAGTTTTGCAACGGGTAGACACAGAATGCTGGAGTAACTCAGCGGGTCAGGCAGCCAGAACCCTTCGTCAGACTGAGTTTAAGAAGGAACTGCAGATGCTGGAAAATCGAAGGTAGACAAAAGTGCTGGAGAAACTCAGTGGGTGCAGCAGCATCTATGGAGTGAAGGAAATTGGCAACGTTTTGGGCCGAAACCCTTCTTCAGACTGAAGGGGGGGGGGGGGGGGGGAGAAGAAAGGAGCTTGCCTGGCCATAGGTACTTACCTGCAGCTATCAGGTTCCTGCACAGTCCTATATCTCTCTCTCTCTCAACAATAGAATAACAGAAATTACTTCTTACTCCACTATAAACTTGTTTTATTTCTAATCGTGCTTTGCTCTAAGGCCTTGTACCTTTGCTCTTGTAGAATTCTACATGTATTTTATGTATAATATATGTTTTTGTGTGCTTGTTTGAGTCTAAGAGCCCATCATGCTGCTCCAATCAAAATTTTCATTGTACATGTACCTCACCATGGGACCTTGAAAATAAACGTACTGCATTTGACTTGACTGACTTTAGTTTTTGGTTCAGATATTCAGCTCCGACTCAAAAAAAGTCATACATTTGTTTTTAAGTGGAGCACAATTGAAGTATAGAGTAAAAAAATGTTTTGTGTGTGATTGGGACTTTAAAGCACCCAGGTTACACATTGAAACTTTGATACATGCACTTGTATGATGGACGAGGATTTATGAGGATGTTCCTACACGCTCTAAAGAGAGGTTGGGCAGGCAAGGACTCTATTCCTTGGAGCACATGAGGCGTGTTCTTATAGAAGTGTATAAGATCATGAGGGGAATAGATAGTGTGAATGCAGTCTTTTACACAATGTTGGGGAATCGAGAACCAGAGGACATAGGCAAGGACTATTCTTTGGAGCACATGAGGGGTGTTCTTATAGAAGTGGATAAGATCATGAAGGGAATAGATAGGGCGAATGCACAGTCTTTTACGCAGCATAAAGGAATCAAGAACCAGAGGACATAGGTTTAAGGTGAGATGAAAAGGATGAATAGACACCTGAGGCAACATTTTCATGCAGAGGATGGTGGATAGAAACCTTTAGAGGAATAAGGGCCAAATGCAGGCAGGTGGAACTAGTTTAGATGTGGTATCTTGGTTGGCATAGGCAAGTTGCGGCGAAGGGCCTGTTCCCGTGCTTTATGACTCTATGACCAATGCAAAACAATGTTTTAAATCACTGTGACAATGGTGTATTTATTAGTGGGAGTAATAAAACGGGATCAGGGCAAGATTTATGTAGGTGAGGCTAGAAGGTTGACATGGAGAGGGAGAGGTGGTGAATGGCCTGTTTCTGTACAGTATAAATGTAAGACCGTTAGTATCAATGACCTATATCAACAATATTAGTATGAAACCATAGTTGCAAAATGTAGCTGATTTTTACCCCGCAGAGCAAGAGGTGTCCATGCCTTTGTGAGGGTATATGTGCAAACACCTGCTGGAATGAATGGATGCCTTGGGCCCTATTAGCAATAGAATTTAGCAGCGACAGACGTGCAGACAAAGAATGCTTTGCATGATGCACATCCCCTGCCTAACATGCCTTTCCCAGCGCAGAATAATGTCTTTTAACAGCAATACTTCCCACACAAAAGTAATGTGATCATGAAAGGGAGTGGTCAAATGGATATGTCAACAGTAATGACGGTCCTTGTCACAAACTCATCATAACAAACGTCGTGATTCCCCTCGTAGCGAAGCATCACCGATTGTATATTGAGAGCCCTCTGGCCTTACAGCTACTGAAAGCTCGTAACTAGGAGAGGACAGGAGACAAAATGGCAGTGAATTTCATCCGAAGAAGAATGCCAAGAAAAGCTGTGCGAAATAATAACCAGTTAGCAGCTGGCCCTGTTGACAGGCCAGTGTGGAGCTGCAATTGATAAGCGGGCTTGAAAATGGAAGATGCAGGGTTTAGTACAATGGACACTGACACATTTTTCAGCACAGTGCCTCCGCGGCTGCTAGTTGACAGGTGATGTGGCTGGCAGAGGGTCCGAGGGCTAAAGCAGCTTCATAGAGCTTTCAGACAATGCTGCGCACAGTTCCTGCCTGGCCAGCGGACACACTGGAGCCATTATGTTCCCTGCTTTTGCTCCCAGTTTTCCCCCCTTAATCCTGCTCCTTTCCCCAGCCACTGATTCCACTTGTCAGTCCAGCCCTGCGTCTCTAAAGCCACAGAATCCCCCTTAATCAGCGTGTTGCCGGCTGCTGCCGCAGCGGGGGAAATTGATGGGATCTGCAATGCAGATGAATCACCGACTCGGAGCCACATGAGCTGCTGGTGATGAGGCGCTCCAGCGCTGCAGTTTCTTTTGTCTCTTGCTGTCAAGACAGCTTGAGCTGGTGCCAGGCATTTCTAGCCTGAGATCCCCGATCAAGCAGCGATCCTGGTGCAGCAGCGCCATCGAGAGGCCTCTGCCGGACATGGCAAAGGAGTGGCTGGAAGCATAGCCTCCCCTCTCTCTGAACTCAATCCAGGACTCACTTTTATTCAATGACACTTCATTGTCAAGTGTACCTAGGCACAGTGAAATGCTTCGCTTTGCATTAAAAAATCATGCAGCAGACCTCACCTGGGCAGTACACAAGTGTCCCGCCGACAAAGTTACTCAACTTCAAATAGCCCTTGTTTTCCCTCCCTCTCCATCCCCTCCCCTTTCCCAGTTCCGCCATCAGTCTTGCTGTCTCTGACTACATTCTATCTCTGTCCTGCCTACTCCCCTGACATCCAGTCTGAAGAAGGGTCTCGACCCGAAACATCACACATTCCTTCTCTCCAGAGATGCTGCCTGTCCCACTGAGTTACACCAGCATTTTGTGTCTACCTGGCATTGAGACAATACTGACTTGAACATTCATCTCCAGCTTTTTATTCCCTAAACTGCACGGCAAAGCCCACAAAGGGTTGGAAGTTATGAAAAGAAACTGCTGGTAGAAAAATCTCAGGTTGCATCAGGAGCTGGGAGAGGAAGACATCAGACCTTATCTTGGGCACAGTGGTGAAATGAGAAGAATAAACTCTCCAAATATATATATATAATCTCTGAGTGTCATGATTTCAAATAATGAAATTAAACAGAAAAGGCAAGGAAATGACACAGAAACACATTTACCATGTTAGCAGAGCATTATAGCTTTCTAATTGTAATGTTTTGAACGCGTGCAAACTGGTCGAAAGTATGCAAAGTACTAAATTAACAGCAGAAATATCAGGTAACTGAACAGACAAACAATATTTAAAACAAAAATATTTAAAACAATATCTCAGTCTGAAGAAGGTCCCGACCTGAAACGTCACCCATCTTTTTTCATCAGGGAGGCTGCCTAACCTGCTGAGTTAATCCAGTACTTTGTGTCTATATTTGGCATAAACCATCTGCAGTACTTTATTTCTAAACAATATTTAAAGTGAGCAAAACACAAAGTGCTGGAGGAACACTGCAGGTCAGGCAGCATCTGCGTAGGAAATGCACAGATATTGTTTTGGGTGGCGACCCTTCTTCAGACTGATTGTAATTGTGGGAGGTGAGAAAGGTGGCAAAGAGAGATGGGGGAGAGAGAAAGCCTGGGAAATGATAGGTGAATATAGGGGTTTGATTAACAGAAGCGTGGAGTAAGTGACAAAGGCCAGAGATGAAAAAGAAACAAAAGGATGTCAGATAACGGGAGGAGAGGTGTGAAGTAGAGAGCCAGAGGCACGAATGTGGATGGATGGGAAAGGGAATAAAAGAGAAATAGGGGATTTGGGAATGGGAGATGAGTGTACAAAGGAGGGAAAAGAAGCAGAGTTGGAGATTGGGGTTTGGAGGAGTATAGGAGATGGTGGGAGAAATGTGTTTACATGTTAACAGTGAATTATTTTTAACAGTTTTGTCTGAAAATCGCAATTCGCAGTATCATTCCATGACTATGAAACATCTTCATATTTCTTTTCCTGCACTGAAACTTTATTTTTAGCTGCACAGGCAACAATTTTTTTAGTTTAGGGCTGCAGCATGGAAACAAGCCACCCACCGTACCACCCACCGAGTCTGCAGCGACTGACAATCCCCGCACATTAAAACCACCCTACACACACTAAGGACATTTTTATGCATTTATACCAAGCCAATTAACCTACAAAGTTATACATCTTTGGATTGTGGGAGGACACCGAAGATCCTGGAGAAAACCCACGCAGGTCACTGGAAGAATGTACAATCTTCGTAGTCAGATCGAACCCGAGTCTCTGGCACTGTAAAGGGCCTGTCCCACCAGCATGCAACTATATGCGATGAACGCGATCAAACCGGCAGCGGGGGCCGCGCGGAGGTCGGGTGATCCCCTGTACAGGGCCGTTCCCACCAGCATGCGCCTGCATGCGGCAAGCGCAATTAAACCGGCAGCAGGGGCCGCGCGGAGGTTGGGTGAGTGGCGCTACGCAGCACAAATTGAGGCGAACTTGAAGCAAGTCCAAGGTAAGTTCGCCAGGACTTAGAGGGGCACACAGAGAGGGGCGCAGAGGCACACACACAGAGGGCCACAGAGGCACGATGTCCGGGCGGTGTGTAAATGTCGAGGCGACTGCGAGCCGACAAGCCGTTGGCGCGTGGAATTTTTGAACATAGTCAGTTTTTCGGAGCCCCGCGCGATGTCGGGACGAACTCCGCTCAATTCCGCACGGCTCCGGCGATCGAAGTGGGACTGGCCCCGCGACGCCGGACGGCTCAAGCGACCACGTTAGGTCGCGATCATCGCATGGAGTTGCATGCTGGTGGGACAGGCCCTTAAGGCAGTAGCTCGACCACTACGCCACCATGCCGCCCATGGAGGGAATGGACAGATGACATGAGGAGGTGTCCGAGAACTGTCCCTATCCTCAGCAAGGTTGAGGTCAGGCAGCCAGACTACAATGGCAAGCCCTTGGCTGCAGGTTGAACCATGAGTTTGGGATTGTTAAGAAGCGATGAGAGGGCTGCGTGTTCAGACGAGGTAGATTGGAGTGGGTAAGGGGGGATGAAGATGTCAAGGAGTAAATTCTGCACAGCAGTAGGAAATGGAAACATCAATAGAGAGTAGAGAGCCGGCAAGAGGTGTCAAACATGAACAAGGGTGTTGAAGATGGCAGAATGGATCATTGCTGGGGGGTGTATGGACATCGTATAAATTCATGTTCATAAGTTATAGGAGTAGAATCAGGCTATTCAGCCCATCAAATCTACTCCACCATTCATTCATGGCTGATCTATCTTTCCCTTTCAACCCCATTCTCTTGCTTTCTCCCCATAACCCCCATACTAGTTAAGAATCTATGAATCTCCACATTAAGAATATCCATTGATTTGGCCTCCACAGACCACTGTGGCAATAAATAGCACAGAATCACCACCCTCTGACTAAATAAATGTGTGCTCGTCTCCTTTCTAAATATATGTCCTTTTATTCTGAGGCTATGACCTGTGGTCCGAGACTCCCCCATGAGTGGAAACACCCTCTCCACATCTACTCTATCCAGTGCTTTCACTATTCGGTAACTTTCAATGAGCTCCCCCTTTATCCTTCTAAACTCCAGCAAGTGAAGGCCCAGTGCTGTCAAAGGCTCATCATATGTTAACCCGATCATACCTGGGATCTTGCCAAAGAAATAGGCACAGAGGCGATGGAAGAAGAGCTCGACATCATGGCAGCATCGGAACTCATTGAGGTGAAGCCACAGGGCTCAGCACCAGAGAGGGGGGCAGTCAGGTGCCATGGTGAAGACACTGCGGGGGCTGGGACTGGGGCCAGGCACAAGATCAGACGTGGGCAGGGGGAGGGTTTAGGGGAATACTGTGGCCAGAAGTAGGAGTCTCAAAGGACAGAGGTTAACATATGATGAGCCTTTGACTGGACCTTTATTGCAAGGGGAGAATCAATTGCCACCAACTACCCTGCCCTGCAATCTACTTGGACCAAAGGTAGACACAAAAAGCTGGAGTAACAAATGGATGACACCATTCCTTCTCTCCAGAAATGCTGCCTGTCCCGCTGAGGTACTCTTGCTTTTTGCGTCTATCTTCAGTTTAAACCAACATCTGCAGTTCCTTTCTACACATGTACTTGGACCATTTCTGGCACCTTTCTCTGCATGCCTGACGTCTCTGACTCCATCTCGGGAGGTAGACCATCCACAGACATCATTACACTACAACCCCATTGACTAGAATTATTACAGCATAGAATTAGGCTATTTGGTCCATTTCAGATTTCTGCACATGACGTATTGTTGTTTAGGATGTAGAGTTGCATTCAAATACTGTATGGTGAGTGACTAACTTTCAGGAACTGACAAATATTAGGAGTGGGATAGAATATTCTCAACATTTCTGGATGAGTACAATGCAACAACTCTCAAGAAGCACCATCCAGGACAAAGCAACCCACTTGATTGTCATCCCCTCAACCATTCTCATTTTTTTCTGAGTGATTTGTCCTTTTTCCATGAAGTGGCGCAGCTGGTAGAGCTGCTGTCTCACAGAGCCAGAGACCTAGGTACGATCCTGGAATGCTGTCTGTATGGAGTTTGCATGATCTCCCTGTGACTGTGTTTTCTCTGGATGGTTCGGTTTTCTCCCGCATCCCAAAGACATGTGAGTTTGTAGGTTAATTGGCCTCTGTAAATTGGCCAGAATGAGTTGGGAGTGAATATGAAAATGGGATAACATAGAACTCCTGTGAATGGTTGATCGATAGTCGGTGTGGACTTGGTGGGTCCAAGGACCTGTTTCAATGCTGTATTTTTCAATTAATTCAATAAATCAATTGCTCTGCCGTTGGTCTATTTTCCAATCCTGATCATAAGAGACCTACATTTGTCATCTCATCACAAACCTTTTCCCTTTTACATACTTGTAAAAATGTTCACAGCCTACTTCTTTGTTCCCTGCAACAGTTATGCTCTCTTAATCAATCACTTGGACATTTTTGTGTTGAATTTTGAACTTCTCCCTATGCTCAGGAATGCAAAATAAATTCTGGCAACTTTAAATGGTTTCTCTTTTTGATCTAATACTATTCCGAACTTCATACTACTGCACAAAGCTAAAATCTACCCCACTGAAATCACTTCAACATTATGTCCCTTCATCATTACTACCAGGCAAACATCAAACATCTCAACACAGCTCAGCAACAAAACAAAACACATAAAAAGCAGCAGATGCTAAAAACTCTGAAATAAAAACAAAAAATACTCAGTAGGGTGTTTTGTTGAGCAATCCTAGCATTTTAGTATAGTCAAGTTTAGAGATACAGCACGAAATCAGGTCCTTCGGCCTACCAAGTCATGCCGACCAGCGAACCCCACACATTAACACTATCCTACACGCACTAGGGACAATTTACATTCATACCAAATCAATTAACCTGTACGTCTTTGGAGTGTGGAAGGAAACCAAAGATCTCGGAGAAAACCCACGCAGGTCACGGAGAAAACGTACAAACTCCATACAGACGGCACCCATAGTCAGGATCAACCCCGGGTCTCCCGCGCTCCAAATGCTGTAAAGGACCTGAACCACCAGCATGCGATTCCATGCGGTGAGCGCGACCAAACCGGCAGCGGGGGCCGCGCAGAGGTCGGGTGATCCCCGTACAGGGTCCGTCCCACCAGCATGAGCCTGCATGCGGCAAGCGCGACCAAACCAGCAGCTGGGGCCGCGCGGAGGTCGGGTGAGTGGCGCAACGCGGCGCAAAGTGAGGCGAACTTGGAGCGAAGTCTTAAAGGTAAGTTCGCCAGGACAGAGGGACACACAGAGAGGGACACAGAGGCACACAGAGAGGGCCATGGAGCCACACACAGAGAGGGTCATGGAGGCACCTACAGATAGGTTCATGGACGCACGACGTCGAGGCGGTGTGTAATGCGTCGAGGCGACAGCGAGCCGACAAGCCGTTGCCGCGCGGAATTTTTGAACATGGTCAGTTTTTCGGAGCCCCGCGCAATGTCGGGACGAACTCCGCACGGCTCCGGTGATCGTAGTGGGACCGGCCCTGCGACGCAGGACGGCTCAAGCGACCACGTTAGGTCGAGCTCATCGCATGGAGTTGCATGCTGGTGGGACAGGCCCTTTAGGCAGCAACTCTACCACTGCATCACCAAAATAAATTTACATGACTTAGTACTGCACAATGTATTGAGTTTATCAGTGGATTTATCCGTGTAGATTATATGCATACCAATATTAATTCTTACTCTCAATTTCTCAGTCTCCACAGTATCTGATCCCGAGGTAAGCCTTTCCACTCTAGGACATCCAAGATGTTTACTTTCTTCAGTAAATGCAGTTACCCACCTGCTGTTGGGTATGGAGCCCCCTCACCCATGCTTCTTCAGATACCCGCAGTTCTGATCTTGCTTCCACTTCCCCAATTGGAACAAGGATAGAGTTCCCTTAGTCCTCAACTTTCAGCCCAGCCTCCACATCCATAACATTATTTTCCAATGTTTCCGCCACCTTCAACGCGATCCCATCCCCAGTCATACTTTTCCATTAGCACGTCTTTTTGCTTTCCCTATGGACCACTCTGTCCGCAACTCCTTGCTTCTTTCATCCCTTCCCATCTAACCTTCAAGATCGTGTGAGTTTATTGTCATGTGTCCCTGATAGGACAATGAAATTCTTGCTTTGCTTCAGCACAACAGAACATAGTAGGCATTGACTACAAAACAGATCAGTGTGTCCATATACCATTATATAAATATATACACACATGAATAAATAAACTGATAAAGTGCAAATAACAGATAATGGGTTAGTAATGTTTAGAGTTTTGTCCGAGCCAGGTTTAATAGCCTGATGGCTGTGGGGAAGTAGCTATTCCTGAACCTGGTCGTTGCAGTCTTCAGGCTCCTGTGCCTTCTACCTGAAGGTAGCAGGGAGATGAGTGTATGGCCAGAATGGTGTGGGTCTTTGATGATACATTTTGATAGTTTTTGTTGTCCAAGTGATCCAGAGCAGAGTGGAGAGCCAGCGAGATCGCATCCACTGTTGATCTGTTGTGGCGGTAAGCGAACTGCAGTGGGTCCGGGTTTTTGTCAAGGTAGGAGTTGATTTGCGCATTGATCAACCTCTCGAAGCACTTCATCACCACAGGCGTTAGTGCCACAGGTAGATAGTCATTGAGGCACGTCACCTTGCTCTTCTTGGGCACTGGTATAATTTGCCCTTTTGAAGCAGGTGGGAACCACAGACCTCAGAAGTGAGAGGTTGAAAATGTCCGTAAAAACTCCAGCCAGTTGGTCCGCACAGGTTTTTAGAACACGACCTGGTATACCATCAGGTCCAGGCACTTTTCGAGGGTTCACCCCTCTGAAGGATTTCCTGACATCAGCCTCTGTGACTGAGACTGAAATACCATCACAGCGAATGGGGGCTTGGGAAGGCACATCGGTGTTCTCCCTATCAAAGCGTGCGTAAAACATATTGAGCTCATCAGGGAGTGATGTTTCGCCGACATTCGAGCTGCCTCCTGGTTTTGCCTTGTAGGAGGTGATTGCATTCAGGCCCTGCCATAGCTGCCGAGCATCTCTCATCCTCCAGCTTGGAACAGAAGTCCCTTTTGGCCTTTTTGATGGCCTTACCAAGGTTGTATCTGGACTTCTTGTAGACCACTGTATCATCAGACATGAATGCCTGTTGTCTGGTCTTCAGAAGAGTGCAGATCTCAAAGTTGATCCAAGGTTTCTGATTGGGAAACACTCGGAAGGTTTTTGTGGGGATGCAGTCCTCCACACATTTCTTAATGAAGTCTGTAACGACTGTGGCGTATTCGTTCAAGACCGTTGCCGAGTCCTTGAACATTGCCCAGTCTACAGACTCCAAACAGTCCTGTAGTTGTTCCTCTGGGGGTGCGCTCTTTAATTGCTGCCTGTAGGACGAAGCAGCTGCCTGCAGGAAGAAGCAACACCGCGGTATGGTCAGATTTACCGAAGTGAGAGCGAGGGATAGAGCGATAGGCATTCTTGATGGTGGTGTAGCAGTGGTCGAGGGTGTTTGGTCCTCTGGTGCAGCAGGAGACATGTTGGTGGAGGTTGGGGAGTGATTTCTTTCGGTTTGTCTTATTGAAGTCCCCAGCAATGGTGGTAAATGCCTCAGGGTAAGACGTCTGGTGTTTGTTGACCACAGTGTGCAGCTCCTCCAGTGCCAGACGGACGTCTGTCTGGGGTGGGATGTAGACCGCGGTCAGGATGATGGAGGTGAAGTACCTTCCTTCCCCCAGGTACTTTTCCCTGCAAGATACGTAGCGTCTGGCCCAACACCTCCTCTCTCACTTCATCCAGGGACCCAAGCAGCCCTTTCAGGTGAGACAGAGGTTCACTCGCTAAGCTTCTAACCTCTTCTATTTCATTCTGTGCTCCCCGAGTGGCCCCCTTTATATCCGTGAGACCAAGCGTAGATTAGGCAACTGTTTGGGGAACATTTGCACTCCATCCACCAAGGCCTGCTGGTCCACCAGATAGCTAACCATTTTACCTCCTCTTCCCATTCCCATACCGACTTTTCGGTCCTGGGTTTCTTCCAATGCTAGAATGAGGCCACATGAAAAAAGGAAGTCCAACATATTCCACTTGGATGCCTACAACCCAATGGTATGTAATACCCACCCAACCCTCCCTCTCTTTCTCTTGCTCCCCCTTACCTCTCCTTTCCTTACCTGACACCCTTTTCATCTTGAGTCTTTGTACTTAATCCTCTAGTCAGCCCCTCTTCACCTGTATCCACCTATTGCTTCCCAGGCTTTGCTCCACCCCCACCTTTCTTTTCTAGATTTCATGCCCCCCTACTCCAGGATACTAACCCCAAATGTTGTCTGTCCATTACTTCCACAGACGCTGCCTAACCTGTTGAGTTCCTCCAGTACTTTCTGTAGGAAGAAACTGCTGATGCTTCTTTACACCGAAGATAAACACAAAGTACTGGAGTAACTCAGCAGGACAGGCATCATCTCTGGAGAGAAGGAGTGGATGACATTTCGGGTCGAGACCTGCCTTCAAACTGAAGTGTTAAACGTCACCGATTCCTTCTATCCAGAGATGCTACCTGTCCCGCTGAGTTACTTCAGCACATTGTGTCTATCTGTCTACCCTCCAGCACTTTGTGTTTTGCACAAAATTACAGCATCTGCAGTTTCTTATGTCTCCATTATTAATTCTGTTTGATAATTTCTAATACCTTAAAAGATTTACGAGTTTAACACAGTAGTCACATTAATGTGTAGAACTCTACCAATCTCTCTTCCCCTTCTTCACACTTTTTCATTTCTCCTGACGTTTTAATTTGGATTTAATATGCTTTTGACATGTTCATTTAATGTCAAGTACTCTTTGATCTGTAAACAAAACAGATGAAGCTCTGAAATCAATGAAGAGTTACAAAGTAGTGTACGAGTTACTTGTTTCCACATGGGCTGAGTTTCCACTGAATTGGTTTCCAGCCAAATTCCGATATAATAACTGTGAGACATGTGAAGATTATTCTGTCGTACATATAATTTTCTTTCACTCTGCAGAAGCTGTTAAGAGATTAATGAAAATGAAAACTGTCTGGGATTTGGAAGAACGTATATCCAGAGTGGTGGGCATAAATTATCCCGAGGATGTCATAGGCAGCCCAGAATAATCTGCTAATACCTTCTACCTGGTCGTTGCCAGAACAATCAATGGCACTACTCAGCAAGTTGGCCTGCATCGATGTTTCACCACTTGAGCAACTACATCATCACCTTTGATGTGGTTTATACAGGCTTTCAGCGAGATCTGACAAACTGCCTCAGAACAGGAAGCAAAATCGCATCCTGGGAGTTTTGTTTTTCTGATGTGTACCCTGTTGTGTCGGTACCGATGAGAATAAAGGTCGATATTGCAATGAGCTGTGTTAATATTCAATCGGTGACTGATGTCAGCCGGGATTGGAATCGGGTAGAGAGGGACTTGATCATTTGTCTCAGCAGTCACCAGCAGGAAGGGAGGAATGACAGCCATTCTGCTTCTGTTTGTTACCAAGTGATCTATGCCTAAAAGGAGCTCCAGTGTTAATGTTGGTTTAGGATCAAAAATGTATACTTATAGAACACAGAACAGGCCCTTCGGCCCATAATGTCTGTGCCAAACATGATGCCAAGACTATCACTTATTTAACTGTATATAATCCATCTCCTTCCATTCCCTGCATATCCATAATTCCTATCCAAAAGTATTTTAAATGCCACTATGGGGCTGTTTCAACCACCAACCCCTGTAGCACATTCCATGCACGCACCACCCTCCATGTAAAAAAATGCCCCACACGTGCCTTTCATAGAACAAGCATTAAACAAAGTTTCACGTGAGCTATGTGAGCAAGGGTTGAGAGGAAAGCTGAGCAAAGATAAAGTTAAAATATATATTTTTGAGAAGGCTGACAAAGTGGAGAGCATGGGGACAAAGGGACAAGTTTTAGGGAGAGACTTCTAAGGTGCAGGGGTATGACATGGGCAACAACAGCGGAGATGAAGAGAAAGAGGCTCGGGTCAGGAAAATGTGGGAAAGGTTATCAAAATAGAAATGAGCACCAGCACCACGTTTCAAAAATCAAATGAGGACTTTATTGGCCTGAAAGAAAAGTTACTAGAAGGGTGAGATATGATGGGTAGCAGAGACCAGAATGACTGCAGTTCACAAGGTCAAGGGTGAAAGGTCAGAATTAAGTGTAACGACTCACACAATCAACTTGCTGCATTGAATGAAGATTTTTTGTTTTTAACTTATTGGCGAATGAGTGATAAGTGGCCATCATTGGCAACGTTGGCATTGAATTCCTGTGCTTAATTGCCTCCTGAACTGGGACAGTGAAAGAGTCAACTCCATAGGTAGACTGGAATCATGTCTATTTGAGAAACATTTGTCAACTGAAAAATAAGTTATTTGTAACTGCTATACAAGGTCAATGCAACTATTCCCTATTTTAACTATTCCCGCCCAGAGGCCATAGAGTGGTTTCCTGAATGCAGCGATCAGCACCAACATATACCTCAGGTCTATTTTAACATCCAAAACCCTTTGACTCTTGTCAAGGACTCTGGAAAACCATTTTGAAATGTGTCCACCACAGTCTCAGAATAAAAACAGAAAGGAGATGAGTAGACATTTCTTTACTCAGAAGGCGGTGAAGCTCTGGAATTCATTGGCTGTGGAGGCCAAGTCATTGGGTATTTTTAACGAGGAGATTGTCAGATTCTTGATAAAGGTGTCAGGGGTCATGGGAAGAAGGCAGGAGAATGGGGAGGAGAGCGAAAGATAGATCAGCCATGATTAAATGGTGGAGCAGACTTGATGGGCTGAACGGTCTAATTCTGGTCCTACGACTTATGAACTAATAAAGCCCAACATTGAGGCCCTAACTACACGCAGCCAGCTCTAATGGGCAGGCCACATCGTTCACGTGCCCAACGACAGACCTGCTATAGACACAAGCTCCATCATAATGAGAGATTACAGAAAATACCAGACTTTCTCAGTGTCTTCTTTAAAATACTGCAGCATTCTCCTGATGTATGGAGTTCTTGCCCTCGGTCCACTTAAAATGGACAATTGGGTGGCACAATGGCACAACCAGTAGAGCTTCTGCCTCACAGCGCCAGAGACCTGGGTTGTATCCTGACCTCAATTGCTGTCTATTTAGAGTTTCCACAGAGTGTTTTCCCTGCGACCACATGGGTTTCTTCTGGCTGCTCCAATTTCCTCCTACATTCGAAAGATGCTTAGATTTGTGGGTTAATTGGATTCTGTAAATTAGCCCCTAGTGTGTAGGGAGTGCATGCAAAAGTGGCATAAGGTAGAACGAGTGTGAACGGACGATTGATTGTCAGCGTGGACTTGGTGGGCTGAATGGCCTGTGTTCATGCTGTATCTTTCAATCAATCAAGAAGGAGCAGCCAGGATGACATTGAGAACTTTGAATCTTTTCCAGAGCATGTAAACAACGAGTGAAAATAGCAGAAGGAAGCAACCATCTCCCATTATACTTGCCCCTTGAGCACCTCCTGCCCACTTACTGCAGAGTCTGTAAAGTCCCAAATTGGCCTCATTAACCACCACAGAACTGAAGCAATTCATCCTTGATCACAAAGGATTGGTCAATAAAACAGTCTAGACAAGAAATGTATTTTCTTCCCTGACAGATATTAGTGAACCAGATCTAGCATTCATGGTTATCTTTACCATAACGCATCAAAAGGTTAATAAAAGGGGTTTTAGATAGGCACATCGATATGCAGAGAATGGAGGAGCATGGATCACGATCAGGCAAAGGAGATTAAAGCACAAAGTGCTCGAGTAACTCAGCGGGTCAGGCAGCACCTGTAGAGGGAATAGATGGGTGACATTTCGAGTGAGGACCCTTCATCAGACTGATTATAGACACAAAATGCTGGAGTAACTCAGCAGGACAGGCAGCATCTCTGGATAGAAGGAATGGGTGACGTTTCAGGTCGAGACCATGGGAGACCAGTTCCTGTGCTGTATTGTTTTAAGTTTAATGACCCATGAATGATCATGGGAGATGTTTCAGGACAAGAAAGGAGCGAGAGAGAAAACGGGGAATTCAGACCAGTTAGCCTGACTTCGGTGGTGGGAATGATGCTGGAGTCAATTATTAAAGAGGTAATAATGGGGCATTTGGATAGCAGTAAAAGGATTAGTCCAAGTCAACATGGATTTATGAAAGAGAAATCATGCTTAACTAATCTTCTGAAATTTTCTGACGATGTGACAAGTAAAATGGATGAAGGGGTGCCAGTGGATGTAGTGTATCTAGACTTTCAGAAAGCTTTTGATAAGGTCCCGCACGGGAGACTGGTGATTAAAATTAGAGCACATGGTATTGGGGGTAGGGTGCTGACATGGATAAAAAATTGGTTGGCAAACAGGAAGCAAAAAGTAGGAGTGAACGGGTCCTTTTCAGAATGGCAGGCAGTGGCGAGTGGAGTGCCGCAAGGCTCGGTGTTGGGGTCGCAACTGTTTACCATATATATTAATGATTTGGAAGAGGGAATTAGGAGCAACACTAGCAAGTTTGCGGATGACACCAAGCTGGGTGGCAGTGTGAATTGTGAAGAGGATGTTAGGAGGTTGCAGGGTGACCTGGACAGGTTGAGTGAGTGGGCAGATGCGTGGCAGATGCAGTATAATATAGATAAATGTGAAGTTATCCACTTTGGCGGCAAAAACAAGGGGGCAGATTATTATCTCAATGGGGTTAGGTTAGGTAAGGGAGAGGTGCAGCGAGACCTGGGCGTCCTTGTACACCACTCACTGAAAGTTGGCGTGCAGGTACAGCAGGCAGTGAAGAAAGCTAATGGAATGTTGGCCTTCATAACAAGTGAATTTCAGTATAGGATTAAAGAGGTTCTTCTGCAATTGTATAGGGCTCTGGTGAGACCACATCTGGAGTATTATGTGCAGTTTTGGTCTCCTAATTTGAGGAAGGACATCCTTGTGATTGAGGCAGTGCAGCGTAGGTTCACGAGATTGATCCCTGGGATGGCGGGACTGTCAAATGAGGAAAGTGAAAAGGCTTGTATTCCCGGAGTTTAGAAGGATGAGGGGGATTCTTATAGAAACATATAAAATTATAAAAGGACTGGACAAGCCAGATGCAGGAAAAATGTTCCCAATGTGGGGCGAGTCCACAACCGGAGGCCACAGTCTTAGAATAAAGGGGAGGTAATTTAAGACTGAGGTGAGAAAAAATGTTGTGAGTTGTGAATTTGTGGAATTCCCTGCCACAGAGGGCAAATGAATAGTGGTGTTGGCTCGAAGGGCTGAATGGCCTCCTCCTGCACCTATTTTCTATATTTCTATGAGACAGTTCTTTCAGTCTGAAGAAAGGTCTCAACCTGAAACGTCACCCATTCCTTCTATCTAGAGATACTGCCTGAGTTACTCCAGCATTTTGTGAATATCTTCAGTTTCAATCAGCACTTCTTTCCTACAACATTCAGATTGATTGTGTTTTACTCAAGATTCCAGTAAATGCAGTTCATTATGTGTCCAGAGGAGATTAGTTTAACTTGGCCATCATGCTCAGCCCAGATATTGTGGGTTTTATGATCCATGAATGATCAAATGTACCAATTTAGAAATAAAACATATGATGCCCAGAAAGGAATAAGTATCTGTGGAAAAGGATTGAGGCAATTTATAAGATTAAAACCAGTATAAATTTTACTACCAAGCTGTGATAAACTCATTTGTTTGTGAATATGGCATCAGGCAAAACAAGAGATAAATTGATATTTAAAGACCAACTTGTTAAATAGTAATCATTTTCCATGAGGAATGCCAACAAAAAATACTTCGCCATGTGTAACAGGAATATCATATTACATCATCAAGGAATAAAAGTGAAAACAATTGAAAAGTAGGTCTATTAACTGGACCTTAAAATATCAGTGAAATTAGTGAGCTTTAAACATCATTCAGGTATAACTGTTTTGTAATTTGAATAAGCTTTCTCAGAATGAAAAACTGACAACCTTTTTTATTAGATGCTTTTTTTTTGCAACGAAATAGGGTAATTGCATAGCACATAGCTATATGTATGTAAATCAGGCCTTTATGGATCATGTAATGATATGTGGAGCATGTCTTAGAAAAGTGTAATTATTTTGTCTATTTAGCTGGGAATCACAAGGCTAAGATCATATCTGTGGTGCTATGAAGCAGGAGGGCATAGTGGGAGAGTGAGATGCTAAAGAATCACAGAAATGGGATTTTGTTTCTTTCAAAATTGAGCAGTGGCCATATCATGAACAGATTTTAGGCATCACCTCTGGAGAAAAAGGATGGGTGACGTTTTGTGTCTGATGAAGGGTCCTGACCCGAACGTCACCTATCCTTTTTCTCCAAAGATACTGCCCGACCACCGGCAATTTGTGTCTATCTTCGGTATATACCAGCATCTGCAGTTCCTTTCTACACTCATGAGCAGATTTGTTGAGCTCTGTCCCTGGACAGAGTCGAGGGAGGATGCATAGGGACAGGTGCTGCATCTTCTGCAGTTGTAGTTGGTCTCTGGTTAACTCACCCCTTCCCACCCAAACCACCCTCTCCCCAGGTAACTTCCCCTGCAACCGCAGAAGATGCAACACCTGTCGCTATACCTCCTACCTCAAATCTGTCCAGAGACCCCAACAGTCGTTTCAGGCTAGGCAGAGGTTCACTAGCACCTCCTCCAACCACATCTACTGTAAAGGGGCTGTCCCACTGCGGCAACCTAATTGGCGAGTTTAGAAGAGTTTGCCCTCGACTCATACTCGCAGCATGGTCGACACGAGGTCCTAGGAGGTCTTTGTAACTCTTCTTCATGCTCCCGTGTACTTGAGGCCTCAGCTGGGTCGCGGTGTATTTTTCAACATGCTGAAAAATTACGAGTAAGATGTGGACTCTTGCACATCAGCACGATCAAACGTAGACTGTGCGATCGTTTCGCTGAACACCTTTGTTCAGGCCACCTGACCCTACCTGATCTCCCAGTTACCAAACACTTTAATTCTCCTTCCCATTCCCACACAGACCTTTCTGCCCAAAGTCTCCTCCATTGTCAGTGAGGGTAAATTCACATTGGAGGAACAGCATCTCATATTTTGCCTGGGCAGCTTACAGCCCAGCATTCCCTCTCTCACCATCCCTCCTCCATCCGTCCTACTAGCTTCTCATTTTCACCCAACAAACAGCTAACATTGGCCTGTTTCATTTATCATCATTACTTTTTTACATATCTTTCATTCATTGTTCTGACCAGTCTGAAGAAGGGTCTCGACTCGAAACATCACCCATTCCTTCTCTCCAGAGATGCTGCCTGTCCCGCTGAGTTACTCCAGCTTTTTTGTGTCTATTTTCGGTTTAAACTAGCATCAGCAGTTCCTTCCCACACAATAATCTAATCCAACTTGATTCTCTCCATATTGTTATCAATTCTTCCCTGATTCTACGTGCTGATGGCTCCTTATCAATCAGCTGTATTAACTAGTAGAGCTGTTGCCTCACAGCGTCAGAGACCTGAGTTTGATCCTGACCTCAGAAGCTGTCTATGTGGAATTTGAACGTTATTTTCTTGTGAAAGTTTGGGTTTCTTCTGAGTGCTCCAGTTTCCTCCCACATCCCAAAATGTAGCATTTGTTGGCTAATTGGCCTCTGTGAATGGCCCCTAGTTTGTAGGGATGTGAAAATGGGGATAACATAGAACTAGTGTGAACGGGTGATCGATGATCGGTGTGGGCTCAATGGCCTAATCAACCTTTTTACATGATGTTTCTTGCAATCAATCAAACTCTAAATGTGAATGCAGTTTGCATCAATAATCACTTAAAAGAGCTCCTCCCCATTTGCCCACTCAACCAAATTCTGTCCAATGATTCCCTGCAAGTTGCTCTGAACCTATTCTCCTTCACTCCTTTTAAAATACAACAATCACACCCATGGCAACTGATTGACCCATACCTTTTTTAAAAAATTATTCCATCTGCATTCAAATATGCCAATAATTTGCACGTAAATAATTTTCACAGAAAATACTCATACACCATAGAAACCGGCCTTTTGTTCAAACTAACCCATATCAGCCAAGATGCCCCATCTGCACGTCCCACCTGCCTTCGTTTGACCCACATCCCTCTCAAGCTTTCCTGTCCAGGTGCCTGTTCAAATGTCTTTTAGAAGTCGATTTTTACGGAGCAGAACTTTGAGGTTTTCCAACTTACTTTGATGAACTCACCTGTTGGCTGTGAGGTTGTGTGGGACAGTCATCCCACAGAAAATCAGCAGTTAAATGTGTTCCTGTTGCAGGCTTGGTTGAAGTTGAGGGTTAAGGGAACATTTGATGGAGGGAGAGGTGGATGGTGATGCCCAATTAATATTTTCTGTGACAGCCTGTCACTGGGAAAATCAGTAATGCATGAAGCCAAGATCTCTTTCTACATCATTGCTTTTATGTCAGGCCGTTAATTGTATATTTCCCACGTACATTTGGGCGGTACAGCAATGCAGCAATAGAGTTGCTGTCTCACAGTGCCAGAGACCCGGGTTCTATCCTGATCTTGGGTGCTGTCTGTACTGAGTGTGTACGTTCTCCATGTGACCGTGTGGGTTTCCTCCAGCACCTCCGGCTTCCTCCCACACACCAAAGTCGTACATGTTTGTAGGTTAATTGGCTTCTGTAAACTGTAAAATGTCACTGTTGTACAGGATAATAGTAAGATTAAAGGAGAACTTACCAGTTTGAAGTTTGATCTTTATTTTATGAGGAGTTACGATGAGGGATTACGTGAAGACCCCGCCAGCACGCATGCGCGACATTTCTTCAAAGCAGTGGTGTGAAATCACAGAAATACAGTCACAATGACTAATATAGTAAGATAAAAAAGAGAACTTCCATACCAGGTGATCTTTATAATAGAGGGTTGGGAGCGGAGGGCACGTAATCCCTCATCGTAACTCCTCATAAAATAAAGATCAAACTTCAAACTGGTAAGTTCTCGTTTAATCTTACTATTTTACTTCGGAGTCACGTGAGTGACTACGTGAAGATTTCAAAGCTCTGTGATTTCATGCCCTGGAAGCTCCATGCTCACACACCGCTAAAGTTGGGATAAGAGGATGAACGTAATTCAGACAAGACACTGGCTGAAAAACAAAAATCAGGTATTTATTCATACCAAACAAAAATAGTGTCCCCAAAGGGTAACCTTCTAGCCGCCGAGGTGGATGCTGCCCTGGTGGAGTGAGATTTATATTTGTTAGTATCCACCCCCCCCGCATCCAGTACCACCCTTAACCATCTGGAAATGGTTTGCACCGTGACTCTGTGATGGGCTTCTTGTGACTAACAAGCAAAGCTGTTTCCGTCCCCTGAGATTTTGAGTGACTAATGTATCGTAAGATTAATGTGACGATACAAAGACGAGGATCTGCTGGGTAAGCCAGAAACTCCAAAGTATGTCCAGACACTCCGGGTCGATCTTGTTTCAACAGTCCCTGCACATAGAAAGTGATTTTGTCACTGGTGATTGTCATTTCATCCAGGTTGAGTTTGTGCAGGGACTGGACCTGTTGTGCCGTGATAAGTGCCATAATCATGACCATCTTGTAGGTGAGTTTTGCCAAAGGGAGTCCCGTGTTTGGTGTCCATCCTCGCAGCATAGTCAAGACTGTGCTGATATCCCAAATATGGCTATATCTGGCCCTGGGGGGGATTAGAATTGAATATTCCCCTCATAAATTTGGATACTAGAGGATGTGACCCAATTCCCAATTGGTCACTCCCCTTGCCCAAGTAGGATGATAGGGCACTCCTGGCACAGTTAATGGCACTGTAGCTCAAACCTTCATCGAAATGAAGGGTAGCCAAAAATTCCAGCACTTCCGTTATGGTGGCGGTTTCATATGTCGTGTTGGCTGTGACGCAGAATCCTTCCCATTTCCTGATGTAGGTCAGGTACTGCTTTCTTGTGGACTCTCTGCAGGCTGCTGTGATGGTATCAATGGTCCTGTTGGAGAGTCCGAATCCGTGAAGTGGCCGTTTTAAAATCTGCAAATTAACAAGTCCATGCGGTCATGACATGGATGACATTCTCCTGTAACAGGATGAACGAGCAGGCTTGGTCTTTTGTTCACCCTGATACAGGGTTCTGTGGCCATCTTCTGTACCATAGGGAACCATGGTTGGGTAGGCCAGTCGGGCACCACCAAAATACCCGATGCAGAGTCTTGCTTTATTTTCTGCAAGACCCGACTGATGAGGCAGAAAGGGGGAAGTGCATAGCAAAATAGATCCCCCCAATGTAGCGAGAAGGCATCCATCGCTACTGCCCCCGGGTCTGGCTCCCAAGCAACATATGTTGGTAGTTGGTGATTTAGCCTGGACGCGAAAAGGTCGATATCTGGTGTTCAATAACGTTCTAAAATATCTGAAAACACATTCCGATCCAACATCCATTCTATGTTGTCGTTGAATTTACGTGATCTGGTGTCTGCCACTGTATTTAGCTTACCTGGAAGGTAAGTAGCTGAGATCCAAATTTCTCTTTGCAGACACCAGTGCCAGATATTGTTAGCCAATTCATCACACGATATCGACTTTATACCGCCCATATGGTTAATATATGCTACCACCGTGGTGTTGTCAATTTGTATTCTAATATGAACTTTGTGCATATTAGTGCAGTATGCTTTAAGGCCGTGAAATGCTGCCAGCATTTCTGAATAGTTAATCCCCAAGTTTTTGAATAGGGTTAACTCTGGTGCACTCCATCTACCTCCACAGCTAGAGGTAGTGTTAGTAGCTCCCCACCCTTTGGCACTGGCATCCGTTTGTAAGATGATCAAGGGATTGATGATATTGATAGGTTTGGAGCAATTTTGGGCATTACCCATCCACCAATATAATTCGGCTTTTGCCTTTCCCGGAATTTTCATAGGCCTGTCGAAATGGCCAGTATGATTTTTGAGCGCTGTAATTTTGGCTCTTTGTAAGTTTTGGTAATGTAAGGGCCCAAATTGTGCTGCAGGAAATGCAGCTACTATCTTCCCAATCACCCTGGCCACCTGCCGAATGGATGGGACCTTAATGCCAATGAGGCTCCCGCAAGCCTCTATCAGGTCTTCCACCTTGCTTGGTGGCAACGTGACAGACATTTGCACCGAGTCAATAATGAACCCCAGATATTTCATGGTGGTAGAGGGTTCCAATATTGATTTATCTGGATGTATAAAAAATCCCAGCTTCTGAAAAAGATGTTTCGTGGCTGTAACTGCCAAAGTAGCCATTTCCAAATTCTCCCCCACTATGAGGATGTCATCAAGATAGGCCATAACAGTATGTTTCTGTTTCCTTAAATAGGCCAAAGCTGGTTTTAATATCTTGGTAAACAATCTGGGTGCTGACGATGTGATGACGGTGCATTAGGCAAAGCTTTGTATTGCCATAATTGTCCCATCCAGATAAATTTTAAGTATTTCCTATGATCCTTGTGTATGGGTACTGAATAATATGCATCTTTGAGGTCAATGCATGCCATGTAGTACCCATTGGCTATTAACTGTATAGCAGTATTGAAGGTGTCCATTTTAAAATGAATATACTGGACAAAAGTATTCAGATCGGTCAAATCTATGATGATGCGGCACCCGCCGTCTTTTTTATTTTTAGTGAATATATTAGACACGAACTCCTGAGGTTCATTGATGGCTTTCTCAATTACCCCTCTTTCTATTAATCTCTGTAGTTCAGCATGCCCTGCTGCCCTTTCTTTTTGGGAAAGGACGAATTTTCGGCTAGGTGCATGCTGTACCGGGGTAGGGAGTTCGTGAATAAATTCAATTTTGTAGCCCTGAATACTTCTGAGTATATAAGGATCAGAGGTAAAAGTGAGCCAATTCTCGAAGAACATGTGCAACCTGCCCCCTACACAAAGTGAATTTAGACCAGATGTGTTTCTGGGGACCCCAGACCCACCTACCTCCATGGTTATTGCCGGTGTGGAGGTTTCTGTCCTTGCTTCCTTGGTTGGCTGTGGGTGTTCTGGGAGTGGCGCATCTTCCAAGAAGGCCGGCCTGGGCCTTGGCCTAAAAAAGACCGTTGTGCAGGAATGCCGGCCTTCGAGCTTTCAGCACCGGCAGACCTGTTATGGTAACTCTGCCCGGTGGATGTGTAGGGGTGCTGTCTGTGTGGGTGGTGCGGCTTAGTGTAGCCAGGTTTTATAAGGCCCAAAGCCTTGGCCTCCTCATCAAGGTCTTTAACCTGCTTTGGGAGATCTTCCCCGAACAGCAGGCTTGGAGGCTGAGTCTTCCCAGGCTTACACAACCCCGCAAACTTGGGGTTAAGCGCCGGCTTTATGATGTTTTTTCTAAAATTGTTGATCTCATACTGAGTATTACAGAGTAGAGCCAAAGCATCCTGTAATTCTTCCGGCATATCCACACCCACTGCAGTTCTTGCCACTGCCGTAATCCCTGCGGTTAGGAGCTTCAGAATCCTCTGAAGTTTGATCTCCTGGCCTCTACTTGAGGGGCTCATGTTTCCCCATATAGGGTTATTTACTGCAGGTACATTCAATGAGTTGCAGTTCTCAGGTGCCATATATTTATCTGCAGTAGCATTAATGGCCTCTTCCTGCAGCTGGTTCGTTGCCATATAGTTAATGCTGGTAGCCAGCTTAGGGTGGATTGGTAAGCCCTTCTTGTTAGGCATAGCATGCTTGCTTACCATATCCATGTAGTCTTCACACACCCCTGACACCGTCGGCAATTCAGCCAGCTCCCCTTCTTCTGGGTCAGCCCAGTTCTGACCCTCAATGCTCCCCTGTATAGAGGGGGAGACATTGGGCAGTCCTCGATAGGAACTTGCCGTGGGCCTGCTAGGAGTCCCACTGTGACCCTGCCCCTGCATTAGCAGGTCACGTTGGAGCATTTGCTCCATCATCCGCTCCATGCGGTTTAGACGACCTCCGTCGCTATCTGCGAACGGGGTGTCCTCGGGACCGGACTCCGCCGAGTCGGCCCTGGCCGACTTCCGGGTGGTTTTCCCGCCCGACCGTGGCGTACCAACGGTCCCAAAGGGCGAAAAGTCGGGAGCTGCAGGTAAAACCTGTAGCTCTGGAGAGACGGCTCTCTGCTGGCTGCTCTCCTTGGCAGCTGCTTTGGCCGCTGTTCTTTTCGATTTTCGTGCTTCCATGCTATACTATGTCGTCGACTCACTCCTCCGGTGAGACTTACCTGGCGTAAGCTATTTAAACTTACGCTGGAGGAGCCCCGCTCCTCCCGACCGTCGCTTCCGCATGCGTACGACGATATGTCGCGCATGCGTGCTGGCGGGGTCTTCACGTAGTCACTCACGTGACTCCGAAGTAAAATTCTAGTGTATGGAGTGATCACTGATCGGCGTGTATTCAGTGGGCCTGTTTCCACGCTGTAAGTCTACGCTGTAGATCAAGTACTAAAATTTTACCTCCTAAAGTGTAACGCTTCATGCTTAAAATTTATTCCATCTGCCATTCCTCTGCCCATTTCTGAAGTTGACTTTGAGGTAGTGTTGGAGTGATTGAAAAGGATATTTGGAGAAAATAATTATTCAAGTCAAGTCAAAAGTCAAAAGAGTTTATTGTCATGTGTCCCTGACAGGACAATGAAAATCTTTCTTTGCATAGCACAACAGAACGTAGAAGGCATTGACTACAATTCTATACATAAATACACCCATGAATTAATAAATTAATAAACTGCAAATAACAGATGGAGGGATATTAATGTTCAGAGTTCCGAGCCAGGTTTAATAGCCTGATGGCTGTGGGGAAGTAGCTATTCCTAAACCAGGTTGTTGCAGTCTTCAGGCTCCTGTACCTTCTACCCGAAGGTATCAGGGAGATGAGTGTGTGGCCAGGGTGGTGTGGGTCTTTGATGATGCTGCCAGCCTTTTTGAGGCAGCGACTGTGATAAATCCCCTCGATGGAAGGAAGGTCAGAGCCGATGATGGACTGGGCAGTGTTTACTACTTTTTGTAGTATTTTCCTCTCCAGGGCGCTCAAGTTGCCGAACCAAGCCACGATGCAACCAGTCAGCAAGCTCTCTACAGTACACCTGTAGAAGTTAGAGAGAGTCCTCCTTGACAGACCAACTCTCCGTAATCTTCTCAGGAAGTAGAGGCGCTGATGAGCTTTCTTAATAATTGCATGTGTGTTCTCGGACCAGGAAAGATCTTCACAGATGTGCACGCCCAGGAATTTGAAGCTCTTGACCCTTTCAACCATCGACCCGTTGATATAAACAGGACTGTGGGTCCCCATCCTACTCTTTCCAAAGTCCACAATCAGTTCCTTGCTTTTGCTGGTGTTGAGGCCCAGGTTGTTGTGCTGGCACCATATGGACAGTTGCTCGATCTCTCTTCTATACTCGGACTCATCCCCATCAGTGATACGTCCCACAACAGTGGTGTCTTCAGCGAACTTGATGATGGAGTTCGCGCTATGACCGGCTACGTAGTCATGAGTATAGAGTGAGTACAGCAGGGGGCTGAGCACGCAGCCCTGAGGTGCTCCCGTGCTGATTGTTATCGAGTCTGACACATTTCCACCAATACAAACAGACTGTGGTCTGTGGATGAGGAAGTCGAGGATCCAATTGCAGAGGGATGCGCAAAGACCCAGTTCTGCGAGTTTGGTAACCAGCTTGGAGGGGACGATTGTGTTAAATGCCGAGCTGTAGTCAATGAATAGCAGCCTGACATATGAGTTTTTGTTGTCCAAGTGGTCCAGAGCGGAGTGGAGGGCCAGCGAGATCGCGTCCACCATTGATCTGTTGTGGCGGTAAGCGAACTGCAGTGGGTCCAGGTTTTTTTGTCGAGGTAGGAGTTGATTTGCACCATGATCAACCTCTCGAAGCACTTCATCACCACAGACGTTAGTGCCACAGGTCGATAGTCATTGAGGCACATCACCTTGCTCTTCTTGGGCACCGGTATTATTAATGCCCTTTTGAAGCAGGTGGGAACCTCAGACCTCAGAAGTGAGAGGTTGAAAATGTCCGTAAAAACTCCAGCCAGTTGGTCCGCACAGGTTTTTAGGACACGACCAGGTATGCCATTAGGTCCAGACGCTTTTCGAGGATTCACCCCTCTGAAGGATTTCCTGACGTCGGCCTCTGTGACTGAGGCTGAAATACCATCACAGCGAATAGGGGCTCAGGAAGGCACATCGGTGTTCTCCCTATCAAAGCGTGCGTAAAATGCATTGAGCTCATCAGGGAGTGATGTATCGCCGACATCCGAGCTGCCTCCTGGTTTCGCCTTGTAAGAGGTGATTGCATTCAGTCCCTGCCGAACATCTGTCTCATCCTCCAGCTTGGAGCAGAACTCCATTTTGGCCTTTTTGATGGCCTTTCCCAGGTCGTATCTGGACTTCTTGTAGACCACTGTATCATCAGACATGAATGCCCGGTGTCTGGTCTTCAGAAGAGTGCGGATCTCACAGTTCATCCAAGGTTTCTGATTGGGAAACACTCGGAAGGTTTTTTGTTCAGTGAAGAGTGGTAAAAGTTTCAGAAAATATTTGACATAATTGATATAGTAAATTATTAAAGTAAAAGAAGAAACAAAATATTCTATGTCTCTGAAACACAAAGCACTGGAGTAACTCAATGGATCAGACAGCATCCCTGGACACAATGGATGGGTGTGACATTTCGGATGGGACCCTTCTTCAGACTTTGTCTTATTTTGTAAACTAGCATCTGCAATTCCTTTATTTAAAATTCTCTGTCACTGGTTGCTCATGAACAGTTCTTATTAATACAGTAGTTGTAGGGCCAATAGTTGATTCTTGACAATATAGGCCCAATCCCACTGTAGACTGGGAACAAGAAAAACAATGAAATTGCCCAAACACTTTCCTTAATCTTTTCCACTGCAGTGCTGCATGTCACATCCACTCCCCATTACTGCTGGAATTGAACTGATTCTCAGGACAAACAGAAAACTGTTCAACATGCATCACCTCCTCTCCAGAAATAAAGTTATTCCAACCCTGCTCGTTGACATGCAGGACACTGACAATATTCTCCCCAATGTATGTTTGGAGGCTGAGATCCAAAACACGATCAACTAATTCACCAACACAAACAAGTCAATGGGCCTTACAGTAAATATCTACAAAATAAATACAAATAAAAATGAATCTTCGCTATGAATTCTATGGCAGAACTATTGCAGGGGTAGCACCATGGCGCAGCGGTAGAGTTGGTGCCTGACAGCACCAGAGACCTGGGTTCGATCCCGACTATGGGTACTGTCTGTATGAAGTTTATATGTTCTCCCCGTGACCACGTGGGTTTTCTCTGGGTGCTCCAGCTGCCTCCCACACTGCAAAGACTACAGGTTTGTAGGTTAATTGGTTTCAGAAACAAAAATTGTAAATTGTCCCTAGTGTGTAGGATAATGCTAGTGTATGGGGATCGCTGGTTGGCATGGACTCGGTGGGCAAGTTTCCACGCTGTATCTCTAAATATAAGATTAAACAAAAACTCAGCAACCACCTCCACCAAACCCATCAACAATGGTTAATAATGAGATTCAGCAAACATAAGACCACTTTCCATATCTCAGGACCAATCTCTCAGTGAAGGCATATATATCAATAATGAACCTCTCATGTGTCGGCTTAGCATTCAGTCAACTAAAAAGAGTGCTGGAGGATCAAAACCTTAAACCAAGCAGGCAGTAGAGATCCCTGGCCACCTCCAAGTACCTCAGAGCACTGGAGAGACCTAAGCACTATGAATATTCCCCCCAAATCCAACCGCAGGATATAACCAAAGGTAACGTTTCCAGCACTGAGACCCGAACTTCACTCAAGCAGCTCTGGTGAAAGAGCCATGTCAGCCGCATGCCTGACTCCAAATGAGGCTGTCAGCTATGAACTCCACCATGGAAAAAGTGGACAGAGGAAATGATTCGAGGATGTTCTCAAGGCCTCCCTTCAAGGCAAAATGTCACAAACAGCGATACACCTGTTGCCTCGCATACCAAAGACCAAGGTTCAATCCTAACCTCAGGTGCTGTCTGTGTGGACTCTGTACATTGTCCTCATGACCACATGAGTTTCCTCCATCCCAAAGACATGAATGGTTCTATATTAATTTGCCTCAGTAAAATTTCCCCTGATTTGTAGGGGGTGGATGGGAAAGCAGGATAACATAGCACTAGGGTGACCGGATGATTGATGGTCACAAGGGACTCACTGGGTCGAAGGGCATGTTTCCATGCAGCATCATTCAATCAAACTGAAAACTCATCGTCATGGGAATCCTTGCACCAAGACTGTTCAAAATGGAGATGCAGCATCCAGCAAAGCAATTGAGGGGGGGGGGGGGGGGGGGTGGGAGATAAGCACTTTGACTTGCTGATAAACAACCCACCCACCTGCACCAGCAAGCTCCCCCTTCCCTGCCTGAATCCCACATTAGCCTTCAGAAGTTCTAGTAGCAGAATTAGGCCATTCGGCCCATCAAGTCTACGCTGCCATTCAATCATAGCTGATCTATCTTTCCCTCGCAACCCCATTCTCCTGCGTTCTCCCCATAACACCTGACCCCCTTACATGTGTCAGAGGGTATGGGTTGAAGGCAGGAGAATGGAGGTTAGGAAGGTGAGATAGATCAGCCATGATTGAATGGCAGCATAGACTTAATGGGCCGAATGGCCTAATTCTACTCCTATTCCTTACGAATCAAGAATCTGTCAATCTCCGCCTTAAAAATACCCATTGACTTGTCCCCCACAGCCATCCGTGGCAATGAAGTCTACAGATTCACCACCCTCTGATTAAAGACATTCCTTCTCGTATCCTTTTCAAATGGCCTTGTCAGCCATTTCAGAACTGGAGTGGGAGCAGGACATCGCCAACCTCGATGGGCTGCCGAAGCAGCGGAATGAAAATCAGCCGCAGGCTTTTGGGCCATTTGATAAGAGCATTTGGTGAGCATGCAGACAGTGGTGGCGGCAGGTGGGGGGGAGGGGTGGCTGCTTGACGTTAAGAGTTCCCAGGATATATCGCTTTACCAGCCGGTCGAGGCCATGGAGCTGGTGCCTGTGCAGCTGGCTCTGTCGCAGCTCATTTCGTCTGACCTCACACTCAAGTTCACATTAACCCCTCCATGTAAAACATTTCAGCATCATGCTGCTGCCTTTGACAGGTCTGGCATTTCCAATCCAATCTTTATTAAGATGTGGGCAAGCACTCTTTGACTTCTCTCTGCAACTTGATTCAAGCCTCTCAGCGCAGTATTTCCCATCCAGTGTAGTGTGTGGGGTGATCTCACCCACCCCGTACCCCAGTTTTGAACAAGTACATTCAAATGTCACAATTTAATATACAAGATATCAAATGTAAACCTCCATCAATAAGCTGATCTGGTGACACATGGTACCTGATGCAAACAGCCTATTCTCACTAAAAGTGGTGGAAAGAACAAACTTCCTACTTTAGTGGTGAGGGTGGGCATCAAGCTATCAACTGAGGGCAAATTTGATATAAAAATATGGAGCAATTTACATTTTCTTGGATAGAGATATAATTGAGTTTCAACATTGACGCTAAGCCTTTGGAGTCCTCTGTGAACTTTTGAGAATTAAATGGACTGTTTGTGTTACATTTCCTGATGCTGGACTCAGTAGGTCGCTTTACAAAATACCTTTGCTTCAGGAGTCGGTGAGAAATAAATCTCTGCTCTGCAGTTGATATTGTTTGTTTGGTAAAAATGAGCTGAAGTAATGTTGCTGAGTGCATATATAAGCAAAAACAACCCCCCCCCCCACCTCAAAGAATCCTCTTCCTTAGCACTTACAGCAAAAACACTCAGTGTACATTTATAATTTATACTCACAGGAGAAGCCTTTAGTGACTTTTGTTCCACCACAAAGCCCAGCTTATCTGTATTCTACAGGGAATGACCACTGTGTTGCCGTGAATTTGGTGGCTTACATTATGTTATAATAGTCCATTAATCCTCTCTGGGCTGATTGCTGAATCTAGTTTGACAGTACGTGTTAGAAATGGGCATATGGCGTGTGAACTGTCTGCAGGAGTGAATCCACGGGAAATGCACAGTGTAGTGACCAATTATCATCTGCAAAAAGGTGATTCAGTGCAGGTCTTGTTATTGGAAATCCACAGCGAAAATTTGTCAGCAGTGCTCATTAGTGAATTTATCTTCCTTTCATGTCTCACCAGATATTATAGGCAGAGAAGTGACCACAGTGAGTCACCCCCACTGCTGCGATTAAGCTAGCGCAGCGCAACAGCTAAATGGATAAAGTGCTTTGGTGAAAACATTTTTGTTTCCAGTCACCAGAAGACCACCTTCATAGATGCCTCAATTATACACAGTCACAGTTTGTCGGAATGCTTCATTTCCGATTGAGAAGAGTGATGATGTTGCACGGTTTTGCTATTCGTTGCTGCATTGTACGTTGCTATTCTTTGAAGTGAACACAGAATAAAATCCAGTTCAAAAGTGAAATTAAAAAAAGGACATTCGGACAAATAGAACTTGACTACTTTAGATTTAGGAAGGCAGCAGGCAAATCAGACCAATTCCAAAAGATTTGGTCTCCATTTATCGACTTATTACAAAGATAGGGTGCAACAGAACTTTGAAAATAAATGGTTTCAGGACCTGGTGAGGGGTGTGTAAAAATAAGTAGGTACATCCCTTTTATATTATCTTATTTTCTTTTTTACATTTTTCTCTTTCCCTTTTTCATGTTCTACGCCTCTACGGGTTCTTTCTTTTCACTCTCTCACGCACTTACTATCTTATCTAACTTTCTCTATTTTTCCTCTTCTTAAAGTTTAAAACAAGAAGGGGCACATGAAATGCATGATGTTATTTTTGGCTTACATTACTTCTAATAAAAATAAATTAAAAAAATAAAAAATTAAATTAAAAAAAGATTTAGGAAGGCAACAGGAAAAGCATAAAATAATTTGTTCCTTTTCTACGCGCAATAGTATAACACAAAAACCTCACAGCTTCAGTCCAAACTAACACAGTTATCAAGTGATTATTCCACTTAGTACCTGGAGATATAAATTGATAGATTCTTAGAAAATTGAATTGTACTTTTGAACTGATTGAAGTGTCTGTAGCTAGGGAAAATGCATCAAAAACACTCAGGCTCAGTGCACTGCTGCAAAGAGCATGAACACACGCCTGCTCCTAAACAAAGGCTCCTGATTGTGGCTTACAGAACTCAAGAGTCGCAGGTCTGCCTTATGTTGTCTCTTGGCTGGACGACATCTGTGAGTAGATCTGCGGCTCTCACGATTAGTAGTTTACATTCACTACCTGATGCCTCGACACACAATAGGGAGACATGCCCTTGCGAAGACATACAATAGAAATGGGGAGCCGATCGAGGAATTCCCCATGACAGGCTCCACACTTCCATGGCATGCCAGTGCATGTCTAGGCAATGGGCACTGAATGTCACCCCCTTCATACTGGAACTCAGCAGCACAATCATTAACAAGTTGATCTGTGCAACCGAACAAAGCACCAACTTTAGGCATTTTAATTTTACTCCATCACACGACCCATGATGTTATATATATATATATATATATATATATATATATATATATATATATATATATATATATATATTATATATATATATATATATATATATATATATATATAGGGATGAATTCATTGTGACATATTTTCCTTTCAGACCTCCACAAGGTTTGCTTTGATTAACTAAAGTTTATTTCTAGCCTAGACACTTGTTTATCTTTGATTACACAAAAAGCTGGAGAAACTCAGCGGGTGCAGCAGCATCTAAGGAGCGAAGGAGATAGGCGACGTTTCGGGTCGAGACCCTTCTTCATGCATGGTCAGGTGGCTGAGTGCTAATTCATGAATTTCAATGGACTTTGGAACCTGATCATCTTTTGAACCTCACTCTTTTGATCATGTACAACTGTGAAGAAAATCATCAGCTCATCTTCCACAAATGATATCACAACTGGTGGAAGAATACGGTGTGCAGAGATTTACGAGAATGTTGTCAGGATTTGTGGGGCTGAGCGATAGGGATAAGTTCGGCAGGCTTGGGCTCTATTCCTTGGATGGTAGGAGGATGAGGGGTGATCTTATCGAAGTGTAAAAAATCATGAGGGTAATTGATAGGGTAAAACTAATGAGTCCTTTACCCAGGGTAGGGGGAATCAAAAACTAGAGGAACCTCAGGGGCAACATTTCTATTCAGAGGGTGGCAGAGAGCTGACAAGGGTAGTTGAGGAAGGTAAAATAACATTTAAAAAATACTTGGACAGGTACATGGAGAGCAGGCACGTGCCATGAGTAATTACTCGGGGTAGGCAGTCAGTCGTCTTTTAAAAATCTTTAAAGCTGCGCATGCGCAGATTGGTCTCCTATCAGGTAGGCAGTCAGTCGACTTTTATAAAGTAATTTGTCTTCATAAGCCTTATCTCACGTGCGACAGTCCACGGTGCAAAGCAGAATTTCAGCTGCCTTTATTGTCCGTTGTAAGTGAAGGCTTGAAGCAGCGTCCACGGCACGCGAGTTGCACATAGTTTCACGTATGATATGTACTGCGGATGAAAGGCACGGATGAATTATGCCTACCTCAGAGATTGATGAAATCATGAAAATAATAACCATTTAATAAATTATGCATGTTATTTTATGCATTAAGTTGCTAATAGTAAATTAATTGGAAATCTTTATTATTTATATTTAATAATTCCATTTTTATAATTTTAGTGAGGGTTGGAACTGCCTACCGTGACGGCATGTGCCTAATGGAGAACAGATGATGTTTTGGGTTGGGACCCCGTCTGAAGAAGTGCCTTGATTTGAAATGTTTGAAGTGCGGGGGAGAGAGAAGACTTTGCAAGGAGGAGATTCACTGTGATGGATGTTTGTGTGAATTGAATTGTCTGTGTATTTTTTTATGAATTGTTCTGTTGTATGGCTTGTAGAAACGGAGTTTCATTCGAGCCTCTCTGAGGTTCGAATGACAAGTAATAAAATCAAAATGTTGCCACTCCATTTTTCTCCATGTGCGTGCCTGACCTGTTGAGTTCCTTCTGCACTCTGTGTTTTGCTCATATCACGATTGGTGATCAATTAATCAAGTGTTAAGAGTCAAGAGTGTTTTATTGTCATATGTCCCGGATAGAACAATGAAATCCTTACATGCTGCAGCACAACAGAATATTTGAACATAGTACACTGTAAACAATATAATAAATGAGAGAAGAAACAAAGTTTAGTGTGTTTCGATACACATACTTACAAGTACACATATGTATGAAGAAGAGTCTCGACCTGAAACGTCGCCCATTCGTTCTCTCCAGAGATGCTGCCTCACCCGCTGAGTTACTCCAGCTTTGTGTGTCAACCTTTGATTTAAACCAGCATCTGCAGTTCTTTCTTACACACTTTATACACACACACATATATACACACATACACATATATACACACAAAAAAACAAATAATAGTAGGGCAATAATAATAACAATAGTCTATTGTGGTTTTGAGCTTATTTGAGGTTGTAGTGTTTAATATGACTCCCACGGCTACCTGGACTACTCTTCCTCCCACCCTGCTTCCTGTAAGGACTCCATCCCCTATTCCCAATTCATCCGTCTACGCCGCATCTGCTCCCAGGATGAGGTGTTCCACACCAGGGCATCACAAATGTCCTCATTGTTGTTCCGGACGCAGGTGTAAAGGTCCAGAAAGATTTTATCTCGCTTTTGGTGCACTACAGTTTCCTGGCAGGTTGCCAGCCTCAGTTGTGGGAGCTCGGCAGTTAGCTGATAAAACTGCTCGCAGTCCCAAAACAAGCAGCAACATTAAAAATAAATATCTGCAGCTTTGCAGCGATACTCAAGGATGTTTAAAAGTACCGCTGTACCTCCTCCGAATTCCAAAAGGTGTTTTAACTCACTCGTTTTTGTGTTTGGACGGAAGTTCCGCAACACACCTCCTCGCGTAAGCAGCTTGGAGGGGATGATGGTATTGAATGCCGAGCTTTAGTCTACCTGATGCAAGTGTTTTTATTGTCCAAGTGGTCCAGTGCAGACTGAAGAGCCAGTGAGATCGCATCCTCTGCTGACCTGTTGTGACGGCAGGGGAACTGTAGTGGGTCGAGGTTCTTGTTAAGGTAGGAATTGATATACACCATAACCAACCGCTCAAAAAACTTAATCACCACAGACGTTAGTGCCACTGGTCGATAGTCGTTGAGGAATGTCACCTTACTCTTCTTGGCCACTGGTATTATTGATGTTCTCTTAAAGCAGGTGGGAACCTCAGACTTCAGTAATGAGAGGTTGAAAATGTTCTCAAAAACTCCAGCCAGTTGGTCTGCACAGTTTTTGAGAACATGACCAGGTATGCCATCAGGCCCAGACGCTTTCCCCCCCCCCGAAGGATCTTCTGATGCCAGGCTCTGTCATTGTGATATAATCAGGGCGTACGGGGGCTCGGGAAGACACATCAGTGTTCTCCCTATCAAAGCGTGCTTAGAACACATTGAGCTCATCAGGGAATATTGCTTCGGTGTCACTTGACTGCCTCCTAATTTTGCCTTGTAGGAGGTGATGGCATTTAAGGCCTGCCACAGTTGCTGAACATCCGCCTCATCCTCCAGCTTTGAGCAGAAGCCCCTTTTGGCCTCTTTGATGGCATTATCAAGGTTGTATCTGGACTTCTTATAGACCTCTGCGTCACCAGACCTGAATGCCCGGGATCTGGTTCTCAGAAATATGCAGATCTTCTGGTTCATCCAGGGCTTCTGGTTAGGAAACACTCAGATGTTTTTTGTAGGAACACAGTCCTCCACACATTTGCTTATGAAGTCTGTAACGATTGTGGCAAATTCATTCAGGTCCATTGCCGAGTCCTTAAAAATTGCCCAGTCTACTGACTCCAAACAATCCCATTGTTGTTCCTCTGCCACCCCAGACCAGCTCTGCACAGTCTTCACTTCTGGGCGTGCTCTCTTCAGTTGCCGCCTGTATGCAGGAGGAAGCTGCACCGCTGCATGGTCGGATTTCCCGAAGTGAGGGCGAGGGATGGAGCGATAGGCATCTTTGATGGTCATATAGCTGTGGTGAAGGGCATTTAATTCTCTGGTGCTGCAGGAGACATGTTGGTGGTAGTTTGGAGTGATTTTTTCAGGTTGGCTTTGTTGAAATCCCCGTCTATGGTGGTAAAGGCTTCGTGGTACGCAGACTGGTGCTTGTTGAACATGGCGTGCAGCTCCTCCAATGCTAGGGGGATGTCTGCCTGGGGTGGGATGTAAACCGTGGTCAGGATGATGGAGGTGAATTCCCTAGCGAGGTACCAAGGGCAAAACTTCACGGCCAGATGTTCCAGGTGCGGAGAGCAGGAGATAGACAGAACTGTCAGCACTACGAAGAGTTGATCATGAGGCATATGTCCCCGCCTCTCCCTTTCCCAGATGCTTGCGTTCGGTCCATACGATGGGTGGAGAAACCTTCAGGCTGAACGGCTGAGTATGGGGAGAAGCCATATCTCTGTGAAACAGAACACAGAGCATTCCCTCAGCTCCCGTTGGTAAAGCAGCCTTGACCTTAAGTCCTCCACTTTATTTTCCAGTGATTGTACTTTGGCTAGTAGGATGGTAGGGATGGGGGGGGGGGGGGGGGGGGGGGGGGGGGGGGGGGGGTTGTCGTCCCCTGTGGTTCATTTTTTACTGATTTCTTTCGTAAAATGTGGAAATTGATTAACAATTTTATTTTAAAAATTCAAGTCTCAACACAGAAACAGAACCTAGTGTTCACAAGATACCTATGACAGCAGTGCCCCTGAATATAAAAAAAAGAGGGACCGCTCTGACTGTTTTTCTCCCTCCTCCTCCTCCTCAAGGCATTTTGCAGCGCTTTGCAATGCTGTGGTCCCTCTGTAACACAGAACAGCTGATATGTTAAATCATCCACGGGAAACAATTCTTCAGTAATTATGTGGAATGATTGCACCTTTTTGCTGACTCTGTTTCCCCCAAAGGATTTAATTCTGTGGAGACTTGAATTTTTAAAATTAAATTGTTAATGAATTTCCACATTTTATGAAAACAATCATTAAAAAATGAACGAATATTCAATATTCACAGAAAATATCTTTGCCTAAAGCACAAAGTGTATATATATATATAGATACAATTTTCACATATATATATATATACACTTTGTGCTTTAGGCAAAGATATTTTCTGTGAATATTGAATATGCGTTCATTTTTTAATGATTGTTTTCATAAAATGTGGAAATTCATTAACAATTTAATTTTAAAACTTCAAGTCTCCACAGAATTAAATCCTTTGGGGGAAACAGAGTCAGCAAAAAGTTGCAATCATTCCACATAAATATATATATATAATGTATATATATATATATATATACATGAAAATTTTATTGATTCTTTTCTTTTTGCACGAAACATTAAATTGGAATATATTCACTGTGTAAATGATACACATTTATAGAATTTTCCAACTGAGAGTGTGGAAATTTCTCAGTTGCTACTTATACAAGTGTAATGCTGTTGTTAAGATGCATTTGGAAACTATTTTTAATGTGTTGGAGAAATACGAAACATAAGTGAAGCACAAAGAGGAAATAATATAACTTATATACTCAGTTTAGAACAATGAGAGGTCAGCTAAAAAAAAGTTTACCTTCAACTTAACATAAATTCCTTTCCCTCTCTTTCGAGAAGGAAAGGTCACATAAAGTAGCAATGTCACAACATTTTGAGATTTTAGAAATCAAGTCTGCAATTTATCCCATCAGATAAAACATAAAAATAATTTTAATTTGATACCTAATTCACTTTCATATCTTCAGTATTAAAAAGGTTATGGCCATTTTCATACTCGGAAATTAGCATCTTGTTCCCCATTGCCTTTCCATTGACTTAACTCAAAAGCTGTGATTTAGGACAGTCAAAAGCCCATAACTTTCTTAAAAATTATGAGCTCAATGAAATTTTTTCAGTTATTATAGATTGAAGCATTCCGAAACAAATATGGAACAATCTTACTTGGATGACCTGAAATTAAAGCATATAATTAATTACCTAATTGTAGCTAATTACAAAATTCAATTACTAGATCTGAACATCTATCCATTTCTTAAGAAAAGATGAACATTTTTAAATTGCCTAAGTGTCCAAATAACATTCACACAATAATTCACAATATAACATGATTTTTAAATCTCCTTTTCATGAATTTATAGGCCAAATGGAAGGAATTTAGTATTAAATTCCTGTAAATTAATGGCCATTTAAATCAACTTGCAAGTGGGATTTAGTGGAATGCGGTGGATTAGAACGTTGTGGTTTGCGGTGAATTTAACCCACAGTCGGCAGGAAAAATACTACCGGTTCGTATATATTTTTTGTTCCCATTTCGCAACATGAAAATTTGATTAAATGCTTCCTAAGAACCACGTTTTTATGTAAAAATAAACTGTGTACCTTCTTTTCTCCCCTACGTAAAATCCTTCCCGTTGTCAACGCTCACGGCTTTAGAAGATGATTTTTAAATTACTCTAGCTAATAAATGATCAAGTGTAGTTTAATAATACCTTCATAAAACAAATGTCGGAGAGATTTCTCTTTAGCGACGAAATCCCCTGAGATGGATCAACTTGAATTGTCTGTAGAAAAACGGCATTTTAAACCCACCCCCCTCTGAAAGTCGCGCGCACGGGGAGTGGCAGAACTGCAGCGCCGCTAAAGGTAAGTATTGTAACGTGCTTACATAAAGTTTCATGGAATGTTTAAAATTATGAATGGAGTTTGGCTTAGGTGGCGACGATAACCTGGCTAAATTTGCAAGATGCAAAAGGCTTCTTTGATGATGATAATGCAAAGTGCTGGAGAATCTCAGTCAGGCATCATCTGTGGATGGAATGGATAGGTGATGTTTCACATTTCGGTTTAGGACTGCAGATAAGATGAAGCAAAACTTATGCCTGTCATATTCTTTATTGATGTATATAAAGACAATTAAATACTTATTTTGGGGTCTGGAATGGTTTGTTAAAGTGTCAACGTGGTGCCAAGAAAATTTACCAGAACGGCACAGTGGCACAGCAGTATAGTTGGCGCCTCACAGTGCCAGAGACCCGGGTTAGATCCCGACTACAGCTGCTGGCTCTATGGAGTTTGTACTGTCGCCCCGTGACCTTGTAAATTTTCTCCGGGTGCTCCGGTTTCCTGCCACATTCCAAAGCCGTACAGGTTTGTAGATTAAATGGCTTTGGTAAAGATTGTAAATGGTCCACAGTGCGTAGAATAGTGCTAGTGTATGAGGTGATCACTGGTGTGCGTGGACTCAGTGAGCTGAAGGGTCTGTTCCTGCGCTGTATCTGTAAACTAAACTATTAAGGTGTGAGGGAATTCAATCATGTGGAAAGATATAAAACACTCGGAATGACAACTATCGTTCAAAATTATTGTTAGTGTAAATGAGAGGAAATTGCTTCCTCTGTTAAAAAGATTGGCAACTGGGGAAAACAAATTTGAGGTATTTGGCCCAATAACCAGGATGGTTATGGGTGATTAACAAAAGTGGAAGAGGCTTGTATAAGACATTATTATCCTTTGAACCTGCTATGCAAAGTGGGTATAAACCCAAAATGCTGATTGAACTCAGTGGGTCAGGCTGCATTTGTGGAGGGATTAGATAGGCGATATTTAGAGTTTGGACCCTCCTTTACCCAGTGATCTGCTTAGTTCCTCCAGCAAGTTGCGTTTTACTCAAATTTACAGCATCTGCAGTTTGTTGCATCTCAAAGCAGAGTAGGTTGTTGTGAACTGGACTGCAATATCTGAGAGGACAAAATGAAATAACAATAGATCTGGATGAACACTAGGAAATATATGCAGGGCTACGGAGATGGAGCAAGGAAAAGGATGAGTTGAATTATTAGATTAGATTCTAAAATTCAACAAACTGTACAGCAGGAATGCCTCATGTTACTTTAGTTTAGTTGAGAGATAGTACATGGAAACAGGCTCTTCGGCCCACCCAGCCATACCAACCATTGATCACCCATACATTAGTTCTGTCCTACACGCAAGGCTCAATTTACAGAAGCCAATTAACCTAACCTATAAACCAGCACGCTTTGGAATGCGGGAGGAAACTGAAGCACCCGAAGGAAACCCAAGCGGTCACAGGGAGAAGGTATAAACTCCGTACATACAGTACCCATTGTTAGGAATGAAACGGGGTCTCTGTGTACAAATGTCAACATCAACGCTGATTTTACCGTCTCGCCCTAGTGAATGTTAGAAATTCACAAATATGTCACAGAAACAACTCACCTCAACAACTTTTATGTGAAGTAGCCATTGACAATTGCAGGGAAACTATTGAGTCAGATCAAACGTGGTGTTAATGACATATTGGAAAAGAATATCAACTATTCATCAGTCTGAAGAAGGATCCCCACGCAAAACATCACCTACCTATTTTCACCAGTGATGCTGCCTGACCCACTGAGCAACGTCAGCATTTTGTGTCTATATTAACTATTCATTTACTCAGTTTTCAGAGTGCAAAATAAAAATCAAATTTAAAAACGTCTTGGTTTATGTATATCGAATGACAGGATGAGTATTTGAAGAGCACAAGTAAAAGGATCCACAATTTTGATCCTTTTTTCTTTCAGCTTGTGGACATCCTGCAAGAGGCATTATCACACCCCCGAACATACCAAGGTTGGTGTTTAGGCTTTGACAACTGTCACTTTAGGTGGACAGGACAAGATTGTTTTCATGAGATTTGGGCCAACTCAGCTGATGGAAATATTGCCCCATTACTCTGTCTGGATTACTGTCTAACAATGTAGGACTGTGGAAAAATAAAACTTCAAAGGGAACAAAGCATATTATATTTGCAGAAGACTCAGTTTCAATTAACAAACTGACACCTTAAAAATGCCCAACATGTGTTCTCAGTGACTACAGAATGGCTGGTGTAAAAAAAACCTTAAAATTTGCCTTAGGAAAGAATTCCTTGCTGATTATATTGCAAGCATTTTTTTTTTAAAAGGACATATGAAACAGTTTAGTCAACTTACCTTGAGGCTCAAAACAACATCTGTGAGACAGCCTAAATTCTTCAGGTTCCCATTCTTTTGCACAGCGAAATTCAAACCCAGTGATTCTCCAGCACAAAAGTGTAAAGCAATTTCAATTTTTTTATCTTGTGAATATTGTCAATTTACTAACATGTGAAAAAAAACAACGGACACAATGGCAAGACTGCCATGCCGTTAACTGATGTTGGAAACTGGTCAAAGGTAACATCAGGTGGAGTTTCACTGCTTGCTGTATGTAGCATTGTTTTCTAGTCTGGTTTGCCAGCACGTTATTGTTATAAATGTAAAGTAAAATGAACGAAACACGGTCTGAACACAAACTATCAGTCACCTACAACGCCACCTAATTTTGGAAGGGAATCAGATTTTCTTGTAATCTGTGATCAATGCCATGCTTGATCCTTCTCTGTGGATTCTCTGCAATTGTTAAACCCTACTTCTCCGCCTTGACACACATTCTGACAAAATGTGTACGAAGGAACTGCAGATGCTGGTTTACGCCAAAGATAGACACAAAAAGCTAGAGTAACTCAACGAGTCAGGCAGCATCTCTGGAGAATAGATGTAGGTCACGTTTCGGGTTGCGACCCTTCTTCAGACCGATAGTCAGGGGAGAGGGAAACTAGACATATGAAAAGGTACAAAGAACAAATGAATGGAAGGTATGAAAAGAACAAATCAAAGCCAGCAACGATACACATTCAGACACCATGTATTGAAACATACAAAAACTGGGTGGGTATAATTTGTGAGGGGAACATAATTAAAAAAAAACTCAATGTCAGAACAACTCTTAAAAGTATGAGGGTTTTTTCTTTTCTCTTTTCTTTTTTTGTATGGCTGTAAATATTTGATTAGTATATGAATGTAAATAATTTGGTGTACATATAGCTGCTGGTGTACATATGGTGTACATATAGCTGCAAGATTTGTATAAGATAATTATAAGCAGTTGAATAAGGGGTGGGAATTAACAAGCTTTGGCTTCTTCCTGCTCCTTTTCGGACACATACGATTTCATTTATTTATAGATACTGTTTATGACACTTTATAAATATTCTAGTTTTGTTTTTTGTATGCTGTTTCACACTTGCTTTTTATTCTTTTATTCTTGTCCAAATAAATAAATAAATACTTGAAAAATAAAAGTTAAAAATAAAATACTATCGACAGCAAACATATATTTTCAACTGGAAGCAGACTATAATGGGATGAAACTGTGCCATTCCATGCAGCATTTAACTTTTTGCTGAAGTATGATGAACAGAAAAAAACAATCCTTAATCCTCACGAGACAGGCATCATTGCCCATTACAAAGAGACAGTAGTGGCGGTCAAGGAAATGACACCAATGTGTAGGGCCAGATTGTATAAATCTACCAGCAAGAGTTCAGGATAGTTGGAATAAAATGTTGACTAAAATGCTTTCTGATTCAAAGTGCTGGAGTAACTTATCGGATCTGGCAACATCTCTGGATAATGGATAGATGCTGTATCAGGTCAGTAAACATCACTTATCTATGCATCTGAAAGAGGGTACCGAACCAAAAAGTCACCTATCCATCTTCTCCAGAGATGCTGCACGACCTGCTAGTTACTTCAGCACTGTGTGTCTCTTTTTGTAAATCAGCTTGTACGGTTCCTTCTACCTCATATGCTTCCTGACTGTTGCTTACATTTAGAATGTTATATGTTCTAAACAGAGGTGGGAGAAGGATAGTGTGGTCTACTGATGCCTTACTGAATAAGAAAACAATCTATCTCAATGTAAGCAAAATGTTTCTCATACACAGCATATATCAGTACTGATAACCTATAAATAGCTTGTCATGTAAAGAGAATGAAACTACTGTCGCTGTACCAGATTACAGTACAGATAGCTGTATGTAAATAGATCTGAGTGTAAGAATGTCTCACATTCTAGTTATCATCAACACAGGGTGTAACATTAGGTTTGTGAAATGCATCAATAAACACTCAAGCAAAAGGTTGTGAAGTCTTGTGTGCAGCTTCAGTTATCATCTATAACGTATTCAATCAAATGTTATGACTGGATACCATGCATTCCAGGAAAATACTTTTGAATAATTTTTTTATTAGCAACAAACAATTCTCAATGTTTAAAACTGAGTTATAGACATCCACTTAAATCAATATTTGTACTCTAATGATTATTATCTTATTTTTTTTTTTGAAAATAAAAGTGGGTAAAGAGAAATACCATTATTAATCAATAAAATTATAATTCCTTAATAATTATTTGGTATAAAAAAAAAAGAAAAAATGAAGAAAAAGAAAAAAGACATATTATGTATATATATCAATTAAAAGCCACAAAATATATTATAAATGAAACAACTACAAATAATAATATCAGTAAAGACATGCATATATCCTGGTATACCAATACATTATTTTCATCAAATCCCGCAGGGTGTCAGTCGAGCCGTGATGCCAAGAACAGCTACTTCTCTAAATACTGTATATATGGAGACCATATCTGTTGAAAAGAATTATACTCGTCCAAAAGGACAAATCTGATTCTTTCCAACTGCAACGTCTCCAACATCTCTGATGCCCACATTTTAATTGTTGGGGATAATGTTCCCTTCCAAAATTTCAATATTATTTTTTTCCCTAATATCAAACAGTAATCAAGGAAATTTCTTTGGTCTGGTGTAAATATCAAATTAGCCTCTGGAATTCCCAGTATTATTAGCTTTGGGTCGGGTTCTAATTTAACCTTAAGAACTTCAGAAATTACTTTAAAAATTTCTGTCCAATAATAATTCAATTTAGGACATGTAACAAAACTGTGTGTTAAATTTGCTTCTAAATTCTTACATTTATCACAAATAGAGGAGAGATTAGGAAATATACTATTTAATTTGGCTTTTGAATAATGTAATCTATATAATACTTTAAATTGTATTAATATATGTCTAGCATTTAACGAGCACCGGTGTATTCGTTGTAGACTTTCTCCCCAATTTTCTTTGGTTATAGGTGATCCAATTTCATTTTCCCATGCTTGACGATATGTTTCAGTTATTGGATTCTCCTTATCCATAATGATGTTATATATATAAGCTATTAATTTTTCTGTGGTTGGATGCCAGTTAAACGATTCATCTAATAATCCTGGTTCCTTATTTTTAAAATCCTGTGTATTAGATTTAATATAATCTCTAATTTGGAAATACCTAAACAAATGCTGTGAAGACAATCCGTAGATATCTTGTAATTCCTGAAATGAAAGAAATTTTCCATTTCTATAAAGGTGCTCTACCCTTGTAATTCCTAAATTATCCCAATGTCTGAACCCTCCATCCAATGTGGAGGGCTTAAATAATGGGTTATTCATAATTGGTAATCTAAATGAAAGGTTGTCTAAATGTAAAGTCTTGACTATTTGTTTCCAAATACGTCTATTATTATAAATGATTGGATTGTCCCTATAAGTTTTTTTTTGAACTTCCTTTGGGGCAAAAATAATTGAATCTACGTTGAAAGGCAAACAATCTTCCTTTTCTATCTTTAGCCACGTTGGTTCCAGGTCCGTATTTACCCACCAAAAATTCATATTCTTAATCTGTACTGCCCAGAAGTAGTATAAAAAATTTGGAAGTGCTAATCCTCCATTTATCTTTGACTTACATAAATGTTTTTTACTTATTCTATGATTTTTATAAGCATTCCAGGAAAATACTTGCTGGAAAACCGTGGATTTAGTTTGCCCAAATGAAATGCAAGGACAAACAAAAATCAAATTCCACTTAATCTGGTCATAAAATAATATCAGCCTGGAAACATAAAATCTGTTTTATATTGTTTCCGTCAAAAGGCAAATTATGTACCATTATAAATTATAGGCACTAAATTGTATATATATTCCTATACTTTGTTCATGATTATTATTGTGTATTTAGCCACTGTAATATATATTAGAGAGAACTCAAGGATGCCTAGTGATGTGGACTTTGGGACGTAAACAAAATGAATCTTGACTAAATTAATTTTCTCCAAAAAAAGGTTGTGGATCCTAGAAGATCTGGGTCAGACTGCAACTAGGAATGCTGAGGTATCTATCCCCCAGAGCACCAGTTTGTTTTGAAATGCCATCGGCCCTGTCTGGTTTGGGGACTGTAGAGCCTCTGACTGGAAGTCTGTGCAGAGAGTGGTGAGGACAGCGGAAACAATCATCGGGACCTCTCTCCCCTCAATTGGGTATATTGCGACCAAACGTTGCGTGTCTAGGGCCAGCAGTATTATAAAAGACCCCACACATCTCCATCACGGACTGTTCACTCTGCTGCCCTCGGACAAAATGTATCGTAGCATAAGGAGCAGAACATCAAGGTTCTGCAACAGCTTCTTCCCACGAGCCATCAGACTCCTGAATGTCATGTAATGGGCTGCCACCATTGTCTATTTATCCTTTTATTCTTTTTATCCATTTTATCCATGTTTATCCTTCTGTTAATTATCGTGTTGCACAGGGAGCCAAATGCAACGGAATTTCGTTTGGAACTGCATATATCGATGTATTTCTAAATGACAATAAAGTTTGTTTGACTTGACTTTGACTTTGACTTGACAAGCCAAATGCCTTTGGAATATTGTCAGTGAGGGGTGAATCCAGGGCAGCCATGTGTTATTAACCTAGAAAAAGTGTAAACAAGATTTACAAGGATGTTGCAGAACTGAAGAAGGGTCTCGACCTGAAACATCACCCATTCCTTCTCTCCAGAGATGCTGCCTGTCCCGCTGAGTTACTCCAGCTTTTTGTGTCTATTTATAAGGATGGACTTGGTCTGGGGGGATTTGAGGTTTCAGGCTGGTTTGTTTTTCCCCCTGAAGCATAAGAGACTGAGGGGTGACTTTATAGAGGTTCATACATTCATGAGGGACATAGATGAAGTGAATAATCAGCCAATTTGGTTTGCATTGGCATAGACAAGTTGAGCCAATGGGCCTGTTTCCATGCTGAATAGCTCTATAACACTAATTGATTCAGACCAAGGACAACATGTAAGTAATTTCTAAAAGAACAAGCCCTAGCAGTGGAGGATCATAAAACCACAGCATCCATTACATGAGCTTCAACCTGCAACACATCCAGCAATGTCAATGAAAATAAAAGGGAGACGGCAAGGTTTGAACATCCAGATTCAGGTTTCCTCCCAAATTCCCAAGACATGCAGGTTTGTAGATTGAAGAAGGGTCTCGACCCGAAACGTTACCTATCTCCTTCGCTCCTTAGATGCTGCTGCACCCGCTGAGTTTCTCCAGCCTTTTGTGTACGCTTGATTCTCCAGCATCTGCAGTTCCTTCTTTAACAGGTTTGTAGATTAATTGGTTTCTGTAAATTGTCATGAATATGTAGGATAGAACTAGTGCATGGGCGATCACTGGTTGGCGTGGACTCGGTGGGCTGAAGGGCATGTTCCACGCTGTATCAAATTAAACCAAGCTACATGGTCTAAAGACAGGTCTTGACCTGAAATGTCACCCATTCCTTCTCTCCAGAGATGCTGCCTGTCCCGCTGAGTTACTCCAGCTTTTTGTGTCTATCTAAATTACATGAAAGGCTGGGATATAGTTCAACTTCTTAAAGCATGAATAAGATCGCACCTGGAGTATTGTGTGTAGCCCTCATTGCCACACTATTGGAGGGGAACGATTGGGCTGGAGAGAATGTAGATACGATTCACCACCAAGAAGCATGGCACATTATAGTTATGAGACTTGTTAGGCTGGATTTAGGCTGTTTCCTGAGGAGTAAAGATGACTGTGAGAGTACCCAGTACTGCCGAATAGTTGGGGTGAACAATATATATACTTTTCTGCATGTTGGGGGTGTCTAAGGCAGGAAGGGTGGGTTTAAGGTTGGAGATAGAAGATTTAGAGGAGACCTGAAGAAGTGGTGGAGGCAGATAGCCTCACAACTTTTAAGAAGCATCAAGATAAGTACTTGTTTAAGAAAGAACTGTAGATGCTGGAAAAATCGAATGTATACAAAAATGCTGGAGAAACTCAGCGGGTGAGGCAGATCTATGGAGCGAAGGAATAGGTGACATTTCGGGTTGAGATCCTAAGATAAGTACTTGAATTACCAAGGCATAGAAGGCTACATGTCTAATGTGAAAAAAATGGATTAGTGTATAGATACAGTGGGCAGCAGGTTGAAGAACCTGTTTTTTTAATGTTGTTTGACAATCTATACTGAACATCTGTAATACCACACCAACTTCCAAACTATAGGATTCTGATTGTCAAATGATATTTTTGGCATACATGTCTGGAAAATTCATAGTTTTTGAAGAGTTTTAGCCTCAAATAATATCAAGATGCTGAAAAACCAGTGACATTGTAAAATGAAAGTGAAACCTGCATTTTCTGTGAGCCTCTTGGTAGCCTAGTGGGAAAGTGGTATTTTGAAGAAGTTAAAGAGGCTTCCAATATTTTGGTAGTACATTTGATTGTTCCGTATTAGCAGTTGTAATGAATTGTAATTTAAATGGATGCATTTCCACCTTCTCCCATCTGATTTGTTGTTCTATTTCCAGCCATTCAATAAGCTACAATGTCAATTTGAAAGAAGAACAAGCAATCCATTCATTTACAGCAATGTTATTGCCAAACTACTGTAAATCACTAAATAACTATTGATTTTTCTCTGCATGAAGTCATTTAGTCAATCAATTGACAGTGGTCTTAACAATAAATGTGAGCACTTTTCATTTCCAGTTTATTGATAACAGATTAATAATACAAGCATAACATTTATCACCAATTTTAGTGGTTATTAATAATGCTATATATTTTTTTTAAATCTCAGCATTTTAAAAAGAACAGCAGGTGAATGTGATTTTGCTCATTCTACAATGGCACGCTTCAGATGTGACCAACTGAATTCAATTCCTTCCTTCCTCTAATCTATATATCTATATTATTATTAGCCAGGATGTTTAGGCATTAAAAATCAGTCACAAACAGAGAACATTCTCGTGTTTTATACATTCTGGCCAAAGTACAGCAAGTGAAGATGTAAACAACCGAGCAATAGTTGAGCTATTTGACTTCTCCAATACTTCAGATGTCAACAAATACTCCTTTGATGGTTGAGCAGCCTCCAGTTTACCGATGACCACATTGGCAACATATCTCCCCACTTCATCGGTTGTCTTGTTTATTGAGATCCATATTTTGTTGCATGCAACTTCATCTCTAATTTTCCGCACAACAATGTTGAAGTTGCTGTCAACATTATTTTCTAATAATGATGACTCGCTTGGTATATGTTCCTCTGTGTATTTCTCTAAAAAACCTCTGAGATTTGTTTTCCAATTTCCACAGTGGAATTCCAGCATGTCTTGCACAGATCGCTCGAAAACTCAGATTTGCGACTGGAGCCAGCAGTAAATGTAGTGAGGAGACAAGCTTGGGTACTTTGCTTGGGTAGTCTACATCCCAGCGGTATCAACATTGACTTCTCTAATTTTAGATAGCCCTTATCTTCTCCCTCCATCCCCTTCCCAGCTCTCCTTCTAGTCCTACTGTTCTGCGTCTTCCTTTCTTTTTCCCGCCCACCCCCACAACAGGCTGAAGAAGGGTCTCGATCCAAAACGTCGCCTATTCCTTCTCTCCATAGATGCTGCCTCTCCCGCTGAGTTTCTCCAGCATTTTTTGTCCACCTTTGATTTTTCCAGCATCTGCAGTTCTTTTTTAAATAGATCTTGGAGAAGCCTGAACCAGTGGGCAGCGGCACAAACAAATTAACGACCGACGGTGGCGCCCCCCCCCCGGTGGTGGAAATTTTATTGTAACTTATACTAAGTTAACACGTTAATAATAACATTAATGTTAACGTCTTAACATTAAAAAAAATCATTGTAATCACAGTACAACTCGAGAAAATGGCACAATCGTTTAGCAAAAGGCTGATTTAGGCATTCGATCATGAAAAAGGCATTAGCTGGGTGAAATCATCACAAAAGGCATGAAAAGACACAAGGCATTTATGGCAAAATCCTGGCTCTAATTATTATTATCATCATATTACTAAAACTCTCATCTTATTTGTTTGCTGGTTTGTGTTTGTACCTATATTTGCGCAAAAACAGTACACGATAGCGCTACAATTTTTGGCCCACCTTACTCACCATTGTCCTGTGGTGTAAATGAAACAAGTTTTGTTCAGATTGATGGTATATTTTAAAAGTTATTAACGTCTAAAATATAAACAAAGCAGCACCCTCAACCGCCCATGCGCAGTTGGCGGAGGGTTCCCGTGCACGTCTTTACTGGATTCACAAAGGGCACCCAACGGGTCCTCAGCCACGCCTACACAGTTGGGACCTTTCCAGAATTTCATTTAATATTGCATCTTTTTTTCTCCCTCATCACAGCGGCGAACCGACTTCTTCACGGGTAAGTTTCCTTCTATTTTAATTTCTGCCGCCCCGGCCCTGGGCTGGGGTTCCCTGCCTTAAGCCTTCCCCATTCCTCCCCCCTCCCTGCCTCAAGTCCTCCCCCGGCTCAGGACTGCAGCCTCAAAGAGTCACTGACTGACTTTCAGTTATTTTAAAATGCCGTGCTTGCAGAGCTGGGGGAGGGGGGAGGGAGAGAGAGAACCCTCCCCGCGGGCCCGAAGCAGCAGCCCCCTGACCCTGTATCGGCTTGAACCACGGCCCAGGGCCCTGAGTGCGGCTGGACAAAGACACGGACACAATAAGGAATGGGCCCGGAGCCGTGCACCTCCTTCCCCCTCTCGCAGCTCCAGACCAGAATATTGCGTTGGGGGAACGAAGCTCAACAGGTCCCACTTGCGGTAGGGAGGGGCGAGGGGTTATGGACAATGTTAACAAAGACAGGACTCCCAGTCCAATGAGAGATTTGTAACATTGTTGTAAGGAGAGGGAGGGAGTGGGGTATGACGAGGAGAGTATTGTTGTTTAATAGAGGGAGGGGAGGGGGGTAGGGAGGGGAGAGGGGTTATGGAGGGAGTGAGTGACTGAGGACATGGGAAAGGAGAGGGAAGGAGTGGTGAAGGAGAGAGTGGGGAAGGGGAGGAGGAGAGGGAAAAGAAGAAGGAGGGTGAAGAGTGCTGGGGGATGAGGGGAAATGAGCTGCACCTGTGTAGTTGGGGGCTATCGGTATTTGATGGAATATTGCGTTGGGGAACGGGTTAGTGGTGGAATATTGCATTGTGGGAACAGGGCCCAACGGGTCCCACTTGGTCTAGTAATAACTAAAAATCAGCGATGAGCATTAAAGCATCATATTTCAAAAGCAAACTATAGATTTCATAATATGCATTGGTAAAACGTTACTATTATGCCCATTCAGACTTTAAAAAAATCTTAACAAGTGCACTTTTATCAAGAATCCAGTGATTAAATGATTCCGCAAGAGCGCCAATCCCCATTTAACTGAATGACGCACCAACCCTTCTCCTCTATAATGTTAAAAACTGAAAGCAAATAGCTCCTTCAAAATTATATGAAATCAAGCATCACACATATTACACAAAATAGTAATGCTGTTGAAAGAATGTAACCTGCAAATTCTAATTATCTGCAGAAACTGCTCACTTAGCATCCTCACCTCTGAAACTGCTGCTTCCCAATTAATTATTCAATCATTAGTTGCGAATTATTTTTTGGCACAGTGAAGATTTTGCAAAGATACATCTGAATTATTTAACTGAAATGTGATTGCATCCTAATTATTCAGGAAGTGAGATTTTAAAAAGTGGCACCTGAAAGTAAATGAACACCATCAACATTTGAAAAAAGATTCAAGCATGTTAACAAATACATTGAGAGTAACTTTCAAAGTTTTAAACAGTCTGACATTCTATATCGCAATATTTTTTTGGTGCTTCTTCGCAGCAGATGTGAGGTTAATAAGAGTTCAACAACTACCAAACTTCTCTATTCCAAGAAAATGTTGTCAACACAAAAGTGTAAGTATATTTAATTCACAGGTTGCTGTGTGGAAATTCTACGAGTCTGGGAGCTGTTTATTGTCATTTTTTCAATGGCACTATTGTAGTCATTAATCAAAACTAAAGCACAAAATAACACATATTTCTGATGATCTTTTGGGACAAAAGTTCTTAAAAGCAGCGTAAGTACACAGGAAATTGGAGCAGGAACAGGCCAATACACTTAGTCTCTTCATCTAAACATAAGTTGTTAATAGTTGAGGTTCTAGCGCTGATTCTTGTTGCACCCCACTTGTTACAGCTTGCCTTTGACTCATTTAGCGCTCTCATGTGGCCAATCCTCGCTCCATGTTAATGTACTACCTATATATCATGGATATTGCCTGCAGCATGGGCCCTAATAACAGCATTGCAACAAAGGCCAACGTTGCTTCATACAAGCTGTGCACATTAACTTCCAAAGGAATGACAGCATGACTAGCATTGTGGAATTGGTAAAGGAAAAAGATCCAGTGCCCAAATATGCAAACTGGACTTGTATAATGCCTGCAGACAGATCTCCACTTCTGCTGATCTTTGTTTTAGCAATGGATCGGTGGGGGCGCTGCAAGCCGGCATCCCTGCCAGCAGTGTGTTCGTTTTTTCAACTTTTTTTGTTTTTTTAGTGTGTTTTAATGTGTGTTTTTAATGTTTCTTTGTGTGTCTTGTGATGTGGGGGGGTAAGGGGGAAACCGTTTCGGTCGCCTCCTCCGCCTTTTCCATGTCGCCTCCCGTGGCCTAACATCGAGGATCGGTGTGGCCTTTCCCGGAGATGTGCCCGAGACTTCAGCGGCGGGTGCAGAGCAGACTCTTGTCGTGGAGTAGGCGAGCCCTTGCTGGGGATCGCTCCGTTCGCTGACCCGCGGCAGCCTGAAGCCAGCTGTCTGCAGAGCTCCAGCTGGCGCGGCGTCCGCAGCCTGGGATCCCTCGTTGGGGACCCGGGACGAGAAGAGCTCTGACCGCCGGCCCGCGGCCTACTTCTACCACGGGCGTGGCGGGGACTTACCATCCGTCGCCGGGGAACGAGAAGAGCTCCGACTGCCGGCCCTGCGGTGCTTCCGGTTGCAGCGTGGCGGGGACTTTAGATCTTCGACCGCCGTCTGCGGCTTACACCAACCTGAAGCTGCGGTCTCCGGTGGGGAAGCACCGATTCTGGACTTACCGGGACTTTACTAGTCTACTCATCTGGATGCCCGCAACGGCTGCTGCGGTGGGTTGAGGTCCCGTCCAGGGGGAAAAATGGAGGAGGACTGGGCAAATTTCGTGCCTTCCACCACAGTGATGAATGCTGTGGTAGATGTTTGTGTTAAATTTTTATTGTGTTTTTGTGTTTTTTCGTTGTACTGCTGCTGGCAAATGCATTTCACTTGCACTTTATGTGCAAGTGACGAATAAAACTGATATTGATTAATATTGGAAGGTGTCTTCAGTGTGAAACATTAAAGGACTCATCTCCTTAAGGACTGTGCAATAGTCAATCAATCAGTATCATAGATGAATGCATCTAATAAAGGTAGAGTGGTGACAAAATAACAATTGGGAATGTTTTCCTTGATCACTCAGGCCATGTCAGGCTGCACCTCAACTATATAGTAGTAATGTACCACCACTCCATTCTGCATAATTTTAGTTCTATCTCCAGATGTTAGAGAGGGCGATTTTGCAGTGCAAGTGGTCTTCATCAGATCCAAATCTGGTCCCTTCATTATGTTCAAAATGAATATTCAGGTTGCATACCAGCTATTCATCCTTTCCTACTCTTGTTTATTTTTGTATCAATCACAAATTTTAAGTTTTAGTTTTAAAGATGCAGCATGGAAACAGGCCCGCCTCCCCGTACACTAGCACTATCCTACACACGAGGGGCAATTTATAATCTTTACTGCAACCAATTAACCTACAAACCTGAATGTCCTTGAAGTGTGGGAGAAAACCGGAGCACCCAGAGAAAGCCCACATGGTCACAAGGTGGAACATACAAACAATGTAAAACTCCATACAGGCAAAACTCATGGGAAGGTCTCTGGTGCTCTACCGCTGTGCCACCGCCGCCAATGTTTAAACAGGTAGAACAATGCCTGGTTTTAAGTGAGGAAAACCTAAACTATATCAGTATTGTCCCACACTCCTTCTTGTGGGTTCAATTTCTGACTGCTCAGGTAAGGGACCTACTGCTTGTTTCAGGCAAACAATGTAAATGTTTGGCAACTTCCAGCATGTTGACAAGCAGTGGGTTGTCAATGTGCTGATGTGGGTTCCCTGCCGCTGATCAGATGTGTACGACTGTTTACACCAATTAACCATCATTCTGCACACTTTACTATCGTAAAATTAATGCAACAAGGAGCAATTTCTATACCTGTACAAAGCTGCAAATTTAGCTCAATTCGTATTCATCCACATTTGCCGCAAATATATTCATTGCCTTTCATTGGGTTATTGTTCATTTCAAGCATTTCTGTTTCACATTGTAGATTCACAAGTAATTGAAAATCTCTCAGATTTCAAATGTGATTGGGCACCAGCAAACAAACTTTCTTTAGTCACACACTGAATCTTTAGTTGATTCAGAATACAAATACATAAATAATTTAATTTTCACTTCAAACTTACACACTGTATAAAACAAAGCAAATAGTTGGCTTCAGCTAGAATATATAATTGCAAAAGTAAAAAATAAAATCTATGGGTAGATATTATTTTTTTAACTTTATAGCAGTATTCAAAGCAGTATTTTAAAGGTTAGTTCAATTCTGAATTATCAGGTATCGTGCCCAATATTGGAGTTTAAAAGCAGAATCTTCAATTAAGTGGTTCTTACACCAATGCTGCTTTAAGCAAGAACAGTAGTAGTGACAAACCAAATGACTTTTCATTATTTTTTAATCTGTTTTAAATTAGAATTCAAAATACAGATCAATATACAATGTCTCACAAACAATATCAAAGCTTTTATTACTCTTATTAAACTGCAACAATAAATCATAGTGGAATAAAATAGCAAATCTCACATAGGATGACACATTGTTTTAGTACTATGGAATTGAAATGTCTTGCCACCATTCAACAAGCCTAGCTTCAGCCTAATAGCCCAAGTTTATACATATTTTAAAGTGACTGTAACACTCATTTAAGGAATGTGTTTAGGCCACATTTTCATTTTTTTCGGTGCAGTCAACATATCATTAAGGGATTTGCAGAAAAACTCCTCAGGAACAAATTTAATGCTATAACGCACTGATCGTAAACGCACAATGGATGCTGAATTTCTAACTGTGCAATTTTATGAATGGCTGGACCACTAAAGTTTGTATTAATCTTATTTGGCTACTACTGGAATTGGAACTATACCAGCTTACAGGTAAAACATAGGTATGCCTAAAAAGGGACTCGCATGAATACGACTTCACGATAAAACCTTCATCAATGTACTTCTATGACATAATATCCTTAGCCTTTTTGACATTGTTTTCTGCAGTAGCAGATTAACTCAGCTCAAACTAGTTTAATGTGTTAAACCAAAGCTAATTTTGGCCATTTTGTCATTAAATTCTGTCAGCTATTTATACAAGTGTTTACTTGTACCAGAGTATTCATATAATTCTTACACAGGTGGCAAACACTAACTGTAAGGACTGGAATTACTAATCTACCAATGTTGGTTGAGTAAACACTCTGCCATTATACTCTCAACAATAAGTCTTTGTGGGCATGGAGATAAGTAAACATTTCATAGATTTGTAATTCAGTACTATACTTGTGTTTTTAAAGAAATATACACCTTTAAAGTCACAATTCTAAACTAAATCCAACAAAATATACACTTTGAAAGTTACCCTATTTGTAATGGAAAGGTTTCAAATGCAAATACTATTTTTCACAATAATAGAACTTGAATATTCAAGTCCTCAATTTAAAAAAAAATCTGATCTGTGAACTTGGCCTATGCTTTAAGGACATATTTAGAAGGACGAGGGATCAATGAGTTTGAATAAGACATTGTCTACATGAAGCACACAATACATGCTTGCAGTGGGGTATTTGTGGAAGCCCCCAACTGTTGTTAGCAGCTCATTGTGATAACTTGCCACCTTTAAGAAATGGGAGCCAGTTTAAGTGACCAAATAGGCAGCCTTAGAAATCCTCACCATCATTTAAATCCAAATAAGTAAAGATATACTTTAAAAAAAATGGTATACCTGTGGTATAAATAGAAAAAAAAACATTGGCACACATGTATCAGAATTGGCATCTTCACACTTAATGCTGACCATTCTTGACTTCATTAACTATGACTTATCTACTCGGACTTATTAATGGAAACAATTACTACCAGATGGATTGTTGTGACATATCCTGTATTTGTGGGGCAGAGGTATGATAGACTTTGTTACAGTTCTTTTTTTTAAATTGCATTTTTGTATGTGCACTTCATTCACAGAATGCAACACGTGAACTTTTATTGCTTGTATAAAAAAATACATTGAAATAGAAATATAGGCTTGTATCTGTGAAGGAATTAAAGAAATAGACCTTTGTTCTAAAGACCTATATCATTATAATTAAAGATATTTGTTCTTCCTTCCCTATATTTTGATCCTTCCTTCATTAGCTGCTATTCAGGAGATGTTACTGTTTATTCCAGAATTTTCTTTTAAATCCTTCAACCATTAAAGTTTAATATTTTGCAATGTAATACTATTTTATAGAGCAAAACTTGGTCAGATGATTGGTTGATCAGTGCCTGGTGTTTACTAGTGTGTGGTATTTATCAGTGTGTAGTTCATATTTGGCAAAAAACTGAAATTACATTCATCCATGAGTACATAACTTTGTGACGTGGTTGTTGGTTGCTTATTAAATAAATTTATTTTTTTGCATGCGTTTTGCATTAACCTTTCTTTTACCTGAAAGTGCACATAATGGGGAATGCACAATTTAACACGTATAATGCCCATTAAGTCTTCACCAGACTTATAATTTTATTAATTCCTTGTGCAGTTCTGAAAATAAAATAATCTATTCTACTTTAAAGGTCTGATTTCTGATGGCAAGCTCAAAAGTGATGTAGTTAAAATGTTATAGCATTTTAATATTATGGCCTTACTGTTCTGAGATTTAAAAAAGTATAGATAATCTAAGGTGTAAATGTAATTCTTAAATTCTATGCTGTCGGGCATTGAAAGAGAGTTGTTACCTCAAAGCCCCAAAGAATCTTCCCAACATGAAAGGTGCATTTGACGATGACCAAATTTCAACGATTCCTTCTAACTACAGCCGATTGGAAGTGAAAGACAATTCAAGAAATCTGCCAACTTGTGAGTGGGGTTTGTTGTACAATAAGAATTGCTTCCCTGAATGCAAAGACACCAAGATGCTAGCAAATTTACAATGACATTTGCAGATGTACCAGGACTTACAGTTTTATATAGATTCTTACTGGAGCAATACAGCATTGCATATAAATTCTGGCAAAAAACAAACTGCACATTGCAACATCAAATATAAGGCTGCAGGTATGCTTCATATGCTATGTAAAAATAACAAAGCCATTCATCAGTTCTATTATAAAGGTCTTTTTTTCCCATATGTTAAATGATGAGGGGGGAATGGTTATGGTAAATAAGACAAATAAGTATTAACACCAACTTGTATTAAATTATGTAAACATGTACATCTTCTGAGGTCAGGACAGGGATCCTCTTGCCCAAGGAGTTACTGAACCTGAAGCATGGTTCGAATCTGTTTAGATGCCGACTCGTCATTCAGGTGTCTTGTGGTGTACCTATGAAATAGTAATACGTTTGTACCATTGAATAAAATGACTGTCAGGTTGGCCAAGATTTGCAGTTGTTACTTCTCTGAACATTCTTACATATCTTTGCGATGGAGTCAAAAAATATATTTAAATGTAGCTCTTCTTTTAACAATATTAAATAACTGTTAATAATATTGACTATTTGTAAAATATTAGCATACTGTAGTGCAAATGTGCATTGTTTTTTTCTTTAACCTGCTTAGATTGTGGCGGATTAATTTTCATCTTTGCCAGTTTTTCCAAGTGCAAGAGACTTAAAAAAAAATCTATAAACACCTCCTCTGACAGTTAGATCTTGGATATAAATGCATACACAAGGTAAACATTCTAATTATATGTACCTCAAGAGTTTGGGCAATTCTGGAACTGGACTGATTGCACCTCCTTCCAGCTTTATGGGAGGCTGAGGAAGAAACAGGCAGACAACTGCTGCTGGATGAGGGCTAGTGAGACTGGCTCTCTTGCTTTTAATTTTTATTGAAAGCATAGGTGATTGTTTCTCCCACATGTGTGAACATGGCAGGAGACAGGAAACATGAAGGGCGAAACCTGTGAGATAAGGCAACTGCAGGAGCAGGTGCATTGTCTTTAGGTTCAACTAGATACCCGGGCTACCAGGCTGACGTTGAAAGGCAAACGCACCCTCCCCATCTACTCCCTCAGTCTGCAATCAGACAGTGGCATGAACCTCACTTACAGGATCCCATGAGCTATTTTTTTCTGCAACTCATGAGAAATCTTTCCTTTAGGTATTTCCTGAGCTCTGCACAACATTCCCACTCTTCTCCATCTCCTGCCAACCTTCCTGCTCAAAATACACCTCCCGGCTAAAATCCAAGCAATGCCGACATAATTGGTTGCCAAAAGATTTTCAACTTTTACTTCTTTGAAGATGTGGTATATTTTTCCCTGCAGAAGTACATTCTCAATAAATAAACCTTTGGCATTTCATAATGTTATCAAATTCTCAGGTTTTCTTCTCAGCTTCAAATCAAGATCGTGTATCTGGACTATGAACACCCTAAATATGACTTTGGGTTTATTCAATCCAGTTCTCGTATGCACAGAACAAAACACAAATCTATTTATTCATATGGATGGAATACCAAAGGAACATTGTTTAGGAAAATGATAATCTGCATAATGTGGGGCAGTGAAGCAGAGAGCTATAGAGCAAGAATAGTAAGAGCATTCTCTAGCTGCTCCTGCCATACCCTTGGATTGCCACCGCACCTTAACACACCTTTGTTCTATAGCCCTCTCAACGAACAAAAAGTAATCTTATTAAATATCCTCATCTGTCAATTGCCCCTCATCTCACTTTGCCAAACTCAGGATAGAGCAAGCAAAGGAAGGCTGCTACATTGGAGTTTAGGAATTTTCCAATGTGCTTCACAGGTAATCCTTGCCCTGGGAGCAATGACCAGGAATTGTGGATTTTGGTATTAAGAATTTACAGTAGAAAGTTCTTTCATTTTCATGAGAAAATAATGTTCCGCAGATGACTAAGCGCCCACTATGCACTTAGTGGATAAACCCCAATAAAGTCCATAAACTTTGCACTCTGACTACCTCAATGGTTGTCCACTGCTTTTATCAATGAACTGCAGAGGCCTTGTCTGAACTTTTCAGACGGGTTCAAGCCGTGGTAATGTAACTACTTGTTTGAGCCAAATATCTCATAGCAAATACCAACTATGACCTTTTAAACCTCTCAAGTATCAAGACATCTGTGTGATATTTATTGCTTCTCTGATAATGGCATTCCTTTTTAAATTGAAAGGAGCTCCTTAAAATAACCCCACCAAGATACCCAAGGTGCCAAGTTATGTCAGCATTTCTAACCATGGAAATCCTGAAAGACTAGCCATCTGAAACAGTGTTCAGTCACAATACAACAAGCTAGAAAACCTAGTGACTGGTTTTAAATAAGTGTTCAAAGCCAAGTTCGGTTACAAAAAGAGATTTCTACTATGTCCAATATTTTGGACTGAACACTTACTTTGCTTATAAGTAGACTTGAGATAAGTAGTGTGAACATTGTAGAGAATTTTCCATATGTTGGAAAAATAGAGGCTTGATCATGTCTTTCATGTCTTGGGGAAGGAAACAGTATTGAGCTGATTGGGTGCTAGAAATAATCTGTGAAGCGACCAAAGATAACCAAACTACACACGTGTCAGCAAGAAATTATATGTGCAAGCCATAAAAGGGATTACGTGCAAAACATTTTCAGATAAACCTAAATTAATTTGGTGCAGAAAATCATCCTACCTGAGTGCATTCAGAAGACCTTCCACATTGTTTGGTGGCTGATCTTTCAAAACCTTTATACATCCTTTCATCTGAAATGCAATAGAAGCGGTAAAGGAGCCTTGGATTATGATACAGTCCACAGATTAGGTTATTGTCATATATATCAAGTGCAATGAAATTCCTTGATGACATGAAGCTCACAGTGTAAACCACACGGAATCACTATACATTCTGCATCGTCTGGATTTTCACTTAATAAAAAAGAAAATCTACAAGAAAGCCTTGCTATAAATTTGGTAGATCATCATTCAAGTGCAGGACCAGAAAACTATTGCCAAATGCTGCCTTATGGACAAATAATATTGGATGGTTCAATGACACTAACACGACAAATAACTGCTAAACTACAGAAATATCTGGAAAAATACAGAGAATTGACTCATAAGGTCTACATCCATTTTTAATGAATGAAAATAATTGAATTAATTAGAACTCTGGTTCAGAGTTTTGCTGCCGATTATATGAGTGGGTCATACAGTTACAGTGTGACAGACCAACAGATGTTTGGTACACGGGCATGCCAATAACACAGTAGCACAAAAGGTCTGAATGGAGGAAATGCGGTCAGGTCTGGGGGATTGTAAACTTCAGGTTCACATGGTAGCAAGGGGTCAATCAAATGGGTAAGCAGGGTTTGCTGGTGGTGGTGGTTGAGCTGGCTGGGGCATGGTTACTGGTTTGGAAATGAGATAGGACACGACGGTCGTTGGTTGGATTAAGTTGATGCGTGGCGACTTAATTTGAGAATTCAGAGCTGGGAGGTGGAAGGGTGCAATGGAAGACCCAAAAGAGAGGATGTAAAGTATTAACATAAGCGTACCTATTCTAGATTCACAAAGTGCAGGAGTAACTCAGCGGGTCAGGCAGCATCTCTGGAGAAAACGATGGGTGATGTTTCGGGTCGGGACCCTTCTTCAGACCAGTCTGAAGAATCTGCCGCCTCTTTCTGCACCAAATACCTACTTTAACTGGGTTCCCAATATCAGCCTGTGATCTTCTCAGAGGAGCATTCCTGCAAGTTACATAGAAGCAGACTTTGCAGGCAAGTTTGGAGCCTGCCTCTGCAGGAGTGACCTGGGACAGCATGCATTATTCAAACATGCATGGTGCCGCCAACCTTTATAACTCCTTTTTTAATACAAAAGACATCAATTGAGTAGTGCACAATAACATGCTCCTACCTGATCCGATTTCTCTGCAACACTTATTCTACCCTCCTACCCACCAAAAAACAATCCAGGTGTCAGCTGTCCCACCTAAGCACCCTTTCAGATCATATTTCGTTAATATCGAACACACCACAGGTGTTACTGCATAGTTAGAAGTTGATGCTTGTACCGTTGGCTCATCTTCAAACACCATTTATTTTGATTCACTTTTTTTTATACAATCCACAATAAAGTCTACTGCAACATGATATAGTGCAGCCAGCACTTGTGTTGATTTAGAAAAAGAACATTAAGAACTAAATTAAAAAAAAGATAGCATCTTCTCCTAAAATAAATGTGGCTGCCATTGATTTGTACCATGGATCTGGCAGTCCTGTTTCCAGGATGCTTGCAATCTTGAAATGGCTTTCCTAGCAGGCAACATAAAAATAAGAAAATTGCATTGTCCTACTCGTCAAAATAACACAATTACTCTAGCAGGAAAGGTTTCTATCCAGTTTACAAAATATGAACACTCCTTTTTGTTTTGTTTTCGATCCCGATAAGGCTTGTCAAAATTGTAAAGCAAATCAGTGAGTTGCATAATACAAGGACTCTGCAAGCTCACAATGTCACAGGGTGAACATTTTTCTAGAATGTCCTCCATTTTCATACGAAAAAAATCACTGAGTTTTGGATCAGTGTCATATGCTGGAAGTGATCAGAGATGACAGAATGTAACACAGAAATGTGGTAAATATGCTAGCTGAAACCAATCAAAATTATTAGTTACTGTGAACCTGACAGTTTGCAAACCATATTTTCCAATTTGCTATATTAACTGGAAGCAAAGGCTACTGCAGGTGTTATGTAAAAATCAATACAATATCAGAGTGCAGGAAGGAACTGCAAATGTTGGTTTAAACCCAAGATAAACACCAAAAACTGGGGTAACTCAGCGGGTCAGACAGCATCTCTGCAGAAAAATAATAGGTGGCAACCCTTCTTTGGTCTGAAGAAACGTCTCGACCCGAAACATCAACTATTCCTTTTCTCCAGAGATGCTGTCTGACCCATTGAGTTACTCCAGCTTTTTGTGCCTATCTACAGAATATTAGTGTGTATTTTAAGATTTAAAAATATTATATAATCTTGTGCAGCATTCCTACTTCTTCTAGTCAGTCGGCAGACCAATAGTCCAGGTTATTTCCCCCTACATGTATTTCCTTACATCAATTTTTGATGTCTTTGCAAACGCTCCCACAGGATGTACGTGATCGTAAAGTATGATGACGCCCACCATAACTCTCATACAGAACAGCAGAGTTTCATCATTAGTGAATCTGCTCTTGTACTCCCTAGGCAAAAAAATAATGAAAACAGAACTTTAAAATGCTATCAAAATGCTTTAAAATTTTCAAATAATAAATTGCATTATGGCATTTCTCTAATATTATCAATACAATTGAATTACTTGTAGTTGTTCAATTACATTTCTTTGGGCTTCTAACTTGGGACTAGAATCAGAAATCTTTCACTGAACGCGGTTAAGTCCCCAGGATTCCCTACCTAACAGCACAAGGAGGAGTTGCAACGCAAGGACTGCAGCAGTTCAAGATGATGGCTCTCTGTCTAGAGTTCCTTACTCTCATGTGCCTTGCCCTTCACTCTAGCAGGAACATGCAAACCTTGCAAGTGCTTGTCTAATACCATCATGTTGGACTTGTCCCCAATTTAGAACTTTAACTTATGGACCGACTCTGCCCTTTTCCACAGCTATTTTAAAACTAATGGAACTGTGGTCATTAGCTCCAAAGTGTCTGCCCACTGACATCTCAATTATTTGCCCATCAATTCAGTCTACCTAACAAACGCGTCTAAAAAGGAAATAAAGTCTCACTGCACCTCAGTTCTACTTCACAAGACCACTTCTGGTAGAGATACAAACTATGTCAGTAGAGACATTGATATTTCCATAGATTTTCTAATCGAGACAGGTACAGGCAGTGTTTTCAATAGATCTCAAATGTAATTATTAAATTATCCATTATTATTAACATATGTCACAATTCATGAATATAAAATACTAACAACTTCATACTTACGGTGTTTCGAGCATGACTTTGCATATGCTCGCCATAGTGCTTAAACAGTCAGTTGTATTTTCAATGGGCAGAGTCTTGTTCTGAAATACATAAGAACAATTATATTTCAAGGCATATCCACAATCCTGGGTATTGTGCAACGCTGTAAGAACAACCTTTCAGGATTATGTTCTCGCTAACAAGTATGGTTGTTGGACTATTATAAATGACATGTAAACCAATGAACAGTCAAACTGAATCATAATTTGCAATCCACTAATTTTCCAATAATTTATTTTGATCCACAAAAGTGCAGCTTTGACTTGTCGACTATACAAGTGCACATATTGAGCCGCTAAACCAAAAATTCTTAATAATTTTCAATGCTGATACCAACATTTTAATTAATTAGATTATATAGATCATTTTTTTCACAGCAGTTTTAATGTTTGGGCTATACATTTTGTTTAAGTATATTTATTTCTCTTTCCAATAAAGACAGGCACATAATTAAACTTGTAAGGGAGAGTTAAGAGTAGGAGTATGTGACACCACCTCTGGGAATGAGATGTGAAAGCTGAGATTGGTTCAGGAATTGGATTGCAGTGGCCAAGAAACTGTTCTTATGTTTGGGCATCCAAAATTTCAAGTTCCTGCACCTCCTCCCAGACGTAGAAGGGCGAATAGGACACGGCCATGGTGATAGGCATCCTTGAAGATGCTTCTAGCTTTCCTGATGCAATGCACTGTGAAGGAGGAAGCAAGTAATGAGCCTATGATGGATTGGCCTGCGTTCTGCACTCTCTGCAAGTTTAGGTGGTCAAGAACATTCGCCCATCAGGTCGAGATGCATCCCGACAGAATACGTTCCATAGCGTATCTGTAGACGCTCAAGAGAATCCTCGTGGATATGCCGAATCTTCTCAGATGCCAATACGCAGATGCGCTTTCTTGATCATGACATCAGTGTGGAGGGACCCGGTTTGATTGCTGCCAAGGAACCTGAAGCTGTTGACCATCTCTACAGGATATTAGGGCTGTGTTCAACCCCTCGCTTCCTTTGGTCAACAACCAAATTATTTGTCTGACTGATGTTAAGGGCTAGATTATTATATTGACACAAAGTTCCTGATCTCTTTCCCATACACTATCTCATCATTTTTGAAGATCTGGCAAACAACAAAGATTGAGTTGGCATTGTTCTTGGTCACAGTCACAGGAATGCAGGGAGGAGAGCAAGGGACTGAGCACACACAGGGACCAGTGTTCAGCGTCAAGGCAGAGGAAATGCTATGACCATTTCTAACCAACTGAGGTCTGCCAGTCAAGAGGCGAGTTTTAGATATAGGCCCAATAACAAGATCAGATCGGCCCGGTGGCGCAGCGGTAGAGCTGCTGCCCCACAGTGCCAGAGACCCGGGTTCAATCCTGACTACAGGTGCTTGACTGTATGGAGTTTGTACGTTCTCCCCTGCATAGGTTTTCTCTGGATTCCTCCCACACTCCAAAGACAAACAGGGTTGTAGGTTAATTGGCTTTGGTAAAGTTGTAAATTGTCTCTAGTGTGTGAAGGATAGTGCTACTATACGGGGATCGCTGGTCGGCGCAGACTCGGTGGGCAGAAGGGCCTATTTCTGCACTGTATCTTTAAAAAAAAACTAAAGTTTAGGGATCAGTTTATTTGGTATATTGTTGTTTAAGGCGAGCTGTGGTTAAAAGATAGCATCCTGACGTAGGTGCTCATTTGTCAAGGTGATCCATGGCTGCATGTAGTGTGTCTTTCGTAGATCAATTTTTCCTGTATGCAGATTGCAGGCGGCTACATTATCTGGAAGACTGGTGTAGATGTGGGCCACATCTAATCTTTCAAATCACCTTAATGGGGTCAATGTTAAATTAACTGAGAACGATCATGTTATTTTTTGGGGGACTGGAATGATGGAGGTTTCCTTGAAGCAGTTTTGGACAGAAGACTGTGGAAGTAAGAGATTGAAGATGTTGGTAATGACTCTGGCCAGTTAATTGGAGCATGATTTCCAGGGCCTACCACCAGGGCCTACCACCAGGGCTGCTTCATGGAGTTTAACCTCATGAATGCAGATCTGACCTGTCACTAAGAATGGGACAGAGCCAGCAAGGATGGTATCATGTTCCAAGGTGGAGCCTTGTTTGCCTGTTCAAAACAGGTATAAAAAGATATTAAGCTCATCGAGCAGAGATGCGTTGTTGCCAGAGATTAGCCCCAAACTTTGGCTTATAGCCCATGAGGATTATATTCAAGCCTTGCTGCAGTCACATGGCAGCCATTCGATTAAATTTACTCTCCAGTTTGTTTTCATAAGGAATAGGATTAGAATTAAGCCATTCGGCCCATCAAGTCTACTCCGCCATTCTATCATGGCTGATCTCTCTCCCTCATAACCAATCTCCTGCCTTCTCCCCATAACCTCTGATACCTGCACTAATCAAGAATCTATCTATCTCTGCCTTAAAAATATCCACTGACGGCCTCTACAGTCTTCTGTGGCAAAAAATTCTACAGATTCACAACCCTCTGACTAAAGAAATCTCTCATCTTTCTAAAAGAAAGTCTTTGACTGAAGGACTTTGTATTTAATCCTTTGAAGGACTCTCTTGTTCTTGATGACCTTGTGTAGATCATACTTGCAATGCACAAGCATGTCTGAAAATTGGGATTTCCTGATCATACAAACCTTTTGGCAGTCCCCAATGCAGTATTTACATGCATCATTTTAAACTTATTTTTCATAGGGAGAGAGAAAATGCACACATTAATAACTCATTAGTCTTCATCAATAATTTTGAATGTTACATTTCAAGTACATTTGATAGCCCAGATTTTACACTTCCAGTTAAAGAATGCTGCTCTGTTTAATAGTTTCATTTCTCCACAGACTTTGTGGGCTTCTGTACTCATGACCTGCGGCAATTAAGAATGCAACCAAGAAAACCACCTTCAACAATGGATTTAAGTCTGTGGGAACAGGCATGAAATGTCATGCTTACTCAATGAATCAGCATGAAAGTCCAAATCAGGAACAGAGTTACTGACATTAAATACATTAAAAAATATGGATATGGCAAAGAGCAAGATAAAAATAGAAAATGTTTATAATATTAAATGTATTGATAATTACATTTTTACATTAAATTTTTTAGGACATAAAGTCCCACTGTGTAAAATGTACATTTTCAGCAGCAGTGGTGTTGCATGGTAATAGTTAAAGACTTCATACATTGTTAAACATACACTTACGACAGGAATATTCAAGTCCCAAATTGTTCTTACTGGTTTAGGTCGTCAGTGAGCTACACACCATCATTGTAACAGCTGGGTCTCTCTTGAGATATTGGTAAAGTGAAGCCATTCATTAGCAGGGAAACAGGGGGGGTAACATCCAGACTTATACATTTAACTAAAACATAAAATGCTGTTAAAACTCATTGGGTCGGGCAGCATCTGTTGAGTGAATGGATAGGTAACGTTTTGGGTCAGGACCCTTCTTCAGACTTGTGTGGAAGGAGGAAGTTGACAGATTGATTTACTGCTCAATACTGGAGAATGTGCCACCATTATTGTTCAAGTTTGAGTTTTTGTTTATTGTCACTTAACCAACTAAGGTACAGTGAAATTTGAGTTACCATACAACCATACTAAGTGAAAAGAACACAATACACACATAAAATTAAATTTAACATAAACATCCACCACAGTGGAATCAACATTCCTCACTGTGATGGAAGGCAATAAAGTTCAGTCATTTTCCTTTTTGTTCACCGTGGTCGGGGCCTTGAACCCTCCGCAATTGCCATTGCCGACGGTCCGATGTCCAAGCCCCCTCGTCGGGATGATCGAAACTCCGACGTCGGGACGGATTGGAACACTCCGCGGCAAGGAGCTCCCGAGTCGGCTACTTCTTACCGGAGACCGTTGCTTCGTGGTGTTGAAGTCCACAGGCCCTGCGGTCAGAGCTCTTCTTCAGGCGATCCTCGGCAAAGGATCCCCGGGTCCACGATGATAGGTCCGCGCCGCACCCGGGGCTTGAAACTCCGGGCCGGCCTTCAGGAATGGCCGCACCAATGCAAGTTGTTAGGCCGCAGGGGGGTGGGGGGGGGGGGCGCTGAGATACGAAACTGAGAAATTCGCATCTCCGTCGAGGTAAGTGACTGAAAATTTTTTCCACCGATTCCCCCCCCCCCCCCCCACCCCACATAAACTAACCAAAAAACATTGCAACATACATGTAAGACATACTAAAAATAAATAAAAACAGAGAAGGGACTCAGCGGACTATTAGCGAGGCGTTGGCGAGGCGGCCATTACGAGCGCCTCCCCGAGTCCTCCTGTTCATCCAAAGTCCAGGCTCACCTTCCTTCTGCCCCCTCAACACTGCAGATTTAACTTGGACAAAATAGACAAATTAAGGTGTCCTCAATCTCTGAATATTTCCCAGAAGTGTGATCTTCTATAACATCTGTTATTGACTACTAAAACCTTATCAAGAATGACCTGTAAATAATTCATTTCTTAATTATATATATATATATATATATATATATATTTTAAACTGTGAACTGTTTCTCCTTCCATTCTTCTCCCACACAAAAACAAGCTCAAGTACAAACTTTCATTCATCTCCTTGCTCGCAATTCAGCATTTTACCTGAAACTTTTATTGTTTCTTTAAAATCCCAAGTCTGAGGAACATTTTATTTCCATGCATTAACAAGGTACTGTTACAATTCTGATCGTCATCATTAGTAAATCACAACGTAACACAGAAACTAATTTGGCTTTTATACCTCTGATACAAACTTGGTTGTGGCATCACTTAGTGTTTTTAGCATTGGGGTTGCTTCCGCATAAAATAAAGACATTCTGTTGGCCATTTCATTGTTTACTTCATTCTCAGAATCGAACTGTCGAACAAAGCAAGAATATTAATTAAACTTAAAGCCCCAAAACGGAATTGGCTGATTACATAATGTCCTATAGAATATTTCCACTCACATGCATATTGTTAATTCTGTTACGACTAATTGTCCGTCTGTAGTAACTAAAGTCATTCTGGATGGCTGGATTTTTCATCTAGGGCAGAAACAAAATTAGGTTCCATATCTGCATTGAGTTTTATTTAAAAAATGCCAGTTTGAGTTTCTCAATGTTTCCTGACCTTGAGTTCGTCAAAGCGGAGAGTAAAATGTAGAATCTCTGCAAATTGTTTGGCTAGAGCCTGCTCCCTTTCTAGATGCTGAGTTGGTGTGTAGGGGGGAAATGTCAAAGTCTCCAAAAGGCTTTGTAATGCTTTTTCTGTATTGGAAATATCACAAAAAAAGCAAACAGATTTCAAGTATACATTAACTACAAACGAAAACTACCCCAAATTATAATTAAATGACCTTCAGGAATTGTGATGTAAAGAAAACCCAAATTATCAATATCTCCTCATGGGTAAACTAAGTATCAAGAAGAACTACATCAACTCATGGTCTGAGTTCCCCAAAGCAGCATTAAATCAGGTACACCGTCAGCTTGCAGAGCGGAATGGTGAGGTTTGCCTGAAAACTTAAGTTGGAAAACCTGTGCCAAATTCTACTTTGTCACTACAGGTATCCTGTACAGAGGAGTATAGATGTGGTGGGCAGAAGAGTCTGCCTGTGTGCTGTATGGCCCTAAGATAGATTTCTGACAGAAGTTTGGGTATATCTAATCTCCCCAGTGTTACTTGGTACGGTCTGCAGGGCACCATTCTAAGCAGAAGTAAACAAAGTGATGGAGTAAATCAACGGGCAGGTAGTATCTCCGGAGAACATGGATAGGTAACGGTTCAGGTTGCTGCGACTAGAAGAGACCTGACCCGAAATTACACCTATCCATGGTCCTCAGACCCGTTGAGTTACTCCAGCACTTTTATCTGGTGTCCTTTTGTGTAAACCAGCGTCTGCAGTTCCTTGTGTCTGCCAGCTTTTATTATTGAAGGCATCTGCAATGTAAATGTGACATTCTAGGTAACATCCGAAAAATAAGGGAGCAAAGCAGGGTTTCTCCCCTCTCCTAACTGATATAGAGACAGAAAAAAACAAAAACAAATGTTTACCCAATCTTATGGAGAATTCATAGAACCTCTTAAGTCTTCCAACCAGTGGACATACTGAAATCCATGCTCTGTCCTGCAGCTGATCATCGCCCGAGTTTTGAATTGCCTGGGGAGATAAAAATCACACAGCACCACAGGGATACACCCACTTTACACATTTTTATTTTTAAGATCCATTTAAAATTTCAAATAAAATTCAAGATGCGATCCTAATAATTCCTATAATTCATTATAAAGCATTTGAATAAACCTTAAACGTCTGAAATGACCATTGTTACTTTAATATATGTGAACACCTTCCCGAGATGTATATTACTGACACATAATTCAAATCACTTTGCTCGGTGGACAAATGGAAACAGTTTAATTAATAGGAAACTGCAAAGAAGAGGTTTTTTTTAATGTTTTTTAAATAGATCATGAAAGTTTGCAAGTTCCCAAATAAAACCAGCTTCATTCTAAAAGATTTCTGCAGAAATACAATCCTAATCAGCAAGAGAATGAAGGATCTAATTTTTGCAAACTCAAAAAAAATAATTTGTATTAGCACCCTTAGAGTTAAATCACCACTTTATAAATCAATGTTGCTGGCATACATCTCTTATTTCTTGGCCAGCCCCTTTATAAGCCTGTAGCTCGGTTAGAATGCTCTCAGAATCCTGCAGCACTGCATTCACTTGGTTCCAAATCTCTCTCTCTCCATCCGTGGGCTGTGCATCTATATATGACAAAGATTGACCGTCAAATAAAGCATGTTTTGGTGCATGGTAAAATCAAGACTCAATTACATTTATCACAAATCTAATTGAGATTTCAGTAAGAATGCTTCAGAAATTTTTGAATTAAATACTGTTGTGCTCAACCATGAATTCAATAAAAGGGTATGCCCAAGTAGCCTGTATTATGCAAGGTTGTTATCCAAATGTATACACTTCCAATGTTTGCATTTGGATAACAAATGTAAACTGGTCTCTGTAAAATTTTCAGTAGATCTATATTAATACAAATATTTACACTTATTAATTACCACTCGGCACTATCAAAATCGGAAACAGGTGTTGATGAACGCTTGACCTTTCATATTTTAATTTAATAGAGGAATAAATCCTCCAGGTCTGGATTATTGACACATTTGTTCAGCGAAATAACACCAATATATTAAAACCACATTTTGTCACAGGAAACTGTAGATGCTTGTGACAAAATCAGTTTGTCCACAGCAACTCACAGCATAGAGTCTGGAAGAAGAAGACTACTGCAGTAATTCAGCTGGGCAGGCAGCATCTGTGGAGGCAGAGGGATGGTCGAATATTGGGGTTGGGACCCTGGCAGCAGGACTGCTGAGCCTCCGAGTTTCTCTAGCAGTTTATATTTTTGCACTGTATCAAAGGTATCCAATTCGCCAGCGCTATGAACTAATGCTAGATTATCATGCACCCTCTCAAAGCTTCAGGGCTGTGTTGATTTATATCTTAAACCCAGTTTATTTTTGTTAATTTGTACCATTTATAAGCTAATTTTAGGTCAAGGTCATTAGAAATCTATTGCAACTCGGCAGATATTAGCAATGTTATTTATTGAATAATTAAAAGCTAATTTGACAAAATTTGAAAGAATTTGTACTAAGCCTATCAAAATAAGGCCAAAAGAATGTCCTGCCAATATCGAAACGGTTTCCTAATTTTGCCAGTCATTCCAGGGGCATGCAATGAACTAAGTACAGCCACCACTAAATAAACAATCTTTATATTTGCTTTAGTCTGTTATAAACCAATTAACCATTATCCAGTTGATGAATTTCATTGACTTGTGAATGCATACGATAATTCTTGCCATTAAAATCTTCACACTAAACCAAAATGACCACAAAATTCATAAAAGGTAGACAATAATGCTGGAAATAATGCTGGGTGAGGCAGCATCTATGGAGCGATGGAATAGGTGACGTTTCGGGTCGAGACCCTTCTTCAGAATTCTTCAACATTCATAAATGTAATTGCTGGATTATTAACCATAACTAACTTCTACTTAGAAAAGGAACCTAATTATGTCTAAAAATGTCAAAATTACTTGATTGCACATTAAATGGTTAACAAAGTAAAACCCATCAACTGTTTCTAATCACACATTAAATCATTGGACAAACCACTGTTTATTTTCAAAAAAGCATTTTAATTGAAAGTTTTTAGTTTGGTAGTTTTGTAAAGCTAAGTTAAATTAAATTCCCCGCACATTACCCCGATCAGTCGCATCGATACTAAACTTGGCATTTTGAATGTAGACACAAAATGCTGGAGTAACTCAGCGGGACAGGCAGCATCTCTGGAGAGAAGGAATTGGTGACGTTTCGGGTCGAGACCCTGGCATTTTGAATGACAAATAATTACAAATAATATCATTTCCACGAGAAAATACATTTAGGAAAGGTTCAATGTTATGAACACCAACATCATATTAGTTCTTCTCTCACCCCAGTGTCTGCAGAATAGTTTAAATAAAAAGCCGAGCAAGAGACCACTCGTATTTTCAAAGACTGGAAAAAAAATGGCCCTTGATCAAACTCTATGGAAGTGAGAATTTCTAGAAAATTCCCCATTTGCTTTCTGAACGAGAAGGGAAGAGAAAGATGTGGTGAATATTAAAGGGTTTTGATAGGAAATATACCATCAGCTTTGTTATGTTGTGAGAAGTGATCGATTTCAAGAAGTGCTTTGTCCCTTAACATTATGTGCAACGCATTTATTGTGAGAACTGAAACTAGGCTCAGAGCAGTGATATGCGGCAGTACAACTTACTTTCAAAATCCAGGAAAAAATGTGGATAGTTTTCAATCTCCCTGGATAGGACCTTAAGCAGATTACCCATCCCAGCAACCTGATTAAAATGGAACAAATAATTTAAAACATTAAATTATGTTGGACAATTAATATTGCTTTAAATTAATTATATTAGAAAATGAGAATATAGTAAAAAAAAACATTTGTTAAAATACAGAAATTAAAGTTTGATACCAGCAGCTTTCATGGACCAGGTTATAAAGCACACAGTTAGCATAACATTCCCACAACTAACTCCAATTATATCACAATAATACTTTATTAGCCAAGTATATTTTGCAACATACGAGGAATTTCATTTCCCAAGTCAGTCATACAAATAAAAAGTAACGGAACACACAAAACACATTTTAACATAAACATCTATCACAGTGACTCCTCCACATTCCTCTCTGTGATAGAAGGCAAAAATAAGTTCAATCTCTTCCCTTTGCTCTCCCGCGGTCGGGGACCACGAGCCGTTCGTTGACGGGATGATCTTGACTCCCGTAGCCGGCAGCAGGCCCTCCGCATTGAGTCGTGCATCTGCTCCTGCATCGGGGGGATGTCAGCACCCCCCGCGCCGGACGACCGAACCTCGCATCGGGTCTGGTCGAACCCTCCGCGACATTGGAGCTCCTGACATCCACGGCATCTTCCGAGATTGCGAGTTCCCGATGTAAAGACTGTAGGCCGCGGTTGGAGCAATCCCAGGCAAGGGATCGGCTCCGATGTAAGTCCACGCCCCGTGGTGGGGCCCAAGGTCAGTGCGAGGAGGCCTCCAGCTCCATCGGTAGTAGGCCGCAGAGCAACCGGAGAATGCGATCCAAAAATGAATCACATCTCCGGCAATGTAAGAAACTGAAAAAAAAGTTCCCCCGACCCATCCCCCCAAATAAAACAAAGCGGAGAACATTTACACAAAATTTTAACACGCACTAAAAATAAGAACAAAATAATCAAAAACAAACTGACTGTTGGCGGGGCTGCCAATCGTACGGAAGTCCTGGCAGTATGCCCCATCTATATAATTAAAAGTCTCATCTTGACCACTTCCTGTTTGCACTGTATATTGATTTTAGAAAAATCGCTACCCTGTATCACTGTGACTTTTGGCCATCTTACTCACAGTCCTCCTCCACTGAGCCAGTCCAGAGGATTTTTCCCATCTTGAAAAAAAAAGTTATGAGTGATTAAAATTTTTTGATATCAACTGATTTGTCCTCTCGTCTGTCAATCACTGTGATGAAGGTAACACCCTTTCCGGGTGTGGGGGGGGGGGGGGGGTGGGCAGGGCTATAAAACCCCGGATGCCTGGATGTGAGTCAGTCACTCTGCAAGATCGCGAGGGAGAAGGCACGACTGTCATTCTAAGGTGTGAACCAACTGAACTGTGAGTCTGCAGTGTACTTGCAATAAATTATTTTTTAGCCCTTAATGACAATGCCATGAGTTGTTTGGCCTGCTGCCCTGCCTGTGCTTAAAAGTGCAATGCTTTACTGGAAATGAAATGAAATGAAATGACAATGCCATGACTTGTTTGGCCTGCTGCCCTGCCTGTGCTTGAAACTGCAGTGCTTTATTAGGTACGACTGTGTTTGGAAGGAATAAATGGTTTATTAGGTCCGGCAGTCTAGTCCAAAAGTCCCGCTCATTTTGTGACTTCCGCTTAGTGGACAGGTCACGCTGATTGCGCAATTTCTGGTGAGTGCAGAAGTCGCGCTGATTGCGCAATTTCCGGTATGTGCAGAAGTCATGCTGATTGCGGATGTTTCGCTGACTGCAGAAGTCCCACAGTGGTGAGGCCGCGTTCAGCTGTGTGAGTAGATTCAAGAAAGTTTACTGTCATATATATGGGGTGTGTGTGTGTGTGTGTGTGTGTGTGTGTGTGTCTCTGAGTGTTGGTGTGTGAGTGTATATGTGAGTGAGTGTATGTGTGAGTGAGTGTGAGTGTATGCGTGTGTGTGTGTGTGTGCGCGCGAGTGTGTGTGTGTGAGTGCATGTGTGTGAGGTGGAGGGAGTGTGAGTGTGTGTGAGCGCATGTGTGTGTGTATGAGGTGGGGGGAGTGTGAGTGTGCGTTTGCTTGTGCGAGTGTTTGTGCGAGTGCGTGTATTGCAATTGGGGGGACCAGCCCTCCTGTGTGAAACTGGGACCCACCTTAATCTCGTTATAAATTATAATGGGGCATACTGCATTCAAAGGGATCATGGGGGTATTTTGTTACTCATAAAAATCATAGCATGCACACTGCTTTAAAAATGCATCAAGGATGAATAAAGCAATATCGGAGAATATAAAGGATGTGATTCTATTTTTTTCATGTTTTAATAGAAATGATTAATCAGTCAAAGTACAACAAACAAAAAAAAAAGTAAATTACAGCAGACTTCATTTAGCTTCAGTAAATTATTTCCAAGTCTGTTGCCATTCAACCTGAAGCACTGGCTGGCCTTCCCATTTATGACTGGGCATGAAAGCAAAGGAAGAAACAATGTGTGGTTCTTCCACAGATAAGAGAGTGAATAACAAATGTTAACTCAGAAAGACATATCTGCAGAAGTGTCCCTAGTTGAAATTACCCAAGCATAAAAGCACTACATGGCAGAGATAGATCTGACACATCATGAACGAAGAGAGATTTGAGGGAAGTAACTGCAGATGCTGGTTTACTCCAAAGATAGACACTGGAACAGGATCTTGATTCAAATCTAGAATTGGCATGAATTTGACCAATTGAGTAGAATACAATTCAATTTAATCTGTGCATTCAACTAAACCTTTTATTATGTACATAAAAAGTTTGAAACCCTTCTTCAGATCCAAAGCATTGTCTGTCCATTCCCTCCACAGATGCTGCCTGACCCGCCAAATTCCTCTTGCATGTGTTTTTGCTCAAGATTCCAGCATCTGCAGTTCCTTGTGTCTTATAATTTGGAATCAATGCTTGACATAGAAATTGCAAGTGAATGAATACCAAGCAATTAATGTTTAATCAAATTCATTGTATGCAAATACCAATCTTAAAAATGTGGGAAATTTAACCAGATCAAAATTCCGTTCTAAATTCAAGTTCTAATTATAATCACTACAACATAGAAAATCTTTTTGTGATTAGAATATCATTAGGACCAATTAAATACTTATCATATAGTCACTGTTGTGATGTAGGAAATGATGCACGTTCCACAAACAGCAATGAGATAAAGATGGGCAACTTGCTGTAAGAAGGATAAATATCTAGGAAGAAACTGCAGATGCTGGTTTAAACCGAAGATAGACACAAAAAGCTGGATTAACCCAGCGGATCAGACATCTCTGGAGAAAAGGAATAGGTGACTTTTCGGGTCGAGACCCTTCTTCAGGTCTTCTCAAATAGAAACGTCACCTATTCCTTTTCTCCAGAGATGCAGTCTGACCTGCTGAGATACTCCAGCTTTTTGTATCCATCTAAGGATAGATATCTCCAGCTTATTTGGGCAATTCGTTGAAGAAGTGCAGTGAGATATTTTACATCAACCTGAGAGGACAGTTGAGCACTTAACATCTCAATTGGATGATGATACCTCTGGAATTGCAGCATCTCCACAGCAGAGCTCTGAAAATAACTACATGAGCAAAATCCCTTTAACCACACTGGATTTCATGGTTTTGCTTTATTTATTTTAGACCACAATCCTAATAATTCTGCATCTCTGCCTGTAGAATTATGCTTTGCAGTCACTTTGTGCCGAACTATTCCTCACTCTCCCCACCACTACTCGCAAAATCCTTCAAATTGATTTTGATGAATATTGACTTTAAGATGGTAGGTAATCCTGGACAGGTCACAAACTATAAAGGGCAGCACAGATTTATAGGTTAGGAAGGACATTTTTCTTCCATACGTCCAAAGCTAACCCGAGGAAGAGTTTTAAGATTCAAAAAAGGAAGAAAACTTGTCACCATGAGATGAGGTGAGACATAAATTGGATGTCTCTTTCAAATTGTCCTTGCCACCATTTTTTATATCCTAACTGCTCAGATCAAAACAGAGCAATATTGTGGCAGTAAGCTTAGGCTGAAACAGAATTTAAAAAAAGGTGCAGCAAACTAATGATACAAAACTGTAATTTATGACTGAATTTTATCCACTCCCTAGACAACTGCCATCACATTCCGTAGAAGGAATTGTGTTATCCTCGGTTCAATGTGTATTACTGGGTTTTATTAAGCACAACCGTGGTTAAATATGAGATTGATGGTATCATACTGCCAAATCAAGACTGCATTTTGCAAATAATTCAGTATTTCCTGCAGACATAGATCCCATCAGCAAAGGGAAAACATGCAGCATTCGCCTATTCCCCGCTGAGAACTCTGGGGGAAAAAAATAAATATATTTTTTAAATAGTTATAATGAAAGGTTGATGTAGAAAATGCAAATTGCTCTTCTGGGCCAGCCTTGATTGTCAGTGCAATATGGCCAAGTTGCTAAATATCTGCGATAACATTAACATTCAGCACAAATATCTTAGTTAGCTGTGATTTTAGTTGATGTCTATGATTTTGAGATAGCCTTCTCACCCTTCTTGGAGGATAATAAAGTATTGCAGGTTACTCCTTCTCTGAAGGTAAAAGACATTACCCATGTTTGGTTCGGTGATCATGGTCATTAAACTGTATAAATGCAAGGATCCATAACTCAGGTTACCTGTAGAAGAAAGATGTGTAGCTGCCCATTTCCACTTTTCCACTCTGCATTACTTTGATGTATCTGTGAATGATGGAAATGAATAACCTCCCCTCAGCCAGTCAGGCCAAAGCCAAAAGATGTGGACTGTGAAAAATTTTAACCTGGCACACATCAATGTATTACTGTACTACTCATGCCCTTTTCATTTGCGACTCAGTACCAATTTCTGTTTTACATTGCTCCAATTAAGTTTTATTTATGCCTAATATTTAAAGCTCGGTGGATTTACCTGGCTCTGCATTAAACATAAGTGTCATCCTTTTTTTTGGCAGTGGCTTGTAGCCAGAATTTTCTCGTCCGTGAGCCAGGTGAAAATGGAGAAAAAAAGAGGAAAGAGTAAAACCTGGGAATCTGCGTTAAATTTAAGTGTTTCATCGTTGCTTTAGTCAGTTCTGGGGCCACTCTGCAAAGCCTCAGCTCTGGTCTGGTCCCAGTAGCCCTAGAAGCATTAGTGGTTGCTGCAAGGCAGGAGTCAGGAATCATTCGTATTCCATGTCAGACAGACCATGCGCATCTCTCTCCGCTGCAGTGCATTAGAGAATACTTGGGTTTCTCGACAAGCCAATTTTTCTGCCGGCAAGATACGGTAAAAGGATAAATAGAGAGAAATAAGGAGAAATGAGCAAAAATTGTTCTCCAAAAAATATAATTCAGTTCACATGATAAGTTAATTTGAGAGCTGAAAAAAATTCTAAGCAGATTGACTGGGCTGCAAGGTAATGTACATCTCATGGAAAATGTCATGATTAGGTCCCCAACTGCAGATGCTGCGTCTAAAAAAAAAAATTAGGAAATAGTTGGAAATCAGGGGGTCAGGACATGTGTGGGAAAAGAAACAGCATGAATGTTTCCGGTTAAAGACCCTCTAATAAATTACAACCTGGGTGAGAATGGGGATAATTGTCCTACTACCCTTTTCCAGCTTCCGTCTCTTTCTCCTCCCCCCCCCCCCCACAGTCAGTCTGAAGTGTCCCCACCTTAAACTTCACCAATCTGTGTTCTCCAGGGATGTTGCCTGACCTGCTGAGTTACTCCAGCACTTTGTGTTCTTTTACCTTTTTATAAACACATATTTCCTACTCCATGATATCTGTTGTACCTAGTTATACACTTAGCTACAGGGCTGCCAACATTGGGTGAGAGTTGGGAGTGAGAAATTGCGAGAGACCAAGCTTGAGGAAGCGTGGCAACCGAGGGGAGGTGGGGAGGGTGTGGGAGGGATACGGATTAATACGGAGCTTTTGCATTTTTCAGCTTGAAATTGTGCAATCTGGTGCACATGAATGCAATATTTATGCTTTAAATTGGATTAGCTATGAATAAGGTTAAGCTAAATTACATTCCTAATTACATTCCACAGTGGAGCCAGGCTCTGATCAACAGGTGCAGCATATGAATGATCTTAGTGTATTCATGTATGGAATTCAGATTATAATCAATACTTGGCCCATGTTGAACAACCTGGGTCTCATTACACACCTGGTACTACTCCTGACCCCAAGTCCAGTTACATACCTTCCCTCATTCCTGACCCAGAGTCCAGCATTACACCTGGCTCCCTATTCTACCCTGATCATCGCTGTTTATCTGCTTACATTCCCAGTGCTGAACACTCCCATTGTCCCAGCTTTGACTGCATACCTAGTACTATTCCAGATCTTGACTCTGGATGCACACTTGGCCTTGCTCCTAGCCCCTCTGCACTGACAATATATATGGCCCACACATAAATCCCATATCTGACCCCCTGGACTTAACCTATTACATTCAAGTCCACAGGTGCTTATCTAATGGGGTGATCTTTTATGGGGCACTTCACAGACCAAACTTTGGATAATAAAATTTGCTACATCCATTGGCTTCCTAGTATATCTAAGATGTTAGTTACTTTGTCAAATAAGTTATCAATTGTTTGAACACAATTTCTCATTCATAAAATTATACTCTCTCAGCAGTATAAGTATTCTGTTACCATTTCCTGCACGTTCCTAACAAATTGTCCTGAAGTCATTTTTACCTGCAATATTTTCAGTATTTTGCTGTCTTCCTCTCAGCTGGGACTTTTCCCAAATGCAGTCCAATAATCATATATTTTTAACCAATAATATTCTATTTAATGTGATGTTATGAGTACATAATATTTTGTGTGGTATTCATAACACAACAATGATAAAAAGGTCTTTGTTTTGATTGCACCTACCAACATGCGTACATTATTATATTACAGTTAATATGTACCAAGGGCAAATTTTTCTTCCAATGCTCCCCATTCCCAATTACTTTTACATTGAAGTGATTGAAATCCAAGTGAAGTTTAAATGGCATCAGAAAAATAAAACCTCCAGAATGGACGATATTCATTACATGGTTGGTTGGAGTCAGTATCAGCACAATTACTATATTAAACTTTGAACCTTCAGTTGCCCTGGTTCAAGCTAAAACTAGAGACAAATAATAACCTCCTCACACATTACCCTGCAAGTATCTGTCGCTCATTTAAAATATACGCCCCTTCTTTGAACAAGCTCTTAAACATCACATTTGAATCAGTTTCCATCTGATTGCACTCCTTGAGGATGTTCATCTATGTGTTCAATTAATAAAACAACGAGATTGGGGACATTTCTATTCAATCTGTCAAAGGAATTTGGGGGGGGGGGGGTTAGAAATAGTCAGTGAGGTAAACAAACATAATAGTTGTGTGGCAAATGACAATAGTGCTACCTTCCCAATATTTAACTGAAGGAAAAATAATGGGTTATCGGGGCTGTATGTTGTGACAGACAGTCTGACACCTTGCATGTCATTTTAATATTACACTTATCCCATCCCCTGGATATTCCGGATTAATAAATTAAGGTTTTGTCAACTAAATACAAAGCAGGCTAATTACAAATCAATAACATTAGCCAACTCCGAAACACTGTAGGGTCTCGACCCGAAACGTCGCCTATCTCCTTCGCTCCTTAGATGCTGCTGCACCCGCTGAGTTTCTCCAGCTTTTTGTGTAACCCATTGGGATTCAGACATCTGGGTTCAGTTCCCCGCTTCATTCTGGCAGTGCTGTCTGTTTGAGCCAGGCGCCGCGGAGCGTTTTTGAAAGTGGGGGGCTGAGCGATCACTGATCACTGGCCTTGGGGGCACCTGGCGAGGGAGTGGAGCAACCAAGTGGGGGGAAGGTGCACCCCCCTCCCACGGTAGGGACGTTTTGAAATTTGATGTATTAAAATCATGTTTTAGTGCATTATATGATTTCAATGTTTTTTGTTTGAAGTATTTTTTAGGAGGTAACTTTTTAAGGGGTAGCTTTTTCCACACTAAGGGTGGTGGGTGTATGGAACAAGCTGCCAGAGGAGATAGTTGAAGCAGGGATTATCCCAACATTTAGCCTGTTAGACTGAAACATGGTTAGGACAGTTTGGAGGGATATGGACCAAAGCAGGTAGTGTAGCTGGGACATGTTGGCGGGTGTGGGCAAGTTAGGCAGACGGGCCTGTTTTCACACTGTTTCACTCTATGACAACATTATACATCCACCATGCATGAATGTTTCAAAATCAAGTGGTCAATTTTATTGCCATATACTCAAGCATAGAAACATTGAAAATAGGTGCAGGAATAGGCCATTCGGCCCTTTGAGCCAGCACTGCCATTCAATAAGATGATTCATCTCAAATCAGTACCTCTTTCCTGTTTTTTCCCCATATCCCTTGATGTTGTAACTCTCTCTTGAAAACATCCAGTGAATTGGCCTCCAATTGGCAGCGAATTCCACAGAGTCACAACTCTCTGGGTGAAGAAAGTTTGTCCTCATCTCAGTCCTAAATGGCCTGCCCCTTATTCTTAAACTGTAACCCCTGGTTCTGAACTCCCCCGACATTGGGAATATTTTTTCTGCAGTTAGTAAAGTGAAAATCTAGCAGGCAAGCAGGATGCTTTCTCCAACCACCCCCATTTGATGGCTACTATCATCCACCGCTTCTACCCAGTGCTTGGTACCTACTTCCAGCAGCCACTGGTTGTCCTCCAGGATGCACCGAGCCGCAGCTTGGCCCATGCCGGTCACCAAGGCAAATTCAGCGCAGAGACTCTCACGGCAGCAGCGCAACGCTTCCGACACGTCCGATGGCCCAGGACTCTTGCACTGCGGCTGCTCCATGGCCGGAGCTGCAGCGAGCAACTCGCCAGGCCGGCAAACACTCGCCGGCCCAGGCTCCCCGTCCGCATCTGCCCCCGCCGCAGCTTCTGCTTCCATCCCTCCCTCCGCCCCGGCTCTCCAACACCCACGACCAGGTTGCTCAGAGCACAGCAGCGCCTCGTCCAAATCCAGAGACATTGAAAAATGTTTAGCCAAAAAGGTGGAGGGCTGCAGCCCCCCCCAGACCCAGGTTCCGCGGCCCATGTGAGCACCTCTCTCCTGTCGCTCGCCAGCCTCGCTCATGTCAGCTGCTTCCCGCAAATCCTTAAATTCCGACTGCCGCCGGGAGCAGGACATGGCCTTGCTTGCTGTGCTGGGTGACACTCATTCACTGCCAGGTCCGTGTCTTACAATGTAAATTTGCATGGGGACATGCTTTGGAGGTGTGTGATGGTTCGGTCAAGTGAGAATAACAGAGAATAAGAATGCTGCTGTCTTGTCAACAGACACGCACACAAGCAGTTGATATTAGTTTTGAAATTCTCGTTGATCACAGAATTTCTCACGACAGAGTGCGAGAAATTTGTGATAAACGTGAGAGCGTGAGAATTGGGTGAATTGCATGAGTCTCACGCTCAATAAAAGTAGCTGCATCAAAGTCTTATGCAAAACAGAATTTCTAGTCCCATATTCACTTGTGTGCAGTACATACCTTGAGATTAGATATTAGAAAGCATACTAGGTCTTCCATTTCAGAGATCTACAATGCAGTAGGTACAAATAGTGAAATTTTGTATTATAACCTTGGATATTGGTCAACCGTGTGTAAAATGGGAAATGAAATCTGGGAAATTAAGCTCGAGAAACAAAACCCACTTGAAGGTCCAACATTTCCATGAAAATGCAATCTGATTGATAGCCAGCTGACCATTACGCTGATGATGCATTTGCAGTGAGAGAATACCTTCAAATACCCTTAACACAACCATGACATAATGAGTTATTTGTCAAACATACTGATGGCAGGACTACCTGCACAGAATCCCTGATCTCCCAGACCCCCAACCTTGAGGTTTGTTGTGAAAACCAGGTGCAGTTAAGTAATAGCCTAATCTGCATTGTGAAGAAATAAAGTATATTTTTACTCAGAATTAATGGTAATAAAAAACAAAACATCAGTCATTTATTAAAAAGTCAATACAATTTGCAAAACCACTGGAAGAAATTGTTGTACTACTTGCTGCAGTGAAACATTCATGGTTTAATATCTAGAAGACCAATTAATTATCCTTGTCCTCACTTCAAGACCCAAGTAAAACTGCAAAATAAAAGTTATTTCACTCCGGATTTATTTTTGTTCATTTGCAGAGACATAATTTACTTTAGCTTGCATGTGCACACAAGTCTATTAACTTGGGAAAACACATGGCTTTTAAAATGTTGGCTAAAGTGAAATATTATTAAGCATGAATCTGACCAGTAATTATGATGCTTCTTTTTCCCACATGTCCACCTTTTTCCAGGGATTGAACCAAAATAGACAGTAACCCAAAATTATTAAAATAAAGATCACTTTTAAAAGAAGAAAGATAAATTACTACCAGATTGGATAGCGGCAGAACAGGCTTTTCACTGTATATCGGTACAGGTGACAATAATAAACTAAAGTAGATGTGCACCTTAAACAACTTTTCAGCACATGAGATTTTAAAACTGTTCTCTACTCAATTTTCCCCAATTGAGGCACAGACAATTATTTTACCAGAGCGCTGATGCTAACCTCCAACATTAGAAAGCTGAGATAATTCATGGGTGGCACAGTGGTTTAGCGGTAGAGTTGCTGCCTCACAGCGCCAATGAACTGGGTTCAATCCTTACTACGGGTGCTGTCTGTATGGAGTTTGTATGTCCTCCTGTGACCTGTGTGGGCTTTCACCGGGAGCGCCGGTTTTCTCCCACTAAATCTCCTCCTAAAGATGTACAGGTTTGTAGGTTACTTGGCTTGGTAAAATTGAAAATGTTCCCTATTGTGTGTATGATATTGTTAATGAATGGGGATCGCTGATCTGCGTGGGCTCGATGGGCTGAAGAGCCTGTTACCGTGCTGTATCTCCAAATTAAAGTATACTCATTCACTAATCTATCACCTGAAACCGATTCAGGCCATCTCATAACAATTGTCAACCAACTAAATCCTTTTCCCAAATAACCATAGTTAGGCTATCAAGGAATATGGCTGTTACATCGTGCACAACAATAGAGTAATGACTTCTTGTAGTATTAGCTTCAGGATAAAATTATCTTGGAGAATGGGAAGAAGACCCTTGCTTTTTTTTGTTTATGGGCGTGGGATGTTTTAGAGTACACTGGACGACCCGTGGACCCATTGGACGCCAGAGATCCCCGTTGTCATCACCATCATGATGTCATAGCTGTAACTGCTAGTGCAGAGGGAAGACATATTTCTCAAATTGGGATTTTGTAAAGTTAAAAATGTGAATAACTTGTAAAATATAAAATCAATCTGATTCAACCTTGATACACCACACCACACGACAACGGTGAGTTAGATGGTCCAAAAATTGTAGCATTCTCGTGTACGTTTTTGGCGTAGTTCAGGCCATGAAAAGCACGAGCACATACAAACATGGGGGGGGGGGGGGGGGGGGGGGGGGGGGGGGGGGATGTTGTTAGCGAACTGAACTCACTGTGGAATGAATCTATTAACGGAACTCTGCTGGTGGATTGGAAGTTGTTCCTGCCTTCCCGCTGGCTCAAGGCAAAGAACGGCTGTTCCCCCGCTGTATTTCAGAGGACGGCGAAAAGCAGTGGTGGAAGAGGCGATCTTTGTCTTGAGCAAGCGTGATAGAGCCGAGCCGGGCCCGGGGAGGGGGGAGTGGAGGAAGTTAAATCGGGAGCCAAATCGGCAGGGAAAATCGGCCGCGGGAAATAAGAATGGCGGCATTTTTGGAGGAGAGCGGACAGCAGCACCTGCCATTATGGTGTCTGGCCACCAGGAGGCCACACAGACAGAGAGAGAGACAGCCAGAGACAGCCAGAGACAGAGACACACAGTGTGTAGAATTTTATTTTAAAAATGTACCTTAAAATGTCTAAATGTAATGAGGAGTGAATGGGTGAATGTAAAAGTGTAATGTGTGGCAAAATGGAAAATATCTCGGGGTTTGAAAGTGTGGTTTTGGCGAACCATGAAATCAAAGGGCAAATCTGCCATACACCCACAAGAGACACACCCGGTCGGCAGGCACACACACACACAGAGTTTTAATAGTATATAGATATAGATATAGCTTTAGATAAATTAGAGGGCAGAAAAGGTAACAGTGTACTGAAGTAAAGATCTACACCATACATTATTGCTTTTGGAACAGTGATTTAACCCAGTTCTCCAATCCCAAAGAAAGCCTTGTAGTGCTGAGCCATGGCTGTTGAGTTCACTTGTGCAAAGGCAAACGTTTTCACCTGGAGTTCATCAATCAGGAAACATCAATGCAAGCAAACGAGCTGAAGCATGAAACGCATCTTCAAAAGGATCATTTGAAATATGCATTGACAAAATCAAGACAAAGTTTATTGAATTCTCTGATTTGTTTCCAATGAGGCTGTTAACGTCTGACTACAAAATGAATCCCCAGGGTAAAGGAGAGAGGGGATTACCAGCTATATTAACTGATGAAAGAGAAGGAATGATTTGTTTGTTGTTTCATTTTTTTTAAAGGAGTAATTCCACTAACTCCTTTACTCTCATGAAACAAACTCAGTTTGTATTCCCATTGCATGCAGGTTTATAATTCCCATTTCTTTTGTACAAATGTTAATACAAAACAGCCAGTCATCCACTGAGCAAATTACAAATGTTGTAAGACAAAGTATATAGATATGCAGGTTGCATAGTAACACGGTTTCCATGGACAAAAAGATTCCAGTCATTTCCCTTCACTGCCATTGTTGTGCTTATACACATTTACCAAGTGGAGTTTACCAGCTGTGCAAGATCATTTCTAAATACATCAACTGATTTTCAGGATCACCAAAGATCTCTATTTTGCCGAAGTTATTATAAAACTCAGTGGTTAGACAACTAATACATGTTTACAGCTAATTCAGCAGGAACAATAGTCAGACTTATTTGTGCACAAAAGTGGTTTAACTCGCAGTAGATCACAATAACAATTACTTCCGTGAGCATCTGCACCAATGGGAAATTGGTCCCGAAACCTGCTTGTGTCAGTGTGTCATGATAACCCAGCACCAGAAGTGCAGCAAACGACATTGTGTGTTGCGGTCACACACAATTTCTCTGCTGTTAACAACAATCTGAGCTCTATGGGGAAACCTATAACCTTTGCTGCTGACTCACAGGATGCGCAGGGTTCAAGAACGAGTTGTATTTAAAGAGTCCTGTCAAACCTAGCTCAAGCTCACTTTGCAATGGAGCAAAGTTCACACATCACAGCCATTGTTGAGATCACTTCAAAAGTGTAGTCGGCAATCACTTGATCAGCTCACAGCTCACAGATGCTAATTCTAACAGCAGAGGAAGTATAAATACAATTATCCATTAATTTCCACTAATTTTCTATTAATTTCAGGTAGTCTGAACATTGACTTCTAATTTCAGGCAGTTGAACATTGACTTCTCTAATTTCAGGTAGTCCCTGCTTTGTCCTCCCCTTCTCAGCTCTCCACAGCCCACTGTCTCTGCCTCTTCCTTTCTTCTTCCCGCCTCCCCCCCACCCTCACATCAGTCTGAGGAAGGGTCTCGACCCGAAACGTTGCCTATTTCCTTCGCTCCATCGATGCTGCCTCACCCGCTGAGTTTCTCCAGCATTTTTGTCTAATATAATTATCCATGATGCACAATGGACGAAATAGCACAATAAATCAATTAAACATGCAATTTTTTCTTAAAAAGTGGTTAATTGCTTGGTAATACTTTGAGTCACATATCATCAGGTTTTCAGGTATTGACAAATATCCCACCCAGCAAAGCATTGTCAGTGTCTCTTCAGATCAGCACAGTGCGGTGCTCTGGCTCTACAGGCACAGCAGGTCACCAGCACCTTGCCCAACTTCCTGAATGAAAGTAAAGATACACATTCTACAGCGGCCACTTCTCACTGGCACTTTCACCACATCACTGCCATGGTTCACAGTTCAAAAAAGTCTACAACCTATCCAAGAGTTGCAGTGTTATCTTCGTGAATTAATGGTTTTCATCAGACATATTTACCCCGTGTCTCATAATAAATATTTTACTTTAGACTTTGGAGATACAGCTCGCACCGCCTTGGCAAGGCCAGCTGAATAATCAAGGACGTACACATTGTATACTCCCTCCTCTCCCTTTTCCCATCAGGCAAAAGGTACAGAAGTGTGAAAATGCACACCTCCAGATTCAGGGACAGTTTCTTCCCAGCTGTTATCAGGCAACTGAATCATCCCACCACAACCAGAGAGCAGTCCTGACCTATATTCTACCTCATCAGTGACCCTTGGAATAATTCGGACTTTGCTGGCTCCACCTTGCACTAAACATTATTCCCTTATCATGTATCTACACACTGTAAATAATTTGATTGTAAACATGTATTGTCTTTCCGCTGTCTGGGTAACAAGCATTTTGTGTTTATCTTCAGTTTAAACCAGCATTTGCAGTTCCTCCCCACACAGGATTTTTCATTAATTTGGAACCATTATTTCGGAAATAAGTTCACTAGGTCAAGGAAATGGTATGACTAGTTTTGAACAAATGTGTTCCGAATCCATGAAGTATTAAAACTACTTGATTTACATACAATATCCTGACTCTTAAAATCATCAAAGGGACTTAAACTTTCACAAATTATTTGATGCCCATGCTTTGTCTTTCTGCAATTCAACAATTCAGATCAAAAAAGGGAATAGATTCCATTGTCAGCTTGCTTAGGGATATCTGACCAAAGTGGAAGATTAGGTGAAGAAATAAGTCTTCAGATTATTGTGCAGGAATGCAGTTAGAGGATTACTGTATTCCAATTTAACAGCTTCAGAGTTACCTTTACTGTGTAAAGCCATTTCAACACCTTGATAATAAAAAGCTGCACATTAATAAACAAAAGGCCTTCTAGATTTACTGTGGTGAATGCTAACCCTTGCTAAGATATGGTTACACAGAGCTGGCACCCTCTCTCACTTCATCCATGGCTATGCTCCAGGTGAAACAAAGGCTTACAAGGCTATAACGCTTTCTTTACAGTGTTTAACTGATAATAAAATAAATGCCTCTAATAAAAGAAACACCTACTTCATTTTTTTCCCAAAACCCTTGCGATGGAAATATGTTTTTTTGGTCAGCCATGTATGTTGGTTTCAGAAAAAAAAAAAAAATGACCATGGTAAAAAGTGAAGAAAGTTAGAACAAGAAAAGCATACAAGTTGGTGGACACTGATTCATTGTCCTCACCAATTTAGCTGCAATTTATTAAGTGTACCAAATGCTGGCTGATTCATTTTTCACATTTTTTTAACATACCGAACTACAGCAAACAATAATTACTAACGATAATAAGGAACAAGAACGGATCTAAAACATTTATAAAGATTCAAGTCCTATTATAAAGCATTATTAGAAGTTTACTGAACCTACAACATCTCCAGTGGACAACTTCCTCCTGCATGGTTATCAACTCACTCAATCTACACTGATCGTTTTACAATAATCCCTAAATTCCGCTGCTCACCGGCACACACTTGGGACGAATATAGTCGATAATTAATTCATCAACCCGCTTGTGTTTGTGGAAGTTGGAGAAAACTGGAGCAGCTGGTAGAAAGGCATGCGGTCACAGAGAAACTGTACAAACTCCACAAAGCACCAGAGGTCAGGATCAAACCCGGGTCTCTGTAATATAAGGCAGCATTTCAAAGAGTCGCACTGTTGTACTACCCAGTCCTACAGTTTTCAATAAACATGGAAACAGCATCGCTGGCAAGTGAGGCGAGTCAGTCGCGACAACTCAAGCTTTGTTTTGCCTGCAACTACAATTCTCCAGCCCATTCACACTCTACTATAGTCCGTGGCTTCCTATTTGTGATAACATAACCCAATGCTTGAGTAATCGCACCTCACTAAACTACACTTCATTTCTGTGTGGACACATTGCGGCCTTTCCAACTCACCATCAAATGTATTGACTTCAAGCAAGTCACTGTCTGTATCGGAAATTGGCCACTTCTGCACTAAGCCAAAGGTTGGTCTGTGTTACTAGCTCAGTTTTTCCCTCTACATTAGCGCACACCAACCTGCTGGGCATGTCCCCTGGCTCTGCTATTTATGAAACCCGTTTATCATCAACCCGTTTATTGGAGGACTCCTACAACGTATTCCCCATGACCCTGGCCTCACCCCGTCATTGGCATTTCCTTTGCCATGCGTTCACCTTCCCGCAACATTAAAATAACTATTCCCCCTCTATTTAGCTATTTTACTGTGTGTCTTTGACCTGAAGCATTAACTGTTTCTCTTTCCACCGATGCTGCCTGCCTCGCTGAATGTTCTCTGCATTTTTTATTTTCAGTTCATTTGCTTTTCACCCAATGGATCAATTTTTTCTGTTTGCTTCTATATTCACATATATCTTACAGTTGGTGTTCTGCCATGATCGGCCTTCCTAAGACAAAAGAGAGTTTCCACGTAGCTACTGTAACAGCTGCTTCAACTGTCAGCATGCAATGTGCTCACCAATGTTTGATTTCAAACTCAAAACAGCAAGTTGAAGGTTACACAAAAAGCTGGAGAAACTCAGCGGGTGCAGCAGCATCTAAGGAGCGAAGGAGATAGGTGACGTTTCGGGTCAAGACCCTTCTTACGTGGGTATGAACTTAGTTGGAACAGGGCATGAACTCTAACCAGTGAGATAAACAAAACCTTTCAACTTTAAACAGTGGGCATTCAAATAGAATAACACTACTTCCAAACTTTAGACATTAAAAATGTAATTACTAAAATGGCAGGCCATTTAAACAGAAGTTAATGGGCTCGTACAAGAACAAACTTAGTTTCAAAAGCCTCATTGTTACCAATGCAGGTCGCACTGCCAAGGACATAAAACCAAATCAAGACCTGAAAATAGACATTGAGCTGGCGTGTTTTAGTTGTGACTCAGTAGACTCCTGCCGTAGTCCTCCTCAGTAAACTCACATCTCAGACATTTGTTCACAATTGCAACTGCTTGTTCCAGGACGCTTGCCTTTGATCAAGCTGTTTAGTTAACACACACTGTCAAACAGTGCCACCTGCTGGATGTCATCCGCACAGCTCCCCAAGCATTCAGCTGTTTCACCGCAGTCCCCTACTCTGAGCTTCATTCTACGCCAGATCCACGCCCTCAACAAACAGCTCGCCACCTAGCTGGACTCTAGTAAGAATCACAAGCTTGCCTGCCTCCACCGACACTCCTCGACTTGACTATCGCAATACTCTGAAACAAAGACAGCTTTCCGTATTCACACAGCCCATTGCAACCTCTGCAGCTGAATCAGTAGGTGGAAACTTGTGTGCCTTAGAAACAACTTCTTCCCCTCTGTTATCAGGCTTCAGAATGGTCCCTCCATAAACTAGGGTATTGTCTGATTGACTTCTTGCCCATTGTGTGACGTTGGACTTTGTCTATGAAACTGATGTGCTACAATGCTGAGACGTATATTTTGCACTCTGAATCTTCCCCTTTATCTAATGTACGTGGGTTTGATTGTATTTATGCAGTCTATCTGATCTTTTTGGAGAGCATGCAAAACAAAGCTTTTCATTGTACCCGGGCATGCGACAATAATAAACATAACACATGAAGCAATGGACAGGGATCATGGCAAGCAATGCACGTTTGGAAAAATCGGATTCAGAAATTCATGAGGTTCGATGACTCGTTCTCATACAGGAAGATGCTTCGGGAGTGCTTCATGTTGAAAGAAAGGGATGCAGTGCATGACAAACACTCGGAAAAGTAGACACAAGTAGAGTCCAGACAAGGGAATATGAAGGCACATTCAAAGATAGTACCACTTAAAAAATATATATATTTTGGGGCAGCAGCAAACAAGGAATCAATGAGCAGGTGCCAAGAGTAAGATGAAGGCAACAATGGCCCTCACATTTTTTATTGAGCATGAGCACAACTCAAGTTGGGAACAAACAACCCCACCTCAAGAGTTACCATTTCAGTCACAAAGTGCAAGTGATGTCTTTACCCAACATTTCTTCCTTAAAGATAGACACAAAATGCTGGAGTAACTCAGCGGGTCAGGCAACATCTCTGGAAAAAAGGAGTAGGTAACGTTTTGGGTCGGAACCCTTCTTCAAACCTTGAAGATAATTTGATCTTCCTAGAAGGAAGATTTTCCTTGAGGCTAATTTGCAGTGTGGCTTTCTTGAACGGAGACATGGAAATTGAGAGGCAGTTTGAACTTACTGCAAACAGATATTGAGGTGCATCTCAGTGTGATTAACTGCCTGGGATATAGAGGACTGCCATTTTAATTATCTGTTCCCTTCTTTCCTTAGATCCCTATCTCACACTGACCTCAAGATGCTCTACTAATTTGTCTTTTAACTTCCTTGAGTTGGCAATTAGCTCTGTAATTCCAAGTAATAGTCCCCGTTTTCTGTCATTTTACTCCTCCTTTAATCCATCCTTCATTTAAGGCAGTACAGCTGAGGAAAAGGCCCTAGGGCCTACAATGTCCTTACCAACTCTCACTTTGCAACTCCTTGGTTCACTCAGCCTCCCTACCCCTTCCCCAGGCATTTTTACTTGCAACCAGAGGAGATTCAATACCTGTCCCAGCCTCTCTCATGCATATCCGGGAATTCCAGCAGCCCTGCCAGATGAGGCAAGTTCAACTCCCTTTCAACCTCATCTACTGCATTTGGTGTTCCTAAAATGGCCTAATTTATATCAACGAGAGCAAAAGTACATTAGGCGATCATTTTTTGAAAAAACCTGTGCTCTGTATGTAAAGATCTGCTGGAGTTCCCGGTTACTTATCAATTTAATTTGCTTTCCCATTCCCCTAACAGCAGTTCTGTTCTTGGCATGAACCTTTGCCAGAGTGAGGTCCCACACAAACTGGAACAGCACCTCATATTCCGCTTGGGTAGATGTCAACACAGTGGTATGAACATTGAATTCTCAAATTTCAAGTAATACATACCCAATATCCACTTTCTTCCCCTCTCCCACCCTAATGCACCCACTTTGTTTCCTTAACCTCTGTATGCTCCTCTCATCCCAAAGTCCCAACTTATTTATTCCCCTCCTCTGTCCCATTCATGTCCCCCCTTACTTCAGCTTCACATTTCTCCATATCTTCTCCCTTTAGCTGACACTCTTGTTGTACGTGCACCTTCAGCCTTTGTCACTTACTCCAACAATGTGCCAATCTTTGTGCACCTCTGGCCTTTGTCACTTACTCCATCAATGTGACAATCTCCCCCCCTCACCTAACCTATATCCAACTATCATTTGCCAGGCTTTATATAACCCATCACCTTTCTTTCCAGTTTTTTCCTCCCTACAATCAGTCTGAAGAAGGGTCCCGACCAGAAATGTCACCTATCTATTCCCTCCACAGATGCTACCTGACCCAGAGTTCCTCCAGCATGTTGTGTTTTATTCAAGATTCCAGCATCTGCAGTCCCTGGTGTCTCCACTGATGGTTCATTACACCTGTAATCATTGATCCCTACACATACAATCCAGCTGCTTCAGAAGGCAATGTAACAATTGAAGCTGATATTCCATTAATTAGCAACTGGGGGAGAATAAAAAAATACTCCCTTGCTGCTTGTAAATCTAAATTTCGTCAATGTCTTTTTTTCCTGATGTTGATACCAGAAGAGGGTGGAGAATTCTATTGTTTTTTTTTTATTTGTTTTTTTTTAAAATTTATTTAAACATGACAAGACAAAAAGAAAGAAGGAAACAAACAAAAACAAAAAAAATAAAATTCAAAAAAAGACATCAAAGAAAATAAATAAAAATAACATAAGAGCCGCCAGACATAGCAGTTTGGTGCAATTCATATGGTGCTACAGTCAGGTATTGCAAGAGCACAAGTAAAAAGCACAGGACTACATCACTGCAAATAATATGAGCTTATGAAATTATTGGTCTTTGAGGTGGTTGACAAATGGTCCCCAAACACTTAAAAAGTTGTTGGGTATCTTGGAGTTGTAGAAGCGTATCCTTTCCATCTGTATGATTGTTATCATTTCATTGAGCCATTTTTTGAAGCAGGGGGGTGTGGGAGATTTCCAGTCTGTTAAGATCATTTTCTTGGCTGCCACCATACCAAGCATCAGTGCTTGTTGTTCTTCAGACGTGAAGTACAAAGCAGTCTCTGAGCATCCAAAAAGTGCCAGTTCTGGATCAGGGGGAATATCTTTTCCATAAACCGCAGAGAACCACGTAAATATTTCAGACCAGTATCTTTGTATATGAGGACAGAGCCAGAAAATGTGTGTTAAAGAACCATCTGCACCTTTGCATCTGTCACATAATGGAGAAATAGCTGGATGTAATTTGGTCTTTGAGTAATGAAGTCTATGGATGACTTTAAACTGGATCAGTTTATATCTGGCATTGATCGAACAAGTTTGGATTCTGGTCAAACCTTCATTCCAAATGTCGTCAGAATTCAATTGTTGACCATTGCACTCAGCGTTTCTCTAAATCACATCAAGGGGAGTTTTTCACTATCCATTTTTTAAAAATAAATTCAGCCTGGATCCTCTTTTACAAGTGCTGCAGTACTCACACAGTCTGTTGGGTAGAGTTCAAGAATACCACTCCATTGACATCTTGCATTAATCTTGCTGCGATCTAGAATTCCAGATACTACAGTTCCATCTGAGCTATCCATCTTAAGCAACCAGCTGATATGGCCAATTTTAAAATAATTGGCTTAATATATAATGTTGGGATGCTGCCTTCATACGTATCGAGAATGAAAAAATATTAGATTTAGTGAAGGTCAAGGTTACTTAGATTAGATTATTTTATTGTCATATGCATCGACAATTACATTTCTTGTTGACGTGAAGCTCACAGAAGAAACAATATTTGGTAATAGATACAACAAATGAAAAATAGCAAAAAGGATTGTAGGGCAATCTAAAAACATTGAAGTGAAATAACAGAATAACTGAACGAGATGGAGTCAAGAGTAGGGGTACGTGACAGAACCACCATGAAGGTGATGTGAAAGAAGCGATTGGTTTAGGATAACAATCGGGAAGAAGCTGTTCATAAGTCTGGCTTTGAAACTGTTGCATCTTGTCCCAAAGGGATGAAAGAGAAAACAAAATGGTAAAGGGCTTCCTTGACGATACCTTCAACCTTCCTGATGCCACGCATTGTTAAGATGGACTGGATGATAGATGGTGATGAGCCCGCAATGGACTGGGTTGTGTTCACTATTCTCTGCAAGTGTGGGGTGGTCAAGAGCAGTTACTATATCAGCCTGAGATGCATCCCAACAGTGTTTGGGCAGCACGGTGGCGTAGCAGTAGAGCTACCGCCTTATAGCGCCAGCAGACCCGGGTTCGATCCTGACTATGGGTGCTTGTTTGTACGAAGGTTGTACGTTCTCCCCGTGACCCATGTGGGTTTCCTCCCACACTCCAAAGGCGTACAGGTTTCTACGTTAATTGGCTTGGTGTAAATGTAAAATTATCCCTAGTGTGTATATAGGGTAGTGTTAATGTGCGGGGATCGCTAGTCAGTGCAGACTCAGTGTGCTGAAGGGCCCGTTTCCTTGCTGTCTCTCTAAACAAAAATAATACTTTCTATAGCACATCAACAGCAATTTGAGATAATTCTTGTGGACATGCCAAATCGTCTCAGGTACTGACGTAAATACTTTGAAGGAAACTGTAGCTATCGACCATCTCTACAACAGCTCCTATATTCAATATTCAGGAGGGATAGACAGAAAGGAAAAGAGGGTGGGGTAGAGTTGCTGGTGAGAGAGGAGATTAATGCAATAGAAAGGATACTAGCTTGGAGGATGTGGAATTGATATGGGTAGAGCTGCGAAACTCTAAGGGGCAGAAAAGTGGGAGTTGGGCACAGGCCACCTAACAGGTGTAGTGGAGTTGGGGATGGCATCAAACAGGAAATTACAAATGCGTGCAACAAGGGTAAAACAGTTAACATGGCTGACTTCAATCTACATATAGATTGGGTGAATCAAATGGGCAGGGGTGCTGAGGAAGAGGATTTATTGGAATGTATGCGGGATAGTTTTCTAAACCAACATGTAGAGGAACCAACGAGAGAGCAGGCTATTCTAGACTGGGTATTTAGTAATGAGGAAGGGTTAGTTAGCAGACTTGCTGTGCGTGGCCCGTTGGGCAAGAGTGGCCATAATATAGTTGAGTTCTTCGTTAGGATGGCGAGTTACATAATTAAGTCAGAAACAAGGGTTCTGAACTTAAACAAAGGTAACTTTGAAGGTATGAGACGTGAATTGGCCAAGATAGACTGACAAGTGATTCTTAAAGGGTTGACAGTGGATGTGCAATGGAAGGTATTTAAAGACTGCATGGATGAACTACAACAATTGTTCATCCCAGTTTGGCAAAAGAATAAATCAGGGAAGGTAGTGCATCCAATGGATAACAAGGGAAATCAGGGATAGTATAAAAACAAAAGATGAGGCATACAAATTGGCCAGAAAAAGCAGCCTACTGGAGGACTGGGAGAAATTCAGAATCCAGCAGAGGAGGACAAAGGGCTTAATTAGGAAAGGGAAAATAGATTATGAAAGAAAACTGTCAGGGAACATAATAACTGACTGCAAAAGTTTTTATAGATATGTGAAGAGAAAGAGATTAGTTAAAACAAATGTAGGTCCCTTGCAGTCAGAAACAGGTGAATTGTTCATGGGGAACAAGGACATGGCAGACCAATTGAACAACTACTTTGGTTCTGTCTTCACTAAGGAAGACATAAATAATCTGCCGGAAATAGCAGGGGACTGGGGGTCAAATAAGGTGGAGGAACTGAGTGCAATCCAGGTTAGCCGGGAAGTGGTGTTGGGTACATTGAATAGATTAAAGGCCGATAAATCCCCAGGGCCAGATAGTCTGCATCCCAGGGTACTCAAGGAAGTAGCCACAGAAATAGCGGATGCATTAGTGATAATTTTTCAAAACTCCTTAGATTCTGGAGTAGTTCCTGAGGATTGGAGGGTAGCTAATGTAACCCCACTTTTTAAAAAAGGAGGGAGAGAGAAAACGGGGAATTACAGACCAGTTAGTCTAACATCGGTAGTGGGAAAACTGCTTGTCAGTTATTAAAGATGGGATAGCAGTACATTTGGAAAGTGGTGAAATCATTAGACAAAGCCAGCATGTATTTACAAAAGGTAAATCATGTCTGACGAATCTGATAGAATTTTTCGAGGATGTAACTAGCAGAGTGGATAAGGGAGAACCAGTGGATGTGTTATATCTAGACTTTCAGGAGGCTTTCGACAAGGTCCCACATAAGACATTAGTATACAAACTTAAAGCACACGGTATTGGGGGTTCAGTATTGATGTGGATAGAGAACTGGCTGGCAGACAGGAAGCAAAGGATAGGAGTAAACGGGTCCTTTTCAGAATGGCACACAGTGACTAGTGGGGTACCGCAAGGCTCAGTGCTGGGACCCCAGCTACAATATATATATTAATGATTTGGACAAGGGAATTGAATGCAACACCTCCAAGTTTGCAAATGACACTAAGCTGGGGGGTAGTGTTAGGTGTGAGGAGGATGTGAGGAGGATGCTAGGAGGCTGCAAGATGATTTGGATAGGCTGGTTGAGTGGGGAAATGCATGGCAGATGCAGTATAATGTGGATAAATGTGAGGTTATCCACTTTGGTGGCAAAAACAGGAGGGTAGACTATTATCTGAATGGTGGCAAATAGGAAAAGGGGAGATCCAACCACTGGGTGTCATGGTACACCAATCATTGAAAGTAGGCATGCAGGTGCAGCAGGCAAAGAGAAAGAAAGCAAATGGTATGTTAGCATTCATAACGAAAGGATGCGAGTATAGGAGCAGGGACGTTCTACTGCAGTTGTACAGGATTTTGGTGAGACCACACCTGGAGTATTGCGTACAGTTTTGGTCTCCAAATCTGAGAAAATACATTCTTGCCATAGAGGGGGTGCACAGAAGGTTCACTAGACTGATTCCTGGGATGACAGGACTTTCGTATGAGGAAAGACTGGATAGACTTGGCTTGTACTCGCTAGAATTTAAAAGACTGAGGGGGTATCTTATAGAAACTTACAAAATTCTTAATGGGTTGGATAGGCTAGATGCAGGAAGATTGTTCCCGATGTTGGGGAGGTCCAGAACACGAGGTCACAGTCTAAGGATAAGGAATTCCTTTTGGACTGAGATGAGGAAAACATTTTTCACACAGAGAATAGTGAGTCTCTGGAATTATCTGCTATAGAAGGTAGTGGAGGCCAGTTCATTGGCTATATTTGAGGGAATTAGATGTGGCCCTTGTGCCTAAACGGATCAGGGGTATGGAGAGAAGGCAGGTACGGGATTCTGAGTTGGATGATCAGCCATGATCATATTGAATCGCGGTGCAGGCTCGAAGGGCCTGCTCCTGCACCTATTTTATATGTTTCTATGAGGTTTGCGTTGTGTCCTCGCAGTGGAGCAGAGTAAGGGTCCACCACTGTTGAGGGTCAGGGTTGAAGAAATGTTGTAGTCTATTCAACCCAAGTGAGGTCTGCCGGTCAGGAAGTCCAGATTGTCCAGAAGACTGGTGCAGATCTGAGCCATTACCGATCTTTCAAAGCACTTTATTAAGGTTGAATTTGGAGCTACTGTGCAGGAGTCATTGAGAAAGGCCACTTTACTTTTCTTGGGACTGGAATGATAGGGGTTTTCAGGAAGCAAATGATGACAATACACTGAGGAAATGAGACGTTGAAGAGGTCAGAAAGACTATGGTCAGTTGATTGACACACAATTTCAGAACATGTCCATGGACTTGTGGCCCCCTGAACTACGCCTATAACAATGGAGCAATACACAGCTCCAACGCCATCTTTAAATTCATCGACGATACCACCGTTGCTGGATGAATAATTGGTAATGACAAGTCAGAGTACAGGAGTGTGATCGATAATTTGATTGAGTGATGCCAGGACCAGAATCTCAGCATTAGCAAGACCAAGGAAGTGATTCCAAGTCGATTGTCGATTTCAAGATGGAAAAGCCGAGAGTCCATGAACCTGCCTTTATTGGTGGGTTGGCAGCAGAGAAAGTCGATAGTTTCAAGTTCCTGGGTGTGGATGTCTCTGAAAACTGTTGTGGGTCCAGCGCTTTGTTGCAATCACCAAGCAAGCTTATTGCCTCTACTTCCTTGGAACATTTGATACATCACCACATCAAACTTCTACGCACACATTATATGGTAAAGAGCACACTGACTTTGTCACATAACCTTGTTCAGTAACTCAAAAAAACAATAGTGAAAGCTATAGAGAATAGACAATGCCATTGTCCATCAGGTGTAATGGCCTCCCCACCATCGATGGGATCTCCAGGAAGAGCTCCTCAGAAAAATAAATATCAGGAAAGACCCACAAGAGGCTGGCCACAATCATAGTTTGTTGCTCTCATCGGGATGGTGGTACAAGAGCCTGAGAATCATTAGCTCCAGGTTCAAGAATAGCATCTACCCATCAAGCTCTTGAACTACTCTACACAACCATAACCAAAGTCCTACCTCAGCACCAAACTACTATAGATTTTGTACACAGTTGCACTAACTATTTTAGCTTGCACTATTATGGTCTTGTTACCTAGTATAATTGATAATTTACTGCTTTATTGTTTATTATACGTATTTGTTTTGTTGTGTAGATGTGCCTGTAAAGCTCCAGCAAATAAGAATTTTACAGTTAAACACTCTTGACTCCTGTTCAAGTACAAAAAAAATAAAAACCTACAGGAATATTGGTCTTTATCTCAGGAGGCTGCAATACAAGGGATGAACATTATATTGCAGCTGCATAGAATTTGTTTGGACTTCACTTGGAGTACAGTGTTCTGTGGTGCACACCATGTTTAAGTATGAAGACATCAGTTTTAGAAAGGGTTCAGCACAGATTCACCACAACAAAACTGGTGCTAGAAGGGTTAAATCCTGAACGCACAGATTACATAAACTAGGGTTATTTTCTTGAATGTGCAGTTTAACTGACAGGTTTACAATGACTGAATAATGGCATCAGGGGCACATAGAAATTATTTCCCTTGTACATCTTCATACAATGGGAGGTGGAATCTGTACTCTCTCTCCTCTTGCACCCACCCACTGCACTACTCACCCACACTCCCACCCAATAACAGCTGAGGGAGATCTGCTGCAAACAATTATCAATATATCATTTGTAAAGTAATATTATTAAGGATTACAAATAGTACAGTGTTACAGAATCAAGGCAGGTACATGAACCCAAATTACATCAGTTGTTTTCTAATTTAATGGCAGCACAGACCAAGCAACTATTTATATTCTATGTTCCCACATTTCATTTATACGAAAGTCAATTTCACAGTTCCGTTTTAGCATCTTGAGATACTGCATGTAATAACAGCAGCGGGAATTATCCTTCCTCTTACTGTTTAACATAAATAAGCCTATGGCAGGTATTGATGTATTAAAAAAGGTAATGCCTGCTGTTGTTAAATTAAAGACAGGCATACACGCGGCTCAAATCTTCCAGTACTCTACGTGGCAAATTTACTGAAGGCTGCGAGAGCTCATGTAAACCTATGGCACAGGGTAAGGACTGATCATTTCCTTATTTCTGCACAAAATATTTTGCAGAAAACCATTTCAAAACACCTTCATTGATAATTCTCAGACTGAACAGACTTCAATCAGTCTTTTTATGAAAGGTGAAATAATTTAGAAGGTATGATCACTATTATTTAGATAACTGGTGTTATGACTATTATAGGAATCAGTGCTTTCCATGCAATCATTTTAATAGTGCTGTCAAGTTACCTGGCACATCAGGTTTGTACTGACAAATTCACTTGAAATAATAATGCATTCTTCATAATGCTTTTAAATTTAAGTGGTCATGGCACAGATAGTGTTAGAACAAAGAGTGCATTTATCAACACATTGAACAGTTGTACAATGATCATATTACCTCGGTCTCTGATTTTCAATTTCAGCCTTTTTCTGGGAATACACATCCTTTAGGTTGATAGGATTTTCCTTCTGTATAATTTACACTAGGTATCACCTCACTAGTATATGATTAGTATCATGTTACAATATTTTTATTTTGCCAAGATTTCTTTTGCAATGTCCTGCAGTACCTCAGGGACGTTGGTGGAGTTCCTCCTTAAAGGAAGCTTTAGGAACACCGATTCTAATCCAAACTTGGACCTCCTGATCAAAAATGAAAGGACAGTAAAATCCTCTACTTGTTGGCAGGCTAAGGTACGAGTTAATCACAGCCCAACCCCCCAAAAAGTCTGGTCTAGTGGCATTTTGTGGAAAATATTGTATCTTACCTTTATATTCTAAATCCATTATGTATGTACATTTGCAGACAATCAGCCACATCTTTACACTGTTTAACTTTTAAACGGTTTTCCCTAATGCTGTCTACCGCAAACCAGCAGATCTTGAAGTTACTTTAGTTAAGTTATCTACAGAAAAGGACCACGGAGAAATCACCATAACTTCCCTTTCATTCAATGGGAGGCTGAATGCTGTTACTTGGGTATCTTATCATATGCACAGAATGTTACTAATGAAGCATTCAGACAAGATGTTGATGCAGAGATATATAGGTGTGTGGGGGCTATTGTTGAGGTTTATCTTTTCCCTCATTGTGTTGCTATCACACAACGTTTCATTTCTCAGCCAACAAGCTGTGATATCTTCATTTGTCAAATTAGACTCCATAAAAAAAGACACCATGTGCTGGGGTATCTCAGCGGGTCAGGGAGCATCTGATGGCTGAGTTACTCCAGCACTTTGTCTTTTTTTGTAAACTGGCATCAGCAGTTCCTTGTTTCTCCAAACTTACTCCAAGCTTTGTTTATTTTATTTTCAATAGTGAAATGGTAACATAAAAAACTGATAGATCACAATTCTAAACGTTTTACTATGAGTGCAATGAACAAAAGTACAAAACTAGCTTCATTTTCCATAACAAAGTGGTAGTTTTGAAAACTGTTTATTTCACATCAACACTGAAAACTAAAGCCAATAAAGCTCCACCTCATTATTTGATATTGAAATAGTTTGACCCAAGTATCAACAGAATAAACTGCTTGACTGGATTGAGGGTCACAGACGGCCCTCAAAGTGAGCATCTAATCAAGTAACTTGACGAATAAATAAAAGATTGGTAGAGCTGCAGGCATAGTAGGACCAGGCTTATTATGGAAACATGTCAGGGATGATTGAACAGTCAAGAGGAGAAAGTAAAGGTCAATTTGTTCACAGTATGATACAAAAGGCACATAACTCAACAATTTATTTTCAACTAATAGCACAGATAAAATCTGGATGTGGGAATGGAGAGGGTGAATTACCAACAAAATAACTTCTGTTAACTTGTTAACTGTTTCTTACAAAAGAAAGTAAAAATACACAATAAACTCTTGACCTATAGCAATTAGGCAATTCAGAGTAATCATAAAGGAATAAAAAAGACCATTCAATATCAAATCTAATGCTCAGTGGGCAGGTCAGGAGGGTAGCACATTGCATTTAAATAAATCTTTGATTAATGGAGTGGAACCTTCACATTTTTAAACATTTTTTGCTTCAAGGCCATTGATTGGCCTGCCTTAAAACCACTACCAAGCCTGCTCTTTGGGCCGCTGCCAAATGCTCGCTACAGCTTGTTAATGAAGACATATCCTCGCTTCTCTGCCTCCTGCAAGAAACAGCTCAACTCCATTTTGCAGCTGCCTGCCCAAGAAGCTCCCAATGATAACCAAGTGGAGCAGGCCTTCGAGCACTCAATATTGAATGTCAGTTGTTACGACAAGTCTACCACTGAGCGGCAGACTTTGAAATCAGGCAATTACTTACCGGTATACCTTATAGTGATGATTACCACTCTTCAGGAAGAAAGGCAATGAATTCATTGCACAGTGCATTCCAAATGCACCCAAACCTGATGCAAGGTCTTGACCCGGAATGCTAACCAAACATTTGCCTCCACAGATGCTGTCTGACCCAATGAGTTCCTCCAGTAGTTTGTTGTTTGCATCCAGTTTCTACACCATTGTCATAATCCTATTTCCAGCATCACAGCGGGTAGTACAACTTGTTCCCAACTGCAGCAATGCAAGTTTGAAACTGACCTGTGATGCTGTCTGTGTGGAGTTTGCATTCTCTACCTATAACCATGCGAATGTCCCTGGGTACTTTGGCTTCCATTCACAACACAAAAGCACAGGGGTTAGATTTTCACTGATCACTAATCATAGGTTTGTGGGAGGAGAATCAAGGAGGATTCTTAGGCATATGAGACTGAAAAAAGTGAACACTGCCCAGTCCATCACAGGTACTGACCTCCCCACCATATAAAGGATCTGCAAAAGTCACTGCCTCAAAAACGCAGCCAGCATCAGAGACCCACACCACCCTGGCCAGCTCTCATGTCATTCCTACCATCAGGAAGAAGGTATAGGAGCCTGAAAACCATAACATCCAGGTTCAGGAGCAGTTTCTTCCCTACAGCCATCAGGCTATTAAACATTATAACATCCAAGTAAGCACCAAACTACATAGACTTGGGGGATTATTTTTGTCTTTGCACTATTATTATTTGTTTATTTGACATCATATCATATATATATATTAAAACTCTGTGGCCAACTGCCGCCAACCGTCTGCCGCGTCTCTGCCCTTTGATGTCGCGCTCCGCCGAAACAGGACCCTCGGACGCCGCCGTTTTTCCCACCGGCCCGGACGTTACGCTCGCGCTTTCCCGACGGTCTCCCCGTCACGTTTGGACGTCGTTACCTACACTGTTTTTAATAAAATCCGTCCCCCCCCACCCCTTTTCGAAAATCGAACTGCTCTCACCCATAGAATGTTGGTAAACATTCCATCGTGCCATGTCACAATGCCCAAGGCTCACAGATGGCCAATCGGAACGGATCTCATTTACATCTGCATCAGCCCCAGCCTCCTGATGTTCCAGCACGTTCCATTGTGTGATGTCACAATGCCATCCCTCACAAATGGCCAATCGGAATGGATCTCATTTACATCTACCTTGGCCCCAGCCCCTCCCCCCAGCAGCCTGTGTGGACATGTGACTGGGGGGACATTGCTGGCTCGCGTTGACTTGGAAAACTTTTCAAGAACATCCTTCCCCAATGGTCATTCGGACTTCGTTTCTCGACAGCGATCGATCTAAACGCTGGATTTCTGCCGTTTTTTTATTTTTCATTTGACACGTTTGTTTTGAAAATCTTATATTTTGGATTTACACTTTTTTCAAAAGGTAAACGTAGACGATGTTTTCAATATTTATTTATATTTGAATAATTCTTTTTATTAAGTTCTCCGTTATTTGCTCTGCCAAATTAACACACATTTTCCCAATTTTTTAATATTCTCTCTTTATTCAAAGGACTCCATTACTCAACTTTGAAGAGATTGCTTTTTTCTTTGCCGATTTCCACAGCCGTGTTTATCAAATGTTATCTTTAGACAAGTGTTAATTTTATTTCATTTTTCTGGTTTTCATTGCGTATCTATACTTTACATTAGACAAGTAATTTTTTAAAAATGCGTTAAAAAAAACCCCATTAAAAATCCGTTTAAAAAAATTCTCTATTCTATCCCTCTTCCACCACTCCCCCTTCCCTCTCTCCCACTTCCACCACTCTCCCCTACATCTCTCACCCTCCCTCCCCATTTCCACTTCTCTCTCCCCCATCCCCCACCTTTCCCCATCTCCCTCCCCCACCCCTCTCTCCCCCCTCCCTTCCCTCCCCCCACTCTTCCCCCTCTCTGAGCTTTGCCCCTCTCTCCTCACTCTTCCCCCTCCCTGCACACTCTTCCCTCCCTCTCCCCTCCCCCTCTCCCTCCACACTCTTCCCCCTCTCTCTCCTTCCCCTCCCACCCCTCCCTGAACCCTCTCACACCTTCCCCCACCCCCCTCTCCTCCTCCCCTCACTCACCACTCTTCCCCTCTCCCTCCCCCTCCCCTCCACACCTCTCTGCCTCTCCTTTCCCTCTCTCCCCCTCCTCTCACCACACCTCTCTCCCTCTCCTTTCACTCTCTCCCTCCCCCGCCACTCTCTCCACCTCTCCCTCTTTCTCCCCCTCTCCTCTCCCCTCCACCTCCCTTTCCTCCCCTCTTCTCCATAACCCCTCTCCTCTCCCCTCCCCTCCCCATTACCCCACCCCTCTCTAACCCCCCACCCACCCTCAGGGACATGCTGCCCTGCCCCCCCCTACACATGTGACTAGGGGGACACTGCACCACTTCCTCCACACATGTGACTAGGGGGACACTGCACCGCTTCCTCCACACATGTGACTAGGGAGACACTGTACCGCTTCCCCCACACATGTGACTACGGGGACCTGTCCCACTCCCCCCCCCCACACGTGACTAGGGGGACCTGTATCACTCCCCCCCCCCACACACATGTGACTAGGGAGACACTGTACCACCTAATATCCCCCACACAAGTGACTAGGGGGACTCTGTACCACTTCCCCCACACATGTGACTAGAGGGACACTGTACAACTTCCCCCACACATGTGAATAGGGGGACACTGTACCTCATCCCCCCACATGTGACTAGGGGACACTGTACCACTTCCCCCACACATGTGACTAGGAGGACTCTGTACCACTTCCCCCACACATGTGACTAGAGGGACACTGTACAACTTCCCCCACACATGTGACTAGGGGGACACTGTACCACCTAATATCCCCCACACGTGACTAGAGGGACACTGTACAACTTTCCCCCACACATGTGAATAGGGGCACACTGTATCTCATCGCCCCACATGTGACTAAGGGACACTGTACCACTTCCCCCACACATGTGACTAGGGGGACACTGTACCACTTCCCCTACCCCTCTCCCCCTCCCTCCCCACTCTTCCACTTCTCTCTCCCTTCCCCCACCCCTCTCCCACCCCACCTCTCTCCCTCCCCCACCCTCTCTCTCCCCTCCCTCCCTATCTTCCCAACCCCTTTCCCCTACTCTCTCCCACCACTCCCCTTTCCCCCTCCCTCTCTCCCACTTCCACCACTCTCCCCTACACCTCTCACCCTCCCTCCCCACTTCCACTTCTCTCTCCCCCATTCCCCACCTTTCCCCATCTCCCTCCCCCACCCCTCTCTCCCCCTCCCTTCCCTCCCCCTCCCCACTCTTCCTCCTCTCTCCGCTTTCCCCCTCCCCCTACCACTCTCCCCCTCCCTCCACTACTCCCTCTCTCTCTCTCCATTACCCCTCTCCCCCTTCCTCCACACTCTTCCCCCTCTCCCCTTCCCCTCCCACCCCCCCTACCACTCTCCCCCTCCCTCCACTACTCCCTCTCTCTCCATTACCCCTCTCCCCCTTCCTCCACTCTTCCCCCTCTCCCCTTCCCCTCCCACCCCTCTCTCAACCCCTCCCTGAACCCTCTCACACCTTCCCCCACCCCCCTCTCCTCCTCCCTTCTCCATCTCCCTCTCTCCTCACCACTCCCACCCCCTCTCCCCCACCCTCTTCATCCCCATCTCCCCCCACCCCCTTCCCCTCGCTCTTGCACCACTCCCTGCTACTGCTCTTCCCCTCACTCCCCACTCGTCCCCTCTCCCTCCCCACCTCTCCCCCTCTCCTTTCTCTCTCCCCTCCTCTCTCACCCCCTCTCTCTCCCCATCCTTTCTCTCTCTTTCCCTCCCCTCCACTCTCTCTCCACCTCTCCCCTACCCCTCTTTCTTTCCCTCTCCTCTCCCCTCCACCTCCCTTTCCTCCCCTCTTCTCCATAACCCCTCTCCTCTCCCCTCCCCTGCCCCTTACCTTCATCCACATGTACCCCCCACACCCACCCTCAGGGACATACTGCCCCCCCCCCCCTTCCCTGCAACTGCACGTTGGGGGAACAGACCCAACGGGTCTGCATTTGGTCTAGTATGACAATAAAACCCTCTTAGCTCGAATCTCGAGAATCTATTACAGGACAATAAACGTGGGAATAGGATTAATGGAATTTCTCTAAGAGCTAAACAGCCTCTTTCTACATTGCAAGCTCCAATGAAAAATGAACATAATTGTCCCCATCTTTCTTCACATCCGTGACACAAGGCTTCAATTCTTATCAAAATATATATTTGGGAGATAGTGACACCAATCGGCAATCTACTAATTACAATTAAAGGATGATAAACCATGGGAAGCATGCCCACAATTTCCTAATATGTGTATTCTACGAACTAGGCCCTCAAATACTGCGGATTCACGTGCCACCTTTAGCTCTCCAAAGAATAGGCCCAATGTTTCCTTAATTCTTATTTTATATTTCATTTGTTTTGTTTAAAAAAGTACTTCATCATTTAAAAAGATAAGCATGATAATGAAAGTGCACAATACAAAATCACTAAAATACAAAGAGCAATTCATCAGTAAAATATTTTTATATAAGAGAGAGCGGGAAGATGATTCTGCAAATGTAGTTTGCTATTTGACATTTTCAAAGGACTTACATCTTGAAGCATCATTTACAATGTAACTCATGGTATTGATATCATAGAAAAATACTTACATTGATTGAAGCTATCTAAATGACTTGGTGTCAAAAGTACCACCGGGTGGCGCCAACAATGGCTGCCTCGCCAACAGTCTGTCTGTCCCTTCCTTCTTTGTTTTTTTTTAGTATGTGTAAATGTATGTTTTTAGTGTTCTTTAGCTTGTTTTATGGTGGGGGGGGGGGGGGAGTGGGGTTGGGGTATATTTTTTTAAATCTCTTACATCTGACATCTATCACCAGAAATTGTTAGAGATTTCCATCTCCAAGGAGAGTTAAACCTTATTTTTTGTTAAATGATAGGAAGCAAGCACAATTTGTAAACGGCGAGTAGGTTAATCTGTTTGAAGAAGTACATGAAATAATTGAGAAGAAATGTCGACAGATGCTAGAGAATGAATTTGATAATGCTTGCCATTGGCCTATTAATTTTTGTTGATTTAACTATTGTACCGACTGGTCAACAAGATTAGAGTTAATAAAATAATAAACAATAGACAAAAGGTGCAGGAGTAGGCCATTCGGCCCTTCGAGCCAGCACCGCCATTCACTGTAATCATGCCGATCATCCACAATCAGTACCCCGTTCCTGCCTTCTCCCCATATTCCCTGACTCTGCTATCTTTAAGAGCCCAATCTAACTCTCTCTTGAAAGCATCCAGAGAATCAGCCTCCACTGCCTTCTGAGGCCGAGAATTCCACATTCACAACTCTCCGGGTGAAAATGTTTTTCCTCATCTCTGTTCTAAATGGCCTACCCCACATTCTTAAACTGTGGCCCCTGGTTCTGCACTCTCCCAACATCGGGAACATGTTTCCTGCCTCTAGCATGTCCAATCCCTTAATAATCTTATGTTTCAATATATTGAACTGAAATGGTTATCAGACAAAAGAAAACAAAGAATAACAATAATTACTTTTTCTCAGGCTGGCAGAACTGTGATGAGTGGATAACACTGGGATCAGTGCTTATGTCCCAGCTAATCACAATCTAAATCATTTATTTCACTCACGGGACAAAATGTTGTATTTCAGAACTTGTTGATTACACAAAACTGATTGGGAATAAATGTTGGGAGCAGATGTGGAGAAGATTCAAGGGATACAAGCAAACTAACTGGAGGGCAAGACCATTTGCAGGCACAGCATATTTTAGGAAAAATATGGTTAGTCAATTCTCTATGCAATCAAAATGCACAAAGTTTGTTAAATGGCAAGAGATGGCACGGTGTTGATGTTCAAACTCCCCGAACTTCACAACTCCCTGAAGGTTAGCATGCAGTGAGTGGGAAGACAAAATGTATTGCCTCTATTATTAGACGATCTGATTAAAGGTATCTTAGTGAAATTGTATTGGGTTTATGAGATCATGCACAGAGCATTGTATACGATTTTAGTCTCCTTCTCCAAAAGATGTGGAAGTGCAGCAAAGATTCACAAGAATCGCTTGTCCAGAGATATCAGGTTCGCAAGTTATGAGAAGAGGTAAAGTAGACTGGGCTAGCATTTTCTGATGTTTAGAAATATGAGAGGTGATCACATTGAAACTTACAAAATTATTACAGGACAAGAATGATTGGTTGGATGCAGTTGTTTGCCCTGTTACATGGTCTGGAAGCAGAGGCTAAGGTCTCAGAATATGTGACAGGATGGGGATAAGGAGGTGAATCGTTGAAATTCTCAAAGTTTAAAGATTCAGGCAACGAGTTCAACCAAAGTATAGATTGGTTGATTTTGGCAGATTATGTGAATCATAGAATATCTTGATGGCGAAGGCAAGAACGTTGATGTAAAGATCAGGCAGGACCTTGACGAATGGCATAACCTACTCCTGCTACTATCTCTCTGTTTCTTATGACGTGACTGGAAATTAGCTGAGTGCCAGGAATGACAAAGAAAGCATAGGCTGCAGACACACAACTTGTCAGCAAAAGCCTCATGGGATTTTAATAATTCAAAGTATTTGGATTGGGAGTAGGGGATAGAGTAAAGACTCTATCCCCTACCAATTCCTCTGTCTACACCACATCTGCGACCAGGACGAGGTTTTTCATACCAGGGCATTGGAGATGTCCTCATTCTTTAGGGAACGGGGGTTCCCCTCTTCCATTATAGATGAGGCTCTCATGCAGGAGATGCAACACCTGCTTCTTTACCTCCCCCCACGACTCCATCCAAGGACCCAAACAGTCTTTCCAGGTGAGGCAGAGGTTCACTTGCACCTCCTCCAACCTCAACTACTGCATCCGCTGTTCCACGTGTCAACTTCTCTACATCGGCAAGACCAAGCGCAAGCTCGGCGACAGTTTCGCTGAACACCTCCACTCAGCCCATCTTAACCAAGCTGATCTCCCAGTAGCCCAGCACTTCAACTCCCCCTCCCATTCCCAATCTGACCTTTCTCTCCTGGGCCTCCATTGCCAGAGTGAGGCCCAGCTCAAATTGGATGAACAGCACCTCATATTTCACTTGGGTAGTTTACACTCCAGCGGTATGAACGTTGACTTCTCTAACTTCAGGTAGCCGTTGCTCTCTTACTTAATTTCCCCACCCCCCTTTTCCAGTTCTCCTACTAGTCCCACTGTCTCCACCTACATTCTTTCTTTGTCCTGCCCCCTCCCCTGACATCAATCTGAAGAAGGGTCTCGACCCAAAACATTGCTAATTCCTTCTCTCCTTAGATGCTGCCTCACTCCCTGAGTTTCTCCAGCATTTTTTGTCTACCTTTGATTTTACCAGCATCTGCAGTTCTTTCTTAAACATATTCTCAATTGAAATTAGCTACCATAAATTATATCAGCAAGCTTAGGGGAACAGAATGACACAGATAGTCACTAGCTGAGAGAAAGATATTGTATGTTTATTAATAGGATGCACCACAAAGGTGCAGGAATAGGTTTAAATATAGAACAACATTACCAAGAGGAAACGGGCCTCTCTGGAATGGGCTAAATTTAGGTCATTTGATTTCTTGAACACTTCAGAGAAAGTTGATCTTGCTTTATTATCTCATTACTTTATCCTATTTCGCAACTCTAGGGAAATAAAAGGATATGGGCATTTGGCTTGAAAAGTTGTCATTACATAGCTGATTAGCATTTATCGGCCTGATGGGAAAACAGGTTAAATAGACCTTATAACATGCTCTTGTACCTCCGAAATCTGCAAATTCAGAACACTTATTTTTGCATTCAATGGTGAAAAAAGTGACTTGTCCCAGAATCTTTAAGAAAGAAGAATCTGCCATGTATTCTTGATTTTTATGAAATAAATTGCAAAGTTTAAAAAAATCATATGATTTGCAACTAAATGAAAGGTTAAATTGCAGTCCTCCGAGTCATATTCTCTCTGCTAGCACGTGTCCTGTTTAAGAGCTAGGAGCTCACAAGTTTTAATTCTCCTCTATCCTCAGAAACTAGGGGACCTATTTTACAATGACAGCTGCAATAGCGATTGGATTAAAGGAAGAAGCTGACTAGCTTAGAGCAGTTGCAAAATGCATGGCAGATGCACCGCTTCACTCAGCCTGTCCCACTTACTCGACTTTTTTGGCATATGCTGGCACCCATCATAGGTCGTTGCAGGTCGCCGAAAATTTTCAACATGTTGAAAATCCAGCGGCGACCAGAACAAGGCACGACCTGCAACGACCTATGACAGGTGCTGGCAGTCGCTGAAAAAGTTGCGTAAGTGGGACAGGCCCATAGGTCCTTCATTGTGCTGCATCACACCAATGGCAAAGAAAAGGAGGCTTGTGGCAGCAGGGGAGGCATGACAACTTAATAGAGGACTACAGTTTACTATTCCATTTAGTTACAAATATCCATGCATTTTTCACATAATGTTATGTTAAACACCTTGTACTTCATTTCATTAAACAATAATAGAGTACTCATACAAATGGTATAAAAAGTAACATTTTACAGCACAATGTTACAATCAATTTGGAAGCTAATAAGTAGTTGGGAAGTTAAACAAGGCAGGATATACACAGTGAAGAGCAGGGCCCTGGAGAGTCTTACGCAACAGGGGAACATGGATGACAAGTATAGTTCCCTGAAATTGGGAACACTGGTAGACACGGCAGTGAGGAAGGTTTGCCTTCATTGACTGAGGCTTCGGGTATAAGAGTTGAGATGTCATGTCACAGTTGTACGAAATGTTGGTTAAACTACACTTGGAGTATGATGTGCAGTTCTGGTCACCATACTATAACAAGAATGGGATTAAGCTAGCGGGAGAGCAGAAAAGTTTCACAAGCATGTTCGCCAGATTGAAGCGCTTGAGTTGGGAGAGATTGGACAAGATGGGCCTGCTTTCCCTGAAATGGAGGTGGTCAAGAGGTGACATACGAGAAGCATATGTAGGCTAGATAGTTAGTGTCTGTTTTCCATGATAGGGATGTCTAAACTTGGAGGGGAAAGTTTTAAGATGAGAGGGAGGAGGTTTAAAGTGTAGTAAACTGTTCACACAAAGGGTAGTCGGTATCTGGAATGAGAGAGGAGGCGGCGCAGGCAGGAACTAACAGCATTTAAGAGACATCTGGACACATACTTGAATGAGTGATTCATTGAAGACATGGAATTAATACAGGAAAGTGGTATTAGTATAGGAAGGAATTATGGTCAGCATAGGCAGAGTGGACTGAAGGGCCTATTTCTATGCTGTATAACTCCTGGACTCAAAATAGCATACAATAAACACCAACTTTGAAATTAATTTAAGGCTTAAATACAATCCAGGGTAATTCTCACACTCGACTCCTGAAATTTACAGTGTTGGAATGTTAAATAAATTAATATTCTGTAATTCACTCTGCTTCTCGTCCCCTTCATAATAGCATTAGAAATGTAAACAACTTATTTTCAATTGTAGCACATAATTGAGATAATCATTACATCTGGCAGGTTGAGAGATAATGCAAAGTGGCTATACCATCAATGATTTAAGGTTGTATTCGAACATGAAGCAAACATTTATATTTGGTTTGATGGAATGTTAAGCTTGGGAATAAAGACTAACTTGGCATTTTGGCAAATTTACAAAATAATATGATACATCACAAATAGATTTTCAGAAAAGCTTTAATAAAGAGTAGCTTCTTTTTATTTTCTCCAAGGCAGCACCCCTGAGCATACAAAATAGAATGCAAATTTGCAGCACTAGTGACTGTATTACATTGAATTTCTGATATATCATTATGATCATTCATATACTCACCCAAAGCTGGTCACAGCAATAGCGGTGACAGAATGGGTAAAACTTCGTTGGTTGCTGCACTTCAGTGAAATGGGTCCGTGGATGGAAAGATAACAGGAACTAAGAGAAAAAAATAGAGCAGAACAATTCAAGTAAAGTGTACAATGTGTGAGAAATGTCATTGAAAATCGTACATTTTAAAAATTGGTGTGATGAAAGAAAGGTCAATTTTAACTGCAACAGGTTCTGTGTAAAATAAGTAATTCACATTCAACTTGGTCTCCAAAATGTTTCTGCAACAGGCTGTGGTACCAGACCTGACTACCAGAGGTCAGTATAGATTCTTAATATAAATTCAGTATCAGTTCTTGGTTAACCATGTTTGATATTTTTCTGGAGGACTTTTACTAAGAGAACAGTCAATTTATTTTGAGAATTTTACAAAGCAAGAAATCTAATAGAAAATACATATAAATTACACATTTTTTACACATCCAGCATTTTGTGTCTGTCTTCAGTGTAAACCAGCATCTGCAGTTCCACCCCACACATCTTTTTACATCCTTATATCTTGGAAAATGTGATCTGTTCAGAAATCATTTTGCATACACACATAAACTGAATTTTAAACTAGTCTCCAGAGTTGTTCTATTGGTATAGAGAAATCAGTTTGATTTAGAGTTGCAATTTTTTCATAATCAGTACACAGGTCAAATAAAAAACTGGATGCTGTCTGACTAGGGGTTCCAATTGATTATTGGATGAATAGCTAAATATACAGAGATCAACGTTTCAGGGTATTAGCATCACATACTTAACCTTGAACTGGTCTCAGGATGCCAGAGTTGAAGTTAAAACAAAAATTGCTTCAACTCCAGCTCCAGGTTTCTAAAAATCTTAAAATGAGTACATATTGCCCTCATGTGAGGGCATAAGTGGGTAACATACTGAAGCACAAACCAAAGTCCTAGTTGAGCAAAGGCTACTTGTCAATACAGAAGAACAACTTCCTCTAAAGCAAATTGGGAATTCAGGAACAGAGACAAATGGATAACATTGGCAGGAAATAACACAGTGTACATAACTGTGGAAATTTTAAAATATCCAATCAAAACATTCACAGTATAAAAAAGGCAGATTTCAAGTCAAGTCAAGAGAGTTTATTGTCATGTGTCCCAGATAGGACAATGAAATTTTTGCTTGCTGCAGCACAACAGAATATTGTAGGCTTAAATACAGAACAGATCAGTGTGTCCATATACCATAGAATATATATATACACACACATAAATAAACAGATAAAGTGCAATAGGCTGTGATAGTTCAGTTTGTTTGAAGCTGTGTTTAATAGTCTGATGGCTGTGGGGAAGCAGCTGTTCCTGAACCTGGATGTTGCAGATTTCAGGCTCCTGTACTTTCTACCTGATGGCAGCGGAGAGATGAGTGTGTGGCCAGGATGGTGTGGGTCCTTGATGATGTTGGCAGCCTTTTTGAGGCAGCGACTGCGATAGATCCCGTCGATGGTAGGGAGGTCAGAGCCGATGATGGACTGGGCAGTGTTTACAACTTTTTGCAGCCTTTTCCGCTCTTGGATGCTCAAGTTGCCAACCCACGCCACGATGCAACCGGTCAGCTTGCTCTCCACTGTGCACCTGTAGAAGTTCAAGAGAGTCCTCCTTGACATACCGACTCTCTGTAATCTTCTCAGGAAGTAGAGGTGCGGATGTGCTATCTTTATAATTGCATCAGTCTTCAGGGACCAGGAGAGATCTTCAGAAATATGCACGCCCAGGAATTTGAAGTTCTTGACCCTTTCCACCATCGATCCGTTGATATAAACAGGACTATGGGTCCCCATCCTACCCCTTCCAAAGTCCACAATCAGTTCCTTGGTTTTGCTGGTGTTGAGAGCCAGGTTATTGTGCTGGCAGCATTTGGTCAATCGGTCGATCTCACTTCTATATTCTGACTCGTCCCCATCAGTGATACATCCCACAACAGTGGTGTCGTCAGCGAACTTGATGGAGTTCGCACTATGTCCGGCTACGCAGTCATGAGTACAGAGTAAGTACAGCAGGGGGCTGAGCACGCAGCCTTGAGATGCTCCCGTGCTAAATGTTATCGAGGATGACACATTTCCACAAATACAAGGATCCAATTGCAGAGGGAAGCGCAGAGACCCAGATCTGAGAGCTTGGTAACCAGCTTGGAGGAGATGATGGTATTAAATGCTGAGTTAATTTGCGTCATGATCAGCCTCTCAAAGCACTTCATCACCACAGAAGTTAGTGCCATTGGTCGATAGTCATTGAGGCCCGTCACCTTGCTCTTCTTGGGCCCTCTTATTGATGCCCTTTTAAAGCAGGTGAGAACCTCAGACCTCAAAAGTGATAGGTTGAAAATGTCCGTAAAAACTCCAGCCAGTTGGTCCACACACGTTTTTAAAACATGCCCGGGTATACTATCAGGTCCAGGTGCTTTCCGAGGGTTCGCTACTCTGAAGGATCTTCTGACGTCAGCCTCTGTGACCGTGACCGAAATACCATCACGTCGAATGGGGGCTCAGGAAGGCACATCAGTATTCTCCCGATCAAAGCGTGTGTAAAACGCATTGAGCTCATCAGGGAGTGACCTTGTTAAGGCCTTTTTGATGGCCTTACCAAGGTCGTATCTGGACTTTATTATTAATCCTTGAAATAATTATCAGTTTCGGCATGACACGAGTTATTGACCCAAGCAAGCATAGTGCAGAAATGTTAGCTGGAAAGCCAGTGTGCTCTAATGATGCCACCAAATCAATTTTAAATATTGTGGCAGTGATTGTTGGCAAAATGCTTTTGTAATCAGTTTCAGCCAATGACATTTTACTGGTGGGTCCGGCTCCACAATGGGAACTAGGACACTGAGCATATGGAGAGGCTGAATAATCATGCAATTACCAAGAAAACAAGAAATAAATTGCTTATTACGGAAAATAAGAAAAGGGATGATAGGCAAAGGGAGAGCATAGGAATGAAATGTTATATTTAGATTTTCTTTTAAATTAGTGGTCGAGCATTTAAAATCATCAAATGACAAAAATAAATGACAAACAATTATTCCATTCCATATAATTATGTCGATTCTTCAATTAGAGCCAAAACATCCTAATCTCAATTCTGCAATTCCTTTCACATCTCTCCTTTTAAAAACTCTAGCCAATTTTCTCTTAGGTAACTTTGTGGCCTCCTTGTTAATCCTAATTTATGTAAAACTTTTCTACCACCATTTCCTGGGTTTTACTGGTAAATATGCTGAGCCCATGTAGTCTTCATATGGTCTGTCAGACCATCACAATGCAGAAGGGTCTCGACCCGAAACGTCACCCATTCCTTCTCTCCACAGATGCTGCCTGTCCCGCTGAGTTACTCCAGTTTTTGTGTCTATCACCACAATGTATCATTGCTTGCACTCTGAAGTTTTAGAAACCCATAATTTGGCCTATTTTAACATTCTCTTTTCATTTAAAAAAAAATCCTGTCTTCTCTGATAACTATAACTCTAAAAATTGTGATATGTCTCCATCCTTTTCATAGGTCAGTTATAAATATGTATAATCCATAATTTTAGCCATCTAAAAGTAGAGCCTAGCCATGCTAAATAGTGCAATGATCAAAGACCAGTCAATCTTCAAAAGGTTTCTTAGTTGCCTGCTCAAGACGAGGAAACTTTTTTTTTAAATTGTTTGATGAAACCTTTATGTAAACTGTGCTTTGCAAGCATTCTTCTTTGTAAATTCACACCTATGAAACAGTACCTTATATCATAAATTTCAATCTAAGAGATGCTGTATAGCATCCACATAATTGTCCAGTTCCCTCCACAAATAAAATTAAACCTTGTAGAAAACAGAAGCATCAGACTGCCGAATGTGCAAATTAGTGCCATTTGGAGAAAGACAAGCCTTGGAACAAAAGAGAAGCCTTTTAAAAACAAAATCTCTTTTCGGCGGTTTAAACGTGCGTATTTACTCAGCCATCATTTGAGATAATAGTTGGAGATAACAGTCGGGATTCACAAATGGGTAAGCAGGTGGCAAGGGTATCATAGCCTGCTGCACGCATATTCGAGTGCAAGATCGGGGGCGAGTTGATAATTATGTACATAGCATGCCAGATAGGCATCTGTCGTTCGACGCAACAGAGTATTCTGTAAAATCATGCTTCAGATACAGATATCCAGTGTGGCCAGGTGGAAAACAGTAAGATCCAAACGCAGCTTTACACTAACAGCTCACACACACAAAAAACATACATTTCACCTACCCTCCCACAGCTCTGGAGAAAGCAGCTTCTTTCTGTTACCCAGTTATGTTGTGCTGCTTTAGTGCATCAGAACCACACAGCGGTGTCCTATTAATACAATAGAAAATAAAGTGCTGTTAGACACGGGTAAACAATGTTCTGCATAACAAAATCCTTTGGTTATACAAAATTCTAACCACTCTTCATGTAACAACAAATACTGATACCTTTGTCAGTGTCATTTAATGAATTGGGCTATTTAATTTATACTCTAACCATCAGCTAGAGACTCGATCCCTCTCCTTGGCAATACTCTGAAACTGAACCAGATCTTATGCAACCACTGTGTCATATTTGAACCAAATAGCTTGTTAACTCAAATCCATGCCACAAGCTTTTTAAAATCACAGCCAATGTGATTCCCTTGGTTAAAACAGATGGTGGAGAATTATAGGCCAGTTAGTTTAACATGTATTGTTGGAAAGATGCTAGAGTCAACAATCAATGTGATAACCAATAATATAAGAGAGTTGAATATGGTCAAACCTAGTCGACATGGTTTTGTGAAATCTGACAAATATGCTACAATTTGTTGAGGTTACGACAGGGACAGCGACAGAGCGGTACCTGTAGGTGCAGCGTACTTAGGTTTCCATATGGTATTTGACAAGTTGAGGTTAAGAGGCTTGTGCTTAAATTAAGGGTCTGAGGCAATGGTAATAGTGTGTTAGTACGGTTTGAAAGCTGTTGTCACATAGAAAACAAAGAGTTGGAATAAATGGGACATTTTCAGACTGGAGAAATGTAGCCAGTGAAGAATGCTAGGGATTGGTAGCTGACCCTCATTTGTTTAACATTTACATCAATGCCCTGGAGGAGGGAACAAAATGCACCAAGTCTTACCAAGTTACCAAGTCTTTCAAAGGTACAAAACAGGTGGAAGGGCATATTTTGATGTGGACTTTGTGATTCTGCAACAGGATATAGAGAGTGATGGGGCATAAATCTGGCAAACGGAGTTTGATGTTTGAAATTATGAGGTCATCCACTTTGGTAAGAGCAAAAGTGGATCATTATCTAAAAGGGGAGAGACTGCAAACGAATAAAGTTCAGGAGAAACTAGGCGTTCTAGTGAATGAACCACAAAAAGTTAGCATGCAGATCCAACAAGAAGTTAAGTTGGCAGACAACATGTTGACCTTTGGAAAATGGATTGTAGTTTTCGAGAATTTGTTACAGCTGTACCGGGTGTTGGTGAGGCCAACTGAAATACTACACACAGTTTTGGTCCCCTTCCCCCAAAAGAAACGATACAACAGCATTAGTTGTGCTCCAAAGGAGATTCACCACACTAATTCCTGGGATGGGAGGGTTATCCTATCGAGAGAGGTCAGAAAGTTTAGTTTAGTTTAGAGATACTGCAGAAAAAAGGCCTTTCAGTTCACCACACCAACATTGATCACCCATTTACACTAGCTCTGTTATCCCACTTTCACATACACTCCCAATGCAATAGGGGCAGTTATAGAGGCTAACTAACCTACACACGTGCACGTCTTGGGATATGGGAGGAAACTGGAGCACCCAGAGAAATCAACATGGTCACGGGGAGAACATGCAAACTCCACACAGACAGTACCTGTGTTCAGTATCAAATCTGCATCTCTGGCACGGTGTGGCAGCACCTCTCCCAGTTGTGCCATCCTTTAGGTCTGTATTCCTTGGAATTTAGAAGAATGAGGGGTGATCTTTTTCAAACATAAGATCTTAAGAGGGCTTGAAGGAATAAATGCCAGGATATTTTAACTTGTGGGAGAGTCACAAAAAAGGAGTGGCTAAAAAATAAGGGGGTGGTCATTTAAAACAGAGGCATAGAAACATCTGCGGTTGTGAATCTCTGTAACCTTCTACCCAAAGATGCTGGAGACAAATGTCAGATGGTGATAGCTAAATATTTAAAAGATATAAAAATTGAGGGTAATGGGGAATTGGCACCAGAGAAGTTGAGGCCAGTATATATTGGCCATTATCATATTTAATGGCTGAGAGAGGCCTGCTCCTGAGATCCTCATCCATGCCTTTGCAACTTCAAGACTTGCCTATCTTACACACTCCTCATAGGCCTCCCATGCTCCTTTCAGCCTAGAGTCGAGGTAATCCAAAACTTTGCTGCCCTCATTCTAGCCTTTTTTCCGAAATGCACTCTATTTACTCAGCATCCTTCTATTTTCCAACCTACAATGGTTTCTGGTTAAGCAAGGCCAGGTTTAAAAATGCATACCAACAGCTTTAAATCCTTCCACGATCCTCCATTTCTGTAATCCTCTTCAATCTAATAATCCTCCTTGACACCCACACTCCTTGAATTCTGGCCTGTTGCTTATCTTTGAATTATTTCTCTGCACGATCGATCGTTGAGGTTTCAGTTGCCATAACCTCTAGGACATTTCTGTCTTTATTTGTGCATCTTCCTTATTTTTCTATTTGACTGGACCTTTGTCCATCCTGCTTAATATCCTATGGCTCAGTGTCAAATTCTTTGTTTGATTTTCCCCTTTATGAATGTCACTGGGATATATTTTGCAATGCAAACCAGAGCTGGAAAAATTGGACTTATTATTGATAACTCCTGGACAAGATTGCAGATCAAAAAAATACACAGCTCAGTCTAATGTACACATCTCAAAGAACTATCATCATGCAGCAAACCTTAACAATAAGACAGCACTAGCTAGTGACAAATAAGTTAAGCCATGCCATTCAAATACTAATTTACTATTAGCTGAGTAGTGATTATCACTCTAGGTAGAAATTAGACCAAAAACAATTAGCTAAGCTTAGTTTTATGAATGTCCATTGAAGGAATAAATGGCATTTTCCCTTATTAATTCAAACTGGTAGCAGATAAGTTATTTTTTTAATTTTCTGCCATGAAAAGTAGTCTGTCCTTCGCTCCACCTGTCCAAAATGACTGTTTGTAATTAGAACATGCCTCTAAATCTTTAATGATGTTGTTATGCACAACATGGGAACAGCACAAATGCTAATTTCCAGCTCTTTTATCAGACCCAGTTTTGGCAACAGTGAACCAACTCTATTTAATTATTTTAAGTATTGAATAAAATAGCTCCCTTCTCATTACACAATTTTCATTAGTTTGAGGTTAAGGGCTCAGTTTTGCACGCGGGTCATCTGTAAACATTTCTTAATGCATGTCTAATTGTAGATGTATTTGACATATCATTAAGCCTCTCCAGTATTAAGAGGGTAGAGCTGGAAAATGTTTTTTTTGAGACATTTGTAATCCACCTGAACTTTTTAAAAGAGACCAAAATATCCAATGCCAAATTTAAGTACAACAAGGAGCACAAGAGAATGTTGATGCTGGAATCAGAAATAAAAAGAGAGAGCTGCTGGAAGATCTCAGTGGGTCAGGCAACATCTGTAGAAGGAAATGGACAGTCAACATTATGGGTTAAACACACTTCGCCTACCTGTCCCATAGAGTTCCACCAGCAGCTCTCCTTTTCATTTTTACGTGTATTCAATATATAAGCACATGCCTATTTATTCAAGAAATCAAGTTGCCATCACAGTCAGTCCCTAGTAGCTTCAAATAAGTTTACCTTACATAGAAACATAGAAAATAGATGCAGGAGTAGGCCATTCGGCCCTTCAAGCCTGCACCGCCATTCAATATGATCATGGCTGATCATCCAACTCAGTATCCTGTACCTGCCTTCTCTCCATATCCCCTGATCCCTTTAGCCACAAGGGCCACATCTAACTCCCTCTTAAAAATAGCCAATGAACTGGCCTCAACTACCTTCTGTGGCAGAGAATTCCACAGATTCACCACTCCCTGTGTGAAAAATGATTTTCTCATCTCGGTCCTAAAAGACTTCCCCCATATCCTTAAACTGTGACCCCTTGTTCTGGACTTCCCCAACATCGGGACCTATCTTCCTGCATCTAGCCTGTCCAACCCCTTAAGAATTTTGTAAGTCGCTATAAGATCCCCCCTCAATCTTCTAAATTCCTGCGAGTACAAGCCGAGTCTATCCAGTCTTTCTTCATATGAAAGGCCTGCCATCCCAGGAATCAGTCTGGTGAACCTTCTCTGTACTCCCTCTATGGCAAGAATGTCTTTCCTCAGATTAGGAGACCAAAACTGTACGCAATACTCCAGGTGTGGCCTCACCAATACCCTGTACAACTGCAGAAGAACCTCCCTGCTCTTGTACTCAAATCCTTTTGCTATGAATGCCAACATACCATTTGCTTTCTTCACTGCCTGCTGCACCTGCATGCCTACTTTCAATGACTGATGTACCATGACAGCCAGGTGTCGTTGCATCTCCCCTTTTCCTAATCGGCCACCATTCAGATAATAGTCTACTTTCCTGTTTTTGCCACCAAAGTGGATAACCTCACATTTATCTACATTATACTGCATCTGCCATGCATTTTCCCACTCACCCAACCTATCCAAATCACCTTGCAGCCTCCTAGCATCCTCCTCACAGCTAACGCTGCCCCCCAGCTTCGTGTCATCCGCAAACTTGGAGATGTTGCATTCAATTCCCTCATCCAGATCATTAATATATATTGTAAATAGCTGGGGTCCCAGCACTGAGCCTTGCGGTACGCCACTAGTCACTGCCTGTCATCCTGAAAAGGACCCGTTTACTCCTACTCTTTGCTTATGGGCAGCTATACCAAATTAAATCCTCTGAATTCAATTTCTTTGGGGGAAAATAATGTAATTCTGCTGTTGGAGGCTATTAAAGCTGCCTCGGAAAAAACTCTGGACATCAATAACCCATTATCTGTTATTTGCACTTTATCAGTTTATTTATTCATGTGTGTATATATTTCTATAATGGTATATGGACACACTGATCTGTTTTTTGTAGTCAATGCCTACTTTGATCTGTTGTGCTGAAGCAAAGCAAGAATTTAATTGTCCTATCAGGGACACTTGACAATAAACTCTCTTGAACTTGTACCTCTGAGTTGACATGCTCAAAATGGAAATAATGCAGATGCTGATTTCCAGTGCTTTCATCAGACCCATTCCTCCAAACCTTTACAAACATGATAACTGTTACTTTAGTATACCCATCATATGCAGAGGTCCACCTGCAAAAAGTTAGTAAGACTGGCAAAAAATATTTTTCTCAACTTAGACTGTCATCCTGACATGGACCATCAAAGATTTTCCTCCTACACTGAATGTAACATGCCCCTCTCCAAGGAGAAACACCAACATTGTCAACCAACATATGACAAGAGGGGTGCTATTAATTACTGACTCTAGCCAAATTCTACCTTACCCAGGTTGAACACCAGTTCTCCATCTCACAGCTGCCTTTGAACTGTCACTTCCCCCTAGAATATTAGATCATAATTTCCCAGGCTGACCTTTGGAGATCTTCCCTCCACAGCTTCTAACATCTGTCCCCATAATGTTCCCATGTACGATCATTTCAACCGTTCAAAGTTCCATGAGCAGAAATGTTATGATAGACCCCCTATTTCAGTCAGTACTTGTACTATAGAATCCACTTTACTCTTCAAGAAAACAAAGTGCTGAAAGAGGTTTACCAGAATGCTGCCTGGATTAGAGAGTATTAGCTCTAAGGTGAGGTTAGACATTGGATTGTGTTCTCTGGAACTTCACAGGTTGTGGAAACCTGATAAAAATACATAAAATTATGAGGCATAATTCATCAATCAGAATATTGAGTATAGATGTTGAGAAGTCGTGTTACGGTTATACAAGATATTGGTGAAGCCATTTTAGAGTACAGCGTTCAGTATTGGTGATCCTGTTATAGATAAGATGTTGTGAAGCCGGCAAGAGAAGATTTACGAGGGCATTGCCAGGACTCGGGGGCCTGAATTTAAGGGAGAGGTTGAGCAGGCTGGGACTTTATTCCTTAGAGCGTAGGAGGATGAGGGAAGATCTTATAGAGGTGTATAAGATGAGAGGAATAGATAGGGTAAGTGCACAGAGTCTTTTACTCAGAGTAGGGGAAATTGACAACCAGAGAACATGTATTTAAGGTGCAGAAGATTTAAAAGGAAGCTAAGGAGTAACTTTAAAAAAAAACACAGATGGTGGTAAGTATATGGAACAGCTGCCAGAGGAAGTAGTTGGAAGATACTATCACATATAAAACATATTTGGGCAGATACATGAATAGGATGTCTCTTGCCCAGTGTTGGGGAATTGAGGACCAGAGGACATATGTTCAAGGTGAAGGGGAAAAGATTTAATAGGAATCCGAGGGGCAACTTTTTCATACAAAGGGTGGTGGGTGTATGGAACAAACTGCTAGAGGAGGTAGTTAAGGCTGGGACTATCCCAACCTTTAAGAAACAGTTAGACAGGTACATGGATAGGATAGGTTGGAGGGATGTGGACCAAGCGCAGGCAAGTGGGACTAGTGTAGCTGGGACATTGTTGGCCGGTGTGGGCAAGTTGGGCCGAATGGCCTGTTTCCAGACAGTATTACTACATGATAGGTCTAGAGGGATATGGGACAAACACAGGCAGATGGCACCAGTCTTGATGGGACATGTTGGTCGGCTTCGGCAGAATGGGCCGAAGGGACCTCTTCCACATCGTAGGACTATAACGTTATGCATAGAAAGGGTAGAAGCCAGAACCTTTTGCCCCAGGATGCAAATTTCAAAGGAGTAGAGGCCTTTATGGTGAGAGGGACAAAGTTCAAAGGATATATGGTAAGGATTTTTTAAACACACAAAGTGATGGGTACATAGAACACTCTGCTCGGTGTGGTGGTGGAGGGAGATATACGGCCGTGGCATTTAAGAGGCTTTTAGATGGACACATGGATAAGCAGGGAATGGAGGGGCATGGATCACATGCAGGCAAAGGAGATCAGTTTAACTTGGCATCATGTTCGAAGGGTCTGTTCCTGTGCTGTGTTCTGTAAATCATTGACACTCCATTCACTTTAGAGTATTTCAGCATTCAGACTTCTCTAAACTTTAAGCATTGCTCTCAGTATTGGCACACACCCATTGATTTAAAACTGTTAATACCATACATCTGTCTTAACAGCTGACATATGTCAGTTCAGATTCCTAACTAAATCAATGTTTCAGTCATGAAATCTCAAATCTGTGGTCAATTAGTCTATCAAACCTTGTTAAATCAGGATCTTTAGCCAATAATTTACTGCATTGGGTTTTGCTATGTATTTAAATCAAGCACATAACCAAACCAAGTTACGATATTATTTTTCTGACTTGCACAGCTCAGTTGTAACCTAAAATAACAGTTCATGTAAATGATACACATTGCAGTACCAAGAAAACTAAAAAGAGTTTTTTTTTATGCTGTGTTCTGAAATATTTTTATATTCTGAAATAGGGTAGTTTGGTCCATTAGTTAATCTACAAATAAGTTTTAAGAAATGATTTATCAGCATACATGCTACAAATATCTGCATGGGTATTTATTTTCGTCTTCGGTAGTCCTTTGAGATTAAAGATGACTCTTTCCAATCTGGTTCTCTGAGCCATCGTGTGAAAGAGGAAACTGCAAAAATTCTTCCAGAGATGGAGCACTTGATAAAAAAAAAGGTGGGTGAAGATTGAGGTGATGCACTCCTTCCACAGTTATGTACAACCTTGCGTACTGTACAATTTACAGCTGTCTGTGGATTAGAATTCTCCAATAAGTCACAGTTCTGAATTTGAATTGCAGATTTAGAGAATGTCTTATTGAAGGAAATATACCAATTTCTGCTAGGCATTAAATTACTACAGGTTAAAGGCCAGGTTACAGTTATAGTATGTAAAAATCTAATAGCATAGTTGGAATTCACAGCAATCTTTTCTTTAAATGGCAAAAATTAACATAAATACTGGAAAAAAGATGATTCAATACTATTCGTTCATAAATCAAGTAACTACTTTGTAACATAATTCCGAATACAAATGCATTTCGGGTATTACTTTGATAAATCATTAGCATGTAACAGTTGGCAGAGAATACTGCTAAATATCAGGCACGGATCACATCTGCAATTTTTGCTGCAGTAATATGTTACTGTGCTAATATAATTACACAATGATGTATTTGTCATCGCTGTCCAAAATCCTTATCATAAAATCCAAGAAAATGTTTTAAATGGAAATTATAGAACGTGGAAGTATTCATTAGCAATGGAGATCTTTGATAAATAAAATTATCTTCCGGACATTAATAACTTTTAATATCTGTTCATTTTGGGTTTATCTTAGCATAAAAAAAGATTTCATTCTCCTCAGATCTTCAAATCATATGTGTTGCTTACCAAGGAACAATAATTTGATTTGTATCCTGGATGGCAAAGGGTTGCATTGTAACTTTTCAATTTCTGTGACCGGAGACTAAATTTGACTTGGCTCAAGGGATTTAAGTACATTTCTCATACTGATAGTTGAAAAGACCTTTGTGTTCAGATGGTGAAGGCAGTGAACACCACAGAGAGATCAAGATCAGTAAGTTCACAGATCACGCTAAGATTTGTGTTGCTGTTGACAGTGTGGAGGGTAATCTTAGGCTGCAGAAAGATTTGGATGTGTTGGTGAAATAGACTGAAAAATGGTAGGAGTTTAATCCTGACAAATGTGAAATTATGTACTGTGGGCACTTTTAAACTAGAAGTCAATCGGAGTTTATGAAGGACCATTCTGAAGCCTGATAACAGAGGGGAAGAAGTTGTTTCTTAAAGCCCTGTCCCACGGTACGAGTTCATTCCAAGAGTTCTCCCGAGTTTGCCCTGATTCGAACTCGGAGATTTACGGTAATGGCTGCTCGTCGGTACTCAGGGCAGGACAATTAAACATTGTGGTTAAGGCAGCATATTGGATACAGGCCTTCAAGGCATTGAGTCCAAAAAAAGGAAGTTATGCTCCTACTTTATATACCACTGATCAGTGCTCAGCTACAGTACTGTGTCCAATTCTGGTCACTACACCGATGTCAAGTCAGGTGTCAAGAGTGTTAAATTGAAATATGCACCAGACTGGAACAATGAAATGTCTTACTTGCTACAGTTTTACAGGCACATTAATGCTCAATGCAGAAAAATAAATGTACAATGTGCAAGAATAATAAATAAATTATCAGTTAGTCACTGAATCATACAGCACGGAAACCGGCCCTTCGGCTTAGCTCGTCCATGCCGAGCTAGACACCCCACCTAAGCTTGTCCCACATGCCTGTACTATGCCCATATTCCTCTAACTGTTGTTTTCTACCTGCCTCAACTACTTCCTCTGGCCACTCACTCAATATACCAACCACCTTGTGTGAAAAAATTGCCTCAGGGTTCCTTTTAAATGTTTCCCCTTTCACCTTAAACTTATGCCCTCCAGTTCCCGATTCCCCTATCCTTGGGAAAAATAAAAAAAACGTTCTCAATCCGAAACACTGTTCACTGAACAACCCTCTTCTGGTGTACATTTTCAGATTATGGGCTGGATTTTCTGGTTATGGGGCTCCACTGGAGACTATAGCAATACAGATGTGAACCTTATGCTGATTTTCTTTGTTGGTGCAATGTACTTGATCTAGTTCTGGGATGATGGAAGTGAAAAAATAATTTGCTGACATCCTCCAGCTTAATGAATGCATGCACACGCACACATGAGAGAACGACATTACTCTCATTTGCTGACAGATACTCAGCTAGAAATGTGTTGCAATCTATTTATTAATGTTTCAACGGTTAAACATTTACAGCACTTTTTAACCACCCATTATGTTGCTGATCAAGTTGAGGGGCAGGCTGTGAACTGCGGCGAAGCTGCTCTTGTTTTGTTTACCACAGAAGCAGTAGCTGCATATTGTAAAATAAAACAAAGAATTAATGACCGATGGACCCTGCTTGTGCCAGACCATGTGTTTCTCACATAAGGATTGCACAATAGGAATCCCTTTCCACAGCTTAAGAGCCAAAATAATTGAAATAACTATCCAAAAAAGCAGAGACATGTGAGAGCAATCAATTGTCTCACTTAAGCCAATGGTAACTATTAGGCATTCGCACGATTAGAGGACAATTAATATTTCCCAAAGATACTCTTTTTCAGATTAAATTCTATTTAATCTACTTTCCAATAACTGAAGAAGGTCATGTGTGGATTTACTGTCAGAATCCATCCCAGAGATTTCCAAGCGGTTCTAATCTTCCAACGATTTATATAGATTGAGACACATAGTACATTGGCGTAGAACCAATCTTTTGTCTTCTGTGGATAATCTTAAAACAGAGCAACACAAAACATATTCAATTTCACCCAGTTTAACTTGTGCAATTCCATTTCTCCCTTTCCCAGCTGTGCCTTTATTTTGGCACATCATCTGGCCAACTGCTATCCAGAGATTGAAAGGATATACAAAACTGCAGGTGCTGAAAATCAGACGTAAAAAGTGTTCTCAATCTGAAACAGTAACTCTCCTTCTCTCTCCACGGACAGTGTCTGACCAGACTGGTGTTCCCAGCATCTCTGCTCTCCAGAGCTCCTTTCTGTTTGTCACCTTCCACTATACACTTGGCAATTAATCCATCATAGTGTAATTGCGTTTGAAATGCACTCCTCACTTTGCCATCAGTAGATGCCTTTAAAAAATAAAAAATCCAACTGGATCGCTACATGCGGTTTTGTGGTTATTTGATTGGTTTGCTGTGTTAATTTGTAAACAGACCGATTGTAGGTGAACACGGTGACTGTTTAACAGATCGACTGCATCAGTTCAAGGTGATTCACTTCCATCTTCGAGGGCAGCAACAAGTAATGAATAAATACGGTTCATGCACACTACAAGTGTAACACTCCAAATTATTACGGTGATCCAGTGAGTCAGGAGTGGTTCCAGATGATTGGAAAATTGCCAATATTACCCCGTTGCACAAGAAGGGAGCAAAGTAGAATAGTAGGAACTATAGGCCAGTTAGTCTGACTTCGGTGGTTGGTAAGATTTTAGAGTCCACTAGACCAAGTGCAGACCCGTTGGGTCTACTCCCCCCAAGCAAGATTCCACCACTGACCCGCTCCCCCAACGCAAGCCGTTCCCCCAACACAATATTGCACCACTCACGCATAGCCCCAAATTGCGCAGGCGCGGCTCAATTCTCCTCCTCTTCACCCTCCCTCTTTAATCCGTAGAGGGGGAAGGGGTGGTAGAGAGGGAGGGGATGGTAGAGAGGGAGCGGGGAAAGACGGAGGGGGGCAGAGAGGGGGGGCAGAGGGGGGCAGAGAGGGGGGGCAGAGGGGGGCAGAGAGGGGGGCAGAGGGGGGCAGGGGGGGGGGGCAGAGAGGGGGGGGCAGAGAGGGGGGGGGCAGAGAGGGGGGGGGCAGAGAGGGGGGGGGCAGAGAGGGGGGGGGCAGAGAGGGGGGGTGGGCAGAGAGGGGGGTGGGCAGAGAGGGGGGAGGGGGGCAGAGAGGGGGGAGGGGGGCAGAGAGGGGGGAGGGGGGCAGAGAGGCGGGAGGGGGGCAGAGAGGGGGGATGGGGGCAGAGGGGGGAGGGGGGCAGAGGGGGGGGCAGAGAGGGGGGGAGGGGGGGCAGAGAGGGGGGAGGGGGGCAGAGAGGGGGGAGGGGGGCAGAGAGGGGGGCAGAGAGGGGGAAGAGAGGGGGGGGAGGCAGAGGAGGGAGGCGGGCCAGAGAGGGGGGGAGGGGGGGCAGAGAGGGGGGGAGGGGGGGCAGAGAGGGGGGGAGGGGGGGCAGAGAGGGGGGGAGGGGGGGCAGAGAGGGGGGAAGAGAGGGGGGGAGGGGGGGCAGAGAGGGGGGGAGGCGGGGCAGAGAGGGGGCAGAGAGGGGGGAGGGGGGGCAGAGAGGGGGGAGGGGGGGCAGAGAGGGGGGGGCAGAGAGGGGGGAGGGGGGGCAGAGAGGGAGGGGGGGCAGAGAGGAAGGGGGGGCAGAGAGGGAGGGGGGGCAGAGAGGGAGGGGGGGCAGAGAGGGAGGGGGGCAGAGAGGGAGGGGGGCAGAGAGGGAGGGGGGCAGAGAGGGAGGGGGGGCAGAGAGGGAGGGGGGGGCAGAGAGGGAGGGGGGGGCAGAGAGGGAGGGGGGGCAGAGAGGGAGGGGGGGCAGAGAGGGAGGGGGGGGCAGAGAGGGAGGGGGGGCAGAGAGGGAGGGGGGGCAGAGAGGGAGGGGGGGCAGAGAGGGAGGGGGGGCAGAGAGGGAGGGGGGGCAGAGAGGGAGGGGGGGCAGAGAGGGAGGGGGGGCAGAGAGGGAGGGGGGGCAGAGAGGGAGGGGGGGCAGAGAGGGAGGGGGGGCAGAGAGGGAGGGGGGGCAGAGAGGGAGGGGGGGCAGAGAGGGAGGGGGGGCAGAGAGGGAGGGGGGGCAGAGAGGGAGGGGGGGCAGAGAGGGAGGGGGGGCAGAGAGGGAGGGGGGGCAGAGAGGGAGGGGGGGCAGAGAGGGAGGGGGGGCAGAGAGGGAGGGAGGGGGGGCAGAGAGGGAGGGGGGGCAGAGAGGGAGGGGGGGCAGAGAGGGAGGGGGGGCAGAGAGGGAGGGGGGGCAGAGAGGGGGGATGGGGGCAGAGGGGGGAGGGGGGGCAGAGAGGGGGAGGGGGGCAGAGAGGGGGGGAGGGGGGGCAGAGGGGGGGGAGGGGGGGCAGAGGGGGGGGGAGGGGGGGCAGAGGGGGGGAGGGGGGGGGAGGGGGGGCAGAGGGGGGGGGGGGAGGGGGGGCAGAGGGGGGGAGGGGTGGCAGAGGGGGGGAGGGGGGCAGAGAGGGGGGAGGGGGGGCTGAGAGGGGGCAAGGGGGGCAGCGAGGGGGGGAAGGGGGGGCAGAGAGGGGGGGAAGGGGGGGCAGAGAGGGGGGAAGAGAGGGGGGGAGGCAGAGGGGGGAGGCGGGGCAGAGAGGGGGGGGAAGAGAGGGGGGGAGGGGGGCAGGCGGGGCAGAGAGGGGGGGCAGAGAGGGGGAGGCAGAGAGGGGGGGGCAGAGAGGGGGGGGCAGAGAGGGGGGGCAGAGAGGGGGGGCAGAGAGGGGGGGCAGAGAGGGGGGGGCAGAGAGGGGGGGGCAGAGAGGGGGGGGCAGAGAGGGGGGGGCAGAGAGGGGGGGGCAGAGAGGGGGGGGCAGAGAGGGGGGGGCAGAGAGGGGGGGCAGAGAGGGGGGAGGGGGGGGCAGAGGGTGAGGGGGGCAGAGAGGGAGGGGGGGCAGAGAGGGAGGGGGGGCAGAGAGGGAGGGAGGGGGGCAGAGAGGGAGGGGGGGGCAGAGAGGGAGGGAGGGGGGCAGAGGGGGGGGCAGAGATGGAGAGAGGGAGGGGGGCAGAGAGGGAGAGAGGGAGGGGGGCAGAGAGGGAGGAAGGGAGGGGCAGAGAAGGGGGGAGGGGGGGTAGAGGGAGGGGGGGGCAGAGAGGGAGGGAGGGGGGGCAGAGAGGGGGAGGGGGGGAAGAGAGGGGGGAGGGGGGGCAGGGAGTGAGGGAGGGGGGCAGAGAGGGAGGGAGGGAGGGGGCAGAGAGGGAGGGAGGGAGGGAGGGGGGGCAGAGAGGGAGGGGGGGCAGAGAGGGAGGGAGGGAGGGGGGGCAGAGAGGGAGGGAGGGAGGGGGGGCAGAGAGGGAGGGAGGGAGGGAGGGCAGAGGGGGGGCAGAGCGGGATGGGGGCAGAGCGGGAGGGGGGCAGAGAGGGAGGGGGGCAGAGAGGGAGGGGGGCAGAGAGGGAGGGGGGCAGAGAGGGAGGGGGGCAGAGAGGGAGGGGGGCAGAGAGGGAGGGGGGCAGAGAGGGAGGGGGGCAGAGAGGGAGGGGGGCAGAGAGGGAGGGGGGCAGAGAGGGAGGGGGGCAGAGAGGGAGGGGGGCAGAGAGGGAGGGGGGCAGAGAGGGAGGGGGGCAGAGAGGGAGGGGGCAGAGAGGGAGGGGGCAGAGAGGGAGGGGGGCGGGGGGGCAGAGAGGGTAGATAGGGAGGGGGCATCTCCCTCCACCCCTCCCCATCTCCCTCCTCCACACCCCCATCTCCGTCTACCACCCCACTCCCCACCTCATCTCCCTCCTTCTCATTTCCCTCATCCTTCTCCCCTACCCCAGGACCTACCCAGGTCGTAGAGCAGCGCCAGGGCCTGGAACTCGGCCTGGTTCTTGTACTCGACCCGATGCTGTCTGTAGACCCAGGCTGGTCCTTGAGTCCAGCGGCAGCCTCCAGCCGTCAGCTCGTCAACTTGACCGTCCCTGACCCTGGACCCAGGCTCGTCCTTGGTTCCACCGGCGGCTTCTTTATCGACCCTGGTCATGGCCCCATCCCAAGCCACGGGCTCGGCCCTCACTCCAGCTCCAGGCTCGGCTCACGCCCAGGCCCAGTCGCCGGGCTCAGCCCGCGGCAGCCGCCTCCCCAGAGGGCAGCTGTCGCCATTCCTCATTCACCGCAAGTGCTGGAGTGCCTATCCATCCCGGAGTGTCCCATCCTGCCTTGCGAGTGCATTGTGATGTCACTCGGGCGTCGGGCGCTGGACCGCGAGCACTGGCGTGCCCCCCATCCCGGAGTGTCCTGTCCTACCTCGTGGGTGCATTGTGACGTCAGTCTGATTTTTTTTCTCTCAAAATGGTGAGTTTGGGCTGTTTTTAAAATGTAAAGAATCAAAAAGTTCATAAATTATATGGAAACGCGATGGGAAGATGTTTATCGCCTCCAGGGGGAAAATGTAAATAGGATGTGTGAAAATGGGAAGGCTGTGGCCTAGCATTTGGAAGAAAATAGGAATTAACCAGATTGCGCCCAGATGACACACACACAAATATATAGGGGAAAAGGGGAAGTACAATGGGATCTGGGGTTCCTTGTACCTCAGCCTATGAAAGTAAGCATGCAGGTACAGCAGGCAGTGAAGAGAGCGAATGGCATGTTGGCCTTTATAACAAGAGGAATTGAATATAGGAGCAAAGAGGTCCTTCTGCAGTTGTACAGTGCCCTAGTGAGACCACAGCTGGAGTATTGTGTGCAGTTTCGGTCCCCTAATTTGAGGAAGGACATTCTTGCTATTGAGGGAGTGCAGCGTAGGTTTACAAGGTTAATTCTCGGGATGGCGGGACTGTCATATGCTGAGAGAATGGAGCAGCTGGGCTTGTACACTCTGGAGTTAAGAAGGATGAGAGAAGATCTCATTGAAACATACAAGATTGTTAAGGGCTTGGAAACACTGGAGGCAGGAAACATGTTCCTGATGTTGGGGGAGTCCAGAACCAGGGGCCACAGTGTAAGAATAAGGAGTAAGCCATTTAGAATGGAGACCAGGAAACACTTTTTCTCACAGAGAGTGGTGAGTCTGTGTAATTCTCTGCCTCAGAGGGCGGTGGAGGCAGGTTCTCTGGATGCTTTCAAGAGAGAGCTAGATTCGGCTCTTAAAATAGCGGAGTAAGGGGATATGGAGAGAAGGCAGGAACAGGGTACTGATTGGGGATGATCAGCCATGATCACATTGGATGGCGGTGCTGGCTCAAAGGGCCAAATGGCCTACTCCTGCACCTATTGTCTATACATACATACCAACAAGAGAAGTTTTAGTAATATAGATATACATTATAAAGCATTAGGTTATGGAGTACTTAGTTCACAATAAAATAGGTCGAAGTCAGCATGGCTTTGTGAACAGGAGATCTTGCCTGACAAATTTTCTGTGATTCTATGAAGAAGTAAATAGCAGGACAGCCAAAGGATAGTCAGTAGATGTTGTATATCTAGATTTTCAGAAAGCCTTTGATACAGTACCTCACGGGAGGCTGCTATGGAAGATGAGAGCCCATGGTATCAAAGGGCAGATACTAGCATGGATATCCGGTTGGCTGGATGACAGAAGCAAAGAATTGCAATAAAGGGGGCTGTTTCTAGATGGCTGCCTATGACGAGCAGAGTTCCGCAGGGCTCGGTGCTGGGGTCGCTGCTCTTAATGTTGTGTTATAATGTATATTAATTGGATGAGGGGATTGGTAGCTTTGTGTCCAAGTTTGCCGATGATACGAAAATAGGTGGAGGGGCAGGTATAGAAAGCGGGGACTTTGCAGAAGGACTTGGTTAGGTTGGGAGAGTGGGCAGAGAAGTGGCAGATGGAATATAGTGTAGAAATGTGTGGTAATGCATTTTGGTAGTAGGAATAAAGGCGTAGATTATTTTCTAAATGAGGGGAGAATCCAGAAATTGGAGTGCTGATGGAGCATTCCCAAAAAGTTAATCTGCACGTCGAATTGGGAGCTATTTCAAGAGGGCTTGTATACAAAAACAGGGATGTAATGCTGAAGCGCTATAAGGTGCTGGTCAGGCCGCATTTGGAATATTGTGAACAATTTTGGGCATCATATCTGAGGAAGCTGGCTCCGGAGAGGACCCAGAGGAGGTTTTCAAGAACGATCCAAGGAATTAGGTTAACATATGATGAGCGTTTGATGGCACTGAGCCTGTACTCGCTGGAGTTTAGAAGAATGAGGGGGGACCTCATTGAAATGTACAGAATAGTGAAAGGCTTGGATAGAGTGGATGTGGAGAGGATGTTTCCACTAGTAGGTGAGTCTCAGACTCGAGGTCATAGGATCAGAATTCAAGGGCATTATTTTAGCAAGATGAGGAGGAACTTCTTTAGAGGGTGGTGATCTGTGTAATTCCTTGCCACAGTAGACTGTGGGGGCAAAGTCAGTGGATATATTTAAGGCAGAGTTTCTTGATTAGTAGGGGTGTCAGAGGTTATGCGGAGAAGGTAGGAGAATGGGGTTAGGAGGGAGAGATAGATCAGCCATGATTGAATGGCAGAGTAGACTTGATGGGCTGAATTGCCTAATTCTGCTCCTATCACTTATGCCAATCCTTTTCACAATGTAGATAAAAGCTAAATTGTTATGGTTAGGTTTCTTTGATAACATAGTATTATTCTCCAAAGTAACACAGCATCCTAGATTCCACAATATCATAACTTAATCTTTGGGCATACATGAAATAAACTTTACTTTTACAAATGAAATATACTTGTTTCTCTGGCCAGTTGTTCAAAATTATAAAATCAGCAGTACTACTATTAAGAAACTAGCCATCTTTCAAAAACAGAAGGAAACTTGGGTATAGTTTCAGATCAATGAAGGCAAGATAGATGAGCAGTTTGCACAAATGAAAATTCAACTCACAGGCAGATTCCTCAACCAGCTGATCATTTACTTCATAATCAGCAAAACATCAGTAAAATTTATTAAAAAAATAGCTTTCATCCTGTAGCAGAAAATAATGACAACATAATCTACAAAATAAATTCTACCTTTTAACTTCAATGCAAAGGATTTCAGAAGAAACAGCAAAATCTGGATGAAATCTGCAAAGAGAAAGACAAATAATTAACAACCACATTTAAACTGCTGTTGAGAAAGTTTTCAACTGTAATATTTGTCTTTTAAAGGCATCTCACAGGAAATTCTATTGTGCTGTAATTTACACAGGGTAAAACGCCTCAGAGATCAATGCTGGGCCTATTGAGAGTGGTGGGTCTCTGGAACTCTCTACCACAGTGGGTAGTTGAGGCCAGTTCATTGGCTATATTTAAGAGGGAGTTGGATGTGGCCCTTGTGGCTAAGGGGATCAGAGGGTATGGAGAGAAAGCAGGTACGGGATACTGAGTTGGATGATCAGCCATGATCATATTGAATGGCGGTGCAGGCTCGAAGGGCGGAATGGCCTACTCCTGCACCTAATTTCTATGTTTCTATGTTTCTATTGCTGATCGTCAGATATATCAATGATTTGGATCAGAATGTACAAGACATGATTAGTAAATTTGCAGATAACACTAAAATAGATGGTATCGTAAACAGCAGTTGAGCAAGTGGGCCAAGGAATGGCAAATGGAATTTAATTCGGATAAGAGTGAGATGTTGGACTTTGGGACGTCGAACCAGAGCAGGACGTTCTGTGAATGGTAGCGCCCTGGTGTTGTTGTATGGCAGAGGGATTGAGGAGTACAAGTTCATGACTCTCTAAAAGTGGTGTCGCAGGCAGATAGGGTGAAGATGGCTTGGCCTTCATTGGTCAAGGAATTAAGTAGAGAAGCTGGGACATATGTTACAATTGCAAAACACGATGGTGAGGCCACATTTGGATTGTGTTCAGTTTTGGGTACCCTATTTTAAGAAAGGGTGAATAACGTGAAAAGAGTCCAGAGAAGATTTATGAGGATGTTGCCAAGACTCGAGAGCCTGAGTGATAGGGAGAGGTGGGCAGGCTCGGACTTTATTCCCTGGAGCACAGGATGATGAGTGGTGATATTACAGAGGTGTATAAAATCATGCGAGGAATAGATAAGATGAATGCATTATGTGGAGAGGAATCAAGAACGAGGGGGCACATGTTTAAGGAGAAAGGGGAATGATTTAATATAAACCTGAGGGGCAACTTTCTCCAGAGACTGGCGGGTATTTGGAAAGAGCTACCAGAGAAAGTAGTTGAGGCAGCTACATTAATAACATTTAATAGACATTTGGACAGCTACACAGGCAGAAAAGGTTTAGAGAGATAGGGAAAATGTGAATTCCTTAGATGGGACAGCTTGGTCAGTATGGATGTATGGGCCAAAGAATACAGATGTATTTAAAAGAAGAATTGGCTTACAAACAGCAGTTCCAAAATCAATGGCACCTCACACAGATGAAGTGGAAAAGTCTGCCTGAAGAACTCGCTGCTCGATGTACTAATTACAGGCACATCCCAAAGGACAATTCATTCATTACTTTTGTCTAATACAATCTGTATCTAATTGCACACTGAAGCCAAACCACTTTTACAAGCAATACATAATTTAAAGGACTCCTTCCCAAGGATGTATTCCAAATTAAGTGTAACATGCAAAATGTTAGGATGGTTTAGGTTTCTTATTGTCACATGTACTGAGGCACAGAGAAAAACTTTGTTTTGTATGCTATCGAATCTCATCAGATAATTACCGGTAGATAATAGACACATCAAGTCAAACTCAAGTACACCAGATAGAAGATACAGAGTGCAGAATTTTGTTCTCAGCAATGTAGCGTGTCAGTTTCATAGACATATCCAATGTCCACAGAGGTTGATGTGAATTGGACAGTACCCTAGCTAATGGAAAGACTGCTCAGAAGCCTGAGAACTATGGCGAAGAAGCTCTTCCCTGAGTCTGGTTGTGCACACTGTCAAGCTTTCAAAAAAAGACCCACGGTCTGACAACTTCCAAACAAATACATTTCCTCTGCCCTCGGCTATAAATCCAGTCAAGCCCAATCCTGCCTGCACTATACATGCACACTTTCAAGGAGGAGAGGCTGAGTCGCCAGCAGAATTCAATCACTGCATAATGAATCCCCTACACGGCCCGGGATCACAAAATTAACTGCCTCACTGGTGCAGCTGAGCTCCTTAAAGTCAATGAATGCACCCCGCCACCTTCCTGATCTGTCAGGCTGATACTGCAAAATGTCATACATTTCCTGAGCCATCAATCACCACTGACCTCTGCTTCCCGCAATCCTTCCTTCAAATGGAAAGCAGGTTATTCAGAGTTAAAGGAGGTAAAAATGTGCTGTTCCTCTTGGGCCAGAATTGGAATCATGATCACTCATGATTCACGTGAATGTCTTGGACTGAAGCTTAGGTAATGATGTATAAAAATTTGCTGATGATACCAAACTGGGAGAATAATTAAACCCCGAGGAAGAATGTGACATGAGAACATTCACCATCTGGGAGGTTACAAAGAGTTTTACCAGATAAATCTGCGGTGATACAAATTGGTCAGTAACACAGGAACAAATCGAATGTATAATTTTTTTTAAATGGACGGAAAAGCAAACGAGGTTGGCATACTGGTGATCGATTCATTAGAAATAATGATGAAAGCCAGCAAAGCATTGAAAAATGCTAACAAAGCTCTGGGATTTATTTCCACTGATCTGGAGCTCGGAATTATGCTTATCTTGCAATGGAGACAATGACATACTGCACTTTAAAGTACAATGCAGGAATTCCCACTTATCGAACATACAACTGCGACAACACACAGAAGACCGCCACCGCCAGCCTCACTTGTATTCCCTTTCACTTGCCAGGCTTTGTTTCCTCACACCTTCCCGCTTTCTTTCCAGCATCTGCAATCAGTTTAAAGGGTCTTGATCCAAAATGTCACCTAACCATTGCTGCCTGACCCACTGATTTGCTCCAGCACTTAATGTTTTACACGTTGGTTTCTTTTTTACCTTTATCCTCAGTTAGTCCACCCATCTTCCCCCTCACCCATATCAACATCATTTGACAGCCTTTATCCTGCCCCCACCTCTCTTTTCCAGATTATCCCTCCTACTCCACTCTAACGAAGGCTCCCAACTTGAAATGCCATCTGTCCATTCCCTCCACAGCTGCTGCCTGACCTGCTGAGCTCAAGACCTGTTTTGCTCAAGACTCTCATCTGAAGTTTCTTGTGTCTTTCGACCTTTTACACACTTAGTTGATAACTATTTCCTGCACTCCGGGACTTTTATCTATGCATTCTAAATATTTGGATGACACTGAACAGGATAAGCAACTTAGAAAGCATGTTACTGACGGGTTAGAAAGGATAGAGAAATCAGGGCTTCCAAGCAAGTTGAAGCTGTGGTGTTTGCAGTTTGGGCTATTCCCTAGGTTGTTGTGGCCATTGACAGTATATGAGGTGCCAATTTCTAAGGTGGAAAGGTTAGAGGGATTGGTTAGCTCATATATTAGGAAATGGTTAGGAGTTCCACGGTGTCTTAGTAATGTGGCTTAATATGGGAAAGGTATTCACCATTGTCTAGCCTAACAGAGGAGTTTAAGTGTGCTAAGGGGTGTGTGGGGGAGGGGTGTGGGTTGTTCTGGGATACAAGAACAAACTGTTGAGTCTTCCCGAGGTTTTGTGGGCCTAACTAAACGAAACACCAATGAAGTGAGGTGCCCACTTGATAACCCCAATAATAGTCTTGCATCTACAGGATTACTATTTTTAAAGAGCTAATTAATATCTGTGGAATATCTGTGGAATTCTCTGCCACAGAAGGTAGTTGAGGCCAGTTCATTGGCTATATTTAAGAGGGAGCTATATGTGGCCCTTGTGGCTAAAGGGATCAGGGGGTATGGAGAGAACGTACTGGATACCGAGTTGGATGATCAGCCATGATCATATTGCATGGCGGTGCAGGCTCGAAGTGCTGAATGGCCTACCCCTGCACCTATTTTCTATGTTTCTAATATGTAGCTGGCTGTTTTGTTTTGCATATGGAGTCATTTATTATGTTGGTACATTTAATTAGATAATACTTTGGTTTTTGGTCTTGGTTTTCTTAGTTGAGCCCTTATCCTGGTGTTATAGCACAAGTACTTTGTGTTTTAATTGTAATGTAATTTTAACAGCTACGTGAAATTAATAATTGAAACCCTCAATTGGTTATTAAACTAAATACATTGACCTTGTAACTCAGTAAAAATGATTATTTCTCATGGCACTGTAAAAACACCATGCCATGACATCTTCACACTCGTTAGATGTTAATTTATCCTCCATGCTCGAGATTTGCCACGTCACAACAAGCCCTAATTTGAGGAACGACATTCTTGCTATTGAGGGAGTGCAGCGTCGGTGTAAAGCCATCAGTAAGCAACATAGATCTTGATTTACTTAAAAACTCAGTACTGTGGACCAATATAACTAGTACAACAAAACGCTGATAACCACTATCTGACTATTCGGAAATCCCAAAGGTTCAGCATCTGGCTGATCAGATGCCGATTCCAGTGCACCCTTCCCGCTCACCGGGATCCCAGTTAGCAAGCTCTCTTTCCACCATGAACATAACATGAGAAAAATTGGAAAAAAAAAATTGAAAGACATTGAAATAAGTGTTGAAATATTAATGGAAGTAACATCCAATAGTTTGGAAAGTTTGCCTTCCTCGCACCATCCGGATCCTGAGTGCACAGGTTATTGGAATTTTACGAAATGGTCTTATATCATTAATAAAAAGTCATTTGTAGTTTTGCTTAAAAATTGGATTACTGGCTGGTATTAGACAAGATTAATTGCCAATGATTATTATGATGATAAATCTATTTCAGCTGCATTAATAGAACATATACATCTTAGCACTGCAATATATTAAAGAACATATTAATGCAATAAATTAGTTTGTAAAGAAATTAGTTTGTGTTCAGATTTCGTTGGAGTAATGCAATTGAGTTCAACTTGAAATTTGAGCAAAATAATTTGCTTCACAAAACTAATTGCAATTTTGCACAATGGAGAAACACTTGGTCAAGCTCTAAGAATGTAAATGAATTAAAACGTTGTTGTTCTGCCTTAGTTTATTGCCCGCCTTCTCCACAAAGCTTTTCCTTCTTCAAATACATTTTGGATGATCCCTGTTTCTCATAGTCATACAGCACGGAAACAGGCCCTTCCATTCAGCTTGCCAATGCTAACCAAGGTTTCCCATCCACATTGGTCCCACCTGCCTTTGGCCCATTTCCTTCTCAACCTTTCCTATCAACGTACCTGTCAAAAATGTCTTTTAAATGGTGTTATAGTTTCTGTCTCAACTACCTCCTCTGGTGGCCCATGCCAAATAGCCCACACACTATACGTGAAAACGTTGCCCCTCGGATTCCTATTAAACTTTCCCCTCTTACCTTAAACCAATGCTATCTGGTTCTTGATTTCCTACTCTGGGTAAAAGACTGTATCTACCCTATCTATTGCCCTCATGATCTTTTACATCTCTAAGATCTCCTCACATCTTCCTATGCTCCACGAAACATAGTCCCTGTCCAACCTCTCCCTCTGGCAACATCCTTGTAAAACTCCTCAGCACTCTTTCCAGGGTAACATCTGTACCATAGCAGGGTGACCAAAGCTGAACACAATACTCCAATTGCAGCCACACCAGCACCTTGTACAGCTGAGGGTGGTGAATCTGTGGAATTCTTTGCCACAGATGGCTGTGGAGACCGTCAATGAATATTTTTAAAGCAGAGATAGATAGATTCTTGATTGGTACGGGTGTCAGGGGTTATGGGTAGAAGGCAGGAGAATGGGGTGGAGAGAGAGATAGATCAGCTATGATTAAATGCGGAGTAGACTTGATGGGCCGAATGGCCTAATTCTGCTCCTATTACTTATGGCCTTATCAACATAACATCATGTTTAGAGATGCAACAATGGGTCATTCCGCCCACCGAGTTCACACTGACCATCGACCACCCATTCATACTAGTTCTATGTTATTATACTTTCTCATTCACCCCGCACTAGGGGCAATTTACAGAGGTCAATTAACCTACAAACCCGCCAATTAACCTACAAACCTGGTAGGAAACCAATCACCTGGAGAAAATCTACTCAATCACAGGGAGAATGTGCAAATTCCACACATAGTACCCGAGGTCAGGATTGAACTCGGACCTCTCACGCTGTGAGACAGCAGCTCTACCAGCTGCACCACTGTGCTGCCCTTCTCATGACATTCACTTCATATTCTAGAGTATAGAAACAAGGATTTGCAGATGCTGGTGTACAAAAGGAGAGAAGCAAAGTGCTGGAGTAATTCAGTGGGTCAGGCAGCATCCTTGGGTAACATGCATAGGTGACGTCTTGGGTTGGGACTCCTCTTCAGACTTTCATATTCTAGTTCATTGCAGTGCAATTACTTTAGTGTGTTCTGGTCTTTCAAAAGCAGTCCCTAACTGGCTACCCTTGTTTCCCCTGCCTGATCCACTGAGTGTTCCTTCCCCGATGTGGCATGCTCATCTGCCAGGCTAAAAGTATGCAATGAAAAATAAGTTTATAATCTCTACGTAAAGATGCTGTTGTGCACTCACAACATTAAGACGATGGATAGCGTATTTAACCGTCGCATATTTGAACAGTTAACCACTGTGAAGAAAGTTCATATCTTCTTAAACAAAGGAACAGCTCAATTTTTAAGTGAATTAATTATTTTTTCACTATTAAACTCACGATAAAATATATTGAAAGTTCAACTGGACGAATCTGCCATTTGCAAAGTTAATATTTCGTACTCGTTTGATGGTTGGTCTGTAGGACCTTGACGTGCCACTTGTTAAAATCACTCATTCCAATGTGTAAAGCACTGATGTGGTTGCTTAGTGCAACAACGTTTTCAAAAGAATCTGATCTCTGCACATTCCTTCAGGTCCCATGTGAAGAGGAAACAGAAGGTACATCTCTTCGACCCATTTTATTCTACGGCCAATGGAACTAAAATGTTACAGACCCCATTAATTAAAAACTGAAGTTTGGACATTGCAACACACAACACAAACTAGAAGAAATGCAAAACTGGGGAAATTACACCATTTTTTTATGTGAAGGGAAGGGGAAAATTGTGCTCAAGGACTTGCAATGACAAAGGAGAGAGTTAAAAACTGACAGAATCCCTAATCTGCAGATAAGAGCTCAACAATTGATAAAATATAGCATTAGCAGTTGGTATTTCATTGAATTTTTATGGCCTGCATCCAACTTTAGCAATGAGTAGTAAGCTTCACACAGACCATCAATATCTCAAGCATTATGTTTTTCATTTAGAACATTGGATTTTTCTCTTCCCTTCTGCAAACAATTGGTGTGGTGTAGGGGAGAGGATTTCTTAATGCGTATTTAAATAAATGAAATTATTTAGGGAGCACAAAGTCATCAAACTCCGCCCATGATGCTGATGTAAGAATGTGTCTGGAGTATTACAGTAGGTAATGTTTAATTTATTAATAATCAGGGATCCTCTTCACAGTACGTTTACACAATGCACACAGTCAGAACTTGCATTGTGTGTCGGTGCCTAATCCAACATGGAAAAGGTGTCAGTGCTGAAATCCTGGAAACAATTAGAAATGGGGGATAAAACGAATAAATCGACAAATAGATTGTTAAGGCAAACTCCTGAAAATATTACCAAAAAAGTCAAAGTGATAAAGTAACAACAGGCAGCATCTCTGGAGAACATGGATTGGCGACGTTTCTGGTTGGGACCCTTCTTCAGACTAGGAAAATGTCAGCATATTTCCAGAGTGGATTGCTGCCACTCGAGTTGAGTTGGAAGAAGAGGCCAACATGAAATCCACAACTCTGCTGCAACTGGGCAGGAAATCCAAGTGATGATGGCATAGGAGATGACGTACTCCTTGCCCTGTTTTTGGTGGGCTTTGGTGTGTTCCTAAAGAGACACATGGTCCTCAGGGTCATCCCAGATTGACTTCTCACAGACTAGTCATTCCCACAAGTCAAAGACATGACATGTTATCTTACAACGAGGCTCTGTAACAGGATAGTGGTTGCAGGTTCCTGGTATATCATGAATTTTGTGTGGGGGTTTAGAGGAGATCTTTAAACTCTTCTCCTCATGGAGCTGCCGAGGCATCAAATGCACCGGTAAATTTCATCATCAATGTCCATCTTCACTGAAGATGCCTGGCTAAATAATAGAAGAGGTTCACCCTCTGTGGGGTGTTGTTATGGACTTTAATCATAGGCAAGAAGTGTTTTGCAGTATGTGCAGGTTGGTAGGGAACATTTTGCCTTGGGGATGTTTAATATAAGATCTATTTTCTCATACATTTCAGCGAGCGTTAATGATTCCGAATAAACATATAGTATAGTTTACATACTGCAGCTCAATGGAGAGGAGGTGACAGGTTGAATAGTTTCCCAAACACCCTTTGGATCAGATCCAGTCCGAGTAGAGGTCTGTGGATTGGGAGGTGGAATATTGCGAGATGAACAATTGAGAAGAGAATTGATGAGAGCTATGATGCAGATTTACTTAATGCCAGTGTGCATTAAGATTAATGAATATTGTCAGATCCAGCGCAAAATTCACCTAGGCTTCAAAAACGACTGTCACCCACAGGGCGGCATGGTGGTGCAGTGGTAGAGCTGCTGATGTACAATGCCAGAGACCCAGGTTTGATGCAGACCATGGGTGCTATCTGAATGGAATGTGTACGTTCTCCCCGTGATTTGCGTGGGTTTTCCACGAATGTTCCGGATTCCTTCCACACTCAAAAGACGTACAGATTTGTAGGTAAATTGGCATGGTATGAATGTAAATTATCCCTAATAAGTGTAGGATAGCATTAGCGTGGGGATCGCTGTTTGGCGCAGGCTTGGTGGGCCGAAGGGCCTGTTTCCGCACTGTATCTCTAAAACTAAATATGGTAAATTCAGTAAAATTGTAAATTGCCCCTAGTCTGTGTGTAGGATAGTGTTACATTGCTAGTTGCCACAGACTCGATGGGCCGAAGGGCCTGTTTTTGCGCTGTTTCTCTAAACTGAACAAAACGTAATGAGTTGTAACTCTATATGGGCAGAATCTAAAAATTATTGGTATGCAGCAGTAGAAATTCGGTCATAGTAAGTCAAAGAGAAGAAAATAAAAAAGAATACAAAATTTAAGGCATTGTATCTGCCAAGCTGTTATGAAGGACAACATCTTCATGGGCCCTCGTGAATACCTGTGATATATGATTAGCAAACTCAGGTCTAAATAAAATAATTTCCCACAGTGGGAAGTAAATGGAGCATCTGTATATATATTGAAGAGAAAGGCTCAGTATTCCAGATTGAATTAATTACTTTTAAGTTATGCAGTGTGAAACATGGCAATTAATGACGTGACTGCTTGATGTTATTCTTCCAAAGGACATTGCCCATGGAGCTAAATATAACAAATATTAGTCACTCAATATAATGAATGAGAGGTAAGGGCCTGTCCTACCAGCATGTGACTCCATGCGGTGAGCGCGACCTAACGTGGTCGCTTGAGCCATCTGGACTCGCGGGGCCGGTCCCACTTCTATCGCCGGAGCCGTGTGGAGTTGTGCGGAGCAGGTCCCGACGTCACGCGGAGCTCGGAAAAACTGACTGTGTTCAAAAATTCCGCACGACAACGGCCTGACGGCCCACAGTCGCCTCGACGCATTACGCACCGCCTCGATGTCGTGCCTCCATGACCCTCTCTATATGTGCCTCCGTGACCCTCTCTGTGTGTGCCACCGTGGCCCTCTCTCTGTGTGCCTCCGTGGCCCTCTCTGTAGCAATGTTACAAAATTTTGAGATTTAAAAAATCAAGTCTGCAATTTATCCCATCAGATAAAGCATAAAAAGAAGTTTAATTTGACACCTAATTTACTTTCATATCTTCAGTATTAAGAAAGTTATGGCCATTTTCATACTCGGAAATTAGCATCTTGCTCCCCATTGCCTTTCAATTGACTTAACTCAAAAGCTGTGATCTGGAAAAGTTAAAAGCCCATAACTTTCTTAAAAATTAAGAGAACTCAATGAAATTTTCAGTTATTATAGATTGAAGCACTCTGAAACAAATATGAAACAATCTTACTTGGATGACCTGAAATTAAAGCATATAATTAGTTAGTTATCTAATTGTAGCCAATTACAAAATTTAATGAGTAGATCTAAACATCTATCCATTTCTTAAGAAAAGATAAACTTTTTAAAAATTGCCTAAGTGTCCAAATAACATTCACACAGTAATCCACAATATAACATAATTTTTAAATCTCATTTTCATGAATTTCTGGGCCAAATGGAAGGAATTTAGTGTTTGATTCCTATAAATTAATGGCCATTTAAATCAACTAGCGAGTGGGTTTTAGTGGAATGTGGTGGATTGGAACGTTGCGGTTTGCGGTGAAGTCGGGAGGAAAAATACTGTTTGTTCATAGATTTTCTGGGACCCCATTTCTCAACATGAAAATATTATTAAAGCCTCCCGAAAAACCAACTTTTAATATAAAAATAAACTATTTACCTTTTCTTCTCCCCTACGCAAAATCCTTCCGGTTGTCGGTGCTCACGGCTTTTGAAGGTGATTTTTAAATTACTCTAGTTAATAAATAATTTAGAGTAATTTAAAAATACCTTCATTCATGAAATGTCGGAGCGATTTTTCTTCCGCAACCAAATCGCCCGACATTCATCGATTTGTCCTGCCTGTTGAAAAACGGCACTTTAAGCCCGCCCCCCTCTGAAAGGCGCCAAAGTCGCGCATACAGGGAGCGGCAGAACTGCAGCGCTGCTCAAGGTAAGTTTTGCAACATACCTACTCTCTGTGTGTCCCTCTCTGTCCTTGCGAACTTACCTTGCGGACTTCGCTCCAACTTCGCGGCGCGTCGCGCCACTCACCCGGCCCCCGCTGCTGGTTTGGTCGCCATCGCCGCATGCAGGCGCATGCTGGTGGGATCGGCCCTGTACAGGGATCACTCGACTTCCGCGCGGCCCCCGCTTCCAATTTGGTCGGGCTCACCGCACGGAGTCGGATGCTGGTGGGCCAGGCCCTGTACTAACATGAAATGTGTTATATACAATCATCCCTGACCAATGAGCCTGTTAGCATAGTACTGATAACCTTTACTTCACAAAAACATGGCAGGTTTTTCCAATTCAACCCACTTCTGATGGCTCAAGTTTAAGTAGCTTCAATTTCAAGCAAATCTTGCAGCAATGCTCTTGTTAAATATTTATTTATGTCATAGAGTTAGAGCATGGCAACAGGCCCTTAAACCCATTCATGTAGACAAAGATGCCCCATTTAAGCTAATCCAATTAATGGCATACCCCTCTAAACCTTTCTTATACATGTACCTGTTCAAATGTTTTAAATATTGCTTTTGTACCTCTCTCAACTGTTTCCTCCAGTAGCTCTTCAATACACACCACCCGCTGAAAACACAGTTGCCCCTCAGGTTCCTTTTAATTCTTTCCTCTTACCTTAAATTTACCTTGTTTTTGATTCCCTTTCCTTGAGAAAAAGACTGCATACATTCACCTAATCTATAAATCTCTATTTTATGCATCTCGAAAAGGTCACCCTTCGGTCTCCTACCCTGCAAAAAATGACGTCCTAGCTGTCCTAATCTCTCTCAATAACTCGGTCTTCATCCCCTGACATAATTCCAGTAACTCTTCTTTGGCACTCATTCCAGTTCAATGGTGTCTTTCCTAAGACAAGCTAGCTAAACCTTTACACAATACTCAAAGTGCAACCTCACCAATGTCGTACAATTGGGAAATAATATCATAACACCCATACTCAATCCCCTGACTGATGAAGGCCAGCATGCCAAACGCCTTCTTCACTACCCTGTCTTTTTGTGACTGCATTTTCAGGGAACTAAGTATTGTATTACTAGTTCCTTCTTCTACAGCACTCCCCAGGGCACTGAGGTGCATTGTGAAAGTCCTACCTGATTTGTCTTCCCAAAATTCAACACCTCACACTTAATTGAATTGAATGTAATTTGCCATTCATCAGCCCACTTACCTAGCTAATCAAAATCCTGCTGTAATAGTTGATAACTTTACAAATATAGTGGCAAAATGCACAATCCAGTTTGGTAGAGGAAAATAGAAAAGGTGTTATTTTTTTCTAATGACTAGTGATTGAAAACTGCTAGCGTTCAGAGGGACTAAGGTCTGCTCATACACAAGATATTAAAAATAAATATAATATTACAAGCAAAAGGAAGGCAAAAGGTATGTCATCCTTAAATGCAAAAGGATGCAAGTATAAGCCAGGAAGCACTCACATTTATACGTGAGTATAAGCATGGAGGTGATTCCACCTGTAAAATTGGCTGCATTTTGGGAGAATTTGGATGTTCCCTATGCACTTGGATAGGGAATCATTGCGTATGGTTTCCCTATCCAAGAAAGGGCATACTAGAAACATAGAAACATAGAAAATAAGTGCAGGAGTAGGCCATTCAGCCCTTCGAGCCTGCACTGCCATTCAATATGATTATGGCTGATCATGACTCACAATCCCGTACCTGCCTTCTCTTCGTACCCCCTGATCCCCTTAGCCACAAGGGCCACATCTAACTCCCTCTTAAATATAGCCAATGAACTGGCCTCAACTACCTTCTGTGGCAGATAATTCCACAGATTCATCACTCTCTGTGTGAAAAATGTTTTTCTCATCTCAGTCAAAAAGATTTCCCCCTTATTCTTAAACTGTGATCCCTTGTCCTGGACTTCCCCAAAATCGGGAACAAGCTTCCTGCATCTAGTCTGTCCAACCCCTTAAGAATTTTGTACGTTTCTATAAGATCCCCCCTTAATCCTCTAAATTCTAGTGAGTACAATTCAAGTCTATCCAGTCTTTCTTCATATGAAAGTCCTGACATCCCAGGAATCAGTCTGGTGAACCTTCTCTGTACTCCCTCTATGGCAAGAATGTGTTTCCCCAGATTTGGAGACCAATGTATAAAATGCAGACCAGACTTATTTCTGCCTAGGCGAGGGGAGGACAGCATAGTCTTGAGAGAAAAGATTAAACAGACGCAGCCTGCACTTGAGTTTAGAAGAGTGAGAGCTGACGTAATTGAAATCTCCATTCTTTCTCTTTTACAAGTTTTGATAGGTTAGATGAATTCTGAAGTTTCACTGGAGCATCTAGTCTCAAAATAATTCACAACTGAAATAACAAATGTTGTCAGCAAAAGATATAACAACCTGCCAGAGAGTAACTCAGTGGGCAGGCAGCATCAGTGGAGAGAAGGAGTCAGTCCTGAAACATTGTGTGTCCATTTCCCTCCAAAGATGCTGCCTGATGTGCCGAGTTCCTCCAGAAGTTGTATTTTACTGCAGTCTTGTCTCTCTAATAATTTTCTTCACAATGGAGACTGATGAATCTTTTGACTTCTCTACGCAGGAAGGCTGTGAAGGCTCAGTTGCTAAATCTAATCAAGGAAGAGACCAATAGATTTTTGGATATTATGGACAAGCGAGTTGAGCAGAAATGCGGCCCTAAGATAGAAGATCAACTGAGTGGCAGACCAGGCATGGCCTACTCCTGCTTTTACTTCTTATGACCTAGCACTTTGTGCAGAGCAGACATGATTTAAGAAAAATTGGAGCTATTCACAGGCTAAGGAACAAAATAAAATAAAATCAATAGTTATGGCAAGTCAATCGATAAAGCAATCATGCGTAATAATTATTAAGGCATCGTGCACATTTATTACAGCAGAACTGAGCAAAAGGCACGTTTGAGGAACCTGCTTTAGTATGCAAGTTGTATATCTAACAATACATAAAAATCTCTTGATTATGGTAGTCATATATCTCTCCACAATATTGTAATGACCAGCATCAAAATCACACAAGACTGATTTGAAACAACAATTACCAGAAGCGAACAGGGAGATAGGAAAATAATTTTTCCCTTCAACACAGGTACATGCATCAGACTTCTGAAATTACTGATATTATGTGAGCTCATTTGTACTACGTGTCCATAAGTCAGGTGGTGGGAACCTAGGGATAGCCTGAACAGTGCCTTGGGGAATCGGACTTGTAATAGACGAGGTGTGCCAAACATAGATGGAAGCATGTATCCTGGACCTCAATTTTGGGGATGTTGACCTGAGGAAAAATATCCTGGTCTGCTTGCTCTTCCAGTGAACTTGGAGGACTTTGCAGAGACATTTTGCAGACAAGAAAATCCCATTGTCGCCAGGTTTGAAATGTCTTCCATAGGCTGTGGGCCAAGGTGCTTTTTCGTTTAAGTTTGTGACCCGAATCACGTAACTACCAGAATGTTTAACATAATGTGTAAAAATATGATTTAAATCATATCTGATACTCGTCAAAAACGAAACCTGCACATATTTTTAAAATATTAGAAAGAGCTCAAATTTTCCGAGTAGTAAGTGTCCAATCAAAGCACAATTGGGCAATCACGCGCTTTGTTTCATGATGGCTAGGCAGCGAGCACTCTGGGATACCCCTAATTACATCAAAACAATAGCAAGGTTTCGAAGGAATAAAGGTAAAGCTAACATTGCTGATAATGTTGTCTTATAATTGATTTATCTTTGTAAAGTTATGATGTGAACTGTTAAATAAAAATAATAAATAAAAATGTAGACCTAGAGTTAGGATTAGGGTCAGTCAGGTCGGTCGGGCCCCAGTAGATGCTGTGAAAGATTGGTCGGGCTCCCGATGGATGTTGTGAAGGATTGGTCCGGCTGTCGGGCCCCGGTGGATGCTGCAATGAGTCGGTCGGGGTGTCTATAGGCTGGTGGATGCTGTGAAGGATCGGTCGGGCTGTCAGGCCCCAGTGGATGCTGTGAAGGATCGGTCGGGCTGTCAGGCCCCGGTGGGTGCTGCGAGGGGTTGGTCGGGCTGTCGGCCGGCCGTAGTTGCAGCAAGCAAGCGGGTGAGCCGACGCTATGGGGGTGCTGAAGGCGGCCTGGGCGGCGTGCAGGACAGTGCTGCTCCTCACCATCATCACCATGATGATCCAGAAGGGCATGCTGACCGAGGTGAAAGCACTGAGCAGCCACACTTACGGAGCTCGCAGCTGGCATTTTCCTCTCAATTCTTCCCCCAGCCCGGCACTGCCTCAGTCCCACTATCACCATGACCCCCACTCTGCCCACTGTCAGTCAGTGGGGTTCAGTCAACGGGAGAACCCACAGGAAGTGCTCTCACCCACTAATTAGGCTGGTTCAGGAGCCGGATCTCCGCGGCAGTCTCATTCAAAATACACACTCATAATTATATTCATTATATTATTTTCATATAATATAATCAAACATAATTATATACGATTATATATATATATATATATATATATATATATATATATATATATATATATATATATATATATATAAAATATGGTTTAAATAGACAGCAGCACAAAATTAGGCTCCTATGGAGTAATATGAGCATTGAACAGTAGATGGCGCTTACCTTTTCGATCTCATTTTCTAATTAGCTTAATTAATTAATGAGCAACTTTTGGCACTGACGAGTTATGACTTCCTTCTCAATTATATTTTATCTCAATATGTGCCAAATTTCAAGTAGTCCCCAGACATGGGTCACAAAAATTTAAATTCTAGACACATTTTCGATGCTCGTCCCACAGAGAAGGATATGGCACCAAAATCCTTGCTCCACACTTTCCCTTTCCAACCACCCCCACATCCCTACTGGGTTCACAGGGAGCCATTTTCAAAGAATTATTGCTCCTGTAATAATGCCTCTTTGGAACCTTGAGCAAAGGCAGACTTCAATCACATCCGTGTCCACTGAAAAGAAGCATCAGCTCATACAAATGCCTACCCTGCTCTCGAATGTCAGGGTCAGTCATTTTCATGCAGAGAACCTCGTCTCAGGATCCCCAAGGACTCATTGTTGACAAAGATGACATTTGCATTCATAATTGGTAGGGATATTTGGCTTCCTTTTGGAACTCCCAAAAGTGCAAGTATTTACCCAGGGGAGCACAACAAAAAACTACTCAGCGGTTAACAGGGGACCCTTGCCCTTACAGACACTTCCCTTGCAATGTATTGGCATGATTGTCCATTGTACAATGAACCTCCCATCGTTGGCGTACAACCCGACATTCCCTGTGACTGGAATAATGCAAGACTGAGTTCCTTTCCATAGTTTAGAATTGTGATGAACCATGAGGAAACATCCAAACAAAGGCAGAAATGTGACCGGTAGGACCAATCATTCAGAAACAGCGTGACATAACATGAAAGAGTCCAACCGCATTGTTTCCAAACCAGTGTTACAAATCCAGCGATTTTAAAAAAAAAATCTATTTTCAAACCTGCTTTCTGCCTGTATCAATCTTCCAGCCTACCTAATTGCAGACATTGGACTTTCTCTCTGGAATGTAACACTACAATGCTGCAAACTATATTCTGCATTCTGATATTTTCTCTTTTCACTTGTAGTTGGTTTGATTGTTCTCAGGAATAGTATAATCAGATTTAATTGAAAAACACAGAAACAAAAGCTTTTCACTGAATCTACGAGTTTACGTGACAATAATAAAACCAAACAATACCTAAAAGTTCAACAGCGGCTTCAACTATCTCCTTAGTTAATTGTACTGCATCACAGCAAAATGTATCCGACGTCACAGTTTATTTCTTGTTATATTATTTATCTGGGGCTCGAGTTAATTGGAAGCAACTCAATGTTTCAAACCTTCTGGAGACATTTTTATGACTCATCCCTCTTGAAAAACTCTGGAAGGGACAGCCTTGGTTACTACATGGCCTAATGCCACAAAAAGACATAACACTTGCATAATTATTTGTTCCTAGAACAAATTTCCTTATTAGTAATTATATTACATGACTAACAAAAGATTTCTTACCATATTTATCACAAAACGCATGTGGCTTCAATGAAAACGGAATGACTGAAAAGCACACATTCCCACAAAAGGAGAAAACTGTATCTCGAAACTGAAGCGTTTGGTAGTTCCAGCATTATCAATTTCAGGAAAATTACTGCAGTTAAAAAAGTGCTGTATGCAGAATAATTCTACCGTAGTTATTTGGGTCACCTAGGTGACACATTTCAGAACTGCAGCATTTTACCTTAAAATAGATCAGTGACGCGGATCGAGTTTCTCAGATGCTAAAGACTGCGGTAACCATGTACTTTCACAACAAACTCCAATGCACACACATTTCCAGATCTCTCATTCTTGATTTTCAAAAGGAAGCTCCTTGCCTTTTATAGTTGTACTCTTCTTAAGATTAAAACAAAGCCAATTATGCTCCAGGGAGCATTATCCCCCAATGAACAGGGGAAAATAGTGGTCAGAAACCATACTGTACTTGCCATGCCACACCTTCCTATGCCCTGTTTTTGTGCCCCTTCTACAGCAATTGGAATACATATCAATGTTACAGCCCAGCTAAGAGTAAAATATTTCAAAATGCCTTTATTTAAGAAGAGTGAACATCTATATTCTAACCAGACTAAGTGGGACCCGTTGGGTCCCATTCTCACACGGGAGGCCTGATCCCCCAACGCATCATTCCACCACTCACCCATAGCCCCCAACTGCACAGGCGCGGCTGACGGGTTCCCGTTGTGACGCTACTGATCCCCCCATCACTCTCCCCCCACTCTGCCCCTTGCCACTCCTTCCCCCCCACTAACTCACTCCATCCCCCCTCAACCCCCTCCCATCCACTCTTAGTGGCTCTCCGGCGGCGTAGCCATTCCCGCCCATTGGGTTCCCATTGTGACGCAGGCATTAAAGCACAGGCGCAGCTGACGGGCTTGGCAAGTGGAAAAGGGATTTATTAAAACTTAAAATGTGAATAACTTAAAATATAACAACAATTTAAATGTTAAAGATGAGATTTATTTAGTTCAGTCCTTCCTTGTTGTGTCTCTTGTTGCGTTCTGCTGCTCACTGCCTCTTGATGCCTCTTTGCTGTTGTTCAAAAAAAAAAGACACACAATTTTAATATAGAGACATTATTGAGTGATCAAATTTTACCTTGAAGAAAATCAGAGAAATTACCTCAGAAGTCATCGTTCAACCAAGCACGCATTTAATAGCAACATTCTTGGTCAATGTTCCATCCGTCAGGAAAACTTTGACATTTTCCTTCATCTTTCCTCGGCTAAGAGCCACATCTAGTTGTCCATGCTGAAATACCAGTTTCTCAAAGTATATGAACACTTTCTCCATGGTTTGACCTTGCGCTTTATGGATCGTGATAGCAAAACTTGACTGAATGGGGAATTGGGTCCGCTGAAGGGGAATGTCTTTGTCTTCTGTCATATTGAGCGTTATCCTAGGAATGAGAACAATGTCATGTTTGAAGGCTCCCATGTTGATTCTTGCAACAATCAGATTATTGTGTAGCTTTTCCACAATCATCCTCGTTCCATTGCATTGCTTTGTGGGTTCCAAGTTTCTCATTATCATTGGAGATCCTTTTTTCAACTCTAAGTGAATCGAGGAATTCTGTTGGGAAGCGAGCAGCATTAGTTCCCTCAGTGACAGCATTGAAAGAAAAGTATTCTTTAATGATTCCAGGGAAACGTGTGATATATGCAGAATTGATCCTTCTCATCTTCTCGTTGTGCGGAGCCAAGATACAATTGTTGGATTATAATTCTGCAGGATTGTCAAATGCGGGATAGATGAAATGAATACAATCCTCCAGTGTTTTTGCTGATAGAACCACGTCTTGTGGCATTTTAATTTCATTATCTTCATTCTTTAAAATCTCGTCTTCACCAAGTTTCAACAAAAATTGAGAATAGTCGCCTTATCCCTCTCTCAATCACATATTTGTGTGCAATTGAAACTTGCTGAAAAGTGTCCAGGCTTCAAGGAGGGGTCGGTGGGGTGGGGTGGGGGGGGGGGGGGGGGGAGAGGGAGAAAGAGTCCTGCACTAGGGGAGGGGGACAGATTCAGGTGGGGGGGGGGGGGGGAGGGGGTGTTAGGGAGTGCTTCCGTGGCCTACCACTGCCATGACCAACTGCGAATCTGGCCAGCCACAGCCTGCCGCTGGCATGGCCTACTGCTGCGGTGGCCTGCCACTGCCATAGCCTTCAGCTGATGCTCCCCAACGGCTTCAGCTGGGGATGGGGAAGGCTTCAGGCTGGGGTTGGTGGGGGGGGGGGGGTGGGGGGATCTGGAGAGCAAGTGTTCTGGGCCAAAGAGACTGGTTTCCAGAGGGCTAGTACGCACATTGTGGCCCAAACTGTCTTTTCTTGGGCTAGACCTGCAGCTGGGAACGGGGAGGCTTCAGTGGGGGCCGGAGGGAGCGTCCTGTAGCCAGGGGGGCGGGTGTGCGAGGGGAGGGTGGATGGGGGTGTTTGGGCGGGGGTGCTGTGCCTCACCAGAGCCCAGGTCCCACCAGAGCCCGGCCCAGCCAGAGCCCCCCACTCTCACTCCTCACTTCCCCAGGATCTCGAGGTTGCAGCAGTTGGCGTCGCAGTCGGCCAGGCTCCGCACACGGGGCTGGCTTCGGGGCGGACGGCTTCTGGACTCACTCACGGCTTCCAAACTCACTCACTGCTCACGGCTTCTTGACTCACTACTCACGACTTCTGGACTCACTCACGGCTCCTGGACTCACGACTCACTGATCCAGGGCTCCGGACTCACTAGTCAGGGCTTCTGGAGTCACCATTCACGGCTTCTGGACTCACTACTCATTGACAGGGATTCTGGGCTCAATACTCACTGCTTCTGGACTCACTACTCACTGACTCCCAGCTTCTAGACTCAGTGACTCACGGCTTCATGGCCTCACTACTCACGGCTTCTGAACTCACTATTCACTGACACGGCTTCATGGACTCACTACTCACGGCTTCTGAACTCAGCCTGGCCTCCGGGTCTTTATTCTCCTCACCCCGGTGATTGACAGCGGGTGCTGGAAGGGGCGATGCCTTCCTGGTGATTGACAGAAGAGAAGACCAATCTGCTAATCTTACGATTTTTACACCTTCATAACCTTTGTAACATTCCACCGAAAGGAACAAAACTTGATGCCCTTGGAGCACAGGAGAAATGTGAGCATCGTGGCAAAAAATCGTAGAGCTATCGGGTACCTTTTTTGCACAATTTTTAAAACAACGCAAACCGGAAGAGGACAAGATGAGAGTTTTAGTTAAGTATAGATAGATAAGGTATTGGGATAGCAAATGGTTCCAAAAATTATTTTAATCTTGCTGCAATCGGGCGGTTTCAGGTGGACTCGAGACTCCGAGGGTTGCTAGTTGGTACTAGAGTCATAGAGTGGAAACGGGCCCTTTGGCCCAACTTTCCCACACCGGCCAACATGTCCCAGCTACACTAGTCCCACCTGCTCGTGTTTGGTCCATATCCTTCCAAACCTGTCCTATCTATGTGCTACTTTAAGCTTGTGACAGGTTCAATCTGATTGAGGCAAGACAACAAAATAAAATGTCTCGTTTATTAGAAACATAGAAAATAGGTGCAGGAGGGGGCCATCTGGCCCATCAAGCCTGCACCTCCATTCATTATGTTCATGGCTGATCATCCACAATCAGTAACCTGTGCCCGCCTCTCCCCACATCCCTCGATTCCGTTAGCCCTGAGAGCTCTATCTGACTCTTTACAATTCGGTGGGACATCCGGTGGCGCTGTTGCTAGCTGCCTCCGCCCACAGTCTGGCTGTCTTTTTTTATTTTGTTCTGTTTAGTGTGTGTTTTTTAAGGTTATTTTCATTATTTTATGTGGGGGGAAATGGGTAGGGTAAGGGGGAAACCGTCCTTCAGTCGCATCCTGGCGAGGATGCGGCTAATATCCGAGTCGCGTCCTCGCCCCCCCCTCCTCGCGGCCTACCAGCTGGAATGGCGCGGCCTTTCCTGCCTGGACCGGACCAGAGCATCAGCAGCGGCGGCGAGGCGCTGGAAACATCGCGGAGCAGGCGAGGCCTTCCTGGGATCGCTGCTTGGTGTGATCCGGAGTGCTGGGTCTCTGTTCCAACATCGCAGAGCTGTGAACGCAGAGCTCCCAATGCGGGCGGCGCTAACTTTAACATCGCAAAGTCCTGGGATCCTTTGCCGGGAGTCGCCAGCGCGAATCTCCACCCTGCATGGCCTGTGGACATCAGGAACTGCGAACTCCGGTGGAAGGTGGCTGACAAAAGGTTCACGGCGAGAGGGCCTGAACATTGAGCCGCCCATAGCTTTCCGCATATGACAGTCCCGCCATCCTGGGGATTAACCTCGTGAACCTACTTTGCACTGCATCAATAGCTAGGATGTCCTTCCTCAAATTAGGAGACCAAAACCGCAAACAGGGCCCTTGTGGTCTCATAAAACTGCAGAAGGACCGCTTTACTCCAAAACTCAAATCCTCTCGTTATGTTTACTTTCAGTACAAGGACACCCAGGTCTCGCTGGTGTATAATTCCCTGTTTTCTCTCTCCTTCCTTTCTTGATAAGTGGGATAAAAGCTGCCCTCCAATCCACAGGAACTGATCCTGAATCTATAGAACATTGGGAAATGATCACCATTGCAACTTTCTTTCAGTTCCTCTGCCTCCCTAGATTCCCCTGTCCTCTGGTACATCTGGGTGAATGTTTGGGGCTTCCTTAGTGAAGACAGAACCAAAGTACCTGTTCAACTTTTCTGCCATTTCCTTGTTCACCATAATAATTTCACCTGTTTCTGCCTTCAAGGGACCCACATTTGTCTTTACTAATCTTTTTTTCTTAATATACCTAAAGATCATTACTTGTCTTTTTCTCTTCACATACCTTATTACCACTGACACTTGCTAATCCGACAAGTTCTTCCATCTCAAGTTTTTCTAGGCTTGCTTTATAAGATATAGTGATAGTTGATGTCTCTTTATGTAGTGATGAAACCAATGAGATGATATTCATGGGATGCATAACATAGTGCTAAAAGGTATAGATTTAAGAGGGGAATGATAGAAAAGGTCTTTAAGGAGTACATTTTCCACACAGGGAGTGATGCGTGTCTGGAACGAGCTGCCAAAGGAAACGGTGGGTACAATTACAATATTTAAAAGACATTTAGAAGGTACATAGATAAGAAAGGTTTGGAAGGATGTGGACCAGAGACAGGCAAGTGGGACTAGCTCGGTTGGACAAATTGGTTGACATGGATGAGTTGGGTCGAAGGGCCTGTATCTGCACTCTATGACCTTCTATACAAGAGCAGAGGTCTCATTGCAAGACAATCGTGTGGCCTTTACCTGACATTCAAATCTACCTCCTGCTTGAAAGCTTCCCCAGCATTTTGCCCTTGTCCGTGCCTCCTCACTTCCCATTTCACCAGATTCCTTACTATTGCTGCTCAATTGTAGCCCTGACAGTGGTTACCACAAACCTCGGAAAACCTGTGCCCTTTATGGTAAGAATCCCACCACATTTGATATTGATTTCCTTTGTACACCAAGCTATCAGAGTCATTCAACATGGGGAAGAGACCCTTCAGCCAACTGAGTCTGTGCTGATCATTAAGCACCCTCTTACACTGATCATATACTGATTTCATTTTATTCTCCCCACATTCCCAATAACCCCTCCTCTGACACTCACCTACACACAAGGGATAATTTAGAGACTAATTAACCCACCAACCCATTTTTGGAATGTGGAAGTAAAGCAGATCACCCAAGGGAATCCCACACGGTCTAGAGGGTGAACATGCAAACTCTAGGCAGCCATCAGACATCAGGATCGAACCTGGATCGCTGGAGCTGTTAGGCAGCAGCTCAACCTACATTGGAACTTTGTCGCCTCTCAGAGGGAAGATTTCTCACAGACAGCAAACCAGTTAATTTTCAACCAATTTTAAGATTTTTTTTTAACAGAGAAATAAAGATTGGGATATTCCCAATAAACCAAAATATAAGCCAAATTGGCAAGCACAAGAAGCTGTACAAAATCACAACATGTTTTAATATTTATTGGAAGAACTGCACAGCGTGGACACAAATTAGCTTCTCAGGGTAGAAATGATGTTCACCATTAATAGTGGCTTACTATTGCATTTAGAAAGTCAAATTGCATTTCATCAAACAAGACATAACATTTTCAAACTCGCAAATGGTGGAAGTTCCCACAAACTCAGCGATTCCAAAATCTAATTGGAGGATTTTAATCAGCATAGGAGCAGGACATTGTACCGATATCTGAATTTCCCAATATAACTGCATGTTCCATTCTACAAGTTTTTAATCACTTTTACACTGCAAAGAAACCAATCATTTGCCATTACTGCAATTGCAAAACCAGGGCCCACATTTCAGCCACTACCTCCCTTGTCCACAGGACTATCCCATTTCCCCTGCCCCACCCATCCATTATTTTGCAACACAACCTACCACCACTAATAGTCCCCTAAAATCCTCCTTCTCGGATTCTTCTTCCACCTCCATTTCTTTCCCTAATCACTGCCGGTTCAGCCATATTTTTTTCCGTCCATGGTCCACATTAAACATAAAATATAATTTGCAGCACCCCCCATATCTGCAGTCTATTTCTTTTCAAATCATATATTGGGTTATCCACATTGGCAATACATTCCAAATATGAATGCTTCAACAAACTGTATATCATATAGGCAAGTTAAATTGAACAAGGAGTCATCCATCTCAATCCATCTCCGAGATAGCTGAGATTACAATCACTCCTTTAATTGCAGCCCTGCGCCTTGGCATGCTTCAAGAGTCACTCCATAAGGAGTGTAGCTGTGGATAAAGTCATTTTCATTCCTATTATACTGCTGTGAATCATTGGCAATAAATGTAATGACCAATGTTCCCGTCCCTGATTGTTAATCAGTGATCCCTTGTGCAAGAACGCATATGCGAACAGAATTATTTTCTGCTCCAATGTCCCCCCTGAGGTGTACAGCCCATCAACACTCAACGTCAGGGAAAACATTAGAAGATTGGAACTTGAGCACTGTACTGGTGAGCCGCAATGAATTTGTAACCAAGTAAGGAGCTGATGTACACAGTTCAAACAACGATGACATTTGATGAGGATATAATATTATTCATCCCTCAGCATATTGCGCAGAATCAGAGCTATAGAAAACAGTTATAGTTGACAGGCAGAGGGGCTCTTGAGATGTACAATAAACAACAATGGTGTCTTCAAGTACATCACACTGTCAAACACAAAATGCAAGATAACAAAATATAATGTTATATATTATAGAGCTGTTTATATTATAGAGGTCTCAATTGCTCACAAGTCTATGCTTCCCTTCCATTCATATTTCCTTGCAATGGAGAGCGAGGCCATTCAGCCCATTGAATCTTTTTTGGTTTACAGAGCAATCCCATTCCCCAGCTCGTTACCTGTACCCACATCTTCGAGATTCCACATCCCACCGATACCAGGGACAAGTCACAGTGTGCAGTGAGCCTGTGTGGGAAGAACTGAAGAGCATCTGGGAGGAATATGCAAATATACACTCAAGCACCATGGATCAGGATTGAAGCTGGTTCACTGGAGTGTGAGGCGGCAGCTCTGCTAACTGCATCACAGATCAGAAAACTTCCTATTCAGAGTTCTTATCTTCAAAATCCAATCATCATCTATTGCCATCAGTGGTTTCAGTAGTTTTTCATGTAATTGTGCTTCATTTGCAAGGAAGGAGATCAGTTTATCACATTATAATTTCACTATCAAATGGGGCAAATTTAATTACAATCATATTTTCCAGGAATGCCTAGAATGCAATTTTAAAAGGGCTATTATTATTATTTAACCCCAGGATGGTAATGATCCATGAATGACATTGAGTTAAAAAAAAAGACAATTGCTTTCATATAGCACTATTCATATCAGGACAACCCAAAGTGCTTTACAATTCAATTAAGCACTTTCCTGCTGCAAAGTGGGAAATGCAACAAGCATTTTTTTCAAATATATAACAACCTCCCACAGACACATTGTAAAAATGATCACATTTCTTGCAGGGTTGAGGAAGACCAAAGCATGGTGACAGGTTCCTGCAGGTGCAAGCACTCAGCTGACAAACAAATATTGTTACTAAAGAGCCGCAACAGATGCACTGTAAAATGTGCCTATTTGTGCAAGAATTCTTAGGAGAGAAGTTTGGGAAAACAATAGTGCAATATATACTTAGAAAGAAATACAGAGGCAAGTACACTGTAATAAAAACGCACTTCAGAATGGTATTTATAAACACAGATTGAAAATAAAATTTCTTGTAGGCTTCGACTTGCTTATTAAAAAATTATACATTGTACATTAATGGAAAATATGAGATATATTTGGTCCGTGGGCAGTCGCCTGGTAATCACGAGAGATCTAGAAATATTAATATTAAGAAATGGTACAGCAGCAATCAACATTGCAAAGGCACGAGGAGAAAATAAGTACCTAGCATGGCTGGAGATAAATGAGACCAGAGTATTAGATGCTCGGTCAACTCAAATCTATCAAGAAATACCGACTTCTTCCAAAATAAACAGCATTACATATTTCAATGAACTAACAAAAGATTATTACGTACTCTCTGTCAGATGGGAAATTACACAATACTAATCAATATAATAAAACAATATTTTCTTTTAGATGTGCAGTTTCAGTTCCTTCTTATAAAGTCCTTAAGGGATATTAATATATTGGAACTGACAAGAGTAAATAGCTATTAAATGGTCCATATGTCCCTCTGACTGACTCAGACTCCAAGCACAATGACCAAATTTTACATTACAAACACTTCAATTCATAGCGTAGGAAAGAACTACGAATGCTGGTTTATACCAAAGATAGACATAACGTGCTGGAGCAATTCAGTGGGTCAGGCCGCATCTCTGGAGAAAAAAAGCAGGTGGCGTTTTGGATCGGAATGTTGCTCCCGCTCCACAACCATGTTTTAACAGCCATGCAAGTCTGAAGCAGGGTTCACACCAGAAATGTCACCTGTTCCTTTTCTCCAGAGATGCAATCTCACCTCAATTCATTATTTGCTAAGTAGCATTAGCTTAGTCCAGAAGTTGCACAAACAAATGTTCAAAGGAGCTGGCAGATGCTTCGATAGGTTCCTCCCTGCAACTGATCAGATATCCAGTACAATACCCCTGTAGAAGGAAAGCAAGGAGCTCTACTTGCTTGTCCAGTGGTGCCCTCTTTGGACTGAAGTGCACCAACAATACGTAACTAAAACAGCCTCTGACCTTTTATCACATATACATAGTCTCAGTTCAGTTTAGCTTTTTGTCACGTACAGTGAAAAGCTTTTGTTCCGTGCCCACCCGCCAGCAGAAAGACAATACATGATTGCAATCAAGCCATTTACAGTGTATAGATCAGAGGTATCAAACTCATTAAGTCACGGGCCTGATTGAGCAAAATGCGGTTTCATGTGGGCCGGATCAGTTGTGCGTGCGCATGATCTCACAGCTTCCGTTGCCTTCATTTTTTCAACCTGCCCTCATGTGTCTCAGTCTCTGCTATAACTACAAAGTGTTTCACTTTACGAATTTCATTTCATATGAAGAAGATTGCCTCACAAGCATCACTTTTATGATTGGTATTAACTTACAGTCGTAGGCTTCAAGAATGTTGTGATGAGAGAAACAAAAACAATGCTTGTTTTGGGAGCCACACCCTTTACATTAATAATCCATTTGAAGTCGAACATTAGCAGACACAAATGAAGACCTAACAAAACAAATTGTAAATGTAGGGTTGCACAAAAAGCTGGAGAAACTCAGCGGGTGCAGCAGCATCTAGGAGCGAAGGAGATAGGCGACGTTTCGGGTCGAGACCCTTCTTCAGACTGAAGAAGGGTCTCGACCCGAAACATCGCCTATCTCCTTCGCTCCAAGATGCTGCTGCACCCGCTGAGTTTCTCCAGCTTTTTGTGTAACCCTCGATTCTCCAGCATCTGCAGTTCCTTCTTTAACAAATTGTAAATGTAGGCTACACAACTGCACCTATTTTTTTATTAGCCTGCTTCCAGCAATCAAACTCAGACAATGAACACAGTTAGCCTCTAATTTTTATTGAAATTATCACATTTAAAATAACAGAACTTCTCTCGGTGTCCAGCTAGCACATGCACACACACACTCTTTCTCTCTCTCTCTCTCTCGCAAGGGCCTGTCCCACTTGCCGATTTTTTCAGTGACTGCCGGCATCATATCAGTGTCGCCAAACGATTTTGACCTTTTCAAAATCCAGCGGCAACAAAAAAAGTTGCGACACTTGAAAAAAAATACCGCCGCTCTGTGATTGGCCGACACCACTGAATGTGACCCCCCCCCCCCCCCCCAATGTCCTGCCTACTCCCTACCCCGCTGTGATTGGATTAAAGTGAAAAGCGACTTCTAACACCCTTAACGCCTTCAATGTGACGGATTGCAATTTCAGGGCAAAACAAAAGGTAAGTCGTCTATTTCACACATAATCTTGCTTCTTGGAGTGGCTTTAGTCTAATTTGCGAAAATGTTATTTGGGCCCCATACGAATCGGCAGTGTCTTGCCTGCCAATATGGGCTTCAGATTTACTGAAGATGAACACCCACTCGCAAGATGATTAAAATTCTCTTTTTCTTTTGGACAATCATTATTAGCACCAAAAACATCTATATTTTGTGTTATTGTCTATTCACAATCAATATTTTCACACTAAATATCCACAACAGTTTTAGTCACATGTATTGTGCAAAAAATAATCATTTTGATTATATTGAGAGTAGATGTTTCTAGATTAATTTATGGGAATTAAATATTAAATTCCTTCCATTTAGCATATAAGCTCATGACAGTGAGATTTAAAAATCATGTTATATTGTGAATTATTTTTCTGAATGGGATCAGTTTATTATTTGGATACTTAGGCTATTTAACATTTTTGGCCTTTTCTTAAGAAATGGACAGATGTTTAGATCCAGTAATTGAATTCAGATGAATTTAATTGATTTGATGAAACTGATGAATATGAATTTTTTGTTGGGTATTTACTATTTGTTTTAGCATTTAACTTTATCATTTCTACCTTTTTTCTAAAACTGCAAATAATAACTTGTTTCTGTTAATGCTGTTCAGTGTTTTTTTTCCTTACATTTTAAACAGACTATTCTCAATCACAGCTTTTGTGTTCAGTCAATGGAAAAGCAATAGGGAACAAGATGCTAATTTCCAAGTATGAAAATGACCATAGCTTTTTTAATACTGAAGATATGAAAGTCAATTAAGTGTCAAATTAAAATTATTTTTATGCTTTATCGGATGGAACAAATTACAGGCTTGATTTTTAAAACCCCAAAATGTTGTAACATTCCTACATAACAAATGGTCGTGGATACACTTTTTTTCCCCCTAAATCATCCCGTGGGCTGGATTGGACCCCTTTGCAGGCCGCATGCGGCCCGCGGGCCGGTAGCATGACACCCCGGTATAGATACATGATAAAGGAATATACAGGTCTATACAGCACTTTCACACACATTGAACAACTTTGATCAAGCAGTAACCTATTTTTGAACTCGCCAAAGCTGAATTTTCGTGTCTGACAGACTGTCGTTTTAAATATTTGCATTTGCATAAACAAACCCTCAGCCTGTTAACGGACTATTTTTAATAAGCCACATCTGGTTTGGTGCATTTCCAGCTGTGTGCTCTCGCACACTTGCTTCACACGAGGCACATTTCAGTAGGACTCCCACGCATTACTATTGCTTCTGAGTCAGAAATCTGTGGATTCAAACTGCATCGTGACTCGAGGACGTAATCTAGCATGACATTTCAGCTCAGTAGTGACAGAGTGCCATAATGCCTTGATAAAGATTTCATGTGATATTTGAAGAGCAGATTTCACCTTGCAAACTCAGTCAACAATGCTGCCTCAACCAATTGTCATCAGAGACCTTGACACTGGACATTTTTGTTAATTGTTTTGCAAATCCTATAAGCACCATTTCACAACTGAACAATGTTCTTGCTGTAAAATAGTTAATGGTAAGCTTTCTTTTAGTTTAGTTTAGAGATACAGCGCGGAAACAGGCCCTTTGCACCAGCAAGTCTGCGCCGACCAACGATCCCCAGTCAGGGACGATTTACAATTATGCCAAGCCAATTAACCTACAAACTATACGTTTTTGGTGCGAGGAAGGGAAAAACCCACACAGGTCACAGTGAGAAGGCTCAAACGCCATACAGACAGCACCCATAGTCAGGATCGAACCAGGGTCTCTGGTGCACTAAGGCAGCAACTTTAATACAGCTGCGCCACTGTGCCGCCCTAAGTGATAAGTGTAAAAAGATGCTAGTTAAATTCTAGCCTCTCAGAACAACTTGAACTGGTGCAAGTAAACCACAATGCTATTTAAGGTAGATTATAAATAAGCACGCGAGTGAAACTAATAAATAGTTTGGGTCAGTGATGTAAAGAATGTTGTTCTGGACCCAAAATCCTAAATGAAAAAAATCTAGTGGTGTTGATACTTTTGACACCCTAATAATTATTGATAGCAAATCCCCATTCCAATATATTACCCCCAACACCATGCAACCTTCTCATGGCATTTTAATGAAGACCTTCTGGAAATCCAAATACTTTACATCTAATGGCTCCCCTTTCCTCAAATCCATTTGTTACATCCTCAACCTCCAGCAAATCTGTCAGACAAGATTGTTCATAAAAACATGTTTACGCTGCTTGATTGTCATAATTTTCTGAATGTTGCACCAGTAGATCCCGGCAATTTCCCCCATGAGAGGATAGGCTGAACAACCTATGTTTTTCTCTTTTTGTGAGAAGTGGCATTAAATTCAAGTTTAGAATCTGCAGATTTGCAAATCTATAGCCTTGACCGTATTTGATTGAGAATATATGTATGCTGTATTGCAAACTTGCAGTTTTCTGGGCAAGGGATTGTTCATGGGATAACCAAGGAAGTGTAATACACATCTGTATAGGTTATCTATGGGTGCAATTTAAAACCGTATTAATTGCATTTGTCACCTTTTTGTTGCATTTAAGAAGATGAAACACATTTTCTTCCTCTACTCTCTCTCACCCATTGGATATCAGGCCAGATTATGGTTTAATTCACTGGAAGGCATTCTCTGTGTGAATCTCAATGTGTTCTTTGTGGATTAGCTTACATGTGGTCATAATAAGATGACTGTTTCTACAAAGCAATACAAGATTTTACTGCCTCAAGCAGACAAGAGACATGATTAGGTACAGATGTCCAACACTAGTTTTACTATATCAGCACAATGACCAGAGTCTCTACAACACAGACCCATTGGCCCACCTTGCCCCTGCCAACAAAGTTGGCATACAGAGTAAATTCCATTTGCCTGTATTTGGCTCATAACCCCTTAAACCCTTCCTAGTCATATATATGTCCAAAAATCCTTTAAAAGTCAAAATTGTATCTGCTACCTCTGGTAGCCTCCTCTGGCAGCTCATTTCAGATACTGACTACCCTCTGAGTGAAAACGTTGCCTGCAGTCCCTCTTCAATCCTTCCCCTCTCATCATAATCCTATGCCGTCTAGTTTTAGAGTCCTTTCCCCTGGGAAAAAGACTGTGTGTGTTCATTTTATTCATGTTCCTCACAATCTTGTACACTTTAATAAGGTCACACCTCTGCCTCCTACGCTCCAATGAAAAATGCGTCAGCCTATCCAATCTCTCCCCAAGCACAAATGCATAGACCCAGTTAAAATCATGATGAATCTTTTGTGCGCTCCTAATTAAACAACATCCTCTCTGTATCTGGTCAACCAGAACAGCACACAGTACCAAGTGTGGTCCCTCCAACAACTGTATAGCTGCATTAAGATGACCCCAACATTTGTACTCAATATCCTTCCTAAAGAAGGTAAGCTGGCCAACGGCCTTCTTCACCACATTGTCCACCTGATCGGCACTTTCAGAGAACTGTGCACCAGTACTCCCAGATCTCTCTCATCTGCAACACAGTCCAGGTTCTACCATTTATTGTGCAAGTCCTGCCTTGATTTGGCATACCAAAGTGCGATGCCTCACACTCGGCCCACCTTCCCAACTGATCCCACCAGTATGCGCCTGCATTCGGCGAGTGCGACCAAACCGGCAGCGGGGGCCGTGCGGAGGTCGGGTGAGTGGCGCGACGCAGCGCAAAGTTGGAGCGAAGTCCACAAGGTAAGTTCGCAAGGACAGAGAGGGACACACAGAGAGTTGCACGGAGGCACACACAGAGAGGGTCACGGAGGCACACACAGAGAGGGTCACGGAGGCACACACAGAGAGGGTCACGGAGGCACATATAGAGAGGGTCACGGAGGCACGATGTCGAGGCGGTGCGTTGCCGCGCGGAATTTGTGAACACGGTCAGTTTTTCGGAGCCCCGCGTGATGTCGGGACCAGCTCTGCACAACTCCGGCGATTGAAGTGGGACCGGCCCCGCGAGGCCGAACGGCTTAAGCAACCACGTTGGGTCACGCTCGCCGCATGGAGTCGCGCGTTGGTAGGACAGGCAGGTAGGAATGTCTTTACATTCTAACAATGTCCCGCCCACTCCCCTGGCATTAGTCTGAAGAAGGGTCTCAACCCAAAACGTCACCCATTCCTTCTCTCCGGAGATGCTGCCTGTCTTGCTGAGTTACTGCAGGATTTTATGTCTATCTACACTTTTTTTTTTGAGTGGCTGCTGCTTGCCATGTTTCTCCCTTACTCCACTTTTGCACAAGGCAACATGAAACTCAAGGGTAAAAACTTATTTGCAGGCTTATTTGGCAGAATGTTGTAGATCTCTCCAATGGTGCTTCAAATGCCAGTATTTCTTTCAAAAATCTCCCTAAATATTAACTATGTTTTACCCTTAGTTTTAGTTTAAAAATACAACATGGAAACAGGTCCTTCGGCTCACCAAGTTCACGCCGACTATTGATCACCCGTCCACAGTTGTTCTATGCTATCCCACTCTCTCATCAATTCCCTACACATTTGGAGCAATTTACAGAGGTCAATTAACCTACAAACCTTCACGGGGTGTGGGAGGAAACCAGAGCACCAGGAGGAAACCCACGTGGTCACAGGAGAATGTACAAACTCATGCAAACGGCACCTGAGGTCAGGATCAAACCCAGGACTCTGGCGCTGTGAGGCTAGCACTAACCACTGTGCTGCCTCGGTAAATATTATTTTGAACATCAAATACATTTTATTCACTTCACAGTTTCCATAAGGTTTAATTTGAAATTGTGAGAAGTACTTGTTCAAATTTCCAGAATGGATGTCCGAGAGAAGAGTCTCCTCACCAGAAAAGCAAAGTTGAAATGTTTCCCTGTGGTACAATTAATTCTTGCAAGCATGTGTAAACCCATTAAATTTGTTAAATTCTGCCATACAAGTAACATTGCATGAGGTGGGATGTGGTGAAAAGCAGAGAAAAGCAGAGGGGTGGAAGAGGACAACGGATTTTGAATTACATTGTCAATTAGCATGATTTGCAGTAAACTCAACATAAATTACATTTCTACGGCCCTTATGTAGAGCTATCAAAATCAGAAACAAAGGACAGCAATGAAGACATCAAATGAAGGCAATAAATTGAATAATTATCAAGATCAGATTGATGCAAAAATTTGTTTATGTCAGTAATTTATGTTAGAAATATATATAGGAAAGAACTGCAGATGCTGGTTTAAATCAAAGGTAGGCACAAAATGCTGGAGTAACTCAGCGGGACAGGCAGCATCTCTGGAGAGAAAGAATGGGTGACGTTTCGGGTTGAGATCCTTCTTCAGTCTGAAGAAAGGTCTCAACCCAAAAGGTCACCCATTCCTCTCCAGAGATGCTGCCGGTCCCGCTCAGTTACTCCAGCATTTTGTGTCTACCAGCAAGTATATATAGTTTGTACAATTGATAGTTAAAATCATGCTGTCAAAATTCACAAAGCTCAGGGAATAGTAAGAAATTTGCAACTTTTAAATTTTTTTTTAAAAAAACACCTTTGATCAGAGCTTTTCTCATGCTGCCAATAGTACAGAAACAACATTACAAAGCAATAAGAGCAAAGACTTTCATCTTCTACATCCAGCAGTTGGATCAAAGCAGAGTTCTCCAGTGGGATGGTTCTTCTCAAACTGACCAAAGACAAGATATTTAATGAGTTGCAATCAGCTTCTTGAGAATTGAGGATGTCTTTAATTACTTCTCTGCAGACTGAAAGGAAGTTTAACAAAAATAACATCTGGCCTGTACCTTGTGAATGAATTTTCCTTGTTTTACTGTCGATGCCAGTATCATCACCCCACTAGAATAGTTTGTTTCCCCCCCAAGAGTACTGGTTAGTTCAGGACTTTATTGTCACTCCCCGATCCAGAAAGGGAAGGCACTCAGGGTCTGAAGAAGGGTCTCGACCCGAAACGTCACCAATTCCTTGTCTCCAGAGATGCTGCCTTTCCCGCTGAATTACTCCAGCATTTTGTGTCTATCTTCGTGATACAGAAAGGTCAGGGTAAGGTACCGTTGAACTTTCTTGAAAATTTTAATATCAAGATGGTCATGCAAGAGCTAGAGAAGGGCAGCAGGCACTGTGGTGAAGCGTGAACAGAACTTGGTACAAGTTAGGACTTGACGTGCAGAGTATTAGATGGCGTACTAAGTGTAGTGTTCTTGATATGGTTGTTAGAGGCTTTACTTTATGAGGGCAGAAGAAAAACGGACAAGATGAAATGGTCAACCTGTAGGTAACAATTTAGGCAATTGGGAGCTGGACAAATGGGTCTCTGTCGGGCACTTGGTCAGCATGGATTGGATGCGCCACAGGGCGTGTTTCCATGCTGCAGGACTCTATTCCTCTACAACAAAAACATGGATGGAAGGATCTTGCAGTATATTAAGCAAATTATGGCTGATGAGGTGATGCAATAATGTCAATGGCATATTGGAACAGATAATATGATTTGAAAGGACAAAATATTACAACCCAATATAGTCGAGCACTTCCATACTTTGTCGTTCTCAAAAAAGTTATTTTATGCACAATTAGCACATAACATAACATTTAAGAACATAACATTCAGAACGCTAGCATGCAGGAAACGCTATCAGCTCCATGGAAATTACAGCATGGTTATATTCATATACGAGGACATGGGACAAACAATTGCTGAATTACTAAGAGGCATGAATGCTGGCAAGAAGATTTACAAAATTGTTGGTCCACATTTTCAAAGATTGATTCAAATAATACAGATAAAATGAGCAGATTGGCTTCAAGAACCCACAGCCAGTTTATGAATCATGCCTGATGTTTAATAAAAAAAATGCTCTACTACAAAGCATCAGGAATGAAACCAAATGAAGACCCAATCAGCACCATTCGCCTATGTTTTCCTGTAACTTTCCATAATGGTAGTTTGTACATCAAGCTTCAATTTATGTTGCACAGGGGTATGCGTTCCACTACAACTGATTCCAGTAAGTGCACTATATATCCTACACACTAACAGTCAGTCTGAAGAATGGTCTCGACCCGAAACATCACCCATTCCTTCTCTCAGAGATGCTGCCTGTCCCGCTGAGTTACTCCAGGATTTTGAGTCTACCTACACACTCACATGCGCCCAGTACAGTTTTGGGATTGGATTCTATGAGAAATTATTTCCAATGAGAATCACTATTGGTAAAATAACTTTTTGATTGTATGGCAATCAGCGTTATGCATTCCAATTTCTAGGCACCTACTTCACATACATTAATAATCACTGATCTTTCAATCTAGTTGATTATTAAGGAAACCCATTAAAAAAATCTACACAGTCAATAGAAGTGATCACAAAAGGTCTCTGAGAACCTCTGTCCTCTGTGGAGCGTGCTAGACCGCGCTAGACCATTGCAATAGTCACCAAACTGGAGCAGAAGATAAAAGACTAAATTTCATAGCCTCTGACTTCACCTGAAAGAGGTCCACAACCCTGCTGCCACAGAATGAAATATGATAGCCTAAAAAGGAAAATCTGATCTGAAAAGTCAAATCTCAGGGGGGTTCAGACATGATGTTGGTTACCATGGTATTTAATTTTCTACAAGAGTGTTGCTCTGTATAAAGAGCAAAAATAAAAGGAAAATGTAATAAATGCTTTATTAATATCAATTGCAAACATTTAAAAGGGAATAAAAGATCAACAGGGCATCAATTCTGCAAAATATTCTTTAAAACTCACAATTTTTCAAACCCAAGTTGGAACCCTGGCTTTCCCATGTTTGACAGCAACTCTATGTATCCAAGCTGATTCATATTACACTTGACTGCGTAAAATGCCGATAGTAATAAAAAACTTGACAGATACTGACTAGAAATCCACTGGTATTTATGACTGGATAATTTTCCGTGATTATTATCAAGTATTTACAAGGAACGGAGACCTTTTCTACTTTGATAATATTCCAAAAAAGTCAAGTCAAGTTTATTCGTCACATACACATACGAGATGTGCAGTGAAATGAAAAGTGGCAATGCTTGCGGATTGTGCAAAAAAACCCTACAAAACATAATGGAACAGAATCACATATTCACATATTACATATTTGTGGGAGGAAAAAAAAGAAAAAAACAGCAATTTAAAAAAGACACCAATCAACAGTAAAATGGTACAGTAAGTTAGTCCCTGGTGAGATAGGAGTTTATAGTCCTAATGGCCTCTGGGAAGAAACTCCTTCTCATCTTCTCCATTTTCACAGCATGGCAGCGGAGGCATTTGCCTGACCGTAGCAGCCGGAACAGTCTGTTGCTGGGGTGGAAGGGGTCTCCCATGATCTTGTTGGCTCTGGAGTTGCACCTTCTGATGTATAGTTCCTGCAGGGGGGGGGGGGGGGGCGAGTGTAGTTCCCATAGTGCGTTCGGCCAAATGCACTACTCTCTGCAGAGCCATCTTGTCCTGGGCAGAGCAGTTCCCAAACCAAATTGTGATGTTTTCCATAGCCACTGAGTAGAAGCACTGGAGGATCCTCAGAGAAAACTCTGAATTTCCTCAATTGCCTGAGGTGGTAAAGGCGCTGCCTTGCCTTACTCACCAGTGCAGTAGTGTGTGATGTCCAAATCAGGTCCTCTGAGATGTGGACTCCCAGGTATTTAAAGCAGCTCACCCTATCCACAGTATCCCCCTTTTATCTTAAATAGTGTGTACGTCCTCAGATGTTGTGCTCTCCTAAAGTCCACAATCAGCTCCTTAGTTTTTTTTTACATTGAAGAGGAGGCTGTTGTCCTGACACCAGAATGCTAGATCAGCCACCTCCTCCCTGTAGGCCTTCTCATCGTTATCGGAGATCTGGCCCACCACAACAGTGTCATCAGCAAACTAGATTATAGAGTTGGAGCTGAACCTAGCCACACAGTCATGTATGTACAGGGAGTACAGTAGGGGGCCGAGGACGCAACCCTGGGGGGATCCTGTGCTCAGGGTGGGGGACATCAATGTATTTCCTCCCATCTTGACTACCTGGGGCCTGGCGGTGAGATAGTCCAGGACCCAGGCACACGGGATGTTGAGCCCCAATTCCAGCAGCTTCTCAGCAAGTCTGGTGGGGACTACTGCGTTGAAGGCTGAACTGAAGTCTATGAACAGCATCCACACATAGCCCCCCCTTCTGGCTGTTAAGTTGAGAGAGAGCAGTGTGCAGAACCTGGGAGACCGCATCGTCCGTGGATCTGTTCGGGCGGTATGCGAATTGTAGCGGGTCCATGTTGCAAGGGAGGAAGGCGCAGATGTGTTTCTTGACCAGCCTCTCAAAGCATTTCATGACTACCGAGGCGAGGGCCACCGGACGTAGTCATTCAGACAAGCTGGCGAGGCATTTTTTGGTACAGTTACAATGATGGATCGCTTTAAGCAGTCAGGGACCACGGTCTTGGCCAGGGAGAGATTGAATATTGTAGTGAGCACTGGAGCTAGCTGCGTAGCAACACATGCACAATGCAGCAAAAACAAAAGTACTGGACATGGTTAAGAGATCCCATAACTGTTAGGATTAGATCAGATATTTGCAAACTTGCCACATATATCTGAAGAAGGGTCTCGACCAGAAACAACACTCATTCCTTCCCTCCAGAGATGCTGCCTGTCCCGCTGAGTTATTCCAGCCTTTTGAGTCTATCTTGTTTTTAAACCAGCATCTGCAATTCTTTCCTACACACTTAGTCAAAACGTATGGTGGACAAACTGTTGGATGGAAAGAAGTGGTATGATGATAGGTTAGAGGGGCCAGCATGTGTACTATTGACAAGACTGAAATATTCACAACCATATTCAGCTCCCAGACAGCCCTGCAGGAGTTATTTGGTATACTTAGTCCAACCAGCATCAGCTGCTTCATCAATGACCTTTCTCCTCTCACTGGGTCAGAACTGCAGATGTACACAACGTTGGACTCTGCAAATAAAACAGTCCCCTTCTACATGAAGCAAGAGCCTGACAACATTCAGACATGGGCTGATAAGTGGCGGACAACATTTATAGAACTAAAAGCCAACCAATGAGCACTTCCAACAAGGTGGAGTCTAACCACCTAGCATTGCCAGTCAATGGTATTATAATGACTGTTTCACCACTGGGTAATCACATTGACCACAGTCTGAACTGGATCAGTCACATTAATACTGTGGCTACAAGAGTGGTTTACCTTCCTGGTGGCAAGTGACTCACTTTCTGACACCACGAAACCTTTCTATAATCAATAAGGCATTTCAAGAGCATGATGGAAAACTCTCCACTGGATGAATGCAACATCAATATTTGAGCACCTCAACGACAATGCACACATCCATCACCCTAAATACCTACAACCACTAAATGCAACCAATGACAAATATAGAATTTCTTCTGAATTTTACCACAGTGTAAAGGGCATGCAGTGTGGAAAATACTTTGCACAGAAATTATAATACAGATACGTGCTATTTAGTCAAAGGATCTATTTTGATGTTTAACGAACACCAAAGTTACAATCCCAATACCAAATCCTTTTGTCTTCAAGCATCTCTAACGTATCTGTGCACATCATTATATCCACATCATTTCTCTTGAGTACAGTTTGTTTTAAACAGTTTGTCATAAAGGAAGTTCAGAATGTCATTATTGAGTAAACAAAACCCCTTGTTATGCTGCAGCTAATTCTACTATTTGTGACCCTTTAATGACTACGTAGATGATTCTTGCACTTCCTGAACCAACAGTGCGAAGGTATGTGGGAGGTGGTTCAAAATTTGAATTGGATTATTCAGAGTCCTGGATAAATTCCGCACCTCCACTGGATTTAGCCCAGCATATCTGGCACATGCAAGACTACAATGCATGGGAAGAATATTTGGATTAAAAATTATTCAAATATTTTAGCCAAATACAAAACAGAAGCACTCAGCATCTGTCATATACTTCAATGTAATTAATCCATTCTAATCCACCCACAATGCCTCACATTTAAAGTAATCTATCAAGAAACCTCTTATGCTGCTTAACAGTGAGGTTAATTTGAATTTCATGAGTTGGCATCTGCAAGATGTAGTCTTCAGCAGTAATCATCCTTTCCAATATAACAGCTATTACTGCCATGGATATTAAAGTATCAACTCCCAAGCTGTCTTGTTTTATTATGGTGAATATAATGAAGACGTAGAGACCTTTTATCATACTTAAATCACCACTTAGTTTTATTTACAGCTTCAATACTCATTATTCTTGCATGGAAAATTACCTTTGCCATTCAAATTATTAAAATTTTAACTCATTAAATTAAAAACATTATAGGCAGAAATGTTACCAGGAAAGTTGACACCATCATCCGTTTTACAGTAGGTCAATTCCCCGAGACTAACAAATGGATGACAACGCAAGCTAGAACTATTCATTTTTATTTTGTTTTGGTGAGACTGCTTACAATTTATGGCTTAATGCAATGGAAAGAAGTATCTGAAATGAGGGATCAGATATCTGGCAGATTAACAAATCCTAAACTTGACCTCAAGGATTCATGATTAATTCCACTCAGATTAATGAACCTCAGCCTCTCCCCATCTCTCATTTTTCTCCCTCTCTCACATTCCCCTGTGACCACCAAATTAAAATTTGAAATGAATTTGGTTTGCCTCATGTTGTAGGGTCGAGACCCCAGCTATAAAATTGCCCCTAATTTGCTAATTATGTAGCACTCTCACCTGTCAATTCACAAGAATAGCTGATATAATAAAGACTGTTCTGTTAACTTATCATCATTGAGCTTGATGCGAGACAAAGCAGAGCCGTGCAGTTAGTCCATCTTGTCCTATAATTAAAGTCACTACATTTGCTGTGGTTTCCAACTCAATATATCATGCATTGTAGTTGGCAAAAATCTCCTTTCCTTTTTGTGCAATTTTACCTCCATGGTTCTAAGAATTCATCTCAATCACCCCTTCGAACACATTTTCTCTCAGTGGTGTTGAGGCTCCTGGTGGACAATGAATCAGATTCATTGATGTCAATCCAACTTTTCCTTTGGTTCACTGTTAATTTTCTTCTTAATGCCCGGGTGGACGCTTTTGCAGAATTAACAAAAATGGACTCTGCCCACATCATTAAGGTGCAGAGCCAGCAGAGATTCTCTTGGGTGACATTCCATGATGTCTAATGGCTGGAGAGTACAAGATTGAGTGGAGGCCGAGATGCATGTTGGAACATTAATATCACACAAGCTGTTATCACAAATTTAGTTGTCCTCTGGGACAAATCTCTGTTCCTATCGTCTGCAGTATGAATTATGGAAATAGTTAATATTCAGCACTGGGTTGTTAAAACAGAACAAAACGTTTGCTTGGTGTGTAATGAGGTGATTTTTGACTGAAATATCAGAGGCTATTTAGACCAGGTATATTTACTTTGTTATCCCTTTTAACTGTTTCTATGCTGTAATGGCCTATTTATTCGGACAAATAATAATCGGGCTATACATCAAAACATTCACTTTGCACAAAAAGTTGTTTTTTTTCCAATTCTCATGAACGTTTAATGGCAGTACAGTGACTCAGCTGGCGGAGCCACTGCCTCACTGCGCCAGAGACCTGGGTTCAATCCTGCACTTGGGTGCCGTCTTTGTGAAGTTAGCATGTTCTCCCTGTGACCACGTGGGTTTCCTTTGGCTGCTCCTATTTCCCGCCACATCGTAAAGACGTGAGAGTTTGTAGGTGAATTGATCCTGTAAATTGCCCCTAGTGTGTTGGGAGTGGATGAGTAATTGGGCTAACATTAAACTGGTGTGAACGAATGATCGATGGTCGGAGTGGACTTGCTGGGCCAAAAGGGCTGTTTCCATGCTGTATCTCTGAAAACTAAAGGTGGGCTTGCTGACAAAATATCAACAGGGAGAACTAGGCGACAGCCCAAGTTGTAACATGATTAGTTCTGATGCATGGTGCCAAATCATCTCACTGTTCCAGGATCATCCTGGAATCTAGAATAATCCCATCTACTATTCACAATGTAGATACAAGGAACTGCAAGTACTGGAGTGACTCTGCACGTCAGGCAGCATCTCTGGAGAAACTGGATAGACAACATTACGGGTTGTGGCACTTCCTCAGACTAATTGTAGTAGGGAGGAGAAAGCTGGAAAAGAGTGGGATGGGTCGAACGCTGGCAAGTGCTATGTGGATAGGTGATGGCAAATGGGTGGACAAAGGCCAAAGGTCTAAAGGGTGTCAGATCAGGAGAGAAGTGAAATGAAAAGCAGAGGGAGATTCCTCCAGTTTGCTTGCACCCTCACTCTGGCAGTGCAGGAGGCCCAGTCAGAAAGATCAGCATGGAAATGGGAAGGAGAATTAAAATGGTTAGCAATCCGAGAGATCAAGCAGGCCGAGGCAGACCAATCACAAGTCTTCGGCAAAACACTTGTTTGGTCTCTATGTTTGGTCTCACCAATATAAAGGATGCCAAATCAGGACCATCGAATACAGTAGAGGAGGTGCAGGTGAACCTCTGTCTCACCAGGAAGGGCCGCTGGGGTTCGATGGAGACAAGGAAGGTGGTGTAGAGACAGGTGTTGCAGTTACAGAGGAATGTATCTGGGGAGGGGGTGGTTTGGGTGGGAAGGGATGAGTGAACCAAGAAATTGCAGTGGGAGTGATCTCTACAAAAAGCGGTAGGAATATGAAGATGTGACTGTGGATGGGATCACATTGAAGGTGGTGAAAATGTCAGTGATGATGATGTGTTGGATGTGGAGACTGGTGGGGTGAAACGCAAGGATCAGGGAAACTTTATCCATATTCTGTCTGGGGAGAGGGGGAGTGAGAGGAGAACAGCAAGATACAATGGGGGAAGATGACATCCGAAACGTAAACGTGGTTTCGACCTGCTGTTGTGGACGGATCCCTCACCTGTATCACCTCTGTGTCTTGCTGTTCTACTCTCACGAGGTTTCAGACAAACATCCATTCTCGCCACCACTAGTACACAATTCTGCAGTTATGTATCTGGAGTACTCCAACTGTACTTGTCAAACCCATGATCTCGGCTACCAAGAACATGACAGGAAGCTTGGCTCACAACAGATAACAGTCTTACATTGCAGGTGTTACATTGGAGGAACTGCAGGTGCTGGTTTAAACCAAAGACAGACACAAAAGGTTGGAGAAACTCAGCGGGCTAGCAGCATCTCTGAGATGCTGCCTGACCCGCTGAGTTATTAGCTTGTCCCTCTTACGCGACTTTTTCGGCGACTGCCAGTACCCGTCATAGGTCGTTGCAGGTCGCCGAAAATGTTCATGTCGCGGGGTGAAGTCTGTATGGTCGTGAGTAGTCGCCCAAAGATTCATACCTTGTTCTGGTCGCCGATGGATTTTCAACATGTTGAACATTTTCGGCGACCTTTAACGGGTGCCGACAGTCGCAGAAAAAGTTGTGTAAGTGGGGCAGGCCCATTACACCAGTCTTTTGTGTCTGTCTTCAGTCTTCCATTGATACAATATACCATTATTATGCATTGTGTTAGTAATGCTTACATCATCACCAGGTTAATTTGATTGGGCAAAACTCCATGATTACAAAGGATAACGTTATCCATTGATGGTTTTTAATAGCTACAATTAGAATTCGGCTGTAAGTTAACTAGGAGAGATAATTTCCAAATAATACCAAAATAAAACAAGATTAAAACTAAATTGGTTGCCCCAACTAGCACAAAAATGGTATGTTACTGCAGGGATAGCAAACGTTATCTGAGATCGCAAGAAGTCCTACAGTGTATTTTGAGAAATTGAAAAACTTTAGCTAGATGAATGGGAAAGTTACAATACAGTACGTCGCAACACAAAAAACAAATAGATCAAGGTTCTACCACTTCCTGGCTCACTATGCAGTCTGTGACTCGCAAAATAAAGACCTTCTCACACATAGCATGAAGTACAAAATAAATCGGCTTACGCTTCCTGCATCCTCACTGCCACACCAAAACAAATTTAAAAAGCTGTATTCTTTAAAATCTGGAAGTTCTGTCAGGTTTTTTTTATCAATACCCACTTTAAATGAATAAAACAATGATTCATTTCAGCTGACCTATTTCACATTGTGTCCAAATAGTCCCAATACATACCGGTGGTGTGGCAGCCTAGGTCGTGAGGATTGAGAGGCTTTGCCACCATGATGTGAACCGTGGAAACTATAATTTTTTTACCAGCTTGACTGAATAATTAGACTGGCATATTATTCCCCAGTCTCAGCAAATTTAACACAGTTTGAGGCAATCCAAGGAGCCAGTCCTGATGGTTCAGTGTCACTAAATGGTGTACATACTGATGCATCTTTCCAAATGTATGCTGATTCCATATTCCGTGCTGCACCAGCAATTCATACTGAGCAAAGCACTTCAAATTCCCAATTCACACAGGTGTCTGATAGTTAGCCCAAAGCATGGTGATGTGCCTTTAAAACAAAATCCTCCCTCTCTCTTGTCCCAGTTACTTGCACTACAAATGAACATAAATATTCAAACATTGGGCATTATATACCACATGTATGGATTAAAATATCACGCTTTGTCTTGCAGATTTCCTACATATCTAGAAGTACAAGATTTAAAAGGATTTTACATTTTCTAATATTTCATTCTCATTTCTGTTATTTTGAGGTCTGTTATCGAGCATTTAACAATTGCAGTGCGCTAGGTGTCCAGCTTGCGCTAAAATATTTGACAACCAGTCATGTTTATTGTCTGCTTTAGATAACAGCAATGCCTGGCTTTTATAAGCACAATTCTATTATTCTAAAGGATTCAGCAGCACTAGAACAAAATCAGTTAGAAAAATAGCACAGCTGCTAATATATTATCTAAGAAACAAAACCACAACCTATAAAATATCCATTTGTGAGCAGGATTTGTCAAAACCTGTTTTCCTGACTTTTGTCATTCACATAGATCACTGGTGACAGAACCAAAAGACTTGCATGTATATTGTGCCTTTCACCAACTTGTGATACCTCAAAACCTTTTTACAAGTAATATAACATTATTGAGGTGCTTTCACTATAGCAATGTGGGAAACACATCAGTCAGTTTGTGCATAAGCTAGGTATGTTACAAAACTTACCTTTAGCGGCGCTGCAGTTCTGCCGCTCCCCGTGTGCGCGACTTTCGCGCCTTGCAGAGGGGGGCGGGCTTAAAGTGCGTTTTTTCCACAGGCCTGGATAATCGATGAATGTCGGGCGATTTGGTTGCTGAAGAAAAATCGCTCCGACATTTAATGAATGGTGGTATTTTTAAATTACTCTAGATTATTTATTAACTAGAGTAATTTAAAAATCACCTTCAAAAGCCGTGAGCGCAGACAACCGGAAGCATTTTGCGTAGGGGAGAATAAAAGGTAAATAGTTTATTTTTATATTAAAAGTTGGTTTTTCGGGAGGCTTTAATAATATTTTTATGTTGCGAAATGGGGTCCCCAAAAAATGTATGAACCCCCAGTATTTTTCCCCCCGACTTCACCGCTAACCGCAACGTTCCAATCCACCGCATTCCACTAAAACCCACTCGCTAGTTGATTTAAATGGCCATTAATTTACAGGCATAAAACACTAAATTCCTTCCATTTGGCCCAGAAATTCATGAAAATGAGATTTAAAAATAATGTTATATTGTGGATTATTGTGTGAATGTTATTTGGACACTAAGGCAATTTTAAAAAAGTTTATCTTTTCTTAAGAAATTGATAGATGTTTAGATCTACTCATTGAATTTTGTAATTAGTTACAATTAGATAACTAACTAATTATATGCTTTAATTTCAGGTAATCCAAGTAAGATTGTTTAATATTTGTTTCAGAATGCTTCAATCTATAATAACTGAAAATTTCATTGAGTTCTCTTAATTTTTAAGAATGTTATGGACTTTTAACTTTTCCAGATCACAGCTTTTGAGTTAAGTCAATTGAAAGGCAATGGGGAGCAAGATGCTCATTTCCGAGTATGAAAATGGCCATAACTTTCTTAATACTGAAGATATGAAAGTGAATTAGGTGTCAAATTAAACTTCTTTTTATGCTTTATCTGATGGGATAAAATGCAGACTTGATTTTGTAACATTGCTACATAAGCAGCTCCTCGTTTAGATATTGCTTTGGTAATTTTGAGGCTAGCTTGCTGCTCTTCTTTTACTTCAATGTGATATTTTATTTCCATTAAAAGTACAAAGGCAACCTCTGCTTTATACCTCATTCAAAGGAGATATCTCAGATAGCAACACACTTTCAGAATAGCACTTGGATGTTGGTAGAGCAGGCGAACACGGCACGGAGCACAGAGAACTGTTGCAAGAAGCGGTGGATAGAGTGCAGGTATCTGAAATCCTGGTTAGGCCCAAACTGGGAGGACTAGAACCAGAGATGGAAGCCACGAGGCACAAGATGGCCACCATAAGGCACAAGATGGTAGCCACATTGTGCCTCGGTTTTGTGTACTCATCTTTGCACAGCGAATTTGAACACAACATTCCGACTCCGTTGCAAACTGAGGCATGGCTGACATTAGTAAATTTGTTGATGACACAGAGGTTAGTGGTGTTGTGGATAACAGGGAATGTTATGTAAGGCTATAGTAGGGTGTAGATCAGATTGAAAGTTGGGCAGAGTGTTGGCAGATGCAATTTAACCACAAGTCAAAGGTAATGTGATTTAGTAAGTCAAACAGGGGTAGGACATATACAGTAAATAGTACGGCATAACGATGTTGACGAATGGAGGGACCTTGCATTTCAAGTCCATAGTTTCCTGAAAGTGACCACAAGAGTAGATGAGGTGGTGAAGAAGGCGTATGGCATGCTTGATTCATGGGTAAACGGTTTATGTCGTTCTGGTCAACAAAGGAAGGATGTGGTTATGTTACAGAGTGTAGAGGAGGGTCATCAAATAGTTGCCTGGATTGGAGGACTTCAGATTGGATAGGCTGAGCAGGTTTTCCGTGGAGTGAAGGTCGTAGTGGGATGATCTCATCGAAGTATAGAAGATGATGAGAGGCATAGGTAGTTACGGATAATCGGAATTTTTTCCCCATAGTAGGAGTATCAAAAACAAGAGGGTATAGATTTAAGGTGAGAGGAAGGAGTTGAAAGGGAATTTGGGGTAATTATTGTTTTTTTACATACAAAGAAAGTGGGTGATATCTGGCACTTGCTGCTGGAGGGGGTCATAAGATAAGTGATAAGAGGAGAATTAGGCTATTTGGTCCTTCGTCTACTTTGCCATTCAATCATAGCTGATCTATCTCTCCCTCCTAACCTCATTCTCCTGCCTTCTCCCCATAACTTCTGACACCCATATTAATCAAGAAGGTGGTGGTGAAGCCCAATACAATTACTAAGTTTTCAGAGATAGGCACTTAAATAGACAAGGCATGACAGGAAACATGCCTAGTGCGAGTAATGGGATTAGTGTAGATGAACAACATGGTTGGCATGGACAGTGAGCATAGGGGCCATTTCTGTGGTGTACAACACTAGGATTTTATAATACTTACGAGCTCCATGTGTAACCTTACTTTAAAATGGTCAATCTCAGTAAATAATTAACAATTATTTGAAGTGATTCATTAAAAAGTTAATCACCAGCACAATGCTTTTGTTAAAGAAAGTTAATTTAATCAAACCTTATGAGACTGTAATTGTAATCTTGTGGGCAGTGGGAAGACCTCAAAAAACCTCCCTTCAAATAACAAGTGTTCTCTATGTAATGTGTAATCAGGTGCCAATTCGAGCGTCAGAGCAGTACTGCAATGTTATGACTTGCTCAGCTGATTGGAGAAGTCTGATAGATACAAATTAGGAAGTAAAAGAAAAATCTAATGTTTTAATAGTCAATTCATTGTTCCCACATTAGCCACCTCAGAAAAACTGCAACATATGCTTACGAAGGAACAGAATAAAAGTGATGTTAAAGAAGGAACTGCAGATGCTGGAGAATCGAGGGTACACATAAGGCTGGAGAAACTCAGCGGGTGCAGCTGCATCTAAGGAGCGAAGGAGATAGGCGACGTTTCAGGTCGAGACCCTTCTTCTCTAAATAGAATAAAAGTGATAACAGCTTCACGATTAACTATAAGTGTACATCCTAAAGGATGCCATCAGAATTCTTACATTACAATGAAAAAAGCCAATAACTGCACTGGTGTGATCATTCCAAATGCCTACCAAATAGAAGGCCCTATTCTGGCTTGAGTTGCATCTTTGCAATTTAATATTTTTTGCTTTTTTCTGACACATTTTCTAGGTGCCAACAGACTGATTATAATGGTCAGCAATTAATTTTGAAATTTCATTCATTCACAGTATCCTTTTATAATTTCCAATTTGACACATATTTAGGATTTAACTTCAAGGTTTTCCTCAAGTGTGCCGAGAACATCAAATACTGAAACCTCAATTTCTCCTCCATCATCTCTACTTCTGAGCACTAGCTTAGAGCAATTAGGGTGGCACAGTGGTGCCGAAGTAGAGTTGCTGCCTTACAGTGGCAGAGACCCAGGTTCAACCCTGACTACAGGTACTGTCTACAGAATTTGTACATTCTCCCTGTCACCACATGGTTTTCCTCCCACACTTTAAATACGTACAGGTTTGTAGGTTAATTGGCTTCAGTAAAATTGTAAATTATCCCTCGTGTGTACAATAGTTCCAATCTACAGGATGATCGCTGTGGGCTCGGTGGGCCGAAGGGTCCATTTCCCCTCTGTAGCAGCAGTAGCTCCCCTCCTTCAATTCCAATTCAGATCTAAAGAAGGGCCCTGACTCAAGATGTCACCTTATCACATTCTCCGGAGATGCTGTCTCACCAGCTGAGTTAAAATAGTACATTGTGTCTTTTCTTTTAGTAAATCAGCATCTGCAGTTCCTTGTGTCCCCATTCTTCCACTGATGGACTTTCTAGCAAGAACAGCAAAAAGGTGGCACAGTTAGTAAGTTTGCAGACGGCACAAAAATCAATGGTATAGTCAAGTGGACTGTGTAGAAGACTATCTAAGATTACAATGGGATCTTGATCAATTGGCTCGGGTTGATGAGAAAGAGGTACAATGACCTATTGGGAATTGTCTTACCAGCATCCTGGGGTTAAACCCAACATGGAGTCCAACTCCAAAAAGAACTTCAATCAAGATATAAAGAATATTAGAGAATCATCTGACTATATTTCTGAGTACTTCTGGCCATCGATAGTACAACCTACAGTTTAAATATTCAGAAACCTTTAGCAACAATAATAGATTTACCATACAAGGGCTGAGTTTTGGGAAACTGCGATAACGGCTAATCATTTCCTTCTCGGCAGACTGAAGTAAGGTTTGTGCATTTGCACCTATTTCCAAAAATAGTTAAAGTACATTTTAAAATAAATCCTTTTCAAATACCTGCTGAAATGCAAGTTTCCATGACAACCCACTGGAGTGAAATATACTCTACGTGTGCTGTGTGGGTGTGGAAGCGGGGGGCATGAGGGGGCTGAGAAAGGAAGAGACCTTTCAATTTGTCAGCTGAAAGCTTTCTTAGCAAATATTAACAACCATGAATATTCTAATGAAGCACTCTATCGAGGACATTTTACACAACGTATAGATGTAAAGCATGCACACCATTAATTGCTTGCATATTCAGCTATTTGTGTCATTCTGTTGTGTTGATATTATTCTGTATTTCATAACGCCTCCTGTATATCAGCAATTTAAATGTCAACTCTGCTCAACATCACCTGCACAATTCTGGTCCATCTTCATACTTTCCTTGCAGTACTCTATTCAATTACAACACAAAGCGGTTTGCTGATGACATCCCCAAAATAGCAAATCTAATTGTTGAACAGTTTAGTTTATTCTCACGTGTACTGAGGTACAGTGAAAAGCTTTAGTTGGAATCTATCAGCCAGTGGAAAGACAAAACATGATTACAATCGAGCCATTTACAGTGTGCAGATACATGATAAGGAGATAACATTTAGTGCAAGCTAAAGCCAGCAAAGTCCGATGAAGGATAGTCCAAGGGTCACCAATGAGGTCAATAGTAGTCTAAACTGCTGTCTGGTAGCGGTAGGATGATTCAGCTGCCTGATAACAGCTGGGAAGAAATTGTCTCTGAATCTGGAGGTGTGCGTTTCAACACTTCGATACCATTTGCCTGATGGGGGGAGGGGAGAAGAGGGAGGAAATGCCAACTGAATCACTCAAGTAATCACCATTAAAGGAATGGAGTTCTCCTGAAATATGTTGTTTAAAAATAAAATTCTACCTTGCATTCAAGAAAATGTAGCAATTACAGAGACTCAAACCCATGGAAAGATCACCCACAATTTCCCAATTCAGTAAAAACACAGGGACTACTCAACCTTATTTCTGCCTTTGGAAAATTATATTAAAAAATCATAATTTAACTACTTCAGTAAAAGTAACATACATCATGCAAAATATCACCCTCCACGTGATTGTGTAATGTTATATTCTGTTTGTACTTAGACTCAAACTAGCTCAATGAATACCACCTCAGCACAATGATTATAATGCCCCCAACCCAATGGGACACTGATATTGCTGGCTTGCTGGGCATTGAAGATGTGAACAGAGGATGCTGCATACTGGGATGGAGCAGCTACTGTCCCTTCGTGACCCCTGCATTCAACACAACCATGGCTGATCTACTCCAGGACTCTACTCCCTTTCTCTGCCAGTTCCAAAGATATCAGAAGACTAAACAGCAATGCTTAAGCAGAATTATTTGGATAAGATGACAAGGTCATGTAGCAACTGTGTTCCAAAGCGCCAGTAATGTTTTATAACCTAGGCAGGCAGCTTGGCTATATCAAGCTAATCCTAGATCACAAGGTCCCGAAGGTCATGTTGTATCCTGGGCTTCAACGAGCGAGCACATGGGCATAATCCTTTGTGGATATTGGGAAAGAAATGAAGAATCTTTCAAGTTTGTCGTTACGGCACAAGGCTGAGATATTCATGGTAAACTATTGAAAGAAATATTGCTTGCTAATTTTAAAATACAGTTGAGATTAGCAATGTTTAGTTTCTATCTAGAAAGAATGATATAGCATTGAAAAATGCCCTTCGGCCCCACTCGTCCATGCTAATCAAGATGCCCATCTAAACTATTCCCATCTGCCCACATTTGGTCCATATACAGTGCCCTCCATAATGTTTGGGACAAAGACTCATCATTTATTTATTTGCCTCTGTATTCCACAATTTGTAATGGAAAAAATTGCATATGGTTAAAGTGCACATTGTCAGGTTTTATTAAAGGCCAAGGTACCAAGGTACAGTACAAAAGTTTTTTTGTTTGCTATCTAAATGCATCAGATATGCCAAATATAAATGCAATCGTCAAACTCAAGTACAATCAACAGAGCAAAAGGCAAGATATAGAGTGCAGGATATTGTTCTCAGTATTGTAGTGCTCTATTTACAGATAGCAAAAATACTTAAAAGAGCAAAACAATTGTACCAGATGATAGTGGACCCTGCTCTGGGAAGAGCACACATTCACGTGTGCACTCCACGCATTCACTATAATAATACTTTCACCAATTCTAGAAAAATTATAAACAGCCCATCAATCAAGTGAAAGACTCAAGACTGGACAACGAGGGTGGGTGGGGTTGCATTCACTCAAGCAAATAGAGAGTATTCCATAACTAGTTGATGACTTTGAGGTTTTAGGGATTTAATGGTGTGACAGATGTTTTAAACTCTACGCCTCTAACTTGCTTTATAAACAAAAGCAAACCTATTGTTTCTGATAAGTAATGGCCCCCACGATGCTGTTGAAAGAGATTTCAGTTGCATTGCTCAAGAGAAAGTAGTTAGATTTTCCCCTGATGGGCCCTGTCGCATGTCATCTGCGGCCTGTACGATGATTGGTATGTTTGGGGAACAATTGCTGCATCAGCTGAGGAATCTGGAATGGAGCCCAATATATCTGAATGTACAGCAACCAATGTCAGTATATGATAGCCAAAAGACCATTAATCAAGAAACGACAAAGATTTTTGTAAATGTATTTCCAACTTGAAACTTGTACATGTTGTCTTCAATTTCAGATGATTGGCCTCTGACAAGGACAACTTTTTTTCCTTTGTACAGCCAGTGATGCGTTTAACCATGCTGCCTGATGACTGTTGGCTACTAATTGTCACTGACTTGTAAAAAATCATAAAGTCAGACAGTGTGGAAACTGGCCCTTCAGCCCGACTTGCCACACTGACCAACATGTCCCATCTACACTAGTCCCACTTGCCTGCCTTTGTTAATGTAACTATAGTTCAAGTAGTGCCTTCACTGCAAGGCAGATGGACTCACTATCTGTGTGTAAATTCTGAATCTTTGTTAATGTTAAATATGACAAAGTGCCTGGTTTTCAATCCTTTAGAGATGGACCAGCTGGAGAGGCCAGTATTATTATCTTATGATCAAAGAAGAATTGAATAAAATTCAATTAAGACCCCTCCGCAACACAGTTAAATGTGCATTCCCTTCAATACAATCTTCCTGCCACCCATTCATTTCTCTGCATTTCTCCACGGACATCTATACAATACACCAGAAACAACATTTAGTCTACCCACATTTGTTCTTCCGATACTTTCAGCTACAGTGCCCTCCATAATGTTTGGGACAAAGACATATCATTTATTTATTTGCCTCTGTACTCCACAATTTGAAATTGTTTTCTTGGTCACTTCCTGGTCGAGGATGCGACTATTCTCCGAGCCGCATCTTCGCCCTCCCTACGCGCGGCCTACCACCTGGATTGGCGCGGCCTTTCCTGCCGGAGACCGGCCAGGCCTCAGCTTCAGCAGCGCAGCACTGGATTCCTTGGCGGAGCAAGCGATGCCTTACCGGGGTCGCCATGTTGGAGCTCCGGATTGCTGGGACTGCCGACTTTGACACCGTTGAGCTGTAGTCTGCGGAGCATCCAGCTGCTGGAGGCGCTGACGCTGACTTTAACATTGCGGAGCCCTGGGATCTCTCGCTGAGGTCGCCAGCGTTGAAACCCCAGCTCGACCTGTGGGTTTCAGAAGCTGCGGTCTCCAGTAAGAAGCGGCCGATTCGGAGGCTCCAGGCCGCTGAGAGTGTTCGAGGGCCTGAAACATCGGGCCCATAGCGATGACTGTGGAGGCATCAATAGGCCCCGACTACGGGTGAACCAAAGTAAAGAGGACTGAACTTTGGTGCCTTCCCTCACAGTGGGAAACGCTTTTATGTTTTATGTTAAATTCTAAAGTATTATGTTCATCTTATTTGTGTGCTGCCAATTGGTGTGTGTCCTTTGACTTTTGGAAACTATTATTGCTGTTTATCAACAAGAGTACCAAAGTTGTGCCAATGAAAGTCCAAGAAGCCATTATGAGACAGAGAAATAAGAATAAAACTGTTAGAAACCATAGGCTTACCAAACCATAGACTTACCAAAATTTGGAACATCATTAAGAAGAAAGAGAGCACTGGTGAGCTTACTAATCACAAAGAGATTGGCAGGCCAAGGAAGACCTCCACAGCTGACGATAAATAATTCTCTCTTAATAAAGACAAATCCCCAAATTCCTGTCCGACAGATCAGAAATACTCTTCAGGAGTCAGGTGCGGATTTGTCAATGACCACTGTCCGCAGAAGACTTCATGACAGAAATACAGAGGCTACACTGCAAGATGCAAACCACTGGTTAGCCGCAAAAGTAGGATGGCCAGGTTATAGTTTGCCAATAAGTGCTTAAAAGAGCAACCACAGTTCTGGAAACAGGTCTTGTGGACAGATGAGACGAAGAGTAACTTATATCAGAGTGATGGCAAGAGCAAAGTATGGAGGAGAGAAGGAACTGCCCAAGATCCAAAGCATACCACCTCATCTGTGAAACACGGTGGTGGGGGTGTTATGGCCTGGACATGTATGGCTGCTGAAGGTACTGGCTCACTTATCTTTATTGATGATACAATTGCTGATGGTAGTAGCATAATGCATTCTGAAGGGTATAGACACATCTTATCTGATTAAGTTCAAACAAATGCCTCAAAATTCATTGGCCAGTGATTCATTCTACAGCAAGACAATGATCCCATTGAAGAAGGGTCTCGACCCGAAACATCGCCTATCTCCTTCGCTCCTTAGATGCTGCTGCACCCGCTGAGTTTCTCCAGCTTTTTGTGTAACCCCCAATGATCCCAAACATACTGCTAAAGCAACAAATGAGTTTTTCAAAGCTAAAAAAATGGTCAATTCTTGAGTGGCCAAGTCAATCACTCGATCTGAACCTGCCTTTTAGATGCTGAAGAGAAAACTGAAGGGGACTAGCCCCCAAAACAAGCATAAGCTAAAGATGGCTACAATACAGGCCTGGCATAGTATCACCAGAGAAGACACCCACAAACTGGTGATGTCCATGAATCACAGACTTCAAGCAGTCATTGCATGCAAAGGATATGTGTCTTTTTACAAAACCGTACACAAAAAGGTGACAAAAGGGGTCAAATTTCAAATTTCTTCAAAAAAGAGAACAAGCACTTTATTGGGTTCATGACTAACATAGTATCAACAAAAAATATAAGAAAATATAGCACATTGATGGCAAGTTTCCGAAAATGGCATTAGAATACACAAATACATTTTGTGTAACGGTTGTCGCGTCCATCAGCGACCTGGTTGGTACAATAAGTGCACAAATTTCATATTCATTTCTATATTTATGAATACCACATGGAACAATAAAATTGTAAACACCATTTCCACTTCATTCACCTGATCATGTAGTAAAATACTGCATCCATCTGAACGGACACCGCGACACACAACATACACACAAACGCATTCAAAGGTTTGGTGTCCCAGAAAATGAACGTTACATTAGCGAGAACCAAGTATTTTTACCAATGTGATTTAAACGGTACATTGCCTTATGGATTTGAGCTATAGATTGCCGATAATTTGTCAGAACGTTTGATTAGGGCTGATTTTTAGTAAGTAAAATATCACCATAAGCTTCCCGAAGTTGACACGAAGGAATGAAGTTAGCGACTTGGTCCGTACGAAAGGTAAACAAGAGACAGTGTGTTGACAAATTAAAGATTGGCTCAGTTTCTTAGTTTTGATGACCAATTTATGTCCCAAATATTTTTTATTGATTTTAAAAAGTCAGAAAATATATCGTAAATGGTTGTTGCGTTTTCGACACCACAATGTTTTTGATATATTAAATTGGAAAATAAGAAAAAATAATTAACTCGCCCAAAAATCGCTACAACGATAAGATACCTCGTTGGGTTTTTGAAAGGTTAGAGGTTTGGAGTCTCCGTGAGTTAACTTACGGAGGTACCGACCCCGATAACAGTCGTCGTGACAATGGACACCAAGCACAACGGCTGTTACGGGATCTTTACTGTACTGTATTACCTTTATGTTACTGTATTCTTCTGGTATTGATGAAGATATTTCCCTAGATCATTATCAACACGTATATGTATGAGGGGCCATATGAAGTTTATTTATGAATTAAATATTCATGACTAAATGTGGCAGCATTTTATTGGTGTCCAAATTGGTGGTAAAATGATGAAGGTTTGTCTGTCATGAAAAACGTTTTTGACTTTTGGTCATGAAGTTATCTAATTTATATCTGTCATTTATATGGTTTTACATGATGGGTTGATTTTTGTTTAGAAGAGTGTATTGGTGTAAACAACTGAACAATGATCTTGTTCCTCAAAATCTCTCCAGTATTGTAAAAAGGCACATATGCAACTAAATACTAAACATAACTACTTGCATTTACATGACGTTGCTGTGTCCCAAACATTATGGTGCCCTGAAATGGGGGGACTATGTAGAAACACTGCTGTAATTTCGACATGGTGAAACCTAAATGTATAAAAATGGCCTTTATTAAAATCTGACAATGTGCTCTTTAACCACGTGATTTTTTCTATTACAAATCTCAAATTGCGGAGTACAGAGGCAAATAAGTAAATGATGGGTCTTTGTCCCAAACATTATGGAGGGCACTGTACCTCTAAACCTTACTATTCATGCAGCTGTCTTTTAAACATTATATTGCACTTACCTTCCTCTGGCAGCTCGTGCCATGTATACAGCACCCTCTGTGTGAAGAAGTTGCCCCTCGGGTCCCTTTTAAATCTTTCCCCTCTCACCTTAAACATATGCCCCCCTGGTTCTTAATTCACTTCTCTGGAGTCCTGCTTCTTTGTACTCTTTCCAGGTCAATGATGTATTTCATTGTTATGGTGATCACAACTGAACCTGAACTCATCAAGATCTTTTATAACTGCAAAATAACATTCTAACTCCTGTACTCAATGATCTGACTGATGGAGGTTTTCAGATACCACACACCTTCTTCACTAATCCATCTACCTTTGACACTACTTTCACTCCTGTGTACTTTCAGGTCACTCTGTTCTACAACACCGCCCAGGGCACCACCGTTCACTGTGAAGGACCTACCTTGCTTTGACTTCGCAAAACACAACACTTCACACTTACACCTCAGGTCATAGAAGGTTATTTGCCATTCTTCTGCCCACTTACCCAGTTGATCAAGCTCCCACTGCAATTGGTGATAACCTTTTTTTACTTTCTATGATACCAACTATTTTGGAGTCATCTGCAAACTGACTAACCATGCCTTGTATATTCTTATCCAAATTTTTATATAACTAACAGCAAATGGGCCCACAACCGATCCCTGTGACACATCCCTAGTCACAGGCTTCCTGTCTGAAAAAACAATCTTCCACCATCAGTCTCTGCTTACCATCAAGATAGTTATATATCCCAATAGCTGGCTCGCGCTGGATCCCATAGGATCAGACCTTACAGAGCTTACAATACAAGACCTAGTAAACGCAATGTTTAAGTCCATATGAACAATATGCATCAATACTCTTGACTACCTCTTCAAAATAAAAACTAAAAGATTTGTGAGATATTTATATTTGAAGAAATGTAGTAGACATTGGAGAAGTTGACTTATCTAAGAATATAACAGTTAAAAAAAGTTTCTATTTATTCTAACATTGTACAGTAAAAGTGGACATATTAGAGAATAATTGGAGCACTTGCTTCAATGCCTACAATTGCAGTTGTTTTGAGAACTCCGACTCGGATCTTACTATGTTATTTATTTTATTATTTCTTCTCGCTGCTTATTTCTATAAATAGGAATAAAGTTGAATAAAGAGGAACTAGAAATGAAAACAGAAGCTTGCTTAGTTCATGTTTTCCCTTCAGCATCTGAGGCAGCAAATCCTGGATATTCCCCAGCAGCAGTGGAACAGCTGACACTGCCTTGCTCACATCTGCTTTCAGTATTCATCAGATTCCACTGTCACTGCATAAGGCGGGAAATAAATCTGAGACACAGCCATCATATTTGTAATGAAGACTGTTTTCAAATGTTCCAACTCAAGGGTCAGTTAAAGGCAACGTTGAGGGAAACAGCTACTCCCTCTACTCAATCCCAGCAGCACATTTAATTCGGACCATTCTTCTGTTGTTAAAACCAACAAACTGAAACACCATACCAATGAACCTTATCTGCTCTAGGAGACATTTTTGCATGTGCGTTTTACCGCAACGTGAAATTTCAAACATTAGGCACAATGACTTTGCAAATATAAGTACTTAATCTTTCATTTTTCAAGATGTAGGATATAATTTAAACAAAGCTTAATTAAAACTGTCAGCTATCACCACTACCGGCAAGCTCTGCAGAATGGACAGTGTTTGGCCTTTGTGCCAAAATGAAAATTTAATTTCAAAATAAATTAAAATGGTAATGTATAGGAGGTCGTCCAGTCTCTGACACTACTATCATTGTTTGACTGATCTCCAAAACAACTCAAGTATTGAATGTTTGTGAATTCTCCCAGAGTTAACAAACTAAGCTCGTGCCAGTCAATAGTGGGCCTTATTAAGCTGATGTCATGCACATTCCTTGTTACCAAGATAATGGGATCACAAAGGCTACTTCAACACATCTGCCTGAGTGGGGAGGATACACAATCTCCCCAAAACATCCAACATAAGGTGCCCACTTCTTGTGTTGAATGATGTACATTGCCCTTTCACTATTAATGTCACCTCACGTATTTTAAAACGACAACGCTTGTTACGCAATCTACAAGCATCTAAGCTCAGATTTCATTCAATAACAAGGTGTAGGGACTACCTGCTAACCACTGGATTATCTTTCTCAAAACATTTCAGAAACACAAGACCACCTTTCCAAAGATGTGAAACTGCAAGGATTTAATGTCCATGAAGCCCACTTGTAATGCAAGAGCTGGACAAAGTTCAAGCAGTGGGAGGATGATGAATTGACATCTCTCTTTGTGAGCTATGTAGTCTAATCCCTCCGTTCACTCACCATATTCTTCAAACTTCCCTCTTTTATTCCCTCTCTACCAGTAACACAGTAATCGCATTTTCTTCAAAATGTCTGATTCTCCGCCACACAAGCCTTGAATTTTCCTTCTACATAGATCCTGGAATGCTGATCTACAAGTTGCCCATTCACAAATTTAAAAAAATAAATAAAAAAGCAAGAGATGTTTGCTCAGTCTTTCAACAGGTCTGCCACTTGTGCTTAATATACATATAATATACATTTAATCAACATTGCCACTAGTGGCGCCGCACTGATGGCAGCCTCTGCCTACAACCTGTTTGTCCTTTCCATATTTTTTTTAATTTTTAGTTAGTTTAAAGTCTGTTTTCGGGGGAAACTTTAACTGTTCTATGTGGGGATGGGGGGGCAGGGTAAGGGAGAAACTGTTTCCCAGTCGCTTCCTGGCGGGGACGCGACTATTTCTCTGAGTCGCGTCCTCGCCCCCCTCCTCGCGCCCTACCACCTGGATTGGAGCGGCCTTTCCTGCCGGGGACCGGACCAGAGCTGCAACAGCGGCGGCGCAGTGCTGAATTCACCGCGGAGCGGGCGATACCTACCTGGATCAGTGGGCCACTGCTCCAATATCTTGGAGCTGCGGTTTGGGAGAGCTTCCAACGTGGGTGGCGCTGACCGTCATCACGGAGTCCTGGGGCACTTTGCCAAGGGCCACCAGTGTTGCACCTCCGCCCAGCGCGGTCTGCGGAGGGCTCGGGGAGGCCCCGACCACGAGTGAACATTAGAGGAAAAGACTGACTTTGGTGCCTTCCCTCACAGTGGGAAACTTTGATTCTGCTGTGTGGGGATGTTTTTATGTTGAATTCTATCGTGTGTTGTGTTCTTTATTTTTATTGTATGGCTGTATGGTGATCACATTTCACTGTGCCATCTGGCACATGACAAATAAATGTATCTTGTATATGCCATGACCTGTGTGCTCACTCTGCATTTCTCCTCATGTTTCCAGCTTGTCGCCCAACTGCAACCAAGGACCTTTTGTCTAATTTAGAGTTACAGTGCAGAAACTGGCCCACCGAGACTGCACCGAGCAGCAGTCCCCGTACACTAGCACTGTCCTACACACTAGGGGCAATTTCACAATTTTACCGAATACAATTGACCTATAAACTTGTACGTCTTGGGAATGTGGGTTGAAACCGGATCACACGGAGAAAATCCACGTGGTCACGTGGAGAACGTACAAACTCCGTACAGACAGCACACGTGATCACGATCGAACCGGGGTCTCAGGGGCTATAAGGCAGCAAATCTACCAATGCACCACCATGCAGTCCTCTTATTCCTCTTTAAAGTTCTGGCCATGCCTTCTCACTCAGGCCCCCACCACAGCAGAAAGCAGGCTGACAACCTTTCAGTCAAACTACAAATGGACACCATCTCACAGTACAATCACAGCTGTCAATAACAAATACATTTTGGAGCTTGTATAATGTATGCCAAAATACTCAAGCTTAATATAATCTGTGATGATGTTACCATTTGTAGTTAATAACTTTGAAATAAAAAGGCCACAGAAAAGGCTGTGGGTTAAGTTTTGAAAGATGCCAGTCAATTCAGAACAGCTTATCATTCAGTACATTAAAAATGTGTATTCAGTACATTAAAAAAAAGATAACATGAAGGAAAACGGCATATCTTGCTTCCAATTTACTGTTCTGTCATTTACCATGAAGGGTCCCACGGTCTCTGTTCATTTAACAAGTGATTAAAACACAAGCTCATAGCTGCAGTTTCCACGTTATAAATATTTTAGTAGTGTTTATGAATAATCACAAATGCAGCGAAGAGCAAAATGCAAATCCTGCAATACAGACCCTGGAAGTACTGAACATAACAAATCAGTGGAGTGCATGGTGTTTTGCGTGGTTCATACAAAAGGAATCAAGATAAAAATGATACATTAGAGATGGTATTAAACTGCAGTGTTACAGAGATTATCTTTTTGTGCCCATCTGCTCCGTTTACTACTATAGTCAAACTAATCTTACCATTCCTCCACTTAAGAAGGGTCTTGACCCGAAATGTCACCTATTCCTTCGCTCCATACATGCTGCCTCACCCGCTGAGTTTCTCCAGCATTTTAGCCTCCCTTCGATTTTTCCAGCATCTGCAGTCCTTTCTTAAACATTCCTCCACTTATGTCAATTTGATTAAACAGGTCCCCGCAATCTGGGAGTACACGCCAACTCAATAAACACAAAAAGAGTATGTTATTAAATTGAATGGTCAGCGAGACCACTTAACAGGTAACAGTGGAAAGAAATGCAAGATCAAGAGCTTTAACCACAGCGGAAATCGACCAAGCTTAGTGATTTACAAGTTCACTTAACATTGTCTTTCATAGATCGGTCGTAGGCCAGCAGCCTGCCATTCAGCTCGTCAAGTGTGTACCAGCGTTCTGCAAGAGAAATCTACCTCGTCCCTTTCCACCACAATTATCTTTTGAACACCACAAATGAAACCGCCGCCACTGCCATCCCTGCAGTACATTCCAGATTATAACCACTTGTAAAAATAAACCATTCTCTCATAAGGTCATATGTGATAGGAGCAGAATTAAGCCATTCGGCCCATCAAGTCTACTCCGCCAATCTATCATGGCTGATCTATCTCTCCCTCCTATCCATTCTCCTGCCTTCTCCCCAAAACCTCTAACACCTGTACTAATCAAGAATCTATCTATCTCTGCCTTAACAATATCCATGACGGCCTCTACAGCCTTCTGTGGCAAAGAATTCCATAGATTCACCACCTTCTGGCTGAAAAGCCGGTGCTCCAAGCAATGTGTCAGGAGGAAGCCTCTAATAGATTTGTCTTCCTTTCATGCTAATCGGATTTGCTTTGGAATTGATGATAAATCAACTTCCCAGAGTGGCCCTGCCACTTCGAATGCACAGCCTTTTTCCCCAGAGTAGCAGAATCAAAATCTCGAATGAGAAGGCAAAGATATAATAGGAATCTGAGGGGCACCTTTTTCCACACAGAGGGCGGTGGGTATATGGAATGACATACTGGAGGAAGTAGTTAAGGCAGGTGTAATAACATTTAAAGGACACTAGACCAAGTGCGGGCCCGTTGGGTCCCATTCCCCCAATGCAATATTTCACCAAACTGTGCATATGCAGCTGACTGAGCAGGCCTCAGTCAACTGTGCATATGCACTGCGCAGGCATGACTGCTGCGTTCAAGTTAATAAAGTGAAGAGAGGACTCGTGGAGGCGTTTGTAAAATGGAAGGAAACTTACCCGTGGAGCCATTAGGTTCCCGTTGTGAGGCCGGGCAAGTACAAACGTCAGAGATCCCCGTTGTGACACACACGGGAACCCTCCCCCAACTGTGCAGGTGCAGCCGGCAAGTGGGGAAGCTGTTTTAAGTTAATTTAAGTTTTAAACGTCAGTAACTTGTAAAATATAACATCAATCTGAACAAAACTTGACTAATGCACACCCCAGGACAATGGTAATTAAGGTGGGCCACAATTGTTGCGCTATAGTCTACCGTTTTGGAACAGTTTCGGGAACACATGGCATGGCAAGTGGAAAGTGATTTTTTAAAGGTTAAAAACCGGTCCGATCGGCGGGTGGAAGTTGCTCCCTGTGGCTTATTTATTTATTTATTGAATATTTGTCTTAATACACGAGGCGATGTTCAGTGAAAATGGCAATCCCGGCTCGGCAACCCTCTCCTGTGCAGGCACGGCTGACGGTCCTATTTTAAATATATCCTGTAGTTGCATCTGTCTACATTTATTCATTACAAATTTCCTTGTCCATAATTGTAATATAAATTGTCTTGGTGAAACTTCAAAACTTCAGGGTGACTTGGTTCTTTATAGTAGGTTAGATTATTGAGATGTTGCCACTGAAAGTCGATTGTCCTGTGGCAAGATGCCAAAGATGGTAATGGAATCAAATCGGTTTTAATTATTTGGGTTGAGAGATACTGTTCAGAACACTCTGGAGGACACCCCGATTCTTCAGATGATGCCATAGAACTTGAAAATCTAAAGGATCTGTCCCACTTGGGCGTTATTTGCGCGACATCATTTATGCGTCACAATGCAACATCATTTACGCGTCACGCGCATGGCGTGCATTACGCGTGCATGGCGCGTGGTGGCGTAGGCAGTGATGCACGGTCGCGCATGGCGCCCCAGATTTTGTGATTCACCAAATCTTTGCACACCACCTGCGCAACGCGCAAATGACGCCCAAGTGGGACAGGGCCTTTAGTGTCTGAGTTCAATATCTCAACCAAAATACATTCCCTTTGACAGAATAATGCTTTTTATGACATTTAAGTGTCTGCCTAGAATAAGTGCTCAGCGTGTGAAATGTGGCTAGAGTTTGCAACCATCTTACACTGAATGAATTGCAACACTTGCAATTTGTCATGCTGTGGTTACAGAGTCAGTGACGTTGAGGCACCAGATGTGAATCCTGTAATCTATATTTCCTAATTTCCAGATGGTAGTTATTTTTAGTTTTCAATTGATCATATTACTGAAACCTAAATGAGATCTGTGAGAAGTCCAACTTCAACCTAGCAGCTCATCAGCAAATCTTGTACAACTTTTGGAAACATCAGACGTTCAAGATTTTTCAGTTCGTAGGTCACTCACTATGTGTTAAAACATCTGTGACTGAAGAGAGGAACTTATGGCTGTGGACTAGTTTTGTTGGCTGACGGGTCCCCGTTGTGACACCAGAGATTGCCGTTGTGACGCGAGTCAAAATGGCGATTTTAAGATGGAGGTGGGCCAACTTCGCAGGCGCAGCTGACTATTTCAAAATGGTGGCGGGATCGACAACCCTCAACTGCGCACACGCAGGTAGCGGGCCCGGCAACCCTCCCCCAACTGTGCAGGCACGGATCTGGCGGCCATCTTAACATTGTGACGCAAGATGAACCTGCAAGTATTAGATCAAAGGGCCCCAACAGCATAGACGCAGACCCATTGGGATTTCAAGATGGCGACAGGCCAACTGCACAGGCGCAGATGCAGCGGCCATCTTACCGTTGTGATGCGTTGGGTTCCCATTGTGACGTCGAACGTGGCTGACGGGCAGGGCAAATGGAAAAGTGATTTTTTTATCAAGTTAAAATGTCAATAACTTAAAAAAAGGCGATTAGAAAATCAGCAAAGGCCCCAACTGTGCATGTGCAGATACCGGGTCCACTGCGCACGTGCAGGGAGACTGCGTCATTTTGCGACACACCGCAAGCGTTTTTTTCAACTGACGGGCCTCCAACTGCGCAAGCGCGGCCGGCAAGTTGGGGAGCTGTTTTAAGTTAATTTAAGTTTAAAATGTCAATAACTTCAAAAATATAACATCAATCTGAACGAAACTTGGCTAAGGCACATCACAGGACAATGGTGAGTAAGGTGGGCCTAAAATTGTAGCGCTAGTGTGTGTGTGTGTGTGTGTGTGTGTGTGTGTGTGTGTGTGTGTGTGTGTGTGTGTGTGTGTGTGTGTGTGTGTGTGTATATATATATATATACACACATATATATACACATATATATACACACAAACCAACAAGATGAGAGTTTTAGTGACACATATAAATTTGGACAGGTACGAAGATAGAAAAGGTCGAGGGGGATGTGGGCCACGCATGCAAATTGGACTAGCCGAGATGGGGCATCTTGGTCAGCATGGATGAATTTGGCCAGGGGGCTTGTTTCTGTGCTGCATGGCTCTATAAGTATGACAATTGACAATTAATATACAATTAAGGATTTTACACCAGGCTGCAGTATCAGTTAGTCTAATAATTCCTACCAATCCTCAGTTTCATATACTCTTTACTCCAAAGCTCTGATCACCACATTCTAATTCTAAGCCAAGCCCTATATTGACTGTGCAGGCATCAGAAACTTATTTTCCTGTATTCTCCTGCTTTCTGCCCAACAGGCAAATTGTGACAGCACTTTCCAGTGCTTTCCGTGCCTGCAGTCTCTGCCCTTGCCAGGATTTCTTGAATGGGGAGACATAACAGGATCAGGCTGCTCCCCTGCCAGTGGTTTTGTGATGGTGCCGACCAGCTACAGCACTCACCCCTTGCTTCAGTGTCTGCAACCTGCAGTGTGGAAGGCAGGGACCTGCCAGAGGTCATTCGCAGGTACATCTGATCTCCTGGTTCACTGCTCAGCTTCTGGAATCCAGGGGCTACACAAACACCTCAAGCTGAGGGGGAGAGGCATTCCAGAGATGGCTGGCATGAGGTACATGACCTTAACTATTTGAATGGAGTCATCTCCTGGTTTGCTGCTCAGCTCATCGAGTCCAGGTGCTGAACAAACACCTCAAGCTGAGGGGTATAGAATAATTCCTGAGATGGCTGGCAGGAGGAGCGCGACTTTAACCACTCGAGTGGAGTCGCCAACTGCGCAAGTAAGAGTTTTGCTTTCTCCCCTTTATTTAAGATCACAGAGTTACACAGTGTGGTAACAGGCCCTTCGGCCCAACTTGCCCACACCCATCAACGTGCCCCATCTACACGAGTTTCACCTGCCTGCGTTTGGTCCATATCCCTCTAAACCCGTCCTGTCTAAACCTGTACCTGTCTGAATGTCTCTTAAACATTGTGATAGTACCTACCTCAACTACCTCCTCCGACAGCCCGTTCCATACACCCACCACCATTTGTTTGGGGGAGGTACTGTGGCGCATTGGTAGCGTTGCTGCCTTGCAATGGCAGAGACCAGGGTTTGATACTGATTACGGATGCTGTCTGTACGGAGTTTGTGCATTCTCCCATGATCTCCATGCTGGGTTTTTTCGGGATCTCCGGATTTCTCCCACACTCCAAAGACTCACAGGTTTGTAGGTTAATTGGCTTAACAGAATTGTAAATTGTCCTTCGTGTGTGTTGGATATTGTAAGTGCGCAGGGATCGCTGGTCGGCATAGGACAGTTACCCCTTAGCCATTTATTTTTAGGGTCTGTAACCCAAAAGATGCTCAAGTTAAAGATATTTTAGAAATTATTTAACCTATCTAAATTATTAAAATATCTTTTTATTAAGGGTACTAGACTCAGTGGGACCCGTTGGGTCCCAGTCACGTGGGAGGTCTGGTCCCCCAACGTAACCCATTCCCCAACACAATATTCCATTACTCACCCGTTCCCCCAACCGCAATATTCCACCACACACCCACAGCCCTTAACTGCGCAGGTGCGGCTCATTTCCCCTCATCCCCCAGCACTCCATCCCCCTCCCCCTCCTCTTTGTGTGTGGGAGGGGAGGAGGGGAGGGGTGTGTGGTGGGAGGGGAGTGGGGCTGTGTGCGGGCATGGGAGCATATGAGGGGGGGAGAGCATGGTAGGGGGGGAGAGCATGGTGTGGGGGGAGGGGGGTGTGGTGAGGGGGTGTTTGTGGTGGGGGGGTGTGGGGTGGGGTGGAGTGGGAAGTGTGTATTTGTTGTGTTTCTTGCTGTGTTCAGCAGCCGGGGACGGCTTCAGGCGGGGCCTGTTGGGGGCCGGTGGTCCCCCTCACCCACTGCAGGACGCTCTTCCCCCCCCCCCACTGGCCCCCGCATCCCCAACTGCAAATCTCCCCCCCCCCCACAAAAACAACCGGCACGTGCCTGAAGCCGTCCCCATCTCCAGCTGCATGGTGCTCCCCACCGACTTCAGGCAGGGAGCGGGAGTGTCCTGCAGTGGGGGAGGGGGACGATTTCAGGCAGGGGCTATTGGGGGCCGGAGCGTCCTGTAGCCGGCGGACGGGGGGGGGGGCGGCTTAAAGCAGGGGCTATGGGGGGCCGGTGGGGGAAAAGAGTATGCTGCAGCCTGGGGGGGGGGGGGGGGGGGCGGCTTCAGGCGAGGGCTGTCGGGGGCCAGTAGGGGTGGAGGGGGGGGGGAACGTCCTGCACTCACTCCATGGCTCGAAGGGCCTACTCCTGCTCCTATTGTCTAGGACAAGATGAGATTTTTAGTTAAATATAGATTTACAATCAGTCTGGAGTCCTTGAACAGCAGTAAGTTATCCATGGGGTGGTTCCAAGGGTGGGACCTCAGCATCCCACCCAAGGCCAGGTCACCACTAACAGCATGACCACAATAATCATGGCCCAATCACAACAGAATGGGAATTTGGCCCAATAACATCAGCAAGGTTTCAAGACACAGGCTCTGAACGAGAAATTCCATCTTCACTTTTGCATCGATATGCTTTAAATAGACATGACATTCCTAGGGAGAAAACAATGAGAATCACCAGTGGGAACCAAGCATCATACTCATGGTCAGCGGGTCAGGCAGCATCTCTGGAGAAAATGGATAGGTGACATCTCGGGTCAGGACCCTTCTTCAGACCTTAACCAAAACATCACTCCATGTTTTCCAGAGATGCTGCCTGATCTGCTGAGTTATTCCAGCATCTTTGGTATAAACCAGCATCTGCAGTTCCTTTATATTACATTGTGCTTGTGGAACAGTCTGTACCTGGGTTACTGTACCAAGTGTGCTATTTTGCTACAATCAGCTCCGATTGTTTTCTTTAGTGATATCTTTCATCATATACCTTCTGCAACCACTGAAATGTTGCAAATGTATTTTATTCTTTGACTGCTCCTATTCTCACATCAACCATCCTCAGATTCCCACTTAAGCACTTTACACCAAAGATTATAGAGGAGCAAGATGCGCCACTCAGTGGAAAAGGCGTAGTATCACGCGTGTGATTGTCGACGCCATATTAGCGGACCAGAGATGGCGTCGACTATGGCGTCTAATGGGAAACTGAGCTTCTCTATGATCTTTGTCTCTCGATCTGCCGCTGTGTAATCTGCTCCAAAGCTACAGAGCAGTTGTAAACAAAGATTATAGAGGAGCAAGATGCATTAGAAAGTTATTAGATTTATTTGTAACAGATCTTTACTTACCTCTCGATCCCTCTCTATCCCCTCTCTTCTCGCTATCTCCCTCTCTTCTTTCTATCGCTCTCTCTCCCCCTCGATCGCTCTCTCTCCCCTGTCGATCTCTTTCTCTCCCCGTCGAACTCTTTCTCTCCCCTCTCGAACTCTTTCTCTCCCCTCTCGAACTCTTTCTCTCCCCTCTCGAACTCTTTCTCTCCCCTCTCGAACTCTTTCTCTCCCCTCTCGATCTCTTTCTCATCCCCTCTCGATCTATCTCTCTCCCCTCTCTTCTCGATTTCCCTCTCTCCCGCCCTTCTGTGTGAGAGTTGGCAGCCCTGCTGTGCCTTAGGCCCAAAAGAGGATAGAAATAAATTACATTATGATCTTTGTAGGAAGATTTTAATAAGCTCGTCTATCCAAAGATTTGCTTCTATCTGTCCCACCATATATTTATATGAATGTGTGTTTGTGTGTGCCTGTAATTTTGTGCACAGGGTGTGTTAAAGGAATACAAGGGAAGCTGTACAATGCAATGCAAGGTAAACTACGCAAAGGAGGGGCTGGGGAGGAAAGATGCGAGGGAAATGGGGGAACAGGGGGAAAAGGGAGCGGGAGATAGGGAAGGAGGGGGGGAAGGGAGGGAGATCGAGAGAAGATAGGGGAGAGAGGGATCGAGGGGAGATAGAGAAGAGAGGGAGAGGGAGATCGAAAGAGAGGGACAGGAAGAGAGATCTAGAGGGGGAGAGAGAGAGATAGAGAGGGATCGAGAGGTAAGTAAAGATCTATTACAAATAAATCTAATAACTTTCTAATGCATCTTGCTCCTCTATAATCTTTGTTTACAACTGCTCTGTAGCTTTGGAGCGGATTACACATGGGGAGACAATCCGCCAAAATGGCGGCCGTGACGTTCCGTTACGTACTACACACCAGTCCATTGGATTTCCACTGAGTGGCGCATCTTGCTCCTCTATAATCTTTGCTTTACACAACATTTGATTTAGTTTGTATTGTGCTTCTCAATGTTGTGACAGAAAAGGTGAGCTGGCAGGTTGGGGGGGGGGGGGGGGGGGGTTTATAGAAACATAGAAAATAGGTGCAGGATTAGACCATTCGGCCCTTCAAGCCTGCACCACCATTCAATATGATCATGGCTGATCATCCAACTCAGTATCCTGTACCTGCATTCTCTCCATACCCCCTGATCCCTTTAGCCACAAGGGCCACATCTAACTCCCTCTTAAATATAGCCAATGAACTGGCCTTAACTGTGGCAGAGAATTCCAGAGACTCACCACGCTCTATGTGAAAAATGTTTTTCTCATCTCTGTCCTAAAAGACTTTCTTCCTTATCCTTGAACTGTGACCCCTTGTTCTGGACTTCCCCAACATCGGGAACAATCTTCCTGCATCTAGCCTGTCCAACCCCTTAAGAATTTTGTACGTTTCTATAAGATCCCCCCTCAAATCTTCTAAATTCTAGCGAGTACAAGCCGAGTCCATCCTGTCTTTCCTCATATGAAAGTTCTGACATCCCAGGAATCAGTTTGGTGACCTTCTCTGGACCCCCTCTATGGCAAGAATGTCTTCCCTCAGATTTGGAGACCAAATAGAGAGCATCTGTCACTATTATGTACATTTTGGTGGAAATGTTTACACAGAACGAGATCAGGAGCTCTATCGTTCAGTCCGAGGAAGGGTTCCGACCCAAAACGTCACCCATTCTTTTTCTCCAGAGATGCTGCCTGTCCCGCTGAGTTACTCCAGCTTGGTTTGTCTATCTTCGAGATCATGGTCAAAATGTGTAGGAAGGAACTGCTCCAGAGATGCTGCCTGGCCCACTGAGCTACTCCAGATCATGGTCAAAATGTGTAGGAAGGAACTGCTCCAGAGATGCTGCCTGGCCCACTGAGCTACTCCAGATCATGGTCAAAATGTATAGGAAGGAACTGCTCCAGAGATGCTGCCTGGCCCACTGAGCTACTCCAGCATTTTGTGTCTATCATCAGGATCAAAATTCTGTGCAGTAGTCTCACAATTAAACAGACCACACATGGAGAATGAATTTTCATTGGGCAGGGGAGAATACATATAAGGAAATAAATACAGATACAGATGTGTGAAGTTTGCACGTTCTCCCTGTAACCACCTGGGTTTCTGCTGTGCGCATCTCCTCCAGCTGCTTTGGTTTCCTTCCACATCCCAACGACCTACGGATTTTTTTAGGTTAATCGACCACTAATTTGCCCTTAGTGTGCACAGAGTAGATGAGAAAGTGGGATTACAGAACTGGTGTGAATGGATGATTGATGGATGGCGTGGACTCAGTGGGCCAAAGGACCTGTTTCCATGTTGTATCTCTAAACTACACTAAACTTGACTTAGAACTTTCTGAACATAGAAAAGTGGAACTCTGGAACAGGTCCTTCTGCCAACAATGTTCAAACATGATGCCGGGTTAAACAAATCACCTCTGTCTACACGTGATCCATATCCCTCCTTTGCCCACATATCCATGTGCCTATCCAAAAGTTTTCTAAATACCATTATCATATTTGCCTGCACCACCACCAACCCCACAGTGCTTCCAGGCATCTACTACTCTGTGTAAAAGACCTGCCCCACACATCCCCTTTAAACTTAGCCCCACTCATCGCTCTTAAAGTGCAGGTATTTCCACAAAGTTTTGTTCCCTCTGCTCCTGATTCTCTTCCCAAGCAACTTCCCCTTCGAACTCTGATAGAGGAAAATAATTAAGTATAACAAACCACACACCAATATCAGGCTTGATAACAAAATTAAAGCCCATGCTGTTAAAGGGGCTGTGAAAGCATGGATAGAGACCTGAACAAGTGCAAAATGGTGGTGAACAAGTCACATTTGAGGAGATCATGGAGGAGAAGCAATGTATACTAAAAGAAGAACATTAAAAGGGAGGGGAGCGGGGGGGGGGGGGGGGGGGGGCAGAGAGAGAGGGCAATTTTCCTTACAGAACAGACATTAGTGTTTGAATAGATGGAGAAAGCTAATTCAATTAGAATGCAAGTATTTAGCTAATTCTTCTTTCGATTTTAAAAAGGTGCTCTGGGAGAGCAAGATTACAGGACTGAGATAAATTAAAACAGCCAGCAAGGCATGGTGGGCTTTCGGTATAATTCCGTGCTTCTTTATTTATTTAAAACCTGTGTAAACCAGTGCTATTAATCAGAACATAGACAAAAAACCTGGAGAAACTCAGCGAGTGAGGCAGCATCAATGGAGCAAAGGAATAGGCGACGTTTTGGGTCGAGACCGTTCTTTAGGCTCACTTGTTAATCAGAACAATTGTTTTCCATTTTTTTTCCTGAAACAGGAATAATCCTCATCGTCAACATTTCAAACCTGTTATACAAGTCCCAAAGCATGTACAGACTTGATCATTTATCCAAAATACTAAATATTAGTTTGAACAAAAAACACATTTGTTTTAGACATAACAGTGCTGGTCATTTTGAGGCGAAGAGCTCCTGGGAATCATGACTTCACATACAAAGCAACTAAATAAGATGGGGGAGTATGTATTTTGGCTTGATCTTTAAACGAGACTGGTGCATCCGCGCTACACCCAGAGCAAGAGGCAACTTATTTTAAAATTAAAACAGAAATTACAGATAGTTTACATTAGTCATAGAGTTGGACCAGTACTATTCACCGAAGGATAAAGCGCTGGAGTAACTCAGCGGATCAGGCAGCATCTTTTGAGAACATGAATAAGTGATGTTTTTGATCGGGAGCCTTCTTCAGACTTAAGGGGGGGGGGGGGGAGAGGGGTTTCTAAAGGGCAGATGATTGGAAGAAAGGCCAGAGATTAAAGCAGGAGGTGAGAGACAGACTGATTGAAGAGTTGCAATCTTTCCCACACCAATCACTATACTTATCATAACCGTCTATACCTTGGTGATTCAAGTCTTTAGTTTAGAGATACAGTGTGGAGACAGTCCTTTCAGAGCAACAAGTCCGCACCAACCAATAATCACGTGTACACCAGTTCCCAGTTTTACATCCTATACAAAGAGGAAGATTAGACTTTTTTGCCTTTCATCACAGTGGGGAATGTAGGGAATCTGCTGTGGTGGATGTTTATGTTAACTTTTATGCAGTTGTGTGTCTTGTTGCTTTTTTTAGTATGGCTGAATGGCAATTCAAATATCACTGTACCTTAATTGGTACATGTGACAATAAAAGTCCTTTGAAACACATTAGGGGCAATTTACAGAGGCCAATGAACCTACTAACCTGCATGTCTTTGGGATGTAGGAGGAAACTGGAGCATCCGGAGAAAACCCACTCAGGTGGAGAACGGACAAACTTTGTACAGACAACACCCGTAAGTCGGGATCGAACCCAGGTCTCTGGTGCTGTCAGGTAGCAAATGTACCGCTACGCCACCGTGCTTATCTAGATATTTCTTCAATGTAGTCAGTGTATCGGCTTCACCTCCTTCTTGGGCAACTAATGAATTCAAATGCAAAATGGGGTAGTTATTAACTCCAGCTTCCAATTCAAGGATTGTCTCACACTGTTACAAATGTTGAATCCAGAGCTCCCGTCTTAATGTGTAAAATACAACAAAAGCAAAAATGCATTGTACCAAAATCATCGTAGCTAAACATTGCAAAGAAACTCAGTAAGGTTAGTCACAAAATACTGGAGTAACTCAGCGGGAAAGGCAGCATCTCTGGAGAGAAGGAATGGATGACGTTTCAGGTCGAGACCCTTCTTCTGACTGATGTTAGGGGAGGGGGTGGGACAGGGATAGAATGTAGTCGGAGACAGTAAGACTGGTGGGAGAACTGGGAAGGGGGAGGGGATGGCGAGAGGGGGAAAGCAAAGGCTATTTAAAGTTAGCAATTTGTGCTGGGCCTCACTCTGACAATGGACAAGGCCCAGGACAGAAAGGTCAGATTGGGAATGGGAAGGAGAGTTAAAGTGCTGAGCCACCGGGAGATCAGCCAGGTTACGACAGACTGAGCGGAGGTGTTCAGCGAAACGATCGCTAAGCCTGCACTTGGTCTCGCCGATGTACAGAATTTTACACTTGGAACAGCGGATGAGGTTGCAGGAGGTGCAAGTGAACCGCTGCCTCACCTGAAAAGCGAGCAAGAGTGGAGCTGCGGGATATTGAGGAGACCCTAGTGAAAGCCACATCTATAATAGAAGAGGGGAACCCCCGTTTTCCAAAGAATGAGGATCTCATCGGAGATGTCCTAGTTCTTTAGGATCAATGGAGATGTCCTCATTCTTCAGGATCATGCGAGATGTTCGCATTCTTCAGGAAACGGGGGTTTCCCCCTTCTATTATAGATGAGGGTCTCACTAGGGTCTCCTCAATATCCCACAGCTCCACTCTTGCTCCCCCTCCCCTCAGCCCCCTTGCCCTCAGCATCTCTGGATTGAAGGAATGGGTGATGTATTCAGACTTGACCCAAAATGTCACACATTCCTTCTAATCAGAGATGCTGCGTGCCCCGCTGAGTTACTCATGCATTCTGTGTCAATCTTCGGGGTAAACCAGCATTTGCAGTTCTTTCCTACACATCATGTTCGTTGTGGGCTGAAGGGCCTGTTCCTGTGCTGTACTGCTCTAACATTCTTATTTGATATACAAGACTGTCGCTTTCATATCTATGCTAAGTCGTTTTAGTTACAGATCAATTCCAAGGTAATAAGAGAACAATGACAACTTGTACTTAAGTGGCTTTAAGAGTGAATGTCCCAGCGCATTTCTTGGAGGAGCACCAGAAAAGTTAGGGAAGGGGGGGGGGGGGGGGGGGGGGGTGGGGGGGGGATATGACAGAAAGCACAAGCATAACACGGGGTTTGAGTTAGCTGATGGTGAATTAAAAAGATGGCTCAGCGCAGCACAGACAGCTGGACAGAGAACACTCTGGAAAGAGTATTGTTAAGGAAGTGGTGTCCATGTTTTGAGACGCTGCAGTGAGAATTTAAAATAACACAAGAAGAACTAAATCGTCACCATTTGGCAGTTAAAACCATTAATCATTATTGGAAAACAAGTGCCGACTAGAAAATGGCCCTGAATTTGTCAGCCATTGCGTTAGCAATGATACCCAGCAGCAGTTGTTTCACACTTTGTGTACTACTGCTTACTATCTTTATTACTATTTCATAATACAAAGGCAGTTGTCTGAAGGCAATGGGGGGGTTACACAAAAAGCTGGAGAAACTCAGCGGGTGCAGCAGCATCTAAGGAGCGAAGGAGATAGGCGACGTTTCGGGTCAAGACCCGCAATGATTATAGGCCTCGGAAAGCTTTCTGTCGGTTTACAGTTGCAACAAAAGATGTGGTTGCTAAGCACTGCCTTCGGTTAACCCAAAGAACTAGTTTATCCTCTGAGGTAGTTTTTATACATAGTGCAGCACTGCTGCGCAGACACTCACAGATCGTTTATTCCAGCAATTGGTTTGATCGACAATTTTAAGCAATATTAGAATCTATCAACCCGTTTCAAACAGGATAGTTATGGCTCTTGCCCAAGAAAGATAAAACTTGAGATTCAAGGAACTGCAGATGCTGGAATCTTGAATAAAACAAAGCACAGATTCCAGCATCTGCAGTTCCATGTCAGGCAGCAACTATGGAGGGAATGGATAGGTAACGCTTCAGGTTGAGACTTCTTCAGACAAAAATATTTGTTTTAAAACACTACCCATTTTAAACATGCTTCTCAATGTACAGCAATTAAACAGTAATTGAGGAATATGAGTCATATGTGTATTTTTTAATTTAATAAAATTATATATTTTTTCCTTCACTGTGTTTCTGTACCTTCGAAGGGTTTTCTCAATTATTATACAGATCCCATTCAACAAGTCAAATCATATCTTTGAATTACAGAAAATGTTTTTGTTGCAAACTGTCCGAGGTATGAAGTCAACATCTTACATGGAGACACAAGGAATCACTGTTATGTGAAGAATAAATACTGCTCCAGATGCGTAGTTAACTAGTCACAGAGCATATAGAGTGGAGTGTCCAATAAAATCCAATTAAAGACAGTTCAAATGAAGTAGATTGTGGGTCAGGACAACACTCTAGTTGGCGAGAGGGCAGTTCGGTTTCCTGGTAACAGATAGGAAGAAACTGTCCCCAAATGTGGTGGTGTGCATTTTCAAACGTATGTACCTTTTGCCAGGTGGGAGAGAGGAGAGGAGGGAGTGGTCGAGGTGAGACTGGTCCTTGCAAGGCAGCATGAAGTATGGAAGGAGTGAGTGGGAGGTTGGTTTGTGTTATGGTCTGGGAAATGGATAATTATCCACTAAATACCAATCATTCAATTATTTTGTCACTGGTATGTTCATTTGGCATTAGCCCACCAGACAGACGTACGTGTGTGTGTGTGTGTGTGTGTGTGTGTGTGTGTGTGTGTGTGTGTGTGTGTGTGTGTGTGTGTGTGTGTGTGTGTGTGTGTGTGTATATAAAGGGAATTCATCGGACACACAGGAATTATGATAGGCAGCCACTGCAGTGATGAGGATGTGCGTCAGAAGTTAGTTCAAAGTCAAATAGATCAAATATACTGTAAACCCTCGTTACTGCACGGACCATGGGGGTGGGTGGGGAATGGTGTCCCTTAGTGCCTATAGTGCGCTATAACAGAGTACACTTCAGTCTGAAGAAGGGTTTTGGCCCGAAACGTTGCCTATTTCCTTCGCTCCATAGATGCTACTGCACCCGCTGAGCTTCTCCAGCACTTTTGTCTACCTTCAATTTTCCAGCATCTGCAGTTCCTTCTTAAACACTTAATCATTGTACGTAATTGAAACAAAGAACTACAGATTATAGTTAATACACAATAGTACACAAGCAGCATCTCTGGAGAACATGCATTGGTGACGTCGGGACCCTTCTTCAGACTGATTCAGCCTGCTGAGTCACTCCAGCATTTGTGTCGATTTGCCATAAAAACAGGCGCTGATGCCACTGATCCACACCAACGGGCCCTCCTTCACCGGTTGAAGCGGCTGTTGGTGCGGCTCACCTCGCAGCCCCCAACAGGATGCGCTTGGTCACAGTGGAGCACCGCCCCCTCTCACCAGCTGCCCCTTCTTCCTGTCAGCCGTCGCTTTCTTCGCTCCCTACTCCAAAGGTGGAGTATGTCAGTGTGCTGTTTGGGTGGAAGAGGCACCATTGGGGTGGGCAGGCACGTGCCGTGAGTAATTACTCAGGGTAGGCACTCAGTCCGCTTTAAAAAAAAATGTAAACCGCGCATGTGCAGATTGTTCTCTCTGTTAAATAAATAAATAAACAGTGACATTTCAATTTGCCCAAGGCTTCCTAGTCCTAGACCAATTGGGGGAACAGTTCCTTTCACAGTGTGTGGAGAGTCTGTGCCAGGGGTAAAGTTGTGGGGAGGGCACAAGTGTTGAGAAGGAGGGTGTTGGGGATACTGCCGGTAACTCACTCACTGCTGCCGCAGCTCTCCGGGTGCGAAGCCACGCACTGTAGCTGGGGATAGAAGCAGCTCGGGGAACTGCGAGTGGCCACCGGAACCCGCCTGCAGAACTGGCCGCCACTTCAGTGCCTTCTGCCGGCCCGCTCACCTTTGGCAGTGCTCTCCGTCGGAACACCTGTCACCTGCCGTTCGCCGACTTCGCTCATGTCAGCGGCTTCCTGAAAATCCTTAAATTCCCACAGCCGAGTAACCTCAATCGCGCTGTCGGAATTTAAGGACATGAGTGAGGCCAGCGAGCGGCAGGAGATAGGTTTTTAGACGGAGAGCTGCCAGAGGTGAGCAGGGACTGGTAGAAGGAGCTAAGGCGGCGGCTGGTTCCGCTGTCCGGCCCGGCGGCCGCTCAGCCACCCGATCTACTTCTCTCTCTCTCTCTTCCTCCCCCCCCGGCCTCAATGCGGTGTCATTGCACACCTCCGTGCAAGGAGCGTCGCAAGTGGCATTATCCCAATCCCCTCATTCATAACATTTGTGCCCCCCCCCACAATTTTACCCCAGGCCAGACTCCCCAAACACTGTGAAAGGAGCTCTCCCCCCACCCCCCGGGAAATACAGTATTTGAAAACATAAACACAAAATGTACTGACCACATTATTGGTACACAAACTCCATTCTTTTCTCTTTGATACCTAAGATACACTTAAAATATTGACAAACCATATTTGAAAACCCCGCCAAGAAACTAGCGCTGCGCATGCGCAGTAGACTGATGTGCATGCGCAGGGCTGCAAAGGCAGAATTTGAAAGTGACAGCTTCAGGCAGCACTGACGGCACGTGGGCTGCACAGACCTTCCCGTGTTACAAGCGCTGCGGATGAAAGGCACGGTGAATTATGCCTACCTAAGAGATCGATCTCTTACATAGGCATAATTCTCCCATGCCTTTATATTTAGTTATTACTATGTTATAATTTTAGTCAGGGTGGGCAGTGCCTACCTTGCCTACCCTGACGGCACGTGCCTGGGGGCGAGGTACAGGCCCGGTGGTCAGGAGGGGAAGGAGGGGATTTTGGGGAGGGGGGGGGGGGGGTAGGGAAGCAGCCGAGTGGTCAAAGCAATGACAGAAAGAAGCGGCAGCTGGTGGGAGGAGAGGGAGCCCACGGTGATTGAGTGCGCCCAGTTCGTGGCAGCAGCCTGAGGAAAGCGCTGTCCCCGGGGGTTACAACATGAGCCGTGTCAACCGAACTCTCCGGCGAGTGTAGAGCTCGCTGGTGCACCTTGTGAGCCAGGATGGCGTAGGCAGGTTCGGCCACTGTAACCAAAATTTGCTGTAAAAGGGTCTGTTAAAAAGATGGTTTACTGTATTTTGTTTCTGCCTGAAATGGCGAGGAATGGTGAAATGTATGATCAGGGCTGATGATGAAGGGTTTCGCCCCGAAACATCACCCATTCCTTCTCTCCAGAGATGCTGCTTATCCCGCTGAGTTACTCCAGCATTTTGGGTGTACCTGATTATGATGACTTCAGTCTTCCCATTTTTAGATGGGAGAATTGATAACACATGCCAAGCTGTGCATCGGGCAAATAATTTATTAGCACAGAGGAACAGGGGGGGGTTGAGGGATATGGTGGACAGCCAGATATTAATGCCTTCAGAGCACACATTTAAGCTGATATTCTGAGTGTAGTTCAACATTATACAGATGGGAGACCACAGAAGGCTAAAGATAGTACCTTGAAACCCAGGACTAATAGCACCAGATTAAAAGTGTAGGAAGGAACTTCAGATGCTGTTTTAAACCGAAAAAGGGTCTCAACTGGAAACGTCACACATTCCTTCTCTCCAAAGATGCTGCCTGTCCCGCTGAGTTACTCCAGTTTTTTGTGTCTATCAACAGATTAAAAGACAGTGATGGGAAGATTCTGGGTGCAGTTAAAGATGGCAAGCTTGGGTCCCGACCCAAAAGTCACCCCATCCTTTATCTCCAGAGATGCTGCCTGACCCGCTGAATCACTCCAGTACCTTATTTTTTATTTTTATGGATGTATGGTAATCTAATTATTTTTTTCTGTAAAGCACTTTCTCTGTAAAGCAACATGATTTGATTTAAAGTGCTATATAAATAAAAATTACTTACTTATATTTGCTTGATAAAGCAAATATAGCACAGAACTGGACAATAACAGAAAAGTGCTGATAAATTAATAGGAATGAATGCTGCAGGGTGGTCAAAGAGTGGAACAATGGGCAGTGCATCAGTGCTGCAAAAAACATTAATCAATATTCAGCAAAATAACTTTTTGCTGTAAACACATTTTGCAAACATATAATACGCTTATCATCAGGTTCACCGAATACCATTACAATCTCATTATAATAGTTATTGATTCCATATTAAATACAGCATGGAAACATGCCCTTCAGCCCAGTAAGTATTAATTGTTTGCATGTCTATGCAAAAAAATTGAAAACTCCAAATAATTTTACAAAAGGCATTCTTCATTCACCAGTCATTCTATATAAATCAATCCATCAAATTGGGCAGCACAGTGGTGCAGCAGTAGAGCTATTGCCTTACCGCACCAGAGACCCGGGTTCAATCCTGACTACATGTGCTTGTCAGTACGGAGTTTGTGCGTTCTTCTCGTGACCTGCATGGGTTCTCTCAGAGATCTTCGGTTTCTTCCCACACTCCAAAGACGTACAGGTTTGTAGGCTAATTGGCTTGGTATGAATGTAAAATTGTCCCTAGTGTGTGTAGGATAGTGTTAATGTGTGGGGATCACTGGTCAGTGTGCATTCAGTGGGTCGAAGGGCCTGTATCCGCACCGCATCTCTAAACTAAACTAATAATAAACTAAACAATGCTACAGTACAATGCTGATCAAACACTACAGAAGTGAAGATTGTACTTTGATGCCAAAAACTGTTACTCAACAAAAACAATTAAATGATAATGGGGGTGGCATTATGTTTACATTGAATGTTACTTAGAATGACACCTTTTTTGGTTGCAGCTTGGCTGCGTATATTTAGATAGCTATTCAGATGAACAAACACAATATAGAATTAGAGGAGCAATTCAATCGATTTATAGTGGCTTATCAGCAGCCACATCTATAAGCAAGATTTAAAATAGAAAACTCAAGGAAATTCAGAGAAATAATCAGAAAATAATGTTTTGAGAGCGAGAAAGCTGGAAATGTGAGATCTGGGTTAGGGATTCCAATGTATGGAAACTTTAGCAGCTAAAGTTATGAATTCTGATAGTGGGTCAAATAGGAGGGTGGAATGCACAAGAGGCTCTTAAGAGAAAGTAGTCAGTGTGTTAGATTGGGGGTTGAAACAGTCCTGGGTGAAGCTGTTGAGAAAGGTGCCAGGATACATCATCCTGGACTGCAGAGACAGGTGAATTGGGTCAAAGTAAGGTGAGGGGGTACAATTTGGAGGTTGATGGATGGGCACACAAGAAAATGTTCAAGGCAATTTCAACCCTACTGTATGTCTGCAGCAATTAAGCTGACAAGTAAATTTGCTTGGTTTCTTCATGTGCTTCAGTCCCCGGTGTCTACTTCACAATTAAATTAGATCACGGCTGATCTATTTTTACCTCTTATCTACCCGGCATTGCTCTTTATCCCTATCCCTCTCTAACCTTGCCGATTGAAATCCGTGCCAGATTTGAAGTTTTCATTTGGGACAAAGTCACAGCGGATTCATCCAGAGCAAAGTGGAAGAGGGGGAGGTAGGAAGGAGGGAGAGTGTCAGTTTGCAGGAGCTCCGCATTTCCACTTACTACAGAGGAGTTCTCTGATATCATCTCCCTAGCTTTAACATTTAAGGCCGTGCACCGACACCACCCCCCCCCCCCCCCACTCCACTCCCCCCACCCCCCCCCCCCTCATTCCACTCCCCCACCCTCTAGTGCCTCTTGCCAAAATTCTCTCCATGTAGCCTCTCAAATCCTTTAATCATCTTAAAGACCTCAATTACACAATTTTGTAATCTCCCGTCTTCTATGCCATCTGTTCTACAGCCCAAATATGCTAATGAACCTGCCCTTCATTCTTAACAAGTTTTGGCAAGACTCCATGTGGCTCCAAGCAACGCTCAACACAGGTGTGGCCTTTCCATCCATCTGCCTCTCAGCAAACTTGGAGGTAAAGATCACTGTTTTTTTTTAAATTATCCTTTGTACATAAGTTCATAAGTTATAAGAGCATAATTGGCCATTCGGCCCATCATGTCTACTCCACCATTCAATCATGGGCGATCGATCTTTATCTCTCAACCCAATTCTCCTGCTTTCTTCCCATAACCCATGTCTGCTAATCTTTGGTGTCTTCGGCACCCAGTCCCCTAAATCTCTTTGGACTTTGTAGCTTCACAGCACAGTGCTCATCATTTGGGGAATACTTTGGTTATTCTATACTTCACATTTCTGGCATTTAGTTATCAAACATGATTAACAGGTCTCTTACCTTTCAACAAAGTTAATTATGACTAGTGTGAAAAGCTGTACATCCCTGGTGACATTACTGGTCACGGTATGCCAATTTCAGTATATCTATGCTCTGCCTTCTTTCTCCTAATCAATTCCCAACCAAAGCCATTAAACTAACTCCAATCCCATGTGAAAATCAAAATAAAAGTGCAGGAGCCAAACATCTTATGTTGAAACAATAGAACGCTGATAAATCTCAGCAGGACGGCCAGCATCTTCAGAAAATGCTGTACCAGGGGCGCCGTATGATTGGCAGCCCCGCCAACAGTCGGTTTTGTTTTTGCTTTTTCAAAAAAATTTTTAGTGTGTGTTAAAAGTTTGTGTAAATGTTCTCCGGTTTGTTTTATGTAGGGGAGGGGAATTTTTCCCCCCCAGTTTCTTACCTTGCCGGAGATAGACAATACGTGCAATGGAACACACAAAACACATTTTAACATAAACCTTCCATCACAGTGAGGAATGTGGAGGAGTCACTGTGATGGATGTTTATGTTAAAATGTGTTTTGTGTGTTCCCTTGTTTTTTATTTGTATGATGACTGACTTGGCAAATGAGATTTCTCGTATGTTGCAAAACATACTTGGCTAATAAAGTATTATTGTGATTGTGATTAAAAAGAAACAGCTGCTTCTTTATGTTTCAGGTCAGGGACCCTTCATCAGAACTGTATTTAAGGTACAAGATCTCAGGGAAAGTGCAGGCAGAAACAACAGTCTGACTGGGCCATCCTGCTCATGGATCAGGGGATAGAAGTGAGTTGTGTGGAGCAAACGGGGTCAGTGATTGTAGGCACAAGGAACTGCAGATACTGGAACATTGAATTCTACAATTTCAGGTAACATACCACCCATTCTTTTTTATCTCTCCCCCCCCCCCAACCACTTTCCTGACACAAATGAGTATCCATTCATGCACTATCCCATCTGAAAGGCACCGGAAAACTGATGCTTGGTTTCTGCAAGGTAGTGGTCAGTTTCATGGAACATATCACTACCACTCATGTTGGCTGGTTCGATAACAATATCAGGTTTAGTTCTTAATGAGTGAAGTGCTGGAGTTCAGCGGACAGTGGAACAGAACAAATGAGGGGAACTGGAATGTTAACTGCTTCTCTTCCCCCAGGTGCTGCCAGACCTGCTGAGTTTATCCAGCATTTTCTGTTTTTATTTCCAAATCTGTGTGTTCCCATTTAAGATAAAAGTCTTGTATTCAAATCAAAGCCTATTAAAAGTATTTAAGGATCACTCAATAATACTACACACTCTCATGTTGCTCATTTCCTGGAATAATTCAGCTGGAACGGTGATGTAATTTCCTGACACATTTTGATCAAAATGAACTTTCTGGAGAACAAAAAACCCCACATCACAGCACCAACCATTGATGTTTACGATTTGAAATTAAGTAGTAATTTTGGCAAGAAAATCCACGTAATGACAGTCCTGTAGAAACACTTTTAAGTTCTGTAAACTGCAAGTTAGGAATGACAGAATCGCTGTGTATGTTTAGCCGACTGCAACTTATAGCTATGATCTAACAGTGAAGAGGAGGCGCTCCCTGTGGATTAACTTAGGGCTCAACTTCTTGTCTGAATAATAGAACCAAGAGTTCAGCTAGTTTTCGGAACGGACTATCTGCTTTGGTAATGTCCATCAGGAAAGAGAATCTGCTGCCCTTTCCCAATCTGGCCTACCTCCAATGTGGACCACTCACACTTCCTCTTAAATTCAAGGGAATGAACAATAAATTCCATATTCACATCCTACAAATTAAAACTTCAAAATCTACAACTTCCAGAAATTAAAAATAAAATCTCCAGAGATTGGAAATCTAAAAATAACCAGAATGTACTGCATTCATTAGAGTCTACAGATGCAGACTGTAACAGAAGATAACATATGGCCTTGCGCTTAGAGGCGGTCAGGGTTTTCCTCAGTGAAGGTTACCTAAAATGAGTTAAGCCCCTGTCCCACTTTCCCGAGTTAGTCACGAATTCCCCCGGAGATTCAAACTCGGAGAATGTCTGTAGCGAGTCCGTAGATATTTCGTAGCGGCTCGTAATGCCAGCCGTAAGTACTCGGGGCATCAGGTAAGTAGGGATGTTTTTTCAACATGTTGAAAAATGTCCACGAGTTAAAAAAAAAAAAATAGCCCCGAGTACCTATGGCTGGCATCTCCGAGTTTGAATCAAGGGGAAAACTCGGGAGAATTCGTGAGTAACTCGGGAAAGTGGGACAGGGGCTTTATTTGGCGAGGGCTACGAACGTGGCCTTCTTTCCATCGGTGAGACCAAGCGTAGACGAGGTGACCGTTTCACAGAACATCTGCGTTCGGTCTGCGGAATCCTGACAGCTAGCTATTTTAATTCCCATTCTGATCTTTCTGTTCTGTGTCGCAGCGTCCGACTCCACCTCTTATCCAGCTTTCTCCTCCATACTATAATCAGTCTGAAAAAGGGTTCCAGGATGAAACATTGTCCATTCCCACCACAGATGGTGACACAAGAAACTATAGATGCTGATTTACAAAAAAAGATAAAATGCTGGAGTAACTCAGAAGGTCAGGCAGCACCTGCGGAGAACATGGATAGGTGACATTTTAAGTTGGCACCATTCTTCAGACTGGTGGTGATGGGGGGGGGGGGGGGGGCAAGCGAGAAAGCTGGAAGAGTGATGAAGATCTGTGAATACAGGTTGAAAATGAGGGGGAAGATTTAATAGGTTCCAGAGGGGTAACTTTTTCCACACAGAGGGTGGTGGGTATATAGAACGAGCTGCCACAGGAAGTGGTTTAGGCAGTTGACAATAAGAACATTAAAAATACATTTGGATGGGTACATGGATAGATAAGGATATGGGCCAACCTTTTCTAGTTTAGATGGGCATCTTGATGGTCATGGACATGTTGAGATGGAAGGGTCTGTTTCTGCATTGTATGACTAAGGGAGCGAGCATTTGCAGTCTCTACATTGTGAGCACACAGAGACAAAGTGGGCAGAACAGTCAAAGCAGTGCACAATTAACACCCCGCCCAGTCATTTCAGCACCTCCTGGCCTTTATGCTGCAGAGTCTGTGGAACACACTGGCCCTATCCGCCACCTCAGAACCCACAGGAATGAGCAACAAGTTATCCAGACCCTGGAGGGCCTTAAAGAAACAATCAGAAACACTCCCATCACCAAAGTCAACCAGATGAACACTAAGCTATTATTGCATTAAGAGTCAGAATAATACTGTACTTCAATTATTCAATTTGAATTTGCCTAAATGCTCTGAAGAGAGAAAAAGATTGTTTAATAAATGTTAACAGACAGGCGGCATATTAAAAGAAACGGCACAAGCCAAGGCGCTTTCTGACTGAGATCTGTTTCTTGTACATCGCAATACTCCCAACTGTTCACACCACCACCACAAAAGGCACCACCCATTTTAGATGCTAATGGCCTACTGTTCATTGCAAGCATTTTCTATTTTTATTTCCGAATATGCCTCTCTCAGATTCCACAGACCAATAAACAAATCAAACACCAGAGCACCATCACTGACATCTATTTTGGGCAATTTTCAAAATAAATTCTGTACTTTGGTATCAGAAGGAATGGAAAACGTACCAATAAAATTAGTTAATCAACACATTTTTATTTTTTCTAAAGTGTGAGAGAAGATTGTTGATCATATTTTAGCTAGGGCAAACTTTTTAAACATTATTATCTTGGCTTTAAAAAAAAAATATTGCATTACAAATAATTTGGAATAGAATGGAACCCACAGGTGGGACAGGTGGTGTTTGTCCAAGCAAGGGGGAGGGGATTAGATAGATTGTAAGATGGTGCGTTGCTTCTACTATTTGCGCTGGGCTTCTATGTGCTGCAAGCACATGGACTCTAAAACCCCCCAAATGCTCCTTCAACATTTTGAATGATCACGAGCCAAAGGTTCCAGTCAGTTGGGTTATTTGAGAACATCGTGATTCACTTCCTTTGTCCATCTGGCAGAATCTTGCGTGAGAGATTTCAGAACAGAGCACCTGTTTGGGGAGTTTGGTATTGAACGGACACATGAAATGGCCCCTCCTTTCAACCATTGGAGTGTAATAGGCACCTCAACACTGGGAATGCTATCCGAAGAGAGTTCACCGACATTGGTTTACACATCATGCCAATGAATTGTGAAGACTGCACAAAGGCAGCATCGATCTCATCATTCTAATCGTGAACTCACAATTAAGATCAGTTAGACTGCTGTCTAGAACCAGATGCAATACGAGGACAAATTTCTGTAAGCAGACAAATCCGAGAAGAGTGCTCTATGATACTGATATTACTCAAATGAGACTCAAAACCATTTGCAGAGTCGAGAGGAGGCCAAATATTGCAGTTGGTTTTGCGCAAAGATCTGGTTTTGCTCCCAACAGTTCGCTTGGAGTTTTCACATGTTGCAGATCACGTCCTTTATGACTAGATTGGCAAATATGCACTGCAATTCAAGGACCAGCTCACTGACCACAGGGTAAGGGCACTGGAAGAAGGACCCTGATGATGATATTCCCGATAGCACTGCAGAGATACACCTCTGCAAATATCAGTCAGTTTTGCCTTTCTTCAACATGGTCACAATTATGACTTTCTTAAAGCTCTCTGCCATATCATTCTCTCCCCAGAAATGAGAGACAAACTTGTGAATTTGTGGCTGACATTTTTCTGCTGCCAAGCTTTGGAACTTGAGCAGGGATATTGTCTGCTGCCAAGGGACTGCGGTTTTACAGCTAGCACATGACCCCAGCGACCTTGACTGTCAGGGATGGTGCTGAGCTGGACCTGATAGTTTATTGTGAAACACTGTCAAGGGCAGTCACCACAAGAAGTTCTTCAGAGAATGCTGCCGTTAATAAATACCCTTTGTTTTCCTTCTCAGTGGGGGTATTTCCTTGGGTGTTTGGTGCTTGAATGATCTTGCCGGCACAGAAGAATCTTTACTTCTGAAAACACAGAAATAGTTTTCAGTGAATCACTTGACCTGTTGTATTTATGTTCTATGGGTCACGAGTTCTCTGTTGGACCTTGGGTTTTGGTGGCTGTAAATGGTTTTCCTTCGAGGCATGTTGGACTTTCCAAATCATGAATGCTTTCCATTTGCAGTTAAACAGTTCGTAGGTCTTCTAGTCTTTCTCAAACTAGTACATATGTTCTCTGATAGAAGTGCTAGGAGTCTCTACTGACACCAATTATGGTGGATGTCAGGGCAGTCAAAATACTGTGGCTACAGCTGGTTGGAAGACAACAGGATGTCTGCAAGCACTATTTGAAAAATAGGTGTCTATTTAGACTTTGTGTAGTGCGAGTGTCATTTTGTAGCATGCAGTCTATTGTAGATAATACAATAGGTTAAAGTGCAATACCTGGCATGGCACAGATGAGAATGTAGTCTAACAGGTGTCGGTGCCTAGCTCCAAGGTTGGGATTCCCCTGTGCATGTGCATCTCGTACATGTCCCTCTGGCAAAACATAATGTTAATTAGTACAAGACCTTGCTCCAAGAATTTTGTAAGGAAGAAGCCTTCACTAGAGTTAGTTCCCCCTTTTCTTTCTTTGCCAATCATGCCTTCTCAGATAATTTGATTTTTCCAAGCCTGGCATTAAAAACTTCCCACAATCTCTCTGCAATACAGATAATTTGCTTCTCTAGAGTAGAAGTTATCTTGAAACATCCATAGCTTCTGGATAATGACATTTGTACATATGCTCATGGGTGTTGAAGTGCCTCATTTCCGAGTCTCACCTGTTGAAGACAGTGTTCCTCTTCTAGAATGCCATTCCAAAAGGAGTACTCTCCACCTTATTCCCCGAGCTGGACTTCACATGAGCATCATATTTCATTGTAGATGGTGATGTCAAGGTTAAAGTGCGCAGGTTTTCAACCTATGATAGCAGAGTGATGTTCACGTTCGCTGTTGTGCAATCTGTAAAATTCCTGACATTCCAGGTCCAAAGCTTCATGCTGAGGAGTAGAGGTTGCCCATCAGCAATTTCCTTTAACATGGCCGGCATGGTGCTATCTGTACAGAGTTTGCACGTTCTCCCTGTGATCGCGTGGGATTTCTCCGGGTACTCTGGTTTCCTCCCACATTCCAAATACGTGTGCATTTGTAGGTTAATTGGCTTCCGTAAATTGTCCCAGGTGTGTAGGATAGAACTAGTGTATGCGGTGATTGTTGGTCGGCACAGACTCAGTCGGTCGAAGGGCCAGTTTCCACATTGTATCTCAAAAATAAAATAAACGTGATGGCTGCTGCACACGACAGATTTGACAAAATACGTGGTTGACCAACTGGCAGGGGAGAGTCTACTTTATGAGTATTAGCACACCACACACACAGGCACACGGTTCAAGAACGGATGCCCTTGCATCCTGCCTCGTATTTGCTTCCCCCACTACCCACCTCCCTCGTCACCCCACCGTCCACAAAGCCCATGACCTCCCTCAGCACCCCCTAACACACCATAATCCTTTTTACCTTTGATCCCATAGTCCTAGATTATCTTCTCCTTCTGAACTCCCATTTGCTCCCCAACTCCTCCCATCCTTCCCAGGCCCTCTCGCTCCAACCCTAACACCCACCCAAAGAAGAAAAACTAAGCCTTTTGTCTGGTTATTATCAGATGCTCTTTTTGCGGGACATTTTTTTTTGTTGGCAAATAATCTGCTGCATTTCCTACATTACAATGGCAACATGACAGGCTACAGCGCACATTAGGACTTGAGATAATGAAATGAGCTTTTAAATGTTTAACTCTTTTGTCCTTTTCTTCAAAGCTGGCATATTTTTATTATGCAAACAATTTTCCAAATTTGTACAATTTATCTAAATGATCCTTTCACCTCAAAAGCATAAACATCTGTATTCCAACTACAAAGCACCTTTGTTTTTTTTTAAACTAGTGAGAACACAGGCCATCTTTCAGTCATCAGACAAGGAAGTAACACACATATACCCATAACAGGCTAGGGTAGCTAGCTCAGGCAAAGGCACTGTGATAGAAGAAACGCCAAAACACAAAGAATATAATCAAACACTTTCATTACATAAAGGAAATCAGTCAAGGAACTGACACAGGTTCAGATTTAACATTTCCTTTTTATTTGAAAAATAAAGCTCAGTACATATGTGTTGACAACTGCTGAATCATTACCAAATGAATCCAAATCAGAAAGGAAACGGACAATAATACTTGGACCGAATGCAAGCTTGCAGAGAAATTAGCCATCACCCTCTAAGCTGCCTTCATACTAAAGCCCAGCCCATAACAGTGGAAAAAAATCCAGCATTTACCAGAGTGCTCACATCAAAACGAATTTGCGAACAGACTACAGACGCCTGAAATCACTCACACTGTGGCTGCCTTTCAAGTACACCAGGCCTTGAAACTTGGAGGACAAAAATACACCTTTTCCAGTCTTAAAATGTTCCCAGGAAAAACTGGAACATAGCCTGGTACCCATTTACAAGAGCTTATTTATTGGTCATTTACGATTTCACTGCACAAACATAACATTGAAAGATCAGTGCCAATTCAGCTGAAATGTTTTAAGTACAGACTATAAAAACCTTTGGCTTTTAGTCCAGTTACTTAATCAGAATGTAACCATGTCCCTATTGTCTCAACTACCTTCATCAGATCCAGGACTCAATTATGCCTCCTTCATCTACCTACTATGTTGATGCCGAGCAACTTTCCCCAATATGCCACGGACTAGACATTTTTCTCAGAGCTAAACAAAATATTCCTGTCATTCATTATATTGCCTGGAGGCTTTCCAGGAGATTCTTACAAAGAAGCTTACAGTAAAATAGAGAAAGCCCAATGACAAAGCACAGGCGAGATCTGCGTGACCACAGAAAGCAAGTGTGCTGTTCTTGATGCAGTCATATCAAAGACACACCCATGACCAACAAGACTATGAAATTGGAGATGCTAACTGGAGTCCACATCAAATCAGGTACTGAAAGCTGGTGTGGAGAAAGGGGGAAATACACAGTTAAGCTACCGAGATAAAAGAAAGGAACAACAAAAGCAAAATTAATGAAAGTAGATAATTTTTGCAAATCTCCGATAATGACATTTAAAAAAGAAACTGACATTTCATTTGTAGAAATTAATTTTTCAAGACCAATGTTATTCGGCACTAATGCTTACAGTACTGCTGCAAATGTACAGAGACTGAAATTGACATAACATTTTCTGGCAAATTCAGTCCATATGTCTGAGCCAAGGACAGCAATTTGACACAGTTCAATTATGTCAAACGGCCAGTCAAAAGTTGGTATACATGATAGTATTCTGGAGGGCTTTTGGGGAAGCAAGCTATCTCAGATAATGATAACCTGTTTTCCAGAGTCAATTGTGCAAGTCTGGGAGACCCGCATCCACGTGAATAACTTTGCAGAGAAGCAGAATTAACGCTTCGGGTGAATAATTTCTACTGCAACATCTGCACCATGCTATCCACAGCTGCAGTACTCACTTGCTACAAACAATTCATGCTGTTCACCTCGATTCTCCACATCCCAGAATATTAGCCATGTCACTTCCCATCCCTGTGTGGCTAGCATTACAGCATTAATTCAATTCAAGACCTTTCTTCCACTTTCTCAAGCGCTCTAATTGAGCCCACAATGTCAAAACAAGCACATACAGAAAGTCAGTTATAAATTTAGTTTTCAACTATTAATGTAATACTTCCTGCAATTCTGACAGTTGTAATGTTATACTATAGAATAAAATAGTTTAAAAAATATAGCAACCTTTCACTTTCCCGTCTAATAAAATATTGGTTCCACACCACTACCAACTCAGTCGCAAACCAGCTCATCAAACAATGCAGACGTGGCCATCTTTTGATTTCCACCAGTCATGAATGCCAAATTATCAATATTAATAAGACTGAGGTCTGCATTCCATTTTGTAAAACGTGATGCGCCACCCATTTGAAACACTGCATACAATACGATAAAACGTTATTCAACCCTGGAGGGAAATTGGTCAGCCGACAGTCACAACACACAAGCTACACAAAAACTTGAAATTAAAAGTGAAAACAAAAAAAACAAGACAAGCCACTGTTGTCTAGCTGCCTTGTGCACGGCCCCTTCACTGGAACAAATACAGACTTATCCCCTGGACAGAGGATTCTGAACTAGAGTGCCTCCTCCCTCACACCGGGTCTCCCTTTGTTCTCCCACCGTCCCTCACGGTGGGGCCCCCACGCCAGGTCTCCATTGTCTTCCCCGCCGCCCCCCACGCTCATCGACTGCGAGGCCCCACGCCACTGAGGCTCCCGTTGCCGCCGAGGCTCATACTGCCACCACCAAGACCCCATTGCCACCGAGGCCTCCGCTGAGTTTCCCATCACCGCCACCGCTGAGGCTCCTTTGGCCCACTGAGGCCTCGCCGCCCGGCTTCATCGCACTCCCCTGGGAGGCCTGTGGGGCTTGTCGGGCCTACTGGGGCACGTTCCGGTCTCTGGTCGTCGACAGCGCAGTTGTTCGGCGGGTGGATCGGGCACCCGCGGCTCCCCGGGGCGCTCCCGCCGCACGCGGGTCCCCGGGACACTCCCGACACGCACGCAGCTCCCCGGGACTCTCCCGTCACGCACAGAGCTCCCCGGGATAATCTTACCACAAAATATCATAATATAATTATGGAAGCCTTCTATCTCATTTTAGCCAACCCATCAATTACTGGTGCCCAATTCTCTGATCATCCTGCGCTTCGTCCACTTTTTTGTTTATTAGCACAGAACCAGTGAGCTGGATGCTCACAGCTAATGGATAAATGGCAGAGTAAAAACAGCAGGCAACCACTCCTTTTTCGCTAGGTCATTGGCCATCCAAGACACTCTGGTCAGATCCACTATTTGGACAAAGTCTAAAAATAACAATTTTTTTTTTTTTTTTTAAAACATTAAGGTAATACCAAATAATTAAAAATAATAAAATGAGTGGAGCAAATCCTTCTGTCCAATGGGTCAATAATCCTTGTTGAGTTGCTACTCACGTGCCTGGACTATCCTTTATCGTACTTTGCTGGCGTAATCTTGCACTAAACGTTATTCCCTTATCATCTATCGATACACTGTAATGGGTCGATTGTACTCGTATATTGTCTTTCTGTTGAATGGATAGCATTTGACAAAAGCCTTTCGCTGTACCTCGGTACTTGTGACAATGTACTAAACTGTACTGAACTGGCGAGATGCTGAGAGCCAGGTGTAAAGTTTATCTTTCTCTCCCTCAATGCGTCACTGCTGCACTGCCAGACCAAAGCACATATGGAAGTCCAAAACGTGCTGGGATACCAACAGCTGATTACTGTTTCCTACCAGGATTGTTGATCATCAGTCGAAGTGATCTTGCCCAATGGTACTTAAAAGATGCCAAAAGCTTTGCTATCCTGTGTAGAAGTACAATTTTTCATACTGGTAACAATTTGAGAGAATGTTTCTGACATCCCTAAATTTGATTTGTATTTTTGTGCAGGGAGACAGAAAGCAGGACATTTTAGGTTAGTTAGCCTGGGGAGTGAGAAAATATTGAAGTTCATTATTAAGGAAGCAGCAGCAGGGAATTGAAACAATCAATCACAATATGCTAAAGTGAAGTCAACGTGGTTTGATAAAAGGAAAAATGGTATTTGACAAACATATTTGTTCTTTGAGGATACAATAAGCAGGGTTGGTAAAGGGGAAGCAGCAGATAAATAGCATTTGCATTTCCCTAAAGCATTTATAAAAAGTACCACATAAAAAGTATTGGGTTAATAGATTAGCACGTTTAATGGGCAAGCCATCCAACAGAAAACAGAGGGTCAGGATAAATGAGTAATTTTCAGTCTGACAAGCTGTAACTAATGGGATACCACAGGGACCAAAGCTGGGGCCTCAACTACTTACAACCTACATTAACGTCATGCATGGAAGGACTGCGTGCATTGTTGTCAAAATTTCCTGACAAGTTGTGAGGAAGCAAAAGGGACATAGACTGCTTGAGCAAAAATTGGCAGCTGGTGTACAATATGGGGAAGTTTGAAGTTATTCACTTTGGTAGAGAGAATAGAAAAGCAACAATATTTTTTAAATGGAGAACCTGGAGCACATTGCAGTGCAGTGATATCCGAGTGCTCTTATACACTGACTACAAAGTTAAGGGCATGTCCCACTGTGCAAGGTAATTCAAGAGTTCTCCCCTGATGCAAACTCGTGTAATGTACATAGCGGGTACGTAAGAGCTCGTGGATGTCAAGTAGCGGCTCGTACGAATATCGGTAGGTACTCGGGAAATCCGGTAAACTTGTGACGTTTTTTCAACACTGTGAAAAATGTCCACGAGTAAAAAAAATACTTGCGATGAAAAAAAATGGTTACTTTTTACTCGTACGAGCCCCTACGTACATTAAACAAGCTTGAATCAGGGGAGAACTCTTGAATTACCTCGTACGGTAGGTCTGACCCTTTAACATGCAGGTACAGCCAGTAATTAGGAAGGCAAATGGAATGTGAACAAGATGCTCATTTAATGCAGAGAACGTTTTTAATGATGGAGGTATCTTGCTACGATAAAGAGTTTTGCAGAATGCATTTGGGATAACAGTTTTTCTAAGAGGTCTGAGCAACGAGACAGGCCATCTTTTCCATTTGCAATCATGCGAACTGCTTTTTAATAGCCTGGGCAAATTAACCTTAAATTTACAAAGGAATCAATTTAAATATTTGACAGTGTTGAAGAAAAATGAAAGGGTCTGATATTGTCCACAGCTGCTTCATTGATCTTCACATTCACATTAGGCAGGAAATGGTGTTGGGAAGACTGATGGGACTGAAGGCTGATAAATCCCCAGGGCCTGATGGTCTGCATCCCAGGGTACTTAAAGAAGTGGCTCTAGAAATTATGGACGCATTGGTGATCATTTTCCAATGTCTTTTGGTTCTGGATCGGTTCCTGTGGATTGTAGGGTAGCTAATGTTATCCAACTTTTTAAGAAAGGAGGGAGAGAGAAAACAGGGAATTATAGACCAGTTAGCCTGACATCAGTGGTGGGGAAGATGCTGGAGTCAATTATAAAAGACGAAATAGCAGCACATTTGGACAGTAGTAACAGGATCGGTCCGAGTCAGCATGGATTTACGAAGGAGAAATCATGCTCGACTAATCTTCTGGAAGTTATACTTCATAATGGCATCAATGTCTCAAACAAAAAAAACACCACACTTAGAAAAATGTTCATTCGCAAAGGAAAAAAAAGAATGCCAAAGCAAAATGCTGTAGATGCAGGCAACAGAAAATATAAACCAGCGTTGAAAATACATTGTGGAGAGAAAAACCATTTTACATTTCAGGTTGACCTCTCTATTAAAATAATGCAACCGAATAGAAAGCTGAAATATATCAAACATGTAATATGTGCACATACTTCCCGCTAATATATTCCATATTTGATTGTTTTATGGCCCATACATATAATGGCGTCTATAGACCAGAACCAGTTAAAGTTCTTCATCCACACCCACGACATTCTTGTAGAATGCCTTGCCTAATGGTGGCATCGTGCAAATTGTGTATTAAACAAAAGTACCGAAATATCTTCGATGAACTTCAAAATTGGACAAAGGCAAGTGTAATAGGTTGAACTATCGTTCTGCCAGTGTGATTACAATTTGTCGGGACTGTCCACTGGCAAAATAAGCGAGTCTTCAATGGAAAAGAAATTACAAAGCAAGGTCTACTCACAAGAAACGTATTTTGTTTTAACAGTACATACAGATATTTATAGTCGAATTAAAATAGGCACATGCTGGAGACCCTGACCTTCCACTTGCAAGCCCCTTGTTGCTCCACTCAACAATACCAGACCTTCACCCACCAACACTGCACTCATAGTGTTATAATGTGGAAGGTCTGCACTTCCAATATACACTAGTGTTAGACATAATTACAGCCACACACATGGTACTGTGTTCTAGTTATGGTGGCAATAGACCCATGCCCACCAGTATTGTCCCTGTTATACAGATGCCCATTAGTCATGTAACCTATTGTTACACAATAATACGCCAGTGCCCCAGTTTGAATACAGCTATAGTCAAGTCAAGTCAAGTTTATTCGTCACATACACATACGGGATGTGCAGTGAAATGAAAAGTGGCAATGCTCGCGGACTTTGTGCAAAAAACAAACAAACACCAAACTACAAACAGACTTGTGTCCACAAGTAATGTACCCCAGTTTGAATACAGCTATGGACTTGAGTCCACAAGTAATGTACCCCAGTGTTAGTGCAACATAGTGACAGAACCTTGACCACCAGTACTGTAGTTGTGTTATACATTGATAGACCCATGGCAACAAGCACTGTACCTAATGTTGTACAGTGATGGACCCGTGCTATCAGCACTGAATGGCAGTTTTGAACAGTGATAGATCTGTGCACCATAGTGTACTCAAGTGTTAGTGATAGAACTTTGCCAACTAAGACAGTACCCTAATGTTGAACAAAGATAGACCCATTCCCATCAGTACTGTCGCATACAATTATAGCCCACCAGTAATGTACTCTGGAATTATGCAGTGACAGACCCATGTCCACCAGTAATGTACTCTGGTATTATGCAGTAACAGACCAGTACTCGACTCCAGTGTTATGCAGTGATCACTAGTTTTGTACCACAGTATTAAACAGTGAGAGACCCAGGTCTGTTAGTACTCTACCCTGGTATTATAGATAGACCCCTGCAAATGAGTACTGTACCCTCATCATACAGTGATAGACCCATGACGACCATCTAAGGTGGTGCAGACATTGACACATGCCCACCAGTACTTCACTTTATTGATGTACAGCGAGAGACTTGTACCCATAAGTAATGTTGTCCAGTGTTAAACAGTGGTAGACCTGTGCCCACCAGTAGTGTACTCATTGTACAGTACTGGTCACATATCCACCAGTACTATAGCCTATTGCTCTTCCGTGAGAGACCTGGGCCCATGAGTGTAGCCCTGTGTCAGACAGTGATAAACCTGTGCCCACCAGTATTGTACCCATGTTATAGTGATCGACCTGCACCCACCAGTGATGTACCCCAGTGTCAAACAGTAAAATACCAAAGTACCTAATGTTATATAGCAGTAGACTCATGCCTACCTTGTATACCAGCCTTTTACAGTGATATACCCATGTCTGCCAGTACCATACTCCAGTCTTATACATAGACAGACCTATGCCCACCAGTACTGTAACCCAATCATACACATATATTAGACCCATCTTCACCACCACTACACCTTAGTCGCATCAGATCTATGCCAGTGCTGTACCTCATCTTATACAGCAATAGGCCTGTGCCCATCAGTGCTGCACCCCAGTCTTGTACAGAGATAGTCCTGTACAGGATTTGTACCCATGTTATATAGTGATAGACCTACACCCACCAGTACTGTACCCTGGTATTCTAATGATAGATGCATGTCCATCAGCTCAGTGCCCCTATGTTACACTGTGGTAGACCTGTGCCGACCAGCTCTGTACCCCATTGTTTCAATGCTAGATTTGTGCACACTACCACTATACCCATCATCAAATGACACACCTGTGCCCACCAGCACTGTTCCCCTGTGATATACTGTCAGACCTGTGGCCACTGTTTCTACACCCTGGTGTTTCAGTGATAGACCCATACCCACTAGCACTATGTCCATCATCAAATGACACACCTGTGCTCACCAGTGTTGTTTCTCTGTGATATAGTGTCAGACCTGTGGCCGCTGTTTCTGCACCCTAGTGTTTCGGTGATATACCCTTTTCCAGAAGAACTATATCCGTTATCAAATGACAGACCTGTGTTCACCAGCACTGTACCCCAATGTTATTCTGTGATTGACCCATGTGTTACTGTGATCAAAGTGCTATAGCACACAATAAATTGACAGTTCTGTACCCACCAATACGGCACCATCTTTCTGCGGTAGTTCTATACACACAGCTCAGTATCCCTAGGTCTGGAACCGGATAAACACCTACATATTTATGCAAGATCAGACATTTGAACCATACTCAACATGGTCTCTGTTCAAACATAAGGACTGGTGTTAGGCGCATGCCAGGGTTGGGGCAGATGTGGGGGGGGGGGGGGGGGGGGTGGACGGATAGTCGATCCTGCCTCGTGTTACAGCTGCTGCCTCCGCAGTGCTCCTCCCCATCCCAGCACTTCCTCTATTGATGTTGTAAGCTGCTTCTTTAAATGAGTTGTGTCTCTCTCAGGAATTCCCCTGGATTGATGGCTAACCCACAGCAAGAACATCTGGTGTGGTGAACAGCCAGTCCAGACAGAAGGGGCCGCACGCACCCACCCCTTGACCGGTTGTGGCCAGATCTAGCTTTTCACTCCAAGTACAGTCAGGACAAAGTTAACAGTCAGGCTCAGAGATTATAGTGTATTTCAAGGCCATTTTATTAGACACAGTCTTAATACGAATGACTACCAAACTACTGCACTGTCATTTCAAAGATAATTAGTGATCATTCACAAAATGCTGACCTTGCCAGCAAGGCTCAAATTTCAAAATATGAATTTTCAAAGTTGAAAGTACCACTAATTAACAAACATGCAAATTTCAATGGTACTTGAACAAGTTATACGTAGCATGTTGATAGCACTGGAAACATTCAGCTTGTGCAACAAGGGCAAACACAAATGTCTTGGATGTTCAAAATGTTAATGCAATGATCTGCCGAACCATATAAATCCTTGGCAGATCCTCAAGACGATCTCTGTTGGTGCCAAGTTATTTGAACCTAGTTGGTGGAGCAATCATGGCTATACAATTCCGCCATCTCAGAAATTGAGGGAAAGATCAAATTCAGCAACCTTTGCTGCAGGTTACAGAACTGGAAGGTAAATTCAGAAAGGTTTGTAGTTATCCGTGATGTCCTTTGCAGTCAAGTAGACAGTCCTCACATCGAAACAAAGACAACTTGAAAGATGTTTTGGGCACTATACGCAATGTCAGACATTAAGGGATTGATACCTTCCATGCATGACCAAAACCAAGCATAAGTAAAAAGCCGGTTCATACATTGTAGGAGCAGAAGTAGACCATTCGGCCCATCAGTTTCTACTCCACCATTCAATCACTGCTCATCGATCTCCCCCTCTCAACCCCATTCTCCTGACTTTTCTCCCATAACCCCCGACACCCGTACCGATCAAGAATCTATCTATCTTTGCCTTAAAAATATCCATTGATTTGGCCTCCATAGCTTTCTGTAGCAATGAATTCCACAGATTCACCTCACTCCGACTAAAGAAATTCCTCCTCATCTCCTTTCTAAAGGTACGTCCTGTCATTCTGAGGCTATGGCCTCTGGTCCTAGACTCTCCCACTAGCGGAAACGTCCTCGCCACATCAACTCTATCCAGGCCTTTCACCATTCGGTAAGTTTCAACAAGCTCCCCCCTCATTCTTCCAAACTGTAGTGAGTACAGTCCCAGTGCAGTTAAACGCTTATCTTATGTTAACCCAATCATCCCTGGGATCATTCTCATAAACCTCCTCTGGGCTCTGGAGATGGGCAATGGGCAATCTGGGCAATGCCAGCACATCCTTCCTCAGATATAAACTTCCATATAATGAACAGCGAGAACAGAATGAAATTAATGAAACTGGAAAATTAACAAATATAAAGAAGGAAAGAATGTAATTGCAAATTGTTTAACTTGCTAGTACAGAACTAAAAATAAAGTTTCAAACAAAATAAGGAGAGCAAAGGGAAAGGAAAAATGTAATGGAAATGCTGACTTTTATTTCTATCATTCCACACATGAAGCTCACATACTGATGATTATGTAGCATTTGATGTTTTATTATTTCAGATTTCCAGTATCAACTTTCTGAGATTAGGATATTTCATGTTCACAGCAATATAATCCAGAGAAAATGCTGGATAATGTATTAAACGCTCTGCCACCAGCTTTTTAAAAGAGACTAGATTTTAACAACTGACCAGCTATGATAACATTGAATGGCGGTGCTGGCTCGAAACCGATTGTCTATTGATCAGTAGATTCTTGAAATGAAAGATTATGTGTAACATGATGCTTCCTAACATGGAATAGTTTTATAAAATCTTATATCAAGAACCAAATATCTAGGTTGACACTAGGTAGATTGGGATATTATGTACATTACTTGATTTACTACTGAGGGGCAAAGGAAATCCTTTATTCTACGAACACTCAATCAATTATGAAGTAAGTACTGTGAACTTGGACTATCGTAGGAATTGGTTCAAAGGGTTCCCACTTCATCCTTAATTTTTCTTTACATATCTACACAGACCCCAGGATATGCCAGAGCTTTTTTTAATCCATTACTTTTATTCATACACTTACTTGATCTGGGAAAATAGAGATGGACTCACACAGTTTGGGGTTCGAGGGGATGGTTGGATAATGAGAGAAAGTGTTACGCAGCAATGTGGAATAAGTTAAATATTATGAATTTTACTTTAAGAAAATCACTAAAAACATGTAAAATTCCAGAATAGCTTCAAAAATTATCAGTGCAGTTGATAATTTCTCTAACCTGCTTCATTGTTTCCACTATCCATATGAACACAATGGCAACATGTCATTGTACTGCAGCTTGGAAACTAATGTTACGGCAAGAATAAAGATGTTTGAATTAGCTTCCGGCTCACAGACTGATGATGCAGTCGTGATAAATAGTCACCATGAGGCAAATATCTGTTTGAAATGTGTCAATATGAAAATATGAAGGTCATTTTTCTCTTAAAATTCCAACGTGTTACAGACTTCACAGAACATTTATTAACAACATGAACTGGTCCAATCCATTCACTTTAATACATTTCCTGAAATTAAATATGTAATCCAAACTTACCACTATAAAAAAACTGAACCATACAATTAGCATGCACTGCATACTTCAACAGCATAATCTGGTTTAAACACATGTCCATTGCTTACATAATATATATTTTTCAGTGCAGGGACAGAGGATTTAAATATCCTATCACCAGCAAATAGGATATTGTAGAATCAAGCAGCAAGCTCAGATTTACTCTCAACTGAAAGATATATATATTTTTTGTATTATTACATAAATTATTTATTCAAGTTAAACTTTAAATATTGCAGCACTGTATGTTGATGTATATGCCAACATTTTAATAAGTAATAAAAAAGATGTTAGACGCTGGACATTTTTACGAGTATAATTCAAACAAGAAAATTCACATATGTTTATAGGAAGCAATTTCTCATGTATCTCACATTGATGTCATTATAAGAACCCAACCGAACTAGGAGTGATGGTTTATCTCCATGAATCATTAGTACGCAAATAATATTTTCAGTTAAACAAACAAAGCTCCCAATATGTACCTAGAAACTACAACAACAAAGTTTATTTACATAATTTATTTGTGGTTAGATAGACCAAAGCATATCACAGGGGTATCATTAAACAAAACTTGACACCTACACACATAATTGGTCAATGAGCTAGACATATTTACTCCATACACACAAGGGACTATTTACAGTTCAATTAAGCAACAGATCTACACATTTTTGGGATGTGGAAGAACACCAGAACACCTAGAGGAAACCTATTCAGTCATAGGGAGAAGGTGAAAACTCCACACAGACAGCACCGGAGGTCAGGATCAACCCCAGGTCTCTGGACACTGTGAGACAGCAGCTCTACCAGCTACACCACTATGTCGCCCATCTTTAAAGATGGAGAATTAGGTTACCTTGCTGGACCATGTTACCAAGAGATTTTTTTTTTTTTAAACAAGCAGTTCATAAAAAGCTTTAAGCAGTCAGTGGGAGTTGGTGCAAAATCGGATTGAGACAGCTGAGTAGATGAAAGTTACAAGAATATTACAAAACAACAAGTCTACAGATAACCAACAGGGCGAGGTATATAATCTTGGTACATGAATTACATGACAAGACCAAGTGATAATTCGGTCATCTGCTTCTTGGTCAACATTATTCTCGATGGCTTTCATTCAGTACTGAAAGTCAATCTAATACCCTAACGATTTAGAGAGTGCAGGGATCATGAAAATTACTGACGAGCTGGCAAAAGGTATTTTGCATAAATGTTAAAGGCCAACATTAAAAAAATAATGGAAAGGGAATTAAAGAAAAAAGATTTAGACATACAAATGACCTAACAGACCCTAACCCTAATAGATGGGTTTGACATTATGCAAGTTAGCTAGATTGCAGGAATGTCCACAATCTATCTATCTTGCATAAAATATGGATAAATGAATAAAGATAAAATAGGCTAAAATGTATTTGAAGTGTTCACGTAATAAGTTGATAAGCGTTGGGGGTATTTTACAAGTTACAATAAGAGATTTCAGTAAACATCTGAATGCAGCAATTGAATAAATGAAAGTGTTGTCAAATTCTAAAAAAGGCAGCGTTCTTTCACAATACCAAATTAGTATTAAATCTACATAGATATTGGTGCAAATCTATAAACAATGCATTAAAAACTAAACACTGAAGTAAACTTTTAGTAAGGGTGGATGACTTACAACAGACTACTATCTGTGAAAATACAACAGCTGAAACCTGCAATTAACCAAATGTAAATGCCATTTCCACCTCCTCTCCAAGTATCTGAATATTTTTGCTTGCAATTACATTTCCATGTGTAGCTCGGTAACACTGATCAAAACCAAAGCATAACTTCTCCACCGAACTGAAGACACTATGTATATACCCCACGGGCTCAATAACATCACAATTATTGGCAATCAAGGCAAATATATCTGCAAATGTCCTCAAATAACATCTGCAAAGCAGTGGCAAGTGTTTCAACGCAGCTATATTTGCCCAGATATTTGAGCCATCAGTAGTCCATTTGCAGATCCGTTTATTGTAATGTCACTGCAGGATCCGTGTACCCATAAAACAACACTGGAAACCAGCTTTGATCTATTCTGCTCATCTTCAGGCAACAAGAAATGCCACTGTGGCAAACCAAGATCAACACACTGCCATCTCTCTCTCTCTGTGCCAAGATCTGCAGCATCGCCAGTGTCCTGCAGACCATAACTGCGCCCTGAATTAAATCACACTGTTCGGATTTCAAACCCAGAAGAAATGGGCAGAAGTTAATGTTATGTAAACTTAGGTAAAGGCTCGAGTCATGCGAGGGGGTGGGAAAAAAAGGGTGCATAATACCACGCAGCTACACTGGGTAACTGGCACGAAGCCATCTCTTCTTCTGCGTGCCAAAAAGCCTACTTAATGTACTTTCCCCGGAGTAATTTCTGCAATAAATTTTCCGCCAGCGAGCCTAAACAAAAAGCGGCTTACACCGGTTCTTCACACACAAACACAACGCCTTATAATCACCACTTTCCTTCCCATTCCGGGGATGGAGCAGAGGAATAGGGAGAGACGAGAGGGAAACCCCTTACCTGCATCTGTTTTATTTCTCCCTGAAGTCTCCGGTGGAAGCCAGCGACGTGCAGTGCACCTAGTCGGCTATATGTTAGCGTGCCCCATGCATTAGTTTCCCCCGGGGGGGGGGGGGGGGTGGTGGCGGCGGCGAGGTGACGGCTAACGGTGCAGCGCTCCGGCTCAGCTCAGCTCACAAGTCGCTGAAACACCACAAGCTGAAGCTGTGCGCGAGCCCGCTCCCGGGACCCGCCTCGCCTTGCCTGATTGACAGCCCGGTGCGGTCCCGGGAACTGTAGTCCGCTGGCAACGTGCAAAGCGAGTCCGAAACTACACCCCTCCCTCCTCTTCCTCCTCCCCACTCTCCCTCCCCTTACTCCAGGAGCGGTTGTGAGGGATACATCAAACTCCTCCCCTCGCTTTTTTCCTGGTTATCGGATATTCTGCTGCAACACACTAGGTCAGAAACTAAACATGTTAAAAGGCAACACTGACATTTTGTGGAAGTGTTTTTCATTTTGCAAAGTGCAAAGATCCTGCTCGGGGTAACTGCCTAACAAGGCTGACTCATTGGCAGCACCATCTTGTGGTAACAGCCTGCACGGGCAGTTTTATTGATAATGACATTTCTTCAGAATGATTTAGGTTCGCAGTATTTGTTATTCTCAATCTGCATTTAAATGGCTGTTATGAATATAACTAAGGCTGTCGTTTTAAAAAAAAGATGAACAAATCAAACATTTCTGATTAAATTACGCAAACCTGAAATTTTAGCTTAATCATTTTGCAATCTACAGCTGCTGTCCTGCTGAATGTTTACAGCATTTTCTATTTGATACTTATCTCCTGCATTGGGTTTTTTAACAAGTTAAACATTTCTCCACCGAAGAGTACAGTATAAGAAACCCCCTTTACTCAAAATGGGATTGCTATTGTAAACTTTATGTATGACCGCTGGAGGGTTGAAACAATAAACAAAGTACACGTGCATAAAATACAATCAATATTGTTAAGTAAAGTGCTAACCTCAAGCAAAAGAAAAATCTCTGAATTATATCAAAGCAGTTTAAATATTATCTTCTTTGCAGAATAATCCTATTACCTATATCTCTGATTTGTACCTTAGTTCCATACATCCACTCCGAAGCGAATAGAGTTTTAATTATCAAATGCCCCATATGTGCAATGTACTGTAGCCACATTAATCATCTCTCTGGTACATAACTGTGGGTTTCATCCCTGATGCTGAAGCTGATTAGAGCAGAACATCTGGGTCGGCTTTGCTCTATGTATCCTGGAGTAGACTAGCCATTTTAGCTTTATTCTATTTGATGTCTTTTAGTTCTACCTTCATGCCTATCCTTCCAGTTAGTCTGACTGTAATTTGTTGATGAAATAAAGTAATAGTTGCAGGTTTCTGTCTCTGCTTTCTGGTGATTGCACTTTCAAATCCAATATTATTTTCTGCTTGCTGGAATTCAGTTGCATCTGAACTTGTTCAGAACTTTTTGCAGATGTTTAAATCTCCTGTGAAAATACAGAATACTTTGTGCAAATTTGTCAATTCAAAAACCATTATCTCTGCCATTGTTTTTATTGAATTAGTTTGTGAGCATTGGCATGCCACCAAAATAACTTTTCATCTGTTTTAAAGACGAGTGCTCTGTGATATATCTATCCTTGACCTCACCATCTCTATTGCAGGTGATACACTCCTGACTGACATCCACTACAAACCAACTGACTCCCACAGCTACCTGGACTACTCTTCCTCCCACCCTGCTTCCTGTAAGGACTCCATCCCCTATTCCCAATTCCTCCGTCTACGCCGCATCTGCTCCCAGGATGACGTGTTCCACACCAGGTCATCGCAAATGTCCTCGTTCTTCAGAGAACGGGGTTTCCCCTCCCCCACTATAGATGAGGCTCGCACCAGGGTCTCCTCCATACCCCGCAACACTGCCCTCTCTCCCCATTCCCCCACTCACAACAAGGGCCGAGTCCCCCTGGTCCTCACCTTTCACCCCACCAGCCAGCGCATACAACAGATAGTCCTCCGCCAGTTTCGTCACCTCCAACGTGACCCCTCCACTCGCCACATCTTCCCATCTCCCCCCCTGACTGCCTTCCGCAAAGACCGCTCCCTCCGCAACTCCCTCGTCAATTCTTCCCTTCCCTCCCGCTCCACTCCTTCCCCGGGCACTTTCCCTTGCAACCGCAAGAGATGCTACACTTGTCCCTTCACCTCCCCCATCCACTCCTTTCAGGGACCCAAGCAGTCATTCCAAGTCCGACAGAGGTTCACCTGCACCTCCTCCAACCTCATCTACTGCATCCGTTGCTCCAGATGCCAGCTGATCTACATCGGTGAGACCAAGCGGAGGCTGGGCGATCGTTTCGCCGAACACCTCCGCTCGGTCCGCAATAACCAACCCGACCTCCCGGTGGCTCAGCACTTCAACTCCCCCTCCCACTGCGTATCCGACCTCTCGGTCCTGGGCCTCCTCCACGGCCAGAGTGATCAACACCGCAAGTTGGAGGAACAGCACCTCATATTCCGCTTGGGGAGTCTGCATCCTCTGGGCTTAAACATTGAATTTTCTCAATTCTGTTAACCCAGACTGCCTCCCCCCCACCTCTCCCTCAGCCCTCTGGCCCTGACATTCCTTCTCCATCTCCCCCCCCCCCCCCCCCCCCAGTCGCACTAGCTTCTCATTTTCACACCACAAACAGCTTACAATGGCCTGCTTCCTTTGTCACCAATACTTTTTTGCATATCTTTCACTCATTGTTCCTTATCTCTCCACATCACTGTTTATATCTCTCGTTTCCCTGATCCCTGACCAGTCTGAAGAAGGGTCTCGACCCGAAACGTCGCCTATCTCCTTCGCTCCTTAGATGCTGCTGCACCCGCTGAGTTTCTCCAGCTTTTTGTGTAACTATCTATCTATCTACCTTTCTTCTATCTATCTTCTACTATCTATCTATATACTTATATATACATACACATATATATATTATATATAATATATATATATACATACATATATATATACTTATACATATCTATATATATATATATATAAAAATGTGTGTGTGTATAGATAGATAGTAGAAGATAGATAGAAGAAAGGTAGATGGATAGATATATATTTATATATATATATATATATATATATATATATATATATATATATATGAAGATATATGTAAACCAGAAGATAACAACATCTGAGTTTAAAACTCAGATCTTGTTATCTTCCGGCTTGTGCAGTCTCTCTATTTGCACAAAAACAGTTTGCGATAGCGCTACGATTTTTTTTTGCCAGTTCACTCACCGTTCTCCTATGCTGCGATTGCACCATGTTTCGTTCCGATCAGTTGAAGGTCATAAAAGTTAGCGAGGTTTAAATAATCTTAAAAACCGCCCGTTCGCTGATCGATCTCTTCTCCTGCCGTTCAGCGCCGCGTGGATTAGTCTCTTCCCCTGTCACTCACCGGGACGGTCCGCCCCTTCCCGCGCCATCACGTCTTTACTGGAGCTGAGGCTGGCGGAGGTTTCCAACCGAACAATTTTCGGAGGTACCCGAAGCAGCCCAGCCCCAAGCAGCCCAGCGTCGGAGACCGGATCCAGCCCAGCTTCGGAGACTCTGCCCAGCCCAGCCCAGCGTGAGAGACCCAGCCCAGCCCAAGTTCGGAGAGCCAGCCCAGCTCAGCGTCAGAGACCCAGCCCAGCGTCGGAGACACAACCCAGCCCAGCGTCGAAGACCCACCTTAGCCCGGAATCGGAGATGTCGCCGATGTCGCTAAACGGAAAGCGGAGACTCTGATCTTGGCGGAGGAGAGCGAACAGCGATCAGTGCCCACTGTGAGTCCCCATCGCACCGCCAATTCCAGCCTCTACCCCTCTGGACCCCCTCACTGTCTCCTCCCCCCCTCCCCGGTGATACCCCCGTCTTGCCCAAGTCTCTTCCCCCGTCTTCTCCAAGCTCACTCCCCCCCCTCTGCCCACACACCCCTCTCCTCGCCACACACACCCCTCTGCCACACCCCCCACTCCCCCCACACCACCCTCACCCCCCCATCCTACACCTCCCCGTCCACACACACCCCCCTACCCTCCTACCCTCCCACCCCACAGCCCTTCTCCCCTCCCACCCACCCCCCTTATTACTTATTTCTACTTCCATAATATTGCCTGACACCACTCTTTATAACTCATCTGCCAGTGGAAGTTTCTCGGCTTGCCTTTCTATCCGTCTTCCTGGTAGCACTCTATAAATTGCATTATCTGAAATTCTGGTTGCCCATGTCCTAACTTAAACCAAATGCTGTCCACTTGTTAGCCTCATGCTTGCCCACATATACTGCATCACAATAAGTAAATCTCAATTATTAAAAAAATGTTTCAAATATCTTTCAAAAAATTATTTCAAATCCCTTCATTATCTCAGCCCTCACTTACTGCCAACTCTTGCATTTCTATAATACTGAGATTCGTAAATTCAGAAGATCATGAATTATAGGAATTGAATTAGGCCATTCGGTCCATCAAATCTAATCTGCCATTCAATCATCTCTCTCTCCTAACCCCATTCTCCTACCTTCTCCCCATGACCTCTGCCACCCTTACTAATCAAGAAACTGCGCCTTAAAAATACCCAATGACTTGGCCTCCACTGCTGTCAGCCAATGAATTTCCCAAATTCACCACTCTGACTAAAGAAATTCCTCCTCATCTCCTTTATAAAGGTACATCCTTTTTATTCTGATTGGTCCTAGACTCTCCAACTAGTGGAAATATCCTCTCCACATCCACTCTATCCAGGCCTTGCACTATTTAGTAAGTTTCAATGAGGTACCCCTTCATCCTTCTAAACTCCAGCTAGTACAGGCCTAATGCTGTCAAACGTCTATCATATGTTAACCCAATCAATCCCTGGGATAATTCTCATAAACAGATCTCACTGCTACTCTCTTTCAAGCTCTTGACATCTCAGTTTTTAATCACTTTATTCTTGGCGAGTACCTTCAGCTGCCGTCGTCGTCGTCCTCGTGGTGGTGGCGGGGGTGGCGGTGGTGGTGGCGGGGGTGGTGGCGGTGGCGGTGGTGGTGGCGGTGGTGTCTGTATCTTCCTCAAAACACTACGAGCTAGCACTTAACCTTTCACATATTCTAACTCACATTTTCCCCTCCACGCCGTACTCAGTTTCACTTAAAAGTTCATCCTGTATTTCACGTTATTGATCATTAAAGCTTTAAATGGCCTACTCCTGCCCCTATTTTCTATTGAAGTTTTCACCTCTTGATTCTTGGTTACTTGGCCCTCCAAAATATTCCAACTGGAATTTAAACTGGAGGTGGTGGTGAAGGGAGGGGTTTAGCCAGAGAGGGTTATTGGGAAGAAAGTGCCACTTTAAATTTAGTTGCATCTGGCTGGGCAACTGTGGCTTGGTGGAGATTATTCCATGCTTTAATAGTGCGGACAATGGGATATCACAGCAAATGCAATTGGAACTGCTACGGCAGGCAGGGGAAGTGCAACTGGAATCTTTTTTTGTCCAGTGCTGAGGGAGGCAGGGGAGTGCTGGAATCTTACGTTCGGGAACTATGGGTTAGTGGTGCAATATTGCGTTGGGAAATAGGTTGTGTTGGGGGACCAGGCCTCCCGTGTGACAGGGAGCCAATGGCTCGCTGGGCTCATCCCGGGTTGCGTTCGGGGAACGGGTTACTTTGGGGGAACAGGTAATGGGGGTGATTAGCTCCGGGCGGCGCCTGTTTCCCGGGTGTGTGCCGATGCCGTGTTCGGGGACCAGCCATTCAGTGTGATTCACAAATCACTTCCAAGAAATAGGAGGTACAGAATAAAAGTTTGCTCTTACAAAATCTATGTGAATTTGTAAAGGGCCTGTCACACTAGCGCGCGATTAGACGCGATAAGCGCGACAAATTCGGACGCGGGGGTCGCGTGGGGGTCAGGCGATCCCGGTGCGAGTGAAGGGCCTGTCACACTAGCGCGCGATTACACGCGCGACGTCCGAAGGAAGGACGTTATTTTCATCACGTGACGATGCGCATGAGCATGCGCGTTGCACGACGTCGGGCAGTGACGTCATCACGCAACGCCACGCTGAAGACGCACAACGTCAAAACGTCATCACGTTCCGCGCGACAGGATTTTGCCGCGCGTAATTTTTAAGCAGTGTCGGTTTTTGGACACTACGCGCGATGTCGACACCAGCTACACACGAGTCCGCGCAACTCCACGAGACTCCGGCGATCGCAGTGGGACAGGGTCACGCGAGGCCGGACGACTAAAGCGACCACGGTAGGTCGCGCTTGTCGCGTCTAATCGCGCGCTAGTGTGACAGGCCCTTAAATAAATAAACACAACCTACTTTTTGAGGACTGCACAGATGATACAGCTTTGCATGACCAAAAAATAATTTTAACGACTGTTTTATAGGAATGCAACTCACAACCCACAAACACACAACGTAGAAGCAAGGACAGGCTACTTGACCCCTCAACATGAAAACAGCTGATCTGTTCTTAATCCCAACAGTGCCTTACTGGCTACTCTTAGTAACCATTCACCACCATACATATCAAGAATTGATCTACTATTGCCACAACACTATTCAAAGACTGCTTCCACTGTCCTTTCAGGACCATCTAAGATTTTATTTTTGCCTTACCTCTGGAGTTTCGAAGGATGAGGGGAAATCTTATAGAAACATATAAAATTATAAAATATCTGGACAAGCTAGATGCAGGAAAAATGTTCCCAATCTTGGGTGAGTCCAGAACCAGGGGCCACAGTCTTTGAATAAAGGAGAGGTCATTTAAGACTGAGCTGAGAAAAAACTTTTTTACCCAGTGAGTTGTGAATTTATGGAATTCCCTGCCATAGAAGGCATTGGAGGCCAAATCACTGGATGGATTTAAGAGAGAGTTGGATAGAGCTCTAGGGGCTAGTGGAGTCAAGGGATACGGGGAGAAGGCAGGCACGGGTTATTGATAGTGGACGATCAGCCATGATCACAATGAATGGCGGTGCTGGCTCGAAGGGCCGAATGACCTCCACCTATTTTCTATGTTTCTATGTCTCAAATTATTTTTAAATAATTTCATATTTTACACAAGTGCAATAATCATATTTTCTCACGCCCACTCTAAGAGGGTTTGCATTCCGAGAAATCGGTCCTTTACACAATTTTCCATAATGCAAAACTGCATCATCTACACAAGCTGAATGACCTGGATGCTTATTTTTTCACATTTTTCCCAAATTAAATTCCGTTTGTCAAACCTTTGCCCATTCACTTAACCTACGTCTACTCCTCTGTGGACACCTACCTTCTCTTCACAGCCTACTTTCATATCTATCCGTGTGCTACAGCAAATTTAGAGATTGTACTTTCAGTACCTTCGTCCAAATCATTTATGTAAGTTGCAAAAAGATGATCAGCACTAATCCATATGACACACAGCTTGTTACATTCTGCCAACCAGAAAAAAAGACTCATTGCATCAACCCTGTTTCTTGTTAGGCAGCCAGTTTTCTATCCATGCCAATGTGTTTCCTCCTATACCATGACCTTTTATTTTCCTTACCATCCTTTGATGTGACACCTTGTCAATTGCCTTCTCGAAATCCAAACGCAGCACATCCATCCACAAGCTTTGGTTTATTCAAAGCACATGTTACTTCTTCAAAGAACTCCAATTAATTGGTCAAACATGATTTCCCTTTCACAAAACCTTGCTGACATTAGCTGATTATCATGTGAAGGTTCTAATAATAGCATCCAATGTTTCCTATGACATGTTAAACTAGCTGAACTGTTTAATGTCATCCTTACTTTTTCAAATCAAGGACTTCCATTTACTGATTTCCAATCGAGGTTTAGTACAAACTTGTTTTTGTTTGCTATTCAAATGGATCAGATATGCCAAATATAAATGCAATCAGGTCAAACTCAAGTACAATCCACGGAGCAAAAGGGAAGATATAGAGTGCAGAATATTGTTCTCAGTATTGTAGTGCTCTATTTACAGATAGCAAAAATACTTAAAAGAGCAGAACAATTGTACCGGATGATAGTGGACCATTCTCTGGGAAGAGCACACATTCACGTGTGCACTCCACGCATTCACTATAATATTACTTTCTCCAAATCTAGAAAAATGATAAACAGCCCATCAATCAAGTGAAAGACTCAAGACTGGGCAACGAGGGTGGGTGGGGTTGCATTAACTCAAGCAAATGGAGAGTATTCCATAACTAGTTGATGACTTTGAGGTTTTAGGGATTTAGTGGTTGTTTTAAACCCCACGCCTATAACTTGCTTTATAAACAAAAGCAAACCTATTGTTTTTATGATAAGTAATGGCCCCCCGATGCTGTTGAAAGAGATTTCAGTTGCATTACTCAAGAGAAAGTAGTTAGATTTTCCCCTGATGGCCCCTGTCGCATGTCGTCTGCAGGCTGTACGATGATTGGTATGTTTGGGGAACAATTGCTGCATCAGCTGAGGAATCGGGAATGGAGCCCAATATATCTGAATGTACAGCAACCAATGTCAGTATATGATAACCAAAAGACCATTGATCAAGAAATATCAAACATTTTTGTGAATGTGTCACCAACTTGAAACTTGTACATGTTGTCTTGAATTTCAGATGATTGGCCTCTGACAAGGACAACGTTTTTTCCTTTGTACAGCCAGTGATGCGTTTAACCATGCTGCCTGATGACTGTTGGCTACTAATTGTCACTGACTTGTTATATAGTCATAAAGTCATACAGTGTGGAAACTGGCCCTTCGGCCCGACTTGCCACACCGACCAACATGTCCCATCTACACTAGTCCCACTTGCCTGCCTTTGTTAATGTAACTATAGTTCAAGTAGTGCCTTCACTGCAAGGCACTTGGACTCACTAACTGCGTGTAAATTCTGAATCTTTGTTAATGTTAAATATGACAAAGTGCCTGGTTTTCAATCCTTATGAGATGGACCAGCTGGAGAGGCCAGTATTATTATCTTATGAGCAAAGAAGAATTGAATAAAATTCAATTAAGATCCCTCCGCAACACAGTTAAATCTGCATTCCCTTCAATACAACCTTCCTTCCACCCATTCATTTCTCTGCCTTTCTCCACGGACATCTATGCAATACACCAGAAACAACATTTAGTCTGCCCACATTTGTTCACTCGATACTTTCAGCTACAGTGCCCTGCATAATGTTTGGGACAAAATCCTATCATTTATTTATTTGCCTCTATCCACAATTTGAAATTTATAATTAAAAAAATCACATGTGGTTAAAGTGCACATTGTCAGATTTTAATAAAGGCCATTTTTATACATTTTGGTTTCACCATGTGGAAATTACAGCAATGTTTATACAGTCGCCCCTCATTTCAAGGAAAGTAGTCATGTTTAGTACCTTGTTGCATATCCTTTGCATGCAATGACTGTTTGAAATCTGCGTTTCATGGACATCACCAGTTTCTGAGTGTCTTCTCTGGTGATGCTCTGCCAGGCTTGTATTGCAGCCATCTTTAGTTTATTCTTGTTTTGGGAGCTAGTCCCCTTCAGATTTCTCTGGGTTCTGGTCGAGTTTTTGACTTGGCCTCACAATAATTGACCATTTTTCAGATTTGAAAAACTCCTTTGTTACTTCATGTATGTTTCGGATCATTCGGACCAGTCTGAAGCAGGGTTTCGGCCAGAAACATTGCCTATCTCCTTCGCTCCTTAGATGCTGCTGCACCCGCTGAGTTTCTCCAGCCTTTTGTGTACCCCCTGTTTCGGATCATTGTCTTGCTGTAGAATGAAGCGCCGGCCAATAGGCTTTGAGGCATTTGTTTGAACTTGAGCAGATAGGATGTGTCTATACATTTTAGAATTCATTATGCTACTACCATCAGCAGTTGAAAGTCATCAATGAAAGTTAGTGAGCCAGTATCTCAGCAGCCATACATGCCCAGGCCATAACAACCCCACCACCGTGTTTCTCAGATGAGGTGGTATGCTTTGGATTTTCGGCAGTTCCTTCTCTCCTCCATACTTTGCTCTTGCCATCACTGTGATATAAGTTAATCTATGTCTCATCTGTCCACAATACCTTTTCCCAGAACTGAGTTGCTCTTTTAAGTACTTCTTGGCAAACTGTAACCTGGCCATCCTAGTTTTGTGGCTAACCAGTGGTTTGCATCTTGCAGTGTAGCCTCTGTATTTCTGTTCATGATGTCTTCTGCAGACAGTGGTCATTGACAAATCCACACCTGACTCCTGAAGAGTGTTTCTGATCTGTCGGACAGATGTTTGGGAATTTATATTATAGAGAGAATTCTTCATCAGCTGTGGGGATCTTCCTTGGCCTGCCAGTCCCTTTGCAATTAGTAAGCTCACCAGTGCTCTCTTTCTTCTTAATGCTGTTTCAAACAGATGATTTAGGTAAGCCTAAGGTTTGGCTGATGTGGCTTCTTTAACTTTCATTGGCACAACTTTGGCCATGTTGATAAACAGCTATAAAAGTTTCCAAAAGTGATGGAAGGACTGGAGGAAAGACGAGTTGTGAGAGCTCACTTATACCTGCATGGAGGCAATTAAACACACCTGAGCTATTACAAACACCTGTGAAATCACGTGTCCCAAACATTAGGGTGTCCTGAAATGGGGGGACTATGTATAAACACTGCTGTAATTTCTACATGATGAAATCAAAATGTATAAAAATGGCCTTTATTAAAATCTGATAATGTGCACTTTATCCACATGTGATTTTTTTTCTATTACAAATCTCAAATTGTGCAGTACAGAGGCAAATAAATAAATGATGGGTCTTTGTCCCAAACGATATGGAGGGCACTGTACACAATTATGGAATCTCCCACCCACACATCTTTGCATCTATTCACTCAATTACACAAAATCGCCCACAGTCATACATTTGAAATGCAAATGATTGTCACAGAAATGCTATTATACATTTAATTATAATCTATGCAAGAAGATGAATCTTGACACAAAGTTATGCTTTCATTCCCATGCCTTATAATTGTTTCAAACATAGACAGCAAAGTTTATCTGTAATGGTAAACATCTGTCAGTATACATTAGCCTTATTAATATCATAAGTAGTATTTTTTCAGTAAGTTTAAAGAAATGATCTTTTCTTTAGATGAGCATCAATTGGTATCCAACTCAATCTATTGTTTCTTTATAATTTCAAAGAGATATTTGCTTCCGTTTATGTGCAATATAATAATGATTCAGAAATGTTACAGTCAGCGAACATGTTATATATCGACTAATCATCACATTTATAACGATGTCACCAAGTTTAACTTCCACAAGAAGAAGGGTCCTGACCCAAAACGTCACCTATCCATTTTCCCTAGAGAATCTGTCTGACAGCGGGAAAATGGGATTAGGCAGAGATCAGCCATGATTGAGTGGCAGAGTGGGCCCGATGGGCTGGATGGCCTAATTCTACTCCTATAACTTGTAAACTTGTGACCCGCTGAGTTACTCCAGCAATTTGTGTCTATCTTTGACTTCCACATTCCTGATTTGATAAGCTGAAAATAGTTAGAAATGGAACAATTGTTACTATTTAGAACATATCATCCAACGATCATGAAATAGTGACACAAGGAACTGCAGATGCAAAAACCTTTAGCAAAACATAAAATAATAGAGGAACACAGCGGGTCAGGTAGCATCTGTGTGGGAAATGGACAGACAACGTTTTGGGTCAGGACCTTTCTTCAGAATCATAACATTTCAATCTTAAAATGTTGTTCTGTGGACAAATGGAGAGCGGGATAAAAGCATGGCAGTAACAAATAAACATGGCACTAATGTGTTCTTTCAGTCCTAATCAATGAGTTGGTAATCATTCAGTCCCAATGGTTTCAACACTGACAACAGGTGAGGGTGCCACAGTGGCGCATCATTAGAGTCACTGTCTGACAGCGCCAGAGACTCGCGTTCGATCCTGAAAACTGGTGCTGTTTGCACAGAGTTTTCTACATTCTCCCCGTGTTCTGGTGCGTTTCCTCCAGGAAGCTCCAGTTTCCTCCCACACGCCAAAGATGCACAGGCTTGTAGTCTAAATGACAACTTTCATATAAATCAAGCGAAAAAAACCTTTGATAAACTAAAAGAGACAGGACAGATAAGTTAGCTACAGCAGGTGTTCTTTACTCTATGCGGACAGAGGATAGAAGGGTTTAAGAAGGAACTGCAGACGCTGAAAAATTGAAGGTAGGCAAAAGTGCATGGAAACTCAGCGGGTGCAGCAGCATCTATGGAGAAAAGGAAATAGGCAAAGTTTCGGGCCGAAATCCTTCTTCAGACTGATGTAATAGGCAATGTTTCGGGCCGAAACCCTTCTTCAGACTGAAAATAGGCAACGTTTCGGGCCGAAATGATGCCTATTTCCTTCGCTCCATAGATGCTGCTGCACCCGCTGAGTTTCTCCAGCACTTTTGTCTACAGAGGATAGAAGAGATTGGATCCCCACTGTAAAGGGCCTGTCCTACAAGCATGCAACTCTATGCGATGAACGCGATCAAACTAGAAGCGGGGGCCGCGCGGAGGTCGGGTGATCCCCTGTACAGGGCCGTTCCCACCAGCATGCGCCTGCATGCGGCAAGCGCGACCAAACCGGCAGCAGGGGCTGCGCGGAGGTCGGGTGAGTGGCGCAACGCGGCGCAAAGTGAGGCGAACTTGGAGCGAAGTCTAAGGTAAGTTCGCCAGGACAGAGAGGGGCACACAGAGAGGGGCACAGAGGCACACTCGCACACAGGGCCACGGAGCCACACACATAGAGGGTCACGGAGGCAACTACAGATAGGTTCACGAAGGCACGATGTCGGGGCAGTGTGTAATGCGTCGAGGCGACTGCGAGCCGACAAGCCGTTGCCGCGCCGAATTTTTGAACATAGTCAGTTTTTCGGAGCCCCGCGCGATGTCGGGACGAACTCCGCACAATTCCACACGGCTCCGGCGATCAAAGTGGGACCGGCCCCGCGACGCCGAACGGCTCAAGCGACCACGTTAGGTCGCGCTAATCGCATAGAGTTGCACGCTGGTGGGACAGGCCCTTTAGTTATTATGAGAAGGAACCGGTGCATGTAACAAACATTTTTCAACCTGATGTTTGAAAAACAACAAAGTAAACACATATGGGGCATTTCGTGCCCCACCGAACACATTTCCACATACCTTGACTCCATCCTATCCCCCTTTGTTAAATCCCTCCCCACCTATGTTCAAGACACCTCAGACACTCTCCGTCGGCTCCGCACATTCCGTTGTCCAAGCCCCCATCCTCTCATCTTCACCATGGACGTCCAGTCACTATACACCTGCATCCCCCACCAGGATGGTCTCAAAGCTCTCCGGTACTTCCTCGACCAGAGGAGCAACCCATACCCATCCACTGACACCCTCCTCCACCTAGCGGAGTTGGTCCTTACCCTCAACAACTTCTCTTTTGACTCCTCCCATTTCCTCCAAACACAAGGCGTAGCTATGGGCACACGCATGGGCCCTAGCTACGCCTGCCTCTTTGTCGGGCACGTCGAACAATCTTTGTTCTCGGCGTACCAGGGCCCCACCCCCGACCTTTACCTCCGTTACATTGACGACTGCTTTGGTGTCACCTCCTGCACCCACGCAGAACTGACTGACTTCATCCATTTCACCACCAATCCAGCACTCAAATATACTTGGACCATTTCCGACATTTCCCTACCATTCCTTGACCTCACCATCTCTATTGCAGGTGATACACTCCTGACTGACATCCACTACAAACCAACTGACTCCCACAGCTACCTGGACTACTCTTCCTCCCACCCTGCTTCCTGTAAGGACTCCATCCCCTATTCCCAATTCCTCCGTCTACGCCGCATCTGCTCCCAGGATGACGTGTTCCACACCAGGTCATCGCAAATGTCCTCGTTCTTCAGAGAACGGGGTTTCCCCTCCCCCACTATAGATGAGGCTCGCACCAGGGTCTCCTCCATACCCCGCAACACTGCCCTCTCTCCCCATTCCCCCACTCACAACAAGGGCCGAGTCCCACTGGTCCTCACCTTTCACCCCACCAGCCAGCGCATACAACAGATAGTCCTCCGCCAGTTTCGTCACCTCCAACGTGACCCCTCCACTCGCCACATCTTCCCATCTCCCCCCCGTCTGCCTTCCGCAAAGACCGCTCCCTCCGCAACTCCCTCGTCAATTCTTCCCTTCCCTCCCGCTCCACTCCTTCCCCGGGCACTTTCCCTTGCAACCGCAAGAGATGCTACACTTGTCCCTTCACCTCCCCCATCCACTCCTTTCAGGGACCCAAGCAGTCATTCCAAGTCCGACAGAGGTTCACCTGCACCTCCTCCAACCTCATCTACTGCATCCGTTGCTCCAGATGCCAGCTGATCTACATCGGTGAGACCAAGCGGAGGCTGGGCGATTGTTTCGCCGAACACCTCCGCTCGGTCCGCAATAACCAACCCGACCTCCCGGTGGCTCAGCACTTCAACTCCCCCTCCCACTGCGTATCCGACCTCTCGGTCCTGGGCCTCCTCCACGGCCAGAGTGATCAACACCGCAAGTTGGAGGAACAGCACCTCATATTCCGCTTGGGGAGTCTGCATCCTCTGGGCTTAAACATTGAATTTTCTCAATTCTGTTAACCCAGACTGCCTCCCCCCCACCTCTCCCTCAGCCCTCTGGCCCTGACATTCCTTCTCCATCTCCCCCCCCCCCCCCCCCCAGTCGCACTAGCTTCTCATTTTCACACCACAAACAGCTTACAATGGCCTGCTTCCTTTGTCACCAATACTTTTTTGCATATCTTTCACTCATTGTTCCTTATCTCTCCACATCACTGTTTATATCTCTCGTTTCCCTGATCCCTGACCAGTCTGAAGAAGGGTCTCGACCCGAAACGTCGCCTATCTCCTTCGCTCCTTAGATGCTGCTGCACCCGCTGAGTTTCTCCAGCTTTTTGTGTAACCCTCGATTCTCCAGCATCTGCAGTTCCTTCTTAAACACATATAATTATTGACTCGATAGTTTTACCTTCAATCCCAGTGACATAATGACGTTGATATTCAAGTGTAAATTTGATGAATATCTCAAATATTGTATTGTTAACTGGTAAACAACAATCTGTATGAATTCTGTAACACCAGATCCTGCCATTGGGATCTTCACAACTTCTCTGAAGAAATAAATAACCTTGCATCTTCCCATAAACTGCCAATTGGTATCTGATGTATCCTTGTCATTTTGGCTTGTAGTGTTATCCAGTCGCAATTTGAAGTCCACATGAATTTAACAAATTTTAATATTGTTAGTAATGATCTGCATTTATCTTGTTTATATGTTGATTAGCCGAGGCTTTTATCTGGGTTGAAATCTAATTTAACTCATTTTTACAAAATACCTCTTTGGCTCATTTATGAGATTATTATCTAATAGTTAATCTTCCTAACTATTGAATAGTAACATATCTTCCACAATTATCGATTAAATATATTCATTTTAATTCTTTGATGTCAATTAGACATCAACTTATGTCAATTAGACATCAACTTGATGTCAATTAGACATACTTATCCAACGCTCATCTGACCTTTTATGTTCACAGCGAACATTGATTCCTTTGTGTTGTTTTTAATCAATTAGGCATGGATACCATTGATAGACAGAGCTAACATATTACTATGGTTTGGAGGGTTTGAGGTTGGAGTGCATGCAATTTTGGTTGTGAACAATGATTGTTACTCTAGAATTTCCTTTAAAGCCTTTTACATGTGAGACTGCTCTCTGGGTTGCTGCAATGTTTTGTAGAAGCTTCCAGTGAGGCACTTTGTGAAAAGCCTTTGAAGAATTACACACATTTTGTTTGAGCTTTGCCTATTTTATCTTTGAAGCCGACCCCAGTTGACATAGTCCAACTTATGGATGTCTGTAATATCGGAACCTGGTCAGGGGCAGCTTTTATTTCACAATGGGCTTAGCACACAGCATATATACTTTCCTTTGGCAATAAGAATAGTGAAGAATCTCACCTTTAAGAGCCACAAAGAGGCTATTGATTGACATTGACGCTATATTTGTCATGAATCCGTGAATCTCGGGATTAATCATAAATCCGAGGTGCAGGCTTGAGTAAAAGAAAGAGAGAAAGGTAGCACATGCAAAATTGAGTGCAGATAATAGAGTCAAGCAAGTGGGAGGGAACTCACAACTCAGAAATAGAGCAGAAGTTCAAAAATCATATTCAGGTGTGAGATTAATGGGAATGCTCTGAGAGGCAACATGGAACAAATGGCTTCCTCCTATGTTGTGAGAAATATGGGATCTGGTGATCTAAAAATTTCCAAGCAACATAAGATGCTGCAAGAGATCCAGCATAGTTTGGATAATTTATTTGCAATAGCTGTGGAGGAAGAACATTCTTAGCTACTTGAGGAAGTGTTTGAGCGATATCACCAATCTGCTAAACATTATTAAAGTTGGATTAGTTCCAGGTATGATCCAGTATTACGCTAGTTTTCAATTTGACCATGTTACAATGTTTACACCACTTCAGGGCTAAAGTCTGCCACAATTATGGGATAAAGACCAACAAAAACTATAATTGGTGCAAAAGCCTCACTGGCGACTCATTATTAACTCTCCGTCTAATCCCACGTTGACCTGTCTGACCTCGGCCTTCTCGATTGTCAAGGAGACCCGAAGCAGAAATCAGAAGAACAAAATCTCATATTCCGTTGGGGTACAACTCAATGTTATAATCATTGAATTCCCCATTTTCAGGGAACCCACAGCCCCGGTGTTCTCCACACGCGTTCTTCTTTTCAAGTAGGTTTCTTCTCCCTCTGTTCAGCCTTTCCATCCCCACCCCTTCCCCACTTGGTTTTAACTGCCCACCATTTACGAACTTCTATCCCTCATCTGCTTCTTCCTATCACCTACCAGTTTCTGCCCCAACTGTCCATCGCACGGCTATGTAATGGCAACCCTTCCTCTTCACTAATCAGTCCGGATACTGGGTGTCAACTGGAAACATTGACATTCCTTTTGCCTGCAGAGATGCTGCTTGACCTGCTGAATTCTCCATTGCCCTTTTTTTTACGTTACTGCAGATTAATTAGATCGAACATCAGCATGAAATGCCAAGTAGCAACATTTCTGTACAGATTTAGAACACTGCACTCCTAAACAGAATTGACTCCTGTTGAAATGCTAAGGATTAAACGTTTCACCAATTGTTTGAGACAAGTCCAACCAAATTTGGAAAAGGAGGAGAATGGATTACAACAGGGAAACATCAAAATACAATCTGAAGGAGGAGTGATCTGGCAGACCTTGTGTACTATAATCTCCTGGTGGTTCAAATGTGGGACATTGACAAAATAGTAGAAGTGTATCCATTAAGGAAATTGGAAAAAATGCTTGAAGCCCAGTTGATGATCTAATCCTGGCAAACAACATCAGGAAGGATTGCAAAAACTGAGCGAGTAAAACAATTGATGAGGAGACAACATGTGATGTTTCTGATGAGCACAAAGGAGAGACATTAGGTCCAGAGATGATACTCCAACAAAACTTGAAGAATCTATAATCTCAACACGTAACACCAAAATTGTTATGAATTTTATAGAGAGTGGGGATATTTTAAATCAGTTTATAATTTTGTTTAAACAAGGGAAAGCGGTTTGTACACATAATTGGTGGTAAACAATGATTGCTACTTTATAGTTACCATTTTAGGAAGAATATCATGTGACTAACCTTTCTGGATTGTAACAATATTTTCTGGAAGCCCCCACCAAAGATATTAGAGGAGCTCCTCTAGTATGTTTGGCCTCCACTGCCTGATTTTGAAAAAAACACGCACACTTTGCATTCCATATGCCTTGTGTATATAATGGAATAAATTAGAAGTTGAGAACCCACTGAAAATACATTTAACGGAGGCCTGTGGATTTTTTTTCAAAGGAAGGAGAGTTGATTAGGATAAGTCACAGAATTGTGCATATTGTTGTACCTTAAACCCATGTAATGTTAATTCATGCTCATTAAAATCATTTCACCATTTTATTTAAGATCATTAACTTGCAGTCTGACAAAGACTGGAACAAAGTAGTTAATTAATTTGTTTTATTTAACCTTTTGAAATCACATTTTTACTCTCAGGCACCTAGCTAACAATAACGAAAAAGCCATTTAAACCTCAATAGACACTTTATTCTTTCATTCCTAATTTTAATTTGCAAGTTCCAGGCTCCTCACCAGATAAACCTCTGCCAACTTCTTATCAATGAATACAGAGGAGAAGATAATGTTGAGAATTTGACAAATCATTAATGATTAATTGGGAAAAAAGGAACCACAGATGCTGGTTTTCACGGCATATACCATATAACCATATAACCATATAACAATTACAGCACGGAAACAGGCCATCTCGGCCCTTCAAGTCCGTGCCGAACAACTTTTTTCCCTTAGTCCCACCTGCCTGCACTCATACCATAACCCTCCATACCCTTCTCATCCATATGCCTATCCAATTTATTTTTAAATGATACCAACGAACCTGCCGCCACCACTTCCACTGGAAGCTCATTCCACACCGCTACCACTCTCTGAGTAAAGAAGTTCCCCCTCATGTTACCCCTAAACCTCTGTCCCTTAATTCTAAAGTCATGTCCTCTTGTTTGAATCTTCCCTATTCTCAAAGGGAAAAGCTTGTCCACATCAACTCTGTCTATCCCTCTCATCATTTTAAAGACCTCTATCAAGTCCCCCCTTAACCTTCTGCGCTCCAGAGAATAAAGACCTAACTTATTCAACCTATCTCTGTAACTTAGCTGTTGAAACCCAGGCAACATTCTAGTAAATCGCCTCTGTACCCTCTCTGGGGAAAAGGAATAGGTGATGTTTCAGGTTTAAACCAGCTTCTGCAGTTCCTTCCTACACATTCAGATCTCTAGAAATTATACAAAAAATGTGTTGAGGATCTATCTCAAAATGAAAAGTGTTTACCGAAATTGCAAAGCAGCAGAAAATCAAATTGCTTCTGAAATATTGCTTCACCAGGAAAGTTTTCATTGCTGGGATGACTCATCACAGGGGTTACTTTATGGTCCGTCTTAATGGATGTCTCAGAAATACTTCAGCAAATCTTTTGGAATGCAATTTGACATCACTTTGTGAGATGTCAGGATACTATTACTGAGGACTAATCAATTCCATCAGCTATGGGACTAACAAAGATCTACAATGATCACTGCCGTAAAAACACATGAGGATCTTTATTATTTTAGTTTTGGTATTTATTCTTTTATAATTGTTGATTTTATATCCAAATACTTGGAATAGTGTTTGTACCAAAACCATGTGTTATTTTTAGAGTTTGTTTGGAATTTATATAAAGAACGAGAGCAAATTTAAATTGACTAAATTTAATGAAAAAAATGTTTATAAACGTAAATATCCTGCAGGTCAACATCGACTTTTGAAATCTGTCCCACCAAATATAAATCAGACCCAAAATATTAACTCAGATACGCTGCCCTGCAGTGGTAATATTTGTGGTGTTATTTAACCCTTTGTTCTATTTTCACTCTCAAAGTGTAGTCAAGCAAGCATGAAGTACTACCCTTGGCAAGTCTTCACCTGATCTCAGTTGATTTGTCTGATGCTCTTGGCAACCTTGACTGAGATCTGCAGGCATTTCGGTATGGAAAATTCCAAAGGAGGATTTAATTTAATTGACGCTGAATGGTTTTCTACAATTGGACCCAGATAATAATTATAATTATATTTTTTCATCAAATTTTAAATGTATTCAGTGCAAAGAGGAATCTGGGTAGCAAATTTTACTTCGGAGTCACGTGAGTGACTACGTGAAGCCCCGCCAGCACGCATGCGCAACATATCGTCAAACGCATTGCGGAAGCGACAGTCGGGAGGAGCGTCACTCCTCCAGTGTAAGTTTCAAAAACCTACCGAAGGTAAGTCTTACCATTCTGGTGAGCATGGCAACTCTGTGTTTTTTGCATTTCCAGCGTGAACAAAGCACCATGGAGTCGAGGAAATCTAGGAGATCAGCGGCTAGAATCGCTGCTGTGGAAAGCAGCCAGCAGCGTGCCGACTCTCCAGAGCTGCAGGTGCATCCAGCAGCCCCCGACTTCTCGCCGCAACAGACCGCAGGTGCGCCGCGGTCCGGCGGCAAAACCACCCGGAAGTCGGACAGGTCCGTTGACCCGGCTGGGTCCGGACCTGAGGACACCCCGTTCGCGGGCAGGTGTCTTTCCCGCATGGAGCGGATGGTAGAGCAATTGCTCCAGCATGACCTGCTTATGCAGGGGCAGAGTCATAGTGGGTCTCTTCACAGACCCACGGCAGCATCCTATCAAGGACTGCCAAATGTCTCACCCTCTTCGCAGGGGAGCTTTAGGGGTCAGAGCTGGGCTGACCCTGAAGAAGGGGCAATGGCTGAAGACTTACCTGTGTTAGGGGTGCCGGAGGAAGAGTTGTTGGGTATGGTTCACAAACACGCTGTGTCAACCCAGAAAGGACTGCCGTTACATCCTAAGCTGGCAGCCAGTATTAATCACATGGCTACCAACCAGCTGCAGGAACAAGCTATCAACAACACGGCAGAGAAATACCTTGCTCCAGAGAATTACATTTCTCTAAATGTGCCTGCAGTCATCAACCCCATCTGGGGCAACATGAGCCCAACCATAAGGAGCCAGGAGGTGAAACTCCAGAGAATCCTCAAACTGCTGGCTGCTGGTTCAGTCAATGGGGTTGAGATGCCTGAAGAGCTGCAAGACGCTCTAGCACTCCTGTGCAATACTCAATTTGAGATAAACAGCTACAGGAAGAGCATCATCAAGCCTGCACTCAATCCCAAATTTGCGGGATTATGCAGGACTAGCAGTGCACAGCCGCCAACATTGCTGTTTGGGGACAACCTCCCGAAGCAAGTAAAAGACTTGAATGAGCAGGCCAAGGCTATTGGCCTGATTAAGGTGCCAACCACCTCCAAAACCCCTTCTTAGCGGCGGCAGCACCCCTACACATCCACCAGACATCGTTACAATGAGAGACCATCTGGTGGTGAAAGCTCGAAGGCCGGCCCACCTGCACAACAGTCTTTTTTAGACCATGGCCCAGCCTGGCCTTCTTGGAAAATGCGCCAACCCCACACCGCAGCAACACAACACATCAAGAAACAAGGACAGAGACAACCAACACAGCATCGCCGGTAACCTTGGAGGTAGATGGGTCTGGTTGCCTCAAAAACATTGCATGCCTAGATTCATCAAGGGTTGGTGGATGGTTGCACTTGTTTCATCATGTGTGGAGCACTTCTACTTCTGATCCTTACATACTCGGAAGTATTCAGGGTTACAAAATTGAATTTGTATTCAAACTCCCCATCCCAGTTCAGCATACGCACAGCCGGAAGTTCATACTTTCACAAAAAGAGAAAACAGCAGGCCATGCTGAACTGTTAAGACTAAACGCAAAAGGTGTAATTGAGAAGACAGAAAATCTCAAGAGTTCGTATCAAACATTTTTACCAAAAACAAAAAAGATGGCTGATGCCGCATCATTATAGATTTGACCGAACTGAATACTTCCGTTCAGTATGCCCATTTCAAAGTGGACACGTTTGTCACAGCCAAACAGCTAATCTCTGATAGGTACTACATGGCTTGCATCGACCTAAAGGATGCATACTATTCAGTACCAATACACAAGGATCATCGCAAATATCTAAAATTTGTCTGGATGGGACAGCTTTGGCCGTATAAGGCCTTACCCAATGGGTTATCATCAGCACCCAGGCGGTTTACAAAATTGTTAAAACCAGCTTTAGCATATTTAAGGAAACATAACCATATTGTTATGGCTTACCTTGATGATATTCTCATTGTAGGTGAGAATTTGGAGTTGGCTACATTGGCAGTATCAGCCACAAAACATCTTTTTCAAAAGATGAGGGATTACGTGCCCTCTGCTCCCAAACCCTCTATTATAAAGGTCAACTGGTATATAAAGTTCTCTCTTATCTTACGATGTTAGTCAACTCTGGTATCTGTGATTTCACACCGCTGCTTTGAAGAATGTCGCGCATGCGTGCTGGCGGGGTGTTCATGTAATCCCTCATCGTAACTCCTCATAAAATAAAGATCAAACTTCAAACTGGTAAATTCTCATTTAATCTTACTATTATAACTCGTAGCTTGCTCTTGAAGAGAAATAAGTTGTACGTCACACACACATCAGATTGAAGTGTAATTCAAGTCACAGACACTAGTGATTGAAGAAGTGCACTGTATATTAAGATACAAGGAGCTTCACTAATCAAACTTTGTGAAATTGCAATGCTTGTCTAATTGGGAAGAATGAGAAAATATAGTACACAAACAATCCTCTACCAACACGGTCCTACAATAGTCTTGTAGATGCAGTGCAATTTAATTGGCAATCATCTCCTGTAATTTTGTGTGGGCGAGTGCATATGTGTATGACTCACAAGTTAACACATCAACATGAGAAACCAGATTCACAATTTTTACATGGGCGTCAAAGGCTGATTGCGTGCCTTGGAATAGAAAAATACTGTATTCTCAATAGTCTTGGAGTGTGCAGCCAGTCTAAGAGCTATGTGTGTGGTTGTAGAAAATATAAATGCAAGTGCACTTCTACAGACGACATATACCATGTGGTATGATTTTTTTTTAAATATCGTAATCCCTGTTGTTAGGTGAGTATTCCCTTTCAAATACTGGTGTTTTGTTGGTAGTTCTGTCCTTGTTACTTGCCTTCGTGAGCAGCTGATAGACACAACAGTATGCAGCTGATGGTTATCAGTAGTTTTGGAAGTCGTATGGTTAGCAAATGTATTAGGCTGGAAGTTGCGAGCTAACCCCAGAGGTTGAGAGTGTAACCACTGCCATTTACCTGTTTAAGCAGCAGTTTCCCTGGAGCAGCCTCCTACATGCTGTCAAACATAAGTCTTGGATGGGCTGATGGACAAAGAAGTTTGAATCCTTCAGTGGTAATACATGGAGTCCGACAACAGAAGATAGACACAAAAAGGTGAGTAAATCAGCGGAAGAGGCAGCATCTGGAGAGAAGGAACAGGTGACGTTTCGGGTCAAGACCCTTCTTCACACAGCAGATTCCAGCATTAAAGTGTGGGTAATTGCTTCTCGGATCCTACTTGGGGTTAAAGTATTTTTTTCCTTGCCGCTGAGGTTGAATAAAATCTGTCACTAACTAATCTGACATCAACCTGAAATGTTCATTTTGTTTTCCTCGCTACACTTGACAGCCAGACCCATTAATTATTTCCAGCTGTTTCTATTTCAAATTTTCGACAGCTGTAATATTTTTCTCTTTTGTTTTTAATTTTGTTGCTGAGCTTACTGTTGCAGGCACCCCCATGGCTCTCATTCCTACAGATATTGTTGCTTATCTCTCTTTACCATCTCTCCTCATGACCTCGCTGCCAATGGATCAACTAGTAGAGTTGCTGCCTCACAGCGCCAGAGACAGGGCCAGACTTAGATGAAGAGAGGCCCTAAGCTATTTCACTTGTGAGGCCCCCCCTCCCAATCCCCCACCCCCACGACTAGAGGACCATGACTACCCGACAATGACAGTGTGACACTGTTAGATCCTACCGTATGTTGTCATTAAACAGTTGGTTTTAAAATACATATTGGATTCGCCGTGGAGCGGGCGATGCCTTACCTGGATCGGCGTTTGATGCTCTGGAGTGTTGGGCCTGCTGCTTCAACATCATGGTGCTGTGGTTTTCGGAGCTCCCAGCCTCGGGCCGCGCTGATTTCAACATCTCTTTGCCGAAGGCCGCCAGCATGAATCTCAGCCTGTGGACTTCTGGAGCCACGGTCTCCAGTAGGAAGTGGCCGATTCGGAAGTCCAAGCAGCTGAGAATGTTTCCGGTTCCGACGTCGGATGGTGACCCCCAAATTTCATCGCACCAATTGGTGCATGTGACAATAAGTGTCTCTTGAATTGAATCTTAAATATTAAGAAATAAAAAAACTACAAAGGCACTAAGAGCAAATATGATTTTTTCTCGCCTTCTTCACCAAGATCTGTTTGCCTAAGTTTGTCATTCTCAATGCACAGAATGCTCAGTGCAGACAACCTCTCTTGAGACATTGTGGACCTTAATTCATTTTTAATTCTTTTGAGTCTTGAAAAAAGACCTCTCTCCTGAGCAGTTGGTGACCATTAAGCTAAGAAACAGCCACAAGATTGCTTCCACATTAGGGAAGGCCATCTGAATTGTTTCCTTGTATATTATTTGATAACGGTTTGTATGAGACAGAGAGTGCTCTTCTGTATGCCTATGGCTTTGTCTCACATACGAGTGAAAGTGAGAAAGTTCATCAGTAAGTTTCAGGTCAACATCTTCTGGGTGTGCTTCCATCAACAGTTCAACACCTTGTTGAACTTCTTGCTTAGATGCAGTCCGATTAGCAAGAAAGGAAAACTGTTGTGCAACTTCATTGTACACAGTACCTCTTATTTTTAAATTGGTTTCAAGTGCATCTCGTATAGGAATAAAGGACTTTATCCTCAACTTACCTGTTGAGGAGAGTTTATCTAAAGCATCAGGACCAGGTACACTGCCTTAATTTCCTTGCCTTTTCCTTACTCTTTGTCTCCCTGTGACAGTTCTGTAGTTAACATCTGGCAAGGAGGCCTTTACTTGTTGCTCAAGCTCATAAAAAAATATTCTCTAATTTTGCTTACAAAATTCTGAAGTGAACTGTACAAACTTGCACAAGTACTCAATAACAGTATGGATTTCTGAATGGCTTTGTTGACCTTGTGGAAATGACCTAGCAGACGGGGCCAAAAATAAACACAAATTCCAGTTCTTCCATTTTCTACAAAAGATTGTTAGCTTGAAGCATGGTATCACCCTTCACATTGACAACAGAGTACAAATGACTGAGGGCATCAGTGATAGTGTTGTAACTTTCCAAAATAGCTTCTGTGGCTTTTGCATGTGCCTCCCGTTGGAAACTATTTCTTAAAGAATTGTTCCTTATTGACAATTATATTGCAAAACCTGATTCAAATCTGAATCAAACCTCCTTGAAAAAGGCTAACATAACTAAACAAACAGGTTCACTTCTTAATAAACAGACAACTCACAAAGCAGTTTGGTAGACCAACTCAAAACTTTACTAATTATCGGCCGATGGAAGAGGCAAGGGAAACAAATCCCAACCAGGTGAGCAACACAGACACTTGGCATCGCTGGAGAACGTCCCTGAACACAGAATTACATGGTATATTACATTATATACTGTTGAGGCGGTTGATGTCCCGCCGGCAGTTTAAAGTAAAATGGTCTAAAGCCAGAAGATGGCCAAGAGGGGGGGGGTCCAAGAGGAGGGGGTCCATTGGAGATGGGAAAAGGGATCATCAATGGGGACGAGGACTCATTCCCATGGAAGAATGGTGCTAGGCGGAGGCGATGGAAGAAGAGCTCCAAATCGTGGTGGGCGCGGAACTCATTGAGGTGGGGATGGAGTGGGACAAAGGTGAGACCTCTGCTGAGGACAGACCATTCGGTATCTGAGAGGGGGAGGTCAGGGAGGATGGTGAACACACGGCAGGGATGGGGGTTGGGGCCGGATGAAGGTAGGTGAGTGGACTGAGGCCGAGGCGATGTCTGGTGGGGGGGTTGGTGGGTGGTTTGGGGGTAAGAGGACTATAGTGTGGGTGGGGAAGAGCTGGGGTCAAATGGTTTGAGGGGAATGGGGAAGACCCAGTGGAACAGCCACTGAGGTTACCAGTATGGGGGTCCTACCACTAGGACCCAGCGCAGTCAAATTCAGGGGAGTTGGAGTCTGCAGCGTGGAAACAGTGCCACCGATGGTAGGTTTTGTAACAACGCCACTATGTCAAAAGTTTTATACACCTTGGTGGAGCGGGCAGAGGCCCCCCTAGATCTCGAGGCCCTAAGCTTAAGCTTGTCTAGCTTATACGTAAATCCGGCCCTGGCCAAAGATCTGTGTGGATCCTGTGGAGTTTGTATCTTTTACCCTTGTCTGTATGTGTTCCTCCGGCTGTACTGGTTTACTCAAACATTCCAAAGACGTGTGGGTTGGTAGGTTAATAGGCTCTGTAAAATTTGCCGCTAAAATGGAGAGATGAGAGAGTGGGATAAAAAAAAGAACTAGTGTGAACGGGTGATCAATCATCGTTGTGGACTCAGTGGGCCAAAGGGCCTGTTTCCATGCTGTATATCTAAAATAAACTAAACTAAACTGCTTTATTCTTCTTTTGAGATTATTGCCACCCTCTGAGCTTTGTTTGGCACTGTGGAGAGTGTCAACGTGAATGCAGGCCTGAGTCAACTTTAAAGCACAGCTCAATCCCTTGCTATTCATGATTTCTTCAACAAAAAATGCCTTGAAATGTATTCCTGATCTGTGGCTCTAAGTGATGGAATCAGCATATTTTACTCTGACTTTTAAATTAATATCATGTTTAGCACCACTAAGTCTATTTCTTCCACCAGTTTACAATTTACTCAATTTGGCACTGAGCAGAATGTTATTTAGCTATCCAATGTCTATTCAGCTATAAATTGTGAAATATTACTTATGTCCTCTGCACCAGACCGGAAGGAGGCTTAGACAAAGAAGCTCGCGATTACCTTAACAATTTCTGGCAGTGTTTTCCTGCCTTGCTGCAATTGTGCGTGTAGCATCTGCCAGATCTCAGTCACCCCAGCTTAATGAAGCAGAGCTTTCCCAAACATTACTCTTTACTGACAGATACATAAGAGAGCTGCTTTTTGAATACAATAGTGGATATTGTCATGTGATGTGGCTCCTGAAGCACTCTTCCTCTTTAGTTGCCCTCTATCATGTTGAGGGCTTCGTTTAGTTCAGTTTAGTTTAGTTTATTGTCACGTGTACCAAGGTACTTTGAAAATAGACTCAAAAGGCTGGAGTAACTTAGTGAGTCAGACAGCATCACAGGGGAAAAGGAATAGGTGACGTTTCAGGTCGAGACCCTTCTTCAGACTGCTAAAGCTTTTTTTGCGTGCTGACCAGTCAACTGAAAGACAATACATGATAAAAATCGAGCCATCCAGTGTACAGAGACATGATAAAGGGAATCATTTAGCTAGCGTAACATTTGTTTAGTGCAAGATAAAATCCAGTTAAGTCCTATAAAAAATAGTCTGAAGGTCTCCAATGATGTAGATAGTAACTCAGAACTGCTCTCTAGTTGATGGTAGGATGGTTCAGTTGCCTGATAACAGCTGGGACGAAACTGTCCCTGAATCTGGAAGTGTGCATTTTCACACTTCTATAGTTGAGACCATCACTGCTACCATATCAAACAACAGGATCACAGAGCTAAAGTTGCTGATTAATTGTGAGATTAATCCTCACCCATAACACTACCTGATGATTTTAGAAGACTCTAACTTTTTTTTTGCAAGTGGCAAACAAGTCTTCAGGCATCCCATTAAATGTAATGGGTAGGAAAACTGCTTAAACCCAGCTTGATAGCATTTTGCAAAATCAGGTTTGGACATGATCAGCCAACTCTGCACATCAAAAATGGTACATGTGTTGCCATCACAACCGATTTTTCAGATACACAGTGACCAAAAAGCCAATCTGTTAAAGGCTTCAATCTAATTACGGTACATTTATTTTTTGAATATAAATATACAAATGCGACATAATATATCATGTGCACTCATTGTATTAAATGAGATTAGTATAGATGGCCACTTAATGGTCAGCATGGTGGGCCAAAGGGCCTGTGTGTGTGCTCAATGATTCCATGATTATTTGTTGGGATTAAAAGCTGCTAACATGGGATTTGCCAGTGTGTCTGAACTACCTGCCAGAAGAAGTAGTTGAGGCAAATACTATATAAGCCTTTAAAAGAAACTTGGACAAGTACATGGATAAGAAAGGTTTGAGGAATATGGGCCAATTAATTCATTATCGTTGAAAACATTAGCGACGCAGTGGTGCTGATTTCCAACTGGAACGGTGACAGACGCACCACACATCTCTGTCCTCCAGTTCCTGTGGACTTCCGTCGCTGGAAGTATAGGACTTTGATATGTGTGCTTTATCATCATTCCTTACAATGCTATGTACGACAATGATCGCAACTTCTATTGAAGTGTGGATGGCCGTTGGCTCGCTAGAAGCTCATCCGCCCTTTGACAGGTCTTGTTTCTGGTCCTCCTGGAGGTCCACAGCCCCCTCCTCACCTGGCAAACCTGGTGGGGAAGATGGTTTAGTCGCCGAATATCCGACCATGGAGCAGGTAGTACGGGATTACATGGTACCCGTGGCGGGGTGAACTCCCCCCGACCTGATTTGAGATGAGCCAAACGCAGCCAAATGGGACGATCTTATATTTGGCATTTTAGTCGGCATGGATGAGTTGGGCCTAAAGGCCTGTTTCCATGCTGTGTGACTCTACCACTTATCACATTGATTCAAAAATTACTACTGGCTTTATTTTTCAGATTGGTTTTGTTATTGACCACAGAAATTTACCCATTCATTTCAAAGACAAGAATTCTAATCAGATGAATTTTATTTTGAGACAGGATCTTGCTATGATGTTGTTCATATTTCATGCACTCCGTATTTTTTCTTTCCATCTGGCAATCTGTCCGAATGCATGCCTGGGTCGAGTTGTTAAATAAAAGTGAAGCGGCTAAAGCAATGTAATTGGTTCCATGAGTGGAATTAGCTGAATTGGGTGCACATGCCAATTTACACAAGGAAACCATCTCACAGAACCGCAGCTGTCAGTCAGAAACACTGAACAGCTGCAAGGCTTAGGAGAGCTGAGTTTTACAACCTGACAGTAGTTTTCATGTGCCTCGCGATCTCTGCAAGTCGAGGCAGAGAAACATTTCAGAAGAACAAAGCAACACTCTTTGTCCACTACACCAAAGCCCACTGAATTCAGTCCTCAAGTGGGCTTTGAAATCATGGACCCTGATCCTGCCTGAAGTGTTATTTCAGTTTCAAGTTGGAGTATGACATAGGCTTTAGGACTCTGAGGATATTTTCATGAACATTGGTGCTCTACCATGCTCTATGTCCTTAATCATATGGGTAAATAACCCCCTAAAAAACATCAGGTGTTTTGTGCAAACCTCTCTCCCCTCTCCGTTTGCGTGCTGGGACCCTGGTTCTAACCCCTGCACTCACTGTTGCTGCTGCGCTCTGCAGGCTTACTTTAGTTTAGAGATACAGCGCGGAAACAAGCCCTTCGGCCCACCGAGTCCGTGCCGACCAGCGATCCCTGCACGCTAATGCAACCCCACACACACTTGGGACACTTTTACACTTATACCAAGCCAATTAACCTACATACCTGTACGTCTTTGGAGTCTTTGGTATGGAACCCTGACCACACTTGCCCACAGACAGCACAGTGGCCAGGGACCCGAGTTCGTTTGTGACCTCAGGTGTTGTCTTGTGGAGCTTGCACGTACTCTCTGTGACCTCGTGGCTTTCCTCCAGGTGCTCCGGTTTCCTTGCACACCCAGAAGATGTGTGGGTTTATAGTTTAATTGGCCTCTGCAAATTGCCCATAGTGTGTAGGGAATGGATGAACATAAAATCAGTGCAAACGGGCTGATGAATTTGCTGGGCCGAAGCGCCTGTTTCCATGATGTATCTTTTAATCAGTTCAATCAATCATCCCCCCCCCCATCCGCTGCTGACAAGGAATGCCCATGGTTTGATGGAGGGAGGCGGTCTATGAAGTTTGGCTGGGGTGATTGGTACTTGGCTGGCGTGGTGAAACCAGGCACTGCTGGAGACCCAGATGATGTAGGCTGGTGAAATTATAACTTACTGCCAGATTTTGTACACATGTGAAAGGGGTGCTGTGGGTTTAAGTTCAGGTACTTGAGACCAAGGGTCAGAGGGTCAACAAGATCTGCATCACCATGATTGGCAAATGTTGCTGTTGGGAAATCCTTGATTGTGATGGTGGCATAATGAGTAAAGGAAGGGAAGGGACAATAAAAAGCAACGGACTATATTACGTGTGTTATAACGATCTTTACACTGACAATATATAATGGCGGATCATTTTCAACTTTACTCATAGATTGATTACAGTTTCCACTATTCTTGAATCAGTAATACATAAAATAACTATTTATTCTCTGTCGCCCCAAATGGGCAGGAGGGTCCAAAAGGCGGTCATAGTTCTTTATTTTATTCAATACACTGTTGTCTCAGTCCTTTTAATAATTTTCAAAGCTTTCTGAAAAATCATTTTATAATGTTTTTTAGTAAGACATGTAACAAGTTTGTAGTTTCCAACCAAACATTTTTATAAAGGGCGAACATGTCTCAACTGACAACAGTGGATAATAAAACTTTGTATCAAATGTCATAACATAGTGTACACACATAGTGTTCTTAAAAGTTAATCCACTGTTAACATGTGAATAAACTTTGAAGAGCTGGGTGTTTAATATATGCTTCCTTTTTAAACATGACTTGCACCATTTGCTGCTGGATTTTGCAAGCTAATGAAAATTCCCTTTTATACCTGGGTATGGTAACATTTTGGCGTGCTCATTACCCCTAAACTAATTAATGTAGGGATGAATAATTTAACACTAGAGATAAATGCCCTTTCATCAATACAGAACATCTGATCGCATGCAAGGTTATTGACCTGAAATGTTAACTCTGTGCATTTTCCTCTTTCCCCCTCCCTCCCCCCTCTTTATCCCCCCTCTCTCTCCCTTCCCCTTTCTCTCTCCCTCTCTCGTTTATTGGCTTTCATCTCTATTTTGGGTGGCACAGTGGTAGAGTTGCTGCCTTACAGCGCCAGAGACTTGGGTTTGATCCTGAATATGGGCCCTGTCTGTACAGAGTTTGCAGGTTCTCCCTGTGACCACGTTGATTTTCTCCTAAAATCCAAAGTTTTGTCGGTTAATTGGGTTCTGTAAATTATAAATTGTCTCTTCTGTTGGATAAGTGTGAATGTACAGGGTGATCGCTGGTCAGCACAATCTTGGTGGGCCAAAGGGCCTATTTCAATGCTGTATATTTAAAGTTTAAAGTCTAAAGTCTAACAGTCTAAATCTCAATGCTTTTGTAGTTTCTTCATCAGTCCCATTACCATTCCCATTCCATCTTTCTTCTAAGGTCTCCCATTGTCCACCCTCTCACAGAGCTTCTCGTTGGTACTTTCCCCCTTTACCATCTCCTTTACTTTACTTGTTTAACACCTGCTGTATCACTAATTTCTACTAACTCTGCTGAAAGGATATTAATGTGAAATGTTAGTTTTGCTATTCTTTCTACAGATGAGTCAAACCCATTGATCATTTCCAGCAGTTTGTGTTTGGATTTTCAGCAGCTGGAATATTTTGCTCTTTTTAATCTTGTTGCCGAGCAGTTGAACTTTACAGCGGGAGGTACCCTGGTGGCTCTCATTCTTAGAGCCATTGCTGCTTCTCCCTCTTTACCACCTCTGCCAGTGACCCCATTGCCATTGCTTTCCTCAGATTTTGAGATTATCATAATTCTTTGGGATTTGTTTTATGCAGTGCAATTGAGAGCCCACTTCAGAGCAAGGCTCAATATCGTGCTATTTATGATTTCTTTAAAGAAAATTGCCTTGAAATTCATTCCCAGTTGGTAGCAAAGTGGTGGAATCAGCATATTATACTCTGACTCTGACATTCATTTCATGAATAACACGTTTAGTGCCACCAAGAGAGTTTAATTTCTGGGAAACATCTTTTCTTCTGGCTATATACATTACATGTGACCTAACTTTGAGCAAGAGGGATAACCATGAATATCTTTTCACAGACTGAATTGAATTGAAAAGAGAGTCAAGAGCAAAGAGTATTTAATTGTCATGTACCAGGACCGGTACTTTGACATTTTTACCTGCTACAGCTTTAACACATTTAGCACAACAACACAGCCAATAAATGTACAATAAATTATCAGTTCTCCTGGATAAACCGGACCATGATAGTGCAAAAACCAAAGTACTTAGTGCAACCTTAGTCATGCAAAGTTAATTGTAGTTCAGTGCTGAAGTAGGGTTGTAGTGAAGGTTGTGCTGGGTGGTTCAAGAGCCAGATAGTTATTGGGAATATGTTGTTCTTATATCTGGAGGCAACAATTCTTGGACTCTTGTATCACCTTCCCAATGGTAGCAGTGGGATGAGAGTATGGTCCGAGTGGTGTGGGTCTTTGATAATATTAACTGCCTTTTTGAGGCAGCATTTCTTGCAGATCCCTTCGATGGTGGAGGGGTGAATACATAAAGTCATAGAGTCTTACAGCATGGAAACAGGCCTTTCAGCCCAACTTGCCACACATGTGACAGACTGAGCAATATCCACTACTTTCTGCAGCCTTCTTCATTCCTGAGCATTCAACTTTCCAAAACCAAGCCGTCATGCACAAGTCGAAGGACAAAGGACATTTATTGTCACATACACCAATTGGTGCAGTGAAATTTGAGTTGCCATTGCAGCACACCAATAAAATAAACACAACATTATAGAATTTAACATTAAACATAAAAAACATCCCCCCACAGCGGGATCAACGTTTACCACTGTGAGGGAAGGCAGCAAAGTTTAGAGTACCACTGTTTAAGAGCAGCTTGTGAACAGTAATAGAAGTGAAGGGCAAGGTAAAATAGGGAACCGCAGAACGTCTATCTTCGTACCGCTGAATTACTCCAGCCTTTTGTGTCTATCTTCGTATTCTGCCTGTCCCGCTGAGTTACTCCAGCTTTTTGTGTCTATCTTAGTATGACTTCCGCTTTCTGAGCCCCGGCTCCCTCCTCTTTACTCCTTCAGTCACGCTACACCTCCATCCACCACCAGGAAGGCATTAAAGTTCCCTCCATTTCTTCCTTGACCGTAGAACCAATCAATTTCCCTCTACTAACACTCTACTCCGCCTAACGGAGCTGGTCCTCACCCTCAACAACTTCTAATTTGACCCCTCCCACTTCCTCCAAGTCCAAGGCGTAGCTATGGACACGAGTATGGGTTTCAGCTATGCCTGCCTCTTTGTAGGATACGTTGAGCAATCCCTGTTCCAGGCATACATTTGCCCTATTCCCAAACTCTATCTCCGTTACATTGATGACGGCATCGGCGCTACCTCCTGCACCCATACAGAACTCATGGACTTCATCAACTTCACCACCAATTTTCACCCTGCACTCAAATTTACATGGACCATCTCTGACACCTCCCTCCCCTATCTCGATCTCACAGTCTCCATCACAGGAAATAGACTATTGACTGACGTCTAATACAAACCCACTGACTCCCACAACTATCACGACTACACTTCTTCCCACCCTGCAAAGAATCTATCCCCTACTCCCAATTTATCCGTCAACGTCACATCTGCGCCCAAGATGAGGTGTTCCATATTAGAACATCCGAAATGTCCTCATTCTTTCGGGAACAGGGATTCCCCTCACCCATCATAGATGATGCCCTCACTCATGTCTCCTTGGTAGCCCGTAGCTCCGCCATTGCTCCCTCTCCCCAACAGGGACAGACTCAACGTAATCCTTAACTTCCACCCCATCAGTTGTAAGCGATCTTGTAAGTTGTACCGACTCCAACGGGATCCCACCACTAGTTACATTTTCCCATTCCCCACCTCTTTCCACCTCCCGCAGAAACCGTTCCCTCCGCAACTCCATGATTAACTCATCCCTTCCCACCCAAACCACCCCTTCCCCGGTACCTTCAGCTGCAACCGCAGAAGATGCAACATCTGTCGCTATACCTCCTCCCTTGACTCTTTCCAGGGACCCTGACAGTCCTTTCAGGTTAGGAAGAGGTTCACTTGCACCTCTTCCAACCTCATCTATTGTATCCTTTGTTCAAGATGTGGACTCTTATACATCGGTGAGACCAAATACAGACTGGACGATCGTTTCGCGGAACACCTTCGCTCAGCCTGCCTGAACCTACCTGATCTCCCGGTTGCTGGACACTTTCATTCTCCTTCCTACTGACCTTTCTGTCCTCGGTCTCTTCCATTGTCAGAGTGAGGCTAAACGTAAATTGGAGGAACAGAATCTCATACTTCGTTTGGACAACATACAACCCTGTGTTATGAATATTGATTTCTCTCACTTCAGATAGCCCCGGCATTCCCTCTCTCTCTATCCCTCCTGCACCCAAGTCGCACTAGCTTCTCATTTTCACCCTACAAACAGCTTACAATGGCCTATGATGGCCTGTTGACTTTATCATTGTTACTTTTTTATATTTCTTTCATTCATTGTTCTTTATCTCTCCAGGTCACCGTCCATATCTCTCGTTTCCCTCATCCTTTACCAGTCTGAAGAAGAGTGCAAAATGTCACCTATTCCTTCTCTCCAAAGTTGCTGCCTGTCCCGGCTGAGTTACTCCAGCTTTTTGGTCTCTCTGAGGTAAAATAGGGGCTCGGTTCCAGAAATAAAAATGGAAAATGCAAGAAATACGCAACATCTTATGCAGGATTTGTGGAGAGTGGATCAGTTTACATTGAAAATCAATAATCTTTCATCAGAACAATTACCTTTTATCATTAACATTGGTTCCCTATATCCCCCCCTTCTGACCTGAAACATTAGCTGTGCTTTCTCCACAACTGTTGCCTGATCTACTGACCTTTATCCAACATTTTCTGTTCTTATTGCAGATATCCGTTATTTTGAGTATTTTGCTTTCTTATTAAAAAGTTACTGATTAGACTTAAAATAATGATAGGGGCAAGAAGGTGGATTGTAATCTTCAGGTAGAATATGATGATAATGGTGAATGGAAGGTGAATGTCAAGGATCCTATGTCCGGGGGATTATCTACTTTCACATAAAGGCAAGATATTTCTCTCCACTGCCTTGTTCACTGATTTTACTAGTGGTGTCAAGGGAGGGAAAGTTACAGAATATCTCCCATCACCACTTAGAGGCACGTGGCACCTTCCCTTGAAGGGAGGCAAGCCTGGCTTTAATTATCAATGGATAATTTGAACTGCTACTATCCACAGCCGAAATAGAGCTCCACGTGATCCCAGCCAGAGCAAAGTTACCTAGCAACTGTGATCGCATTAATCAGATCACAGCAACAATTTTATGTGGTGTGAGTCAGTGGCTGGGATTAATCAAACATCACAATTCTGGAGGCAATTTATTCAGCACCATCCAATATTAGCCTCTGGTGCGTTTCAATTTACGTTGTGTGGTGAAGTCCCTACCCATCTCCCTGTTCCAGCTCCTCCCTTCACTCTGATTTTGTCATCTGAAGTGTAAAAGATCTGCAGTACTGAAACTAGAAATATGCCTCGACTCAAAAAAATCAGGCAAAAATTCACATGATTGAGCAGAAAGCATGAATATCGACCTCTGGAGTATGCAGGTGCATGGTCCTGTTCTTCAGGAAGCTGGTCCACTACTCTGTTGTTCTAATATCTTTCATACCCATGGACAAAGTACATTGACGAGTAGATCCCTCTTTCCTTCACTGTCGCCTGTCATGAAGTTCTTTGTTATATTCACCATTTCTCTTAAATTCCCTCCCTTGTTCCGAATAAGTTCCAGTTATAACAGTTTGCACTGCCTTGTCCTGAAATCCCCACTGCCAACATTGCGACATTCTTAAACATAGGATTCAGTCAGGGATGCATTTAGAGTCCGAAGTGATGGTTTCGTTCTCAGTAATGGATGGGAGGCAGTCAACCACACTTGTCTTGGCTGCATATAACTGCAGAAGCAGTTTAATTCCCCAAGTTGGTTCCCCATCCTGTGCAGAGTGGGGCTGTTTATGCAAGCCGTGCGCCTAGATTTACTTTAACATCCAGTAAAAAAATGCCCTCAAGTTTAATGGCCATCAAAATATTTTGGAAATTTGCGAATGACAAATTTCCAAAGCTAAAGAAAATTAATCATATGAATTTTTTTTAAATCACACTATTGGCAAATTAAAAATATTTCAAACAATATTTCAAACAATTGAAATATCTAAAATAATTTTGAATTCCTAGAAAATACTTAGAAATTAAATATATTTACGTTAACACTTTAAAATACATTTAAATAATTTTCTCTCGGAGACTGTATATTGCATGAAACCTAACCATCTCTCCTGGAACTCTTCCTCTCTATCAACATTCATGGAGCTTCTGAAACTGATTCTCAGGATACCAGCTGGGAAATGGCAGAAACTTGACATCTACCGCTTGAATCAATAAGGAGTCCAGTGTCAGAGTGTGGTGGGAATGACAGTGGGGAGGGCAATTAAATAGGTGCAGGATGTCGGTGTTAATGCGGGCGCCCCTTAGGACTGTCAATCTGACCTTTAGACTTTACTTTAGACTTCAGAGATACAGCATGGAAACATGCCCTTGGGCCCACCAAGTCCACGTCGACCAGCGTTCATTCCATACACCAGCACTATTCTACACATGAGGGACAATCTACAACTTACAGAAGCCAATTAACCTACAAACCTGTATGTCCTTGGAGTGTGGGAGGAAACCGGAGCACCAGGAGATAGCTCACGCAGTCACAGGGAGAATGTACAAACTCCGTACGGACAGCACCTGTAGTCTAGATCAAACCCAGGTCTATGGGGCTGTAAGGCAGCAGCTCTACTGTTGTGCCACTGTGCTGTTCCCACTGTATCTATTCCTCAATAAACCTGTGCATCACTAACCAAATATCTTTCAATTTTTACAATCTAACATTGAGATTAAGATTCCAGAATAATTTCAGTGCAAAAGCAGGATGCAAGAGGAACTCAGAGGATCACACTGCATCTGTAGAGGCAAAAAGTATATTTCCTAGCTTAGGATGGATCAGGAAAGATTGCAGGTTTATAGCCATGCAAAGGGGTTTGGGGAAGTGAGTGGGGGTATCAGAGGTTTGTAGGTAGGGATGATAAACAGATGGAATTAGGTGGGGAAGGGGATGGGAAAAGTAAACAAAATGAGAAAACAATTAGTGGACAGGTGAGTGTGTTGGGAGGAGAACATCAGTGGCCATGGTTACCTGAAACTGGAAAATTCAATGTTCACACCATTGGTTTGTAAGCTACCCAAGTGGAACATGAGAGGCTAATTTCAGTACAATTTTGTAAAGGCATTGTCTTGACTTCATTTGTGGAAAATAGGTTGAGAGAAGAGCAAAGTTGTATAATTCAAGTAAAAAATATCAGGGATATTTATTTGAATGCTATGTCCAAGATTAAGGATCCATTTTTGGTACTGCAGGCTATGATACACAGAACTCAAACTTCTTTCATTATGTTTCAATTTATAGTTGCATCATATTAAAATGGTGGAATGGATGTAAATAGAGTTAAAGGGCTGTCCCACTTGGACAACCTTATCCACAAGTTCTGGCGAGTTTGCCCTCGAGTCATACTCGCAGCATGGTTGACACAAGGTCCTAGGAGGTCTTTGTAACTCTCCTTCATGCTCGAGAGTAGTCCCCACGTACTCGAGGCCTCAGCTAGGTCGCGGCGTATTTTTCAACATGTTGAAAAATGCCCGTGAGTAATAAAAGGTCGCCATGGAAAAAATCGATACATTTTTTAGTCGTAGGTTTAGTCGTAGTAAGTCATAGTAGGTCGTCATGTTGTTCGTAGGTAATCGAGGGTAGTCAAAGGTAATCGAAGGTAGTCTTCATCATAGTCGAAGGGAGGTTGAAGGAGGTCGTCTTCAATCTCCACTATTCGGTGCCCAATTTTCCCAAAGTTTGTCGTAGCTAGTCGTAGCTAGTCGAAGCTAGTCTTGAACATAGTCGAAGGAGGTCGAAGGAGGTCTTCTACATAGTCGAAGGAAGGTCTTCAACATACAGGGCCAGATTTAGATAAAGAGAGGCCCTAAGCTATTTCACTTGTGAGGTTCCCCCCCAACCCCCCCCCAATCCTCCACCCACACGACTAGAGGACCATGACTGACAGTGACAGTGTGACACTTTTAGAACCTACTGTATGTTGTTATTAAACAGTTGGTTTTAAAATACATATTGAATTCACCGCGGAGCGGGCGATGCCTTACCTGGATCGGCGTTTGAAGCTCTGGAGTGTTGGGCCTGCTGCTTCAACATCATGGAGCTGTGGTCTGCGGAGCTCCCAGCCTCGGGCCTCGCTGATTTCAACATTGTGGAGACTTTAGATCCCTTTGCCAAGGGCTGCCTGCGTGAATCTAAGCCCAGCTCAGCCTGTGGACGTCGGGAACCGCGGTCTCCGGTAGGAAGTGGCCGATTCGGAAGTCCAAGCCGCTGAGAATGTTCTCCCGTTCCGACGTCGGATGGTAACCCCAAAATTTCATTGTACCAATTGGTGCATGTGACAATAAGTGTCTCTTGAATTGAATGTGGAATATTAAGAAATAAAGAAACTACAAATACACTAAGAGCAAAAATGTTTTTTTCTCACCTTCTTCATAGCAAAATCATCCAGAAGTTCACCAAGATCTGTTTGTCTAAGTTTGTCACTATCAATGCACAGAATGCTCTGTACAGACAACCTCTCTTGAGATATTGTGGACCTTAATTCATTTTTAATTCTTTTGAATCTGGAAAAAGACCTCTCTCCCGAGCAGTTGGTGACCATTAAGCTAAGAAACAGCCGCAAGATTGCTTCCACATCAGGGAAGGCCATCTGAATTGTTTCCTTGTATATTATTTGATAAAGGTCTGTATGAGACAGAGAGTGCTCTTCTGTATGCCTATGATTTTGTCTCACATACGAGTGAAAGTGAGAAAGTTCATCTGTAAGTTCCAGGTCAACATCTTCTGGGTATGCTTCCATCAACAGTTCAACACCTTGCTTTATTTCTTGCTTAGCTGCAAGAAAGGAAAACTGTTGTGCAACTTCACTGTACACAGTACCTCTTCTTTTTATATTGGTTTCAAGTGCATCTAGTATTAGATAAAGGATTTTATCCTAAACCTATCTCTTGAAGAGAGTTTATCTAAAGCATCAGGACCAGGTGCACTTCCATCATTTCCTTACCATTTCCTTACTCTTTGTTTCCCTGTGACAGTTCTGTAGTTAACATCTGACAAGGTGGCCTTTGCTTGTTGCTCAAGCTCATCAAATCTTCTATGATTTTGCATACAACATCCTGAAGTGAACTGTACAAACGTGCACAAGTACTCAATAACAGATTGGATTTCTGAATGGCTTTGTTGACCTCCCACCTAGTGTTTAACACATATTTAGGCACTTTTGACTGAGGTTGAAACAATGATTTTAGAACTGCCCATCTCTTTGTGGAGGATGAACATAAGGTATAAATTTCATTGATAATTCCAAAAACAGTTCACTGCATCAAGGCAGCAACCAACAGCCGAACGGCCCACCAAATTTAATGAGTGAGCAGCGCATGGAATAAATCTTACAAATATGTTTTTTTCGAGGATTTTTTGCTGCATACCCTTGTACCTACCAGCCATGTTGGCAGCATTGTCATAAGACTGCTCTCTGCATTTTCTAAAGTTAATTTCAAGATCAGTAGTGAGATAGTTAAACACAAAATCAGCCATGCTTTCTCCTGAGTGGTCTTTTAGCTCAAGGAAAGTTAAAAATCTCTCACTTGGTAAACCATCTTCAGGTGATACATATCTGATAATTAAAGTCAACTGATCAGTATGTGAAATGCCAAGGATGGAATCCACTAACAAGCTGAAATATCCTATCTTTTTCAGAATTGCATCCTTAACTTTTTTTGCCATGAGTTGAATTATTTCCTCACATACAGTTTTTGAAAAATAAGAGCGATTTCCTGATCCGGAGTTTCCATACTTATTGATATGAGCCAGTAAAAATTGATAAAATTTTGCAACTAGCTCTAAAAGACCAAGATAATTGCCGTTATTTGGAGATCCAAATTGTTCATTGTCTCCTCTGAGTGGTAAGCCTCGTTCTGCAAGAGTGCATATTATGGCAACTATTCTCTCCATGACATGCCGGCAGTACTGCTGCTCTGCTTTTATTTGTTCCTGTAGCTTTGAAGTTAATGTTTGCCCTCGCTTTCTTGTTCAGTAGGTCAACATGACATTCCTGTGCTTCTCTGAGTTTTCATGAGTTTGGATAAAATAGGGGTTTCGCCAATCATCAAACCCTTCAGAAGCTAAAGATGTAGCAGAAGAATAAGATGCAATGTTTGGAAAGAGTTTACAAACAAAGCAATATATCCGGCCTTTTGAAGGAGAATACACAAGCCACTCTCTGCTATATGTTTCTCCATTGACTTTTGTTGAATAAAAAAAAGCCTTGGTGCAAGACCTAGACTGATTTTTATGCACTCGCTTGGACAGATGGTCAGTGGGGCGACGAGGTTCGACGGGTCCGGTGCAGCGGCGAGGTGGGCCGGCTGGTTGCGGCGGCGAGGTGGGTTGGCCCAGTGCTGCGGCGAGGTGAGTCTATCAAAGGTGTGGTGGCGAGGTGGGTAGGCCCCAGGTGCAGCGGCGAGGTTCGGCGGGGGAAAAGGGTTAAATAAACTACATACCTTTTACTTTGTCCTGCACTTCCAATGATCCAAGGATCTGTGGAGCAAATTCCTCTCCACAATGAATATATACCTCACCTGCATTTTAATCCCTCCCCCCCCACACCACCAAAGCCTCCTGAATCGCAAGCACAGTGCCACTGATGGTAGGTTTTGTAACAACGCTACTATCTCAAATGTTTTATACACCTTGGTGGAGCGAGCAGAGGGAACCCTAGATCTCAAGGTCCTAAGCTTAAGCTTGTCTAGCTTATATGTACCTGTCAACATGTCATTTTATCAAACTCTCCTAAAAGCGACTATCTCACTTGGGCGACCTAATCTGTGAGTTAAAAAGAGTGTCTTCGACCTTCCAGCTCGAGGGCACTTGCCTGGAAAGCCTCGAGCTGGATCGACCGTCTGTGTTTAAACCGCGCGCTGGATCGACCGACACACACACACACACACACACACACACACACACACACACACACACACACACACACACACACACACACACACACACACACACACACACACACACACACACACACACACACAGCAACAGCCAGGAAAGCGGGGGAGCGCTGTCTGAAACGCATGATGAAGAAAAAGGTAAAACGGCTGCACAGTGACGGTAAATCCTTTAGAGAGCGTGGAGGGAGGGGGGGAGAATGGGGAGGGAGAAGGAGTGGAGACACTTTTAAGAAGTTTAATAAAGTTTAGCGGGCATTTTAGTCCTGAAAACACCAATGAGCCAATCAAAATGCCTGGTCAGCGAAGGAGATTGCATACGGCTGCTCTCGACTGCCTGTAACTAAATAGCGACCCCACTCCACTATACTATGAGTTTAAAAGAGCCATGCCGACAAAATATTACTCGCGGAAAATCTTTTAACATGCTGAAAATTTTTCCGCGACCTAGCTTAGGCCACGAGTATCCGGGAACTTCCCTTGAGCATGAAGGAGTGTTCCAGTGACCTCATACGACCTCCTAGGACCATGCTGCGAGTTTGAAGGTCGAAGACACTCTTCTAAACTCGCAGATTAGGTCGTCCAAGTGGGACAGTCCCTAAACTCTTCTCAACTCGCCAATTAGATGGCCCAAGTGGGACAGCCCCTTTAGGAATTATGTACGCTTCCTTTTAAGGTTAATTAAAGGAGAGTACTGTCCAGATAGGTTTTATTGATGAGAAATTTAGATTTGTAGTATTTCTCGTAAAACTTTAGTGTGGCACAGTGATGCAGCGGTAAAGTCGCTGCCTTACTGCTCCAGATACCCGGGTTCCATCCTGTTTACGAGTGCTGTCTGTATGGAGTTTGTACGTTCTCCCTTTGACCGCATGGGATTTCTCCGGGTGTTCCACTTCCCTATCACACTTCAAAGACGTACAGGTTTTTAGGTTAATGGGCTTTGTTAAAATTGTAAATTGTCGTTAGCGTGTAAGATGGTGCTAGTGTACGGGGTGATCGCTGTTCAGCACAGATTTGGTGTGCTGAAGGGTCTGTTTCCATGCTGTATCTCTAAAGTAAACTAAACAAATGGATGAACTCTTGCTCTAAGTTAATCAAGTTTCTGTGGGTCAGAAACTATACAGTGTTTTTGAACATTCATAAGTGCAAGTTGCAGCATTTAAAATTCTCTCTGGAACTCCAAATGTGTGAAAATCTAGCACAGATTGAGCTACTTGGATAATATAAATCATCGTGCAACTATTTTATAACCTTTCCACTGAAACTGTACTGTAATTATCTGATCGGGGAAGACTGTGAGTTACACACAGAGAAAAGGCTTTTAACAACATCACTATTTACTGCACCTTCGCTATTAAATGGCGAATATTAATGCTATCAACCACTTTGGCCACGGTTAATTTGCTGTTTATTTGTACCTGTTAGCCATCATTTACCTACAGCAGGCACCTGCAAGTTCAATAGTCTGCAAAAAGCTCTGATTCCACATTACATGGACCAACGCCATTGTCCCTTTTCAGGCTATTATTGACGGCTCTAAACGGCTTAGTTGCTTTGCTGTCCGTGATATGAGACATGCGGTGGTTGTAGGTATGATCAAGGCAGTTACTAAGAAAGAACTTACTGTAAAACCCACCAAGGCTGCAAGTAAAATAATAAACAAGAAGTGAATATTACCACCAGCCACTAAGATCCAGCAAACCCTGAGACTGACACCACCAAAATGTATTCCAAGTTTCTTTGAGCAAGTGTAGCTCCTGCCCCAACACTGTTAAAATCTGCGGTATCAATGTTGAGCCTCATCAACTGCCATACATCCCCCAAAATTAGTGGAAGCAATACATCTTCAACCTGGGTAGAATACCTACGAGTGAAGATAAATGTGCTGTGATAGGAATGCAGATATATATCAACTTTATTAGGTACAAATTATTTCTCCATGGATTACCTTGTTGCTATGGTTGTTTCTATGGTGCTCCTGTAGGTTGTGCTGCATATGAATGCTACGACAAAGGATAAAGCAGGTCAGTGAAGACACTATAAAGTGGAGAATCGCTCATTACATCTTCTCCAGCCCCTGAGAATCTACAAGAAACCACAAAACCTCCAACCCTCCAAATAGCCGAGGCTAGATTTTCAAAGTCAGTGACCAAGATTTACAATCCTGTGCAGGCAAGACTCTGACTATAATTCATGCTTGGGCTACACTTCCTTGAATACCACTTTCATATTGAGTTGTTTAGTCTCCAGCACATTCCAGGTGACTACAGCAGATCTGTGCCACGCTGTAGATTATTGGTGCACTCATGCTATTGCTAAAGTTCTCCACATAGAAAAAGAGCACTTTTTCATTTTCCTTAAACGAGACCTTCAGTCTCGAACGCCACCTGATTTTCAAAGCTTAGTGACTTCCCAAAGATTCCGGAAATGATAGCCCACATACACATAGTACTCCAAGCTGCTGGTGATCATGGCCTTCTATAAATCATACGGTCCCCCACTCCCTGAATGCCCAGCTCACTGCAGTGTACCCAGGTGTATGGTGACTTATTTCTGACAGTTTCCTCTCAGAATATCTCCTCCCACTGGCCTTATCGTTCTGTTGGGGGTTGGGTGGGGGTGCAGGGAATGGGTAGGACTGGTTCTACATTCTCTTTGGGTCTCAAGACAATCCAATTCCCCCCAAAGTCATCCACTGCGAAATTGATGTTGCTACCAATAAATCTGGGAGCTTGCTCCCTGTTCAGATGAGGCTTCCGTGTATCTATGGTACTTCAGTTCCGGCTATGATGCACTTTACTATCCAGATCCCCTTTAAGGGTTGGAGCCCTTGCATCAATGTTCAGGAATAATTTCACAAGGATGTGCCATTAATAAATCTTTGTTGTAAAACACATATTGATTCTGAAATCAGAGGTGCAAAGGGACTTGGGAGTGCTGGTGCAGGATTCCCAAAGGATAATTTGTAGGTTGAGTTGGTGGTAGGAAGGCAAATGAAATGCTTGCAATCATTTCAAGGGAACCAGAATATAAAAACAAGGGTGTAATGCTGAGGCTTTGTAAGAGCCTGTTGAGGCCAGATTTCGAAAATATTGTGAGCAATTTTTGACCCTATATCCGAGGAAGGATGTACTGGGATTGGAGGGGGTCCAAAAGAGATTTACAATAATTTTATGTGAAAAGTTTGCAATGAGTACTCCCTGAGAATATATAGCAAATATCCATAATGCTGATCTCTTTACCTTTTTCCTATTGACTTTCAGTGACAAGATTCACATCATGAACAACATGGTCCATACTATTAATTTATATCAGCCCAATGCCATGGCTTCACAGCAATACCGAGCTTTGGTTTGGTTTGTAGTTTCTTGGTTGTTTGTTTGTTTGTTTTTTGCACAAAGTCCGCAGGCACTGCCACTTTTCATTTCACTGCACATCCCGTATGTGTATGTGACGAATAAATTTGACTTGACTTGACTTGACTTGACTTGGTTGTTTCCGTAAATGTTTTATAATTCAACTGCTCTAACAGTGACTAGTTTCAGCTGATTTTGTACCTGTAATTCTCCAAGAGATAAATTACAATGCCGGACAAACTGCCAGTGAGCTTTCAAAGAACAGTTGGAAGCATTATTCCAAATGATGGTGGATGAATTGTCTGCTGAAATTGAGTTCAACAGAGCAGTGTCAACTACCTGCACAATCTCATCTTTAAGTTTAGATCTATTATTGTCATGTGTACTTGTGTACTGTGAAAAGTTTTGTTTTGCATGCTGTCCAAACGGATGAGATATACTATACCAAAATACAATCAGAAATCAGAGGTGCAATGGGACTTGGGAGTGCTGGTGCAGAATTCACAAATAAAAATTACAAGTTGAATCGGTAGTAAGGAAGGCAAATGCAAGGTTAGCATTTATTTTGAGAAGACTTGAAAATAAAAACAAGGATTTAATGCTGAGGCACTGGTCAGATCATATTTGGGGTATGTGAGCAGTTTTGGGCCCCATATCTGAAGAAGGATGTGCTGGCATTGGAGAGGGTCCAGAGGAGATTTATGAGAATGATCCATGGGATGATTGGGTTAACGTATGAAGAGCGTTTGATGACACTATCCCTGTGCTTGCTGGAGTTTAGAAGGATGAGGGGGTACATCATTGAAACTTACAGAACATGAAAGGCCTGGATAGAATGAATGTGGAAAGGATGCTTCCACTAGTGTGAGAGTCTAGGACCAGAGGTCATAGCCTCAGAATAATAGGACATACTTTTAGAAAGGAGATGTGGAGGAAGTTATTTCATCAGAGGATGCTGAATCTGTGGAATTCATTGCCACAGAGGACAGTGGAGGCCATTATTGGGTATTTTTAAGATGGAGATTGAAAGATTCTTGATTAGTAAGGGAAATGACAAGAGAATGGGGTTGAGAGGGAAAGATAGATCAGCTATGATTGAATGGCGGAGTAGACTAGATGGGCCAAATGGCCTAATTCTGCTCCTGTGACTTATGAACTTACAATGTTAAACTCAAGTACAACATATAGAGCAAAGTGGAAGATAAAGAGTGCAGAATATAGTTCTCAGCATCGTGGTGCACCACTTCCATAGACCAAGTCCACTGTCCACAATGGGATTGAGGTGAATCAGAAAGTACCCAAGCTTATGGTAGGATCATTCAAAAGTTGTATGAGCAGCAGTAGTGATGCTGCATCTGAGATTCTGATGCTTTGGGAATGCTGGGGTAGAGTGTTCTTTACGTAGATCAAATTCCTTGCCATAATCTTTCAGGGGTCAGGAAAAGGCTATCCTCTGGAATTCAAATAAAATTTGAAATAAGTGGGCATAAGATTCTTTGCAGCTGCCACAGTATAATCTGCATCAGCCTCTTGTTGGAGTTTAACCAGTCCCCCAATAAATAATACACAAAAAGCACCACAAATGACCTGCCACGATGTTAAAGCATAAATCACATAATTGATGGGGACCAGTTCTAAAACCTAAACTAAGTTCCTTATATACTGAGTTAAATCAAACTAAACTGCCTTGAAGTAGTTTTCAAATTTGAAAAGTTGGTATAAATATAATTATATGGTTATATACATTTGCTTCTGTTAGAGGCAGATATTTCTTGGGTAGTTTACAATACAACAGTATGAACATTGCAATCAAGTTTCAAGTAATGCCCCCACCCCAGTGCACACCAACTTCTCCCAACCCTCTCCAGTCACCCTGCACCTTTCCCGTCTTTCATACATTCATCTCCCATCATGGCATCCCCCCATCTCCCTTTTATCTTCCCTCTTTACCATCCATCCCCATCCTTTGTCACCCACATCCATCCCTTCAGTCTGACATTTCATTCCTCCTCCTTTTTGACTCCGTTTCAGCTCTAGCCATTTTCACTGATTCAGCCCATCTACCACCCCCCCCCCACCCCCCCCCTCTATCACTTACCATGCTTTGTCCCATTCCCACCTCTCTTTCCCAGCTTTCGTAAGGGCCTGTCCCACTTGGGCGACCCAATCCGCGGGTTCTGGCAAGTTTGTCCTCGACTCATACTCTCAGCATGGTCAACATGAGGTCGTAGGATGTCCTCGTAACTCTCCTTCATGCTCGAGCGTGGTCTCCGTGTACTCAAGGCCTCGGCTAGGTCACGCCATTTTTTTCAATATGTTAAAAAATGCCCGCGAGTAAAAAAAGGTCGCCTTGGAAAAAAAATAGATACATTTTTTACTTGTAGGTTTAGTCGTAGTAGGTTATAGTAGCTAGTTGAAGCTGGTCTTCAACATAGTCGAAGGAGGTCGAAGGAAGTCTTCTACATAGTCGAAGGAGGTCTTCAAACTGTCATTTTTTCAAACTATTCTAAACTCGCCAATTAGGTCTCCCAAGTGGGACAGCCCCTTTACCCCTCCCCTACTGCTATCAGTCTAAAGGAGGTTTATGACCCAAAATGTTATCTGCTTATTCCTTCCCCAAGTGCTGCCTGACTCGCTAAATTCATCTAGCACTTTGTGTTCTGCTCAGGATTCCAGTATATATTGTTTCTTGTGTCTGCACATAAATCTTAGATATGTTCCTAAAGTTTCAACAAAATTGGTATATTTTTATTGAAATAAAAGGAATCCTGGAGAAGGTGTTTAAGCTCAAACAATTAATGGTGCATAGATGGGGCTCATGGCTTTTAATTCTACATTTATATACCATGCTAAGTATTGCTCATCGAGTAACAAGTAACCAGCAGATGGCACTCAGTACCAGATGAAAAGATGATCTGAGAGGAGAAAGTCAGAGATTGAGAAATTCTCCTTTCATTGCAGCCTGCAATCTGTAGTGTGGGAATAGTAAATTCATTCAATATGAGAGAAGAATTTTTAATTTTGACGGCTGGGAAGATTTGCATTTATTTCTGATGTCAGGAAAAAGCTATTTGATTTTTTTGCAATCCGCATTACCGTAGTGTTAATGAAAGTTGCAAATTTACTGAGATTTATGGAAAAATCAAAACATTGTTAATTCTTTCAAGGAAGGTCCAACATCCATGTTCTGTGGTGTCTGATTATGGGGATTGAATGAAAAATGAAGGCGGCTTCATGGGTAAGACAGAAATTCAGTTTTGATGTGTGAAAGACCTGCAGCAGTGAAGCCAGATGCACTCCATTGTACCAACTGAGTTTGTCTTGAGGGTTTATAGTCTCTAGGCTAAGTGACAGAGTCTGATTTCCATACAAATGGCACTATCTTTTTTAATCATTTACTTTATTGTCTCGTGTTCTGAGGTATAGTGAAGGGCATTTGTTCCATACTAACCAGTCAGCGGAAAGACTATACATGATTACAATCGAGCCATCAGCGGTGTACAGATACATGATAGGGAGAATAATATATTCCCTTATATGTAAAGGAACAATGCACAAATGGAAATGCAGCCAGATGAAGAGCAATTTCCTGATTCACCAAAGCATCACTGGCTCTGACTCTAGATCAAGAGAGGCCATTGGGGGGGGGGGGGGGGTCATTCCATCCCAAATGCCAATGCATTACCGGGTTTATTATTAAATGCAGAGGAGCAGGAACAACATATTGTTCCCAACTATGAGAGGAGGAAGCTGAGTTAGCATGTTGGGAGATGAGGAAGTGAGCAGGTCTTTGATGCAACATAAGAAATTATTTAAGGTCCAACAAGATCAAGTAAAGTGAGTGTATTTGATGATTCAATAACACTCTGTGGTGTAAAGTGTTGACTGCCCCTCTTTAATTTGTATTAATTATTTTTCTCTATCAAATCGCTCCTCCCATCCACTCAGTTCTCACACCTGTTTAACTCCTATGCTTTCATTTCTATACGTTGTCATTTATGCAAACAGTGTTGACACTGGCCCCAGTCCCTGTGCAGTGTCAATGCATTTGTGTTGTTATTACTCTTGCTGCATGCACTGCTTCTGGCACATGAACATGTCACTTTCTCCCACTCACAGGAGCTGTGTAGGAGAAGATATCATAAATAAGGAAGAGGACAAGGCAAGGCTACAGATGCAGAGGAGGATGCTCAAGAGACAGTATCGATTTTACATCCTTAGAATTAAATACAGGTGAGGTGTGGGAAGACTGAAGGGTGGCAAATGATGAAATGTTGAAAACTTTATTTTCATTATATAAAATGTAATCACATACAGTATTTCCCTTTTCATTCAGAATTTGATGTAAAGCAGTATATATAACATTAGCTTGCACCAATTAATAAAGATCAATCAATTATATTTAATTATGATGTTACATTTAAATTGAACAAAATCAACACATTTTGTGTTTTTCTCAATATCCTCTGGGTCTAATCTGATGATGGAAAAGTGTTTTTTTTATCTTTACACAAACTGTTAGAATAGCATTACCCACACTGCATGTAAGATATACTGCATGGAACACTGCATGGTGAGATATAGTAAATGTACAGATTAATGTGTGTTGACTAACATTCCATTTAAACAAATGACTGCAGAACAAATTGACATTATTATAGCAATTTAAAACAATATTCAGATTATATCACGACATTTTGGTGAATAATCTAGAAATTATTCAATTTCATTGCACCCAATTTATAAATGCTACAGTTCCTATATGATAGGCAATTTGCATCACAAGTCCAGTTTCAGACATGATCCAGTTACAAGGTCAATCAATTTTTATAAATGCTAAAATCAGTACTTAATATACATGTATTTTGGATACTGAGCTTCGGGCAAGTGATTTAGCAGGGTTCTTATTTCTATTCTTTATAAAGCATATTAATAACACAGGTAAAATTTATGATCATCTTTTTACTGCTGCGCTAACGGCAATTCAAGGTTTGATTATTTGATCTTTGTACATGCTTATATTATTATGTTTTATATACCACATTCCAATTTAAATCACTTGATTAGATTCTGAATATAAATCATCCTGATACAATGAAAATATTAATTGCATTTATCCTTTTGGAAAATATCATATTGAGATAATTTGTCAGTGTGGGTTTAAAGCAGGAGTACCAAGGCAACAACATAATTTTATCTGGTAGTAAATTAATTTCAGTCTCTTGTATTTAGATTCCCTGTCTATGATTGTTACTAGATTAAACTTAAGTCTTTTCAGCGGAAAATGAAATGCTTTTCATTGCTGTCCTGTTTCGGTGTACAATAGGTATCACAATAGCCTACGGCAAACAACATTCTCAATGTGCTTCTGAAACTTTACATTTCATTGTCAACGAGCTTATTTAATTCTTTCGAGAAAATATTTTTCTTTGTACTCTGCTCTGAAAGAGGTGGCATCATCTGGGAAAAGTGGTCCGACTTTTATTTTTGTCTGCATGTGATTTGATCACTTTTATTACAATACCACATTTGATGCAGGTACAATAGTGACACTTAAAAGACATTTGAACAGGTAGGTGGATAGGAAAGGTTCAAAGGTATATGGGGCAAACAAACATGGATGGGACTAGCTTAGATGGGGCATTTTGGTCGGCATGGACGAGTTGGGCCGAATGCCCTGTATGTTTGGAAGCTAATTGGTTTGCTGAATCTTTTCACAAATTGTGTGACACAAAAGCGCACAACAGTATACATTCATCATAGAAACATAGAAACATAGAAATTAGGTGCAGGAGTAGGCCATTCGGCCCTTCGAGCCTGCACCACCATTCAATATCATCATGGCTGATCATCAACTCAGTATCCCGTACCTGCCTTCTCTCCTTACCCTCTGATCCCTTTAGCCACAAGGGCCACATCTAACTCCCTCTTAAATATAGTCAATGAAATGGCCTCAACTACCCTCTGTGGCAGAGAGTTCCAGAGACCCACCACTCTCTGTGTGAAAAAGGTCCTTCTCATCTCGGTCCTAAAGGATTTCCCCCTTATCCTTAAGCTGTGACCCCTTGTCCTGGACCTCCCCAACATCGGGAACAATCATCCTGCATCTAGCCTGTCCAACCCCATAAGAATTTTGTAAGTTTCTATAAGATCCCCTCTCAATCTCCTAAATTCTAGTGAGTATAAACCGAGTCTATCCAGTCTTTCTTCATAAGACAGTCCTGACATCCCAGGAATCAGGAAATTGTCACTTCCACAAGCTAATTCAAAATGAATGAACTTGTTTTTCTTTCCTATCATAGGGAAATAATCCACGCATTAGCAAAAAGGCAATATGCAACTTCGCACTGAAGCAAATTACAGTTTTTTTTAATATAGTACCCGTGCCAGCAATGCTCGCAAACTGCTGTTTACATACCAACGTTGACGTAGGATTTTGTGTGTGATTCCCCACATTGCAATTACTGTAAATGGTCTCTACTGTGCTTGTGATATGAGCTGCCAAGGGTAGTCTCGCTGATTTCTGACATGAAAGAGGGAGATAAAAGGAGGGAGTTGTTTGTGAGATATACAGTGGCTTGCAAAAGTATTCATACCCCTTGAATGGCCCAGTCAAAGTCCAGACATAAATCCAATTGAGAATCTCTGGCAAGACATGAAAATTGCTGTTCACAGATGCTCTCCATCCAATCTGACTGAGCTTGAGCTATTTTGCAAAGAAGAATGGGCAAAAATTTCAGTCTCTAGATGTGCAAAGCTGGTAGAGACATAGCCCACAAGACTTGCAGCTGTAATTGCAGCGAAAGGTGGTTCTACGAAGTATTGACTCAGGGGGGCTGAATACTTTTGCACGCCACACTTTTTAGTTTTTTATTTGTAAAAAAATTTGAAAACCATGTGTCATTTTCCTTCCACTTCACAATTATGTGCCACTTTGTGTTGGTCTATCACATAAAATCCCAATAAAATACATTTATGTTTGTGGTTGTAACGTGACAAAATGTGGAAAAGTTCAAGGGGTATGAATACTTTTGCAAGCCACTGTATATCTCACAAACAACTCCCTCCTTTATCTCCCTCTTTCATGTCAGAAATCAGCGAGACACACATCAGGGGCCTCAAAACTTCAAATGTCACATTGCACTGATAGCTACAATGCTGCCTTCAAATGATAATGCATAGTGTTTTTATTTGGCTATCTTTAACTTAGGGCAATTTGCATCCATATTCTACTTCCCATCAATTCGGAAATTGCTCCTGTTGCAAGTCATCCACAAGACTGACTCACAACAAGAGCAAGTGGTCAGATTCTGCATCAGGAACAATGGGATAATTCCATTCCCCATACAATGTCTGTAAAGCTGATTCAGTAGCCCTGCAGGAATGTGAAAAACATCTTAATTCTCGGGCTTGCCCGAGAGTACATGCCCCAATCAGCATCAATGGTGCCAAAGTGGAAATGTTTGCGAGTTTCAAGTTCCTTGGCTTAAATATCGCTAATTTGTCCTAGACCAACCACATTAAAGCTATGGCCAAAATAGCACACCAACCTCTCTACTTTCTTAGGCTATGGAGGAAGCTTGGTATCTTTCCAACAACTCTTACTAACTTCTGCAGATGCACCATAGAAACTACGACCTAGTTTCATCACAGCATGATTTGGCTGCAGGTCTGCCCAAGAAATTGTAAAGAGTTATGCATGTAGCTCAGTCCATCGTACAGACCAGCCTCCCCACCTTTGCCTCCATCTACACTTCACACTGCCTTGGGGCAGCAGTCAAGGACCTTTTACACCCTCGTCATCTCCTCTCTCCCATTGGGCAGAAGATACAAACCAGAAGATATGTACCATCAGATTCAGGAACAACTTCTTCCCCGTTGTTATCAAACTATTGAATAGTCCTCGGATGAATTAAGATCTAGTCCTAATCGTAACTCATTGAGAACTTTGGACCTATACTCTTGAATGTGTAACACTATAATGCTGCAACACTATATTCAGAACTCTGGTAGTTTTCTCTTTGCATTACCTGTTGTACTTGTGTATAGTTTGATTCTACTCACGTATTATAAGATTTGATTTGACTGGATGGCAGCCAAAGAAAAGGTTTTCACTGTATCTTGGTACATTCAACAATAATAAAGCAATACCAATACCAATGGCAGGCCAATGTTCTCTTATCCTCCTCACTGTAAACACTGAACTATTTATCCCTCCACCCCCAGTTCTAAAAGACGGCGGCGGATGAAACCATAACTGTCATTCCTGGTCAGCACATGAAAGGCCAGCTCGATACTACCCAGCTCCTAAGCAAAGATCCACACAGCTGACGGCTGACTTCCCAATCCCAGTTTTAGACAAAAATGTAGCATTATATTTTCAATCACAGGAATGTGCAACACCCAGTAACTACAACTAATGGGCCTGTCCCACTAAGGCGATTTTTCAGTGGACTGCTGACGACTGTCAAGTTACCGGCAGTCGCCTGAAAACCCGGCAACTGGAACGGCCACTGTCAGAGTGACACACACACACACACACACACACCGCTTCCTTCACCAGCCCGTTATGCAGGCGGGGGACAGGGCAAGCGGGGGGAGCGCTGTCTAAAACATTCACACGGTGCAAAGCCAAGGTGTATTGTTACAAGGTTAAAAAGAGCCAGGTAATATATAAGACCACAACTGGATGCCAAGTGATGGTTATTTTCGCAGAACACTATGGATATCAAACAGGCTACTGGCTCAGCTGTGGTTCACAATCTGTTAAATGAATTCAAATAAGAACTGCAAATTTTCCAGTACCAGCACAGATAGAACCACACAAAAGTTTGCTACACTTGGATTACATTTCATGGAACAGTGGTATTCTGCAAAGTATTCATGCAATCTGCATTTGGCGTCTACAATGTGCAGCAAAGCACAAGGAGCCCTGAATGCATTTAACTGAACTGGAAGGTGTGTTTGGGTCCCTGGATGATGGGAAGGGAAGAGCAGATGATGCATCTTCAGGGGTTTTATGGGAAGGTGTTGTGAGAGGAATGGTCATTATTGATGGAGATGGTAAAGTGAGTCATATTGTCCTGGGGGAATGAGTCACTCTGGAATGTTGAAAGTGGAGGGTGGGAGATGGTAAATCTTGCAGTGCATTTTGGAAACTGGAAATTATGGACGATGGTCTATCGAATGAGGAAGCTGGTGGTGTAAAGGATGAGTATGAGGGGAATTACCCTGATCTTTAAAATGCTATATACAGTAAATGCATGTGCTTGCAGTTGCTGAGGTGAATACAGAAGCACATAATTAAACCATGTGGAGACAAGGAACTGCAGATGCTGCTTTACAAAAAAAGACGCAAAGTGCTGGATTCACTCAGTTGGTTCGGCAGCATCTCTGGAGAACATGACTAGGTGACGTTTTGCGTCGGGTCCCTTCCTCAGACTGCTTGTAGACACCGAGAGGAAAGCTGGCAGAGAAGAGAGGCAGGCAAAGCCTGGCCGATAATAGGTTATACAAGTGAGGTGGGACCATGTGGACCCACCAAGGGTGATGCTGAGAAGGGGTGAAGAGGGATGTGAGGTTATGAAGGGGTTAGCGGAATAGAAATACTGACAGACTAAATGGGCCAAATGGTTTATGTGCACCAGAGCTCTGTGTAATGTGATTATCATAACTATAACAGTGTTCAACAAAATCGGTGACAGGTAATAATTAAACATTTTTTAAATTTGAGCCGAATCTCTTATTTTGTTGAAATACTGCAGTTTGTGTGCTTGGCTAATTGCCAGCAGTGGCAGTAGATTGTAATGGGCCACCAGACGTCTCTGCATATATCCCTGGAAACATATGGTGAGGTTTTTTTAACCAAGTTGTCTTGATCTTTTGAGGGTAGTTCCCTGATAGCTGAGTCACAATTGCATGCTTCAGTCCAGAACAGGGACTTCCAACCGTTTGGGCTAGGAGAGGCACTTTACATCAGGCTGAAATTGTTGCCGTGCACACGGAGCCAACTTAGGTCACTGCCTCATGAGTCCGCATAACCAACGTTTGTCCACTGGTTTCCATATACCACCACTTTTAAAAGTGCATGGAAAAGTTTAGGGGAGTCTGGTCAGTACTAATCAAACAAAACATTCCAGAGGCGGAAAATCTGAACAAAAATAAAAAAAGTGCTGGAAGCACTCAGCCGATTAGACAGCCTGTGTAGGAGAGAGAAACATGGGTTAATAATAGGTTCAAGACCCTTCATCAGAACTAGGAAAGAGAGGAAACAAGTTATTTTTATATGATGTAATACATTTAATATAATTACCAATCAAAGAATGTACAAAAAGACATTGTGAACAGATGATACCCTATACCCTGCGCAATTAATTTGAAAATAATGACCACGATGCATGTCCAAAGAGAGAAAGATCAAGCGGGCTGAATAATTTTCTTTCCTTCCACGTAGCTGGCTTACAATATTGGTAGAAGGTAAAATCAATCCCACATTAAAATGATCCCACCCCACATATCTTTCCAACAGTGGATTGCCGTGGATTGGGTTTTCTCCATGTTATAGATTAGCTGTCGACAGAGATACCTATAATGAATAATGAGCTTGTCGCATCAATCAGTTTATTTTGGTCAGAGATTATTATGGAGGTCATGCAGTCAGATAGCCCTCCAGACGTCCACATCTGCGCCAGGTGGGTCAAGATGGGGCTCCAAAGGGACCGTATTTGGTACCTGGACCTGCAGCTCGATGACCTCCGTCTGGCCAGGGAGAATGAGGAGGTCATAGACAGGAGTTACAGGGAGGTACAGTCACTCCAAAACCACAGGAGGCAGACACGTGGGTCACGGTTAGGAGAGGCAAGGGGCAGAGGCAGGGACTAGAGAGTACCCCGGTGGCTGTACACCTTGGCAATAAGTACTCCTGTTTGAGTACTGTTGGGGGAGACAGCCTACCTGGGGGTAGCAAAAGTGGCCGGGCCTCGGGTACAGAGACCAGCCCTGTTGCTCAGAAGGGTAAGGAAAAGAAGAGGAGGGCAGTAGTAATAGGGGACTCTATAGTTAGGGGGTCAGATGGGCGATTCCGTGGATGCAGTCCGGAGACCTGGATGGTAGTTTGCCTCCCTGGTGCCAGGGTCCGGGATGTGGCTGAACGTATCCAAGATATCCTGAAATGGGAGGGAGAGGAGCCAGAGGTCGTGGTACGTATAGGTACCAATGACATAGGTAGAAAAAGAGAAGAGGTCCTGAAAGGAGAATTTAGGGAGTTAGGAGGAGAGTTAAGGAGAAGGACCGCAAAGGTAACAATCTCAGGATTACTGCCTGTGCCACGCGACAGTGAGAGTAGGAATGGAGCGAGGTGGAGGATAAATGCATGGCTGAAGGACTGGTGCAGAGGGCAGGGATTCAAGTTTCTGGATCATTGGGACCTCTTTTGGGGAACGTGTGACCTGTACAAAAAGGATGGGTTGCACTTGAACCCGAGGGGAACCAATATCCTGGCGGGGAGATTTGCAAAGGCTACTGGGGAGACTTTAAACTAGATCGGTTGAGGGGAGGGACTCAAATAGAGAAAGCAAGTAGACCGTGTGTGAGGCACGAGGCAGAGAAGGGAAGCACTCAGACCCAACAGGTAGGGGGGAAAGAAGAAAAAATAATAAACAGAGAATAAGAGGTGGTGGGTTTCTTAAATGTGTGAGCAGAGAGACACAGGGGTGTGAAATGAGAATAGAAGCAATAGGTAGCAAGGTGAAAAGTGGCAGGCAGACAAATCCAGGGCAAAAATCAAAAAGGGCCACTTTTCAACATAATTGTATAAGGGGTAAGAGCGTTGTAAAAACAAGCCTGAAGGCTTTGTGTCTCAATGCGAGGAGCATTCGTAATAGGATGGATGAGTTGAAAGTGCAGATAGCTATTAATGAGTATGATATAGTTGGGATCACGGAGACATGGCTCCAGGGTGACCAAGGCTGGGAGCTGAACATCCAGGGATATTCAATATTCAGGAGGGATAGACAGAGGGGTAAAGAAGGTGGGGTAGCGATGCTGGTTAGAGAGGTGATTAACGCAATAGAAAGGAAGGACATTAGCTTGGAGGATGTGGAATCGATGTGGGATGAGCTGCGAAACACTAAGGGGCAGAAAATGGTAGTGGGTGTTGTGTACAGGCCACCTAACAGTAGTAGTGGAGTTGGGGATGGCATCAAACAGGAAATTAGAAATGCGTGCAACAAAGGTAAAACAGTTATAAAGGGTGACTTCAATTGACATATAGATTGGGAGGGGTGCTGAGGAAGAGGATTTCTTGGAATGTATGCAGGATAATTTTCTAAACCAACATGTAGAGGAACCAACGAGAGAGCAGGCTATTCTAGACTGGGTATTCAGTATTGAGGAAGGGTTAGTTAGCAGCCTTGTTGTGTGTGGCCCCTTGGGCAAGAGTGACCATAATATGGTTGCGTTCTTCATTAGGATGGAGAGTGACATTGTTAATTTAGAAACACGGGTCCTGAACTTAAAGAAAGGTAACTTTGAGGGTATGAGACGTGAATTGGCCAAGATAGACTGGCAATTGATTCTTGAAAGGTTGACGGTGGATATGCAATGGAAGGCATTTAAAGACTGCATGGATGAACTACAACAATTGTTCATCCCAATGTGGCAAAAGGATAAATCAGGGAAGGTAGTGCATCCATTAATAACAAGGGAAATCAAGGATAGTATCAAAGCAAAAGATGAAGCGTACAAATTAGCCAAATTAGCAGCCTCCCAGAGGACTGGGAGAAATTCAGAGTCCAACAGAGGAGGACAAAGGGCTTAAATAGGAAAGGGAAAATGGATTATGATAGAAAACTAGCAGGAAACTGCAAAAGTTTTTATCGATATGTGAAGCGAAAAAGATTAGTTAAAACAAATGTAGGTCCCATGCAGTCAGAAACAGGTGAATTGATCATGGGGAACATGGACATGGCAGACCAATTGAATAACTACTTTGGTTCTGTCTTTACTAAGGAAGACATAAATAATTTGCCGGAAATAGCAGGGGATCGCGGGTCAAATGAAATGGAGGAACGGAGTGAAATCCAAGTTAGCCGGAAAGTGGTGGTATGTAAATTGAATGGATTAAAGGCCGATAAATCCCCAGGGCCAGATAGGCTGCATGCCAGGGTACTTAAGGAACTAGCCCTAGAAATAGTGGATGCCTTAGTGATAATTTTTAAAACTCTTTAGATTCTGGAGTAGTTCCTGAGGATTGGAAGGTAGCTAATGTAACCCCACTTTTTAAAAAGGGAGGGAGAGAGAAAATGGGGAATTACAGACCAGTTAGTCTAACATCGGTAGTGGGGAAACTGCTAGAGTCAGTTATTAAAGATGGGATAGCAGCGTATTTGGAAAGTGGTGAAATCATTGGACAAAGTCAGCATGGATTTACGAAAGATAAATCATGTCTGACGAATCTTATTGAATTTTTTGAGGATGTAACTAGTAGAGTGGATAAGGGAGAAACAGTGGATGTGTTATATCTGGACTTTCAGAAGGCTTTCGACAAGGTCCCACACAAGAAACTAGTATACAAACTTAAAGCACACGGCATTGGCGGTTCAGTATGTGTTTATCTTTCTAAATAATGGTTTATGACCCAGTAGGAGCTGCCAGTTGTGAGGTGAAAGGCGAGTTCAAATGGAACTCTTTCTTTGCTCTGGGTGGAAGAAGAATATGTGGGAACAGAACTGTGGAAAATGGAGTATTCACAGTTGAGACATGGCTGTGTATTACCTATATAACTAAAAGTTTCATCTTGACCACTTCCTGTCTGTGCTGTATATTGATTTTTGAAAAAACGCTGCCCTATATTGCTATGGCCTTTGGCCATCTTACTCACAGTCCTCCTCTGCTGAGGCAGCCGCGAAGATTTTTCCGATCAATGAAAAATAAAAAATTTATGAGTGTTTAAAAAATCTTGAGATCAGCTGATTGGTCCTCTCGCCTGTCAATCACCATGATGAAGGTAATGCCAACTCCGGGGAGGTCAGGACTATACAATCCTAGATACCTGGACATGAGTCAGT